>VDFB02281492.1:715109568-715410712 GCA_007258455.2 Sequoia sempervirens
AAGAAGTAAATGTTTAGATTATCACTCTTATTTAAAAAAATAAATAAAATATAACCTAGCTACTAATGATAGTGGCCAGTCTTTAACAAGGAAAATGTCTCACACAAACCTGATAACCTTTTAGACCCATTTTTTTCAAAAATCATGTCACTTGTTGTTTTCTCATCATAGTTGCAACACATGATGTCAAAAAGATGTCAAAATAGAAAAGTCTTAGGTTTATGTCATGTGTTAAAAGTTAATAAATATTTTAAAAATGTCTGAGAAGGAAAACTAATGTATAGTTGATGGAATAAGGAAACTAACAAAAACATACCCCTCCAAAACTTCTTGAGCAAGCATGCCAAAATGATCAAGGAATTCATCAAATTCCTATTTTGTAGGAAATAAACACAACTTATCCTAATTGTCTCCATAACACCCTGATTTTCCACCAAAAAATTGAAGCCAAAGTCAATATTGATTGCTTAACAGAAGATAAGAATCTCACCAAATTTAATTCATGAAGTATGTGTGATTTTTCTTCCAATGTGCCCAATGCATTTTAGCTCAACCTAGAGGAAAATCTACTTAAAAATACTTACACCACAACGCAACTGTGAAAATTGAAGTCAACACATCTTTGGCTACAAATTTTGTTGAACAACCAACCAAACAACTTACTTTTGTAGAATATTTAATAACAAAAAAAAGGAAAAAGATATTATGTCCTGCTCTATCATATTTTGTTACAACAAATCAAAGAATATTTTTAAAGCCCAGCTTCTAAGGGATTCCATGATTTAAAAAGTAATAATCTAAAAAATTGCATCCTATTAAGTTCCATCCAAGGCAATTGATCTACAAAAACAAATGATTTTGACCACACATGTGAATGAAAACTAGGAAAGTTGTTTGAAGTAATCGATGTAAGGAACATAAAGATCCTACAAAAAATCATTTTGTTAACTTCTCTTCAAGTATATATATATATATATTCTATTGTTTTCTTATCCATGATCAATCCCACATGATTGGACAACAATACACTTAAACATAAGAAGCAAATATGTCATTTGTTCATTTGTTTCTATCCTTCCTCTTCCTTTATGTCCTCTTTCTATGAGGCACTATACTAATATGAGGCACTATTCTAATTGTGGGTGTTGATTGTTCATCACATTGAACACCCTCCTCATTATTCTTGTCTCCCACTTGCTGAAATTCAAGGGTGGTTTCCTGTCGAGGTTCAGGAATGGCAATTGAATCATTGTGTGCAACAAACAATTCATCATGTTCCTCTAGCTCCTCTTCATGCTCACTACCTGATGAGTTTGATTGTTGGGCTTCCTTTACACAACATAATTTAACTCATTAAAATAACATATCAGACCTTATTTGCTTGCTTCAAATCATAGAATTTAATAAACCATGAAAATATATGTTTTTCCCTATGTAAACTAATAGTTATTAATCTTGTAGCAACTTAGATTGCAGTTTTAGCTTTGCTTGTTTCATTTTTCAATGTAAAAAAGAAACTGTTGTAATTTGAGGTGTATCTATCTAGATTAATATCTATATCATTTTCTTTGCAATGTAAATGAAGGCAAAATATGAAATTTTATTCTAGCCCATCACAAAAAGAACTTACCTCAGATTCATGACCAGTGACTAATTTCTCCCCTTGATCTAGCATATGTTGTCGAAGGCCTTGAGAACCATGTAGTAAAGCATATTTTAGGTCCTCCTCAGAAGCTTCCTTTTGAAATTAGTGAACCTACATAAACAAATATAGCCAAATTTATAAGGTATAATGACTCATAAGATACAATTAACACACAAGTTTTTCATATTTTTTTTATGAAATAAAGAATACAATAGATGAAAATATTCACTTACCATGCCACTGCGAATGCTATTGTACCCTCCAGATCCTAATTTATGGGATCCAATACTTGACACCCTAACTTGGGTTGCTTTTGTTGTATCTCGAAGACATCTTTTTGATCCTCCTCGTGCAGATGGTGTGTAGTTGGATTATTGTGCGCCTTCCTCTTAAATTTGGCATCTTTAATAAGCTCATCCCATGTCATTTGGTCTGTAATCCAAGCTGGACGTGGATATCTCAAGTCTTTTGTCAACTTTGACCTTATATTGTCTCGTTTAGAGTGAATGTATCTTTGTGCAATATCTAGAATAATTTCCTTATTAAAGCCAAGATTTCCAAATGCTATTATGAAATCTTTAAAGAGTTCATCTTTCTTAGCATTTCCTTGCTTCCTCCAATCCATTTGAATGGTATTTCCAAATAATTGTTCTACACGATGAAAAATAAAGTGAAAGAATTTTAACCCCCTTTCATCCTTCAAGACATTTCCTTCTGAGGTGACCAAGATTGTAACTTCTTGTGTTCCTTTTGTAGTCACTGAGGATACTGTTGTAGTCTTAGGGGTTGAGGTAAATGCCCCTATAGGTATATCAGTCACTTTGTCATTTATTTCCTATATTTACAATGAGATCATCAAGCAACAATGTAATCACATTTTAGCATCACAAAGCAACCATGTAATCATCAATGATGCTTTTACTAGTCAGCATGCTATTATAATGATAAAAAGTAAAATACAAACTAGAAAAGAATAATAAGATAATATTACCAAATAATTTTACCTATTCAGCTGAAGTAAGCCCTGCACTCCCCAACAATTTCCTCTCCCATAACTCAATTTGTTTAAGTATTTCTTTCCTAATTTAAACATTTTCAGGAGTTTTTGGTAGGAGTCTTAGTATTCTTGATTGTGATTCTATAAGACTCCTCAAGGAGACTTGTTCAGCTGTTGGTGGGATACTAGGAACATCCATTTCAATAGGGATACTAAAAGCATCCATGTTTAATGTAGAGGGCATGCTATGAGGTATTGTGCTTGATTTTGCGCTTGTGATAGGTGTTTCTAGTCTAGATGTAGAGGGCGTGACACATCTTCTTGAAACATCCTGCAAGACACAAATATAAATATTAAAGTGGTATAATAGGGGAAATAACACAATCAAACCCACATAAACATATGGTTGAATCTTACATTTTGCCTAGCATTGGGTGTATCAGATGGCATAATTGGATCTTACATGCCAACAAGATGCATTCTCGATGGACTTACTCTAGAAATGTCCTGTGACAAAAACAAAAATATTAACAAAATATAAAAGGAGAAATAAGTTATTTAAATGCAGAAGAATTTAGATCAAATCTTACAACTGGCATAATACTAGATGTACTAAAGGGTGTGATAGGGGTCGGAATGACTTTAGAGATAGCCTGCATTCCACAAACATAAAATAAACATAATATAATATGGAACATAATGTAATTGAATAAAAGATGATTTTCAAACTTACCTCATGCACCATCGTTGTAATTTTTTTCCCTTGCCCACTCCTTAGCATTTCAATTAGACCATTTAAGATCAATGGATCCCCCATAGTAGAATTAGGAGCACCCATAGGCACATTCTTAAGGAAACACATAATGACATAAAATGATAAAATATTAATTAGTAAATATATGCAAGTTATATTAGTAACATAAGTCAAATTCACTAGCACATGAACAATAACATACATAATTTTCATTATGTTTCAATACATAAGAAAAATATAAACAATGCTCAACCTCCAAATTTTTTTAGCTTTATGGTATTGTGTTTCTCTTGCCTAGGTGTCAATTGTGTAAAGTGTGTAGGTTTTGATTGTGTAAAGTTTCCAAAGGAAAAAGTGTCTTTCAAGAAATTGTTAAAGAAGTGAAAAAATAAAATGAAACAACTTATCCAATTGAAAAAAAAATTGCAAGCTATATTCATTGGCATTACAAGCATCCACTAACAAAACACTTAAAATATTCAAATTACTTAATTTCCATTACATTTTGTGTGCAATTAAAAACACAATACTTAACCTATAAAGAGTTAATTATATTGTATTGAATTCTCACAACCATCTTAAAGTGAACATGATGATCAAACAATTTCATCATCACATGAAATGTCCTCATCTGATGACATAAATGCACCATCATTAATGGTCCCTAAATCCACAAAATAAATTAATACCATAGTTTTCATGGTCTTCACCTTCAACTATAGGCAAATGAAAATCAATAAATTCATCATCTTCATGGACTTGATGCCCATGTTGTTGCTCATATCCTTTAGACACTTCAGTAAACTCGTCATGATCTTCATCTTGGTCATACGCATCATTGACAATAAATTTTTCATCATCTCCATCTTGGCCACCTATGTCTTCAAGGGGGACTTCTTCATCATCAAGTAAATCACGGTCCTCTACATCTTGAACAAATGTTACTCTTCGTCCTCTTGGATCATAATCAATCACGAATGACCAACTAGGTTGTTTTAGATTTGGAATGAGAAATATCTGGTCACATTGATTTGAAAACACATAAGGTTTAGAAGTGGCTTCAAACCTAGATGTATTGATCATATAGAATCCATTCTTGTGCAACAATATAGTTTTGTCTTCACCCACTTTGATAAGCTTGTACCATTGAACACAAAAAATAACTTTCTTGAAAGATATAAAATCAAGCTCTATAATATCCTCCAACACTCCATAATAGCGAAGTGTGCTTGTGATTGGTTGTCTATCATTTGCATGTGAACGACATTCCACCTCAAATGACGTTGAAATTCCACAATCATAAGTTTGTCTTTTGTCATCAACCCTTTTGATGCGAAAATGATGACCAAAATTCCATATTCCTTTGTAATATGTT
This sequence comes from Sequoia sempervirens, assembly GCA_007258455.2. Taxonomy (NCBI): domain Eukaryota; kingdom Viridiplantae; phylum Streptophyta; class Pinopsida; order Cupressales; family Cupressaceae; genus Sequoia; species Sequoia sempervirens. The sequence continues at coordinate 715,114,340 of VDFB02281492.1, forward strand.
ACCTAAGTTCATATAAATATTAACTAATTAGATTCATGGATAGAAAAGTTAAAAAGGAAATTCACTAAATACCTCAAATATGTTAATAAATATGAATCACCTCCCCATTTCTAGATCCTTTAACAAAATCTAGTTGTTGTGTCACTCTATTCTTCCCCTTTGTTGCCTCGTGTTCAATATTGGTCTTTAGCCAATTCCATGAGCATCTATCTAGCCATTTTCTTTTATGGCTTGCAGGAAGTCCTCGAGTAGTGTTTTGACCATGTCTATTATATACATTGATCCATGCCTTTTCATCCTCTATTTTTTTTTGTTTAGTGTACTTCTCCATCCATTCCAACATAAATTCAGAATTGTATGCAACATACAAATGTAATGACTCCCACTCCTTAGAATCTACAATGAAAAATAGAATTGTTCAATGAATTAATAACGATTTAAAGCTGTCTTATAAAATTTAAGATAAACGAAATTACTTCAAACATTTTTGTATACCTTTTATCCTCTTTGAAGTCCCTTGACCCTATAATTTTTCTCCTTCAAATGATTGAGGTTGGTTACCATCCCATAATCAAGGAGCTTCAAGATGCAATTCAGGTAAGTACTCGCTCAAATGAACCATAGTCTAGAAAACCATGTACCCCTCAACCATGGACCCTTTTGGTCGAGCCTTTTTCCTCAGAAATTGTTTTAGAACCTTCATATATCTCTCCATGAGCCACATTGTCTGGATATGGATAGGACCACACTGTTCAATCTCTTCTACTAGGTGTACAAGGTAGTGCTCTTGAGAATTGAAGAAGCTTGGAGGGAAGTACATTTGAATATCACACATCAAAAGTGGAACATTCCTCTTCCAATAATTTAATTCATCTTGATGTATCTCTTTAGATGAAACCCACCTACAAATATTAATGTGTATTATAATAAAGACTTATTATTTGTTCAAAAGTAAAGTTATAAACGTATAAATACATTACCAATAATCTACTTCAAAGGATAAGAGTCATGGAAGATTATGCATGACAGATTAAAATACCTCAAATATTTGGATAATTTGTAAATAGTTAATGTGACATCATGGTCAAAGGTGCTTGGTATTGCTGCGGGCAACACATACTACATGACCATTAACAAAAATAATGTTAAAATATGCATGAATTTCTATTATCACTAAGATATAAAAATTCCTAATTATGTTGCCAACAAATCTAATATTCTACAAAGTTACCTTTATCCAGTTGTGCCAATCATGTGTTTTTAGCCTTGAGAACTCTGACCCATCTCTTGTGAATAAGTTTTTTAATGTCGCACCAAAACCAGAAAGAAATATTATGCTTTTCATTGTATCAATGATGTTTTCTTTCTCCTTTGACGTAAAAATCCATGGAGCATGAACAAATGAGTTGTTTTCATGCAACCACATGTTCGACATGATATTGGCAACTTGGAGGTCCTTTCGTAACTTTATTTGTGCTTCAAGGTTGGTTTCATTTAGATGTTTCCACAAACACTTTGCCACATTTTTCTCGATGTGCATAGTATCAAATAGGTGGGCTATTGACAAATTCTCATAATATTGTAATTTGTAGAAAATAGAGTCTTTTCATTCCTAGTGGAAAGCCTGTCCCTTCTTTTTTGTCATATAGTACTTTCCACCTAGTAGGGTTCATCCTTCTTGGCTTCCTCATTTCCACTTCCTTTCCATTGAACTTGTTTTTCTCACGCACTCGATAGCGATGATTTTGTGATAAAAATTGTCTATACTCATCATACACAGTTTTATTGAGATCCTTTGACTGCCTATAAAATGTTTTCGGCCCACATGATGGACAACCATGTTCCCCCTTTGTTTGTAGCCTTGAAATAAGAATGGAAACCATATTTAGTAAATGGAAAACTGAACAAAAATAATTACAAATGTGATTTATAATATATTACCACAACAAATAGAGAGTCCCAGGGCATCATGAATTGTCCAGATAAGGATTGCATGAAAGAGGAAGTTTCTATCATTGATAGATCTTGATACATCATGCATATTTACACCATCCCATAATTCACAAAGTTCATCAATGAGGGGCTCCATGTATACATCCGTATCCTTTACCTGATATTTCCCTGAGTAAACAAAAAGTTCTATATCAAGGTTTAATTGAGTTGAATTTTTTTTAGATATAATCTTTAAGAAAGTATTGCATTAATATGTTCTAGTACCTGGTATGATAAGAGTTAACATTGCATGATCTTTTTTCATTGCCATCCAAGGGGGAAGATTGTTGTTAATAATTAAAACTGGCCAAACAAAATATGTTGTTCTTAGATCTCCAAAAGGATTGACACCATCCATTGCTAGAGAAATTCTTGCATTCCTTGGCTCATTTCTTAAATGTGGCCATTTTTCCTCAATCTCTTTCCAATGTTTGCTATTCGCAGCCATACGCATGACACCATCTTGGCTCCTCCCTTGTGCATGATAATACATATATTTTACCAGCTCCGTGCATTTGAATATCCTCTCAAACCTTGGCTTTAGTGGAATGTGACTAAGTACTTTATAAGGAATCTTCTTTGATACTTGATCTTGACGATACCTATTTGTGTGACACACTGGGCATTGTTGCAAATCTGCATTCTTTCCATACTACAATATATGGTCATTTGAACATGCATCATATGTATTGTACTCCATTCCAATGTCTTTCATCACTGAAGAAACTTCTCTATGAGAATGAGGCAACTTATTGTCCTTCGGAAGTATTTTTTTTGCCAAAAGTCTACTTGAGACAATAAATGATTTTTATAAGTAGACACAATATTTGAAACTTTTAAGACATTTAGATCATTAATTTATATTAATATCAAATCCTACCTTAATATATCAGTAAAACATGTGTTTGTCAATCCATGTGTAACCTTCAAGTTCAACAACAACATAAGTGTTGCCAATAAGAAGTTTCTGCATATGGGAAAAGAGGCGTCTTAGCCAACTGAGCTAGGGGTGAATCAATAACTTCTTCAGAAGATATGTGGAAGTCTTGGAGAAATTCATTGACACCAGCCTCATTTATCTGTGAAGTGGTTTCATCTATAAATGTGTCTTGTTCTTCATCTTGAGAATGACTATCATCCACAACATCCATTGGTTCTTCAAAAATATTGGGAATTGTAAGCATCTTTTCATCAAAAAATTAATTGAAATGATCAATAATAATCTATTAAATAATATGCATATTTATTTATTATAAGAATAATAATTTATTAATTATAGTGTACCTCTTCTATATAAACTCTATACTTCAATCTATGGATACCAACAAGTTGTCGCTTCTTTAGTTTCCTATTTTGGCACCTTTTGCAAGTACAATATATCATTTCATTGAAGTATTCATCTGTCCCTAGAGCAAGTCTTGCTACCCTTTCATCTGAATATTTAGATGATGATGATGTGCTATTTCCCCGAATGCACCATGTAATATCAACAATAAGAGTACAACTTTTTACTTGAGTATTACTTTTTTTTTTAGGAGAACATGAATCTTAGGTGCATGATATGTTACAACTTAAGAAATTTGAAACTTTGAAAACATGGCTTTAAGTTGAGATACACAAAAGTGGAAAAGTTTGAGTCATTTTTATCTATAATCTATGGAGTTTTAAGTGCATTTTCTTGTTCTTGGATCACCCGTTTTTGGACATTTGCAATGTAGATGCATAGCAACAACATTAGAGGTTGAAGAAATTTTGTTCTTATAGTAGTACCATGCGATACCTACACCAAAGATGAAAATACTCTAGAACTATAAAACATATGTTTTTTAATCACTAACTAGTCCAATCTTATGATCATAAAAATGATATTAAATATTACTATATGTGTTACCTATTAAATCCTAGGTTAGTATTTCATTTCATTAAAATGATATTGCAAGTACCAAAAACAACAACATAAATACTTGGTCTGCCATTTCCAATAGACACCAACAAAACAACCAAATAGAAAACTACAAAGAAAAGTGTGTGGATGTTAGTTAGGATAATTACGTAAATAGCTATTGAAATATATGAAAACATGTATCCCAAAAAAAAAACCATAAAATTATTCTAAAATATAGCTTGAGCAATTAAAAAAGAAGATTTGATCAAAACTTACATATAAATTGATTATGAATTGGTGATGTAGAATAACTTGAAATACATGGATTTAAATTAATTATAGCATGAGAAGCAAACCAAACCCACACCTAAACCAAAAGAGTGTGTAATAAAAATAGTCATAAAAATTGTCAAAGGAAGATTAAAAAACTCATCATGTCCATCACTAAATATTTCATCAATATATCATAAGCCACAAGATAGTTAAGAAGTACTTGCAAACTAATCTAAAGGTGGAACATGTATATCAATTTATCACTAGGATTTGGGGAAAGATGAATAGACACAAGTAGGAAAATCCATAAGTAAACAAGGAAATCTATCACGAGATTTATAAAGGATATGTTCACCAGGCATATCATCGTCACAAGGTATAATAATGCCATGAAGGATTAAGGAAGATGTAGTTTTACCACGTAATGTATTAGATCCATAATTTTATCACTAGAGGGTATTGGGTATATCATGTGTATACTTCTCAAAATATGTATCATTAATTAAATCATATGAAATAAAAGTTCTCTAACGAGAAGTATCACTATGCTCAAGAAAAATACAAGCACTATCCATGGGAGAAACAAAAACAAGAAGAGGTTAATGGATAGGTAAAGTGAGGGTATAGAAGAGGGAAGGAAGGAAAATAAATAAATGAATGATAGAGGAAAAGGTACAAACATGATGGAACAAGACCTCCATAGATAATATAAGCCTATGTATAATATAAAAGGACACAAAATAATCAAGGATGGTGAGATCAAATGCTAGAAAGTATATTAACATATCAAAATATATAATATTAGCATGAATAGAGGCTAAAGATAATGGAACATGAGAATCTATCATAACAAATATATCAACATGAAGAACAAGGTGGGTGTGTGGGTGTTGATCAAGGGAGGATCATATAGTAGAGGCACAAACTCTAATAAAGATAAATCAATTACACACAAATAAAGGGTGGATTCAAACCCTAGAATCAATTATATTATAAAAGAATGTAAGAAGCCATATAAAAAATAGATTTTCGTTGATTATATTCATATCGCTGATTACATTGCACAAAACATACTACAATTGCATAAATATCAGATGGTGATAGTTATCAAAATGTCTATTACAATATAGTTTGTGACTTTGTACAAAGTCAACCTATAAACTAAGTACAAAGTTCCAAAAAAATCAATTGTAGCAAATGATGTGCTAGAGGGCAGAAGCTCCTAATGATGAAGCTCCTTGTCTATGCTACCCCATTTTTCAAACAGTTCACTGCCTTGTCTATGCTACCACATTTTTCATACATGTCTACCAAAGAATTTTATCAAACAGTTCACTACCTTGCTGCTATGGCTAAAAGCCTAAAACGGGTGCTTTCGAACAAACTATGGATGCTTGGAAAAAATATATCAAAGCATAATAATAAGTAATAGCATAGACAAGAGAGTGAACTGTTTGAAAAAATGCCTCAAAGAAATGTGGTCACATGGTGATGGAATGCCATGACAATCCATATTGCTGCCTTGGTACTATATGGATTGTCATGGTATTCTGTCACCATGAGACCACATTTTTTTGAGGCATAGACAAGAGAGTGAACTGTTTGAAAAATGCCTCAAAGAAATGCGGTCTCATGGTGATCGAATGCCATGACAATCCATAGCAATTTATCATGGCATTCCATCACCATGAGACCACATTTCTTTGAAGCATTTTTTCAAATAGTTCACTGCTTGCTGCTATGGCTAAAAGCCTAAAACAGGTGCTTTGGAACAAGCTATGGATGCTTGGAAAAATTCTACCAAAGAATAATAGTAAGCAACAAGCTATGGTCTCATGAATTTTTTTTTGCGCGAAAGTCAGCGTGATGTTATTCGTGTTTTTCTGCAGGTTTTAAACACGTATTTTTGGCAATTTTGCAGTTTTAAACAGGAAGAAATCGTTGAACGATTTTTTCAAAAAATTGGGGAAAAAATCATCCATCCTGTAGATTTTTTAAAAATCGCGATTAATCGGGATTTTTTGCAGATTTTGCTAATGGTTTATAATAATACTCAATAGTTGTGACTTAACTACCCATAATTAAACAAAACGTATTCCTTTGATCTAAAAAGAAACCAATCATGTGATGCCACATTGCTCAACTACCCATAATGTAATGCACAAGTGTTGATCTCACTTTTTCTTTTTGGGCCTTTTCGGACACTTTGACAAAAAGCATGCCGATGTGGCATCATATTTGAAGGGGACTTGCCAATAAGCTGCTGTAAAAAAATAAGAGATTTGAAATTTCCACATAGAATTTTGAGAAGTGCGAAGTTAGGTTGCACAACTACTTGAGTCCTCTCCCCTATTAACATACATAAATGGTGGGCTCTCCCTCTATTTTAATTGAAGCATCTTGACATGTTTTCCTTTCGTGGGCTCTCTCTATTTTAATTGAAGCATCTCGAGACGTTTTCCTTTCGTGAGGACATGTACAGTCATCGAGCATTGTAAGTTCGAAGATTTTAATTTAAGGTGAACGAAATGCACACCTTTTGAGAAATTAAAATATAAATCATGCTGTGTATTTCTTACTGAAGTATCAAATGGAATTCATACTTTTTCTTTTTAAAGTTTTGTTCTTCTAACAAAAGAAAAAAAAAGAGTTTTGTTCTTCTGGTGGGGTGCTATTTTTTTAATTACAAACTTCTCTGCGAAGAAAGAAAGAGAATAAATAAATCAAGATTATTTGAGGAGTTCACTAAGGTTGATCAAATTTCCAAATGCTGTAGATTCAATCCAGGGAGTTCGGAATGCATGTACACCGTCCCGTTCAATAGTTCTGACGCGAAATTTTGGATAACGTTAAGCTGGTTGTTTGATGGGTAACATGTTCATGAAAAATAATCACTTCTCACCTATTTATTTTATAAAATCTACATGAATTCCTTTTGCAAGTAACATTATTAGTTCCTGCCCATAGATAGATTACTATTGCAATCATTTGATTTTTATTTTTTTAGCTGTGTTGATCAATCATATTACATAATTTAAATGTATTTCTCTATTTTTATAGTTTGCATTTTAAAACATATTTTTTATATTTAAAAATGATTATTTATCTGTTTTTCTACTGATCAGTGTAGTTCTATAGTTCATTTTTCATTTTAAAATTTTTTAGAAATTAAATTATCATAATAATTTTTCTTGAACATTATAGTTAATACATTAAATTAAATTGTTGGCTGGAAACCTGTAGAAACCTCCACGACAACAACACTGGGGCGGGCCTTCTTACTATCCATAGGATGAGGCGCTCCCTCCTGCATCTAACAAGCCCAGCTCTATTCTCTAATATTCTCCCCCTCGCCATTGATCGAGGAGGCGAGCGATCAGGATCCGGGGCCCTCTACGAATCAAATAAAGTTTCGACTAAGACACAGGTTCCACAGTACTCTAGATAGGACCCAGTTTCAGATTGGATCAGCGGGTTCAATATCGATTACCGATTACCTAGATATTGTAGGGAACCAGTCCGCAGATCCCGAACGATTAGATCGATCCAGCTAACCGGGTTCAAGATCGATTACGTTAACGACGACCCTACCTATATAACTACGAGCCCCATACTTATATAACTGTGCAGCGGGAGCCCTACCCACTGTAAGGGTGGGGTCTCATGGAGGGGCTTTAGGATCTATTTTTAAGGAGCAGGGGGTTCCATGAAGCAAAAAAAAGATTTGCTACAGGGTTAACTGGAATCTTTTCCTGAAAAATAGCAATCCCTGCCTTTTAGGATTGAAGATTTGAGGGGGTGAAAATGGGGTGGGGCTAGAGATTGCTCCTCCAGTTTAGGAATTTTATCTGCCATTTGTCAACTATCTCATGTTTTAAATTCCTGCCCAAAATTTTTTTGGAGAAAATTATGTATATTCAAACTGAACTGCACTGTCAAGTTGATGAGACCACCAACTTCCTTAAAATTTGGAGCTTAATTTTTTAAGCTGAATTGCACTATTGAATTCATGGAGTCACCAGCTTAAAAATATTCCTAAAAATTCTCAGCAGCAACCATTGAAACTTTTTAGGAAGCCCCCTCCATGGGACCCCACTCTAACTGTGGTGATCTAAGCGGGAGAGTGATCCCGCCCATCCAGAGCGCTTTCTAGGATCGGGCTGGCCGAGCCAGCAATGAACAATAAACCTGCTCAGCGATGCATAGTTATTCTGCCTCTGCAACGCTTTTTGTTTCCACATTGCTAAAGAATTCTGGATTTGGCACTATGTTCAGTGGGGATGATGGAGAGGGTCAGGAAACAGATCAAGGGGATGGAATCAATGTAGCAACGTCCTGGTAGTCCTTAGTTAAGGAATTATACAATTAGTAACTCTTGGTTGAATTGGGTACAATTGGGAGCCGTCAAATTCCAACTGCAGTAGTTCATGCTTTTGGTGAAACATGAATGTTGTTCGTTGCAGCTTGGCACGGTATAGTAATACTGTCTATGTGTAACTACAAGGTTTTTTCTATGCGTGAAAGGAAAGGAAAGGAACTTGCTTTGGGCTAGTAGTGGCAAGCTCCTTGCTCCGTTGTCCAAAACAAGGATGTGAAATCCGCTGAGGAAGCTTCACATTGGGGGCAGGTTTGCTGAGGGAGTGGGCTCAAGCCAAGAGGCAAGCTATTTCCATCAGAGTCTCCAGGTTCTTCTTCAACTCTTTTTGAGCAGAAGCCATTTTCCAGTCTATCTAAGTCACTGGCTCCCATGACAAGGCACAGCTCTTCGACTGCATCCAATATTAGTCCTAGTGGGTCAAGCTGTGGAAGTAGTGCAAAGGATAGACTGGAGACCTCAAGTAAAGAAATACCAGTCGGTAATAAGGATTGTCGGTTATAGTTTATGTTCGGTCATGATTTCATCAATTTGCAGTTACTTGAAGGAAAAACTAAATTTATAACGATGGATAGGGAAAGAAGAGAAAGGGTTTTCTAGAAAGTTAGGGTTTTTACACTTACATATGATTTTGTGCGAGTTAAGGTTGAGTCTAGGTCCCGTGTCAAACCCTGTCGGGTCCCCATTGCAAACCCTTGAAAAGGAAAAATTTCATTTTAGTGTTTTTAAGGGACACCTGGATATTTTGGCATAATTTGATTAGTTTGATAGGGGTGAGTGACGTGGGGCGGAAATAACGTTCTGTGCCTGGGAAAATTGTAATTGTTTTCTATTTTGAGCTGCTGCAGCCTGAGGATCAACCGCTAGCCCCTGCCTCTTAGGATGCTTAAGTTCAAAGTTAAGTTGCCCGGAGACAAGGTGGAATAGCTGAGGCTTTGATTCTGCTGTTTTTAGTAGCCACCAGGATACTTGAGCAGAATTTGGTCACGTCTCTGGGAAAGTGATACTAATTGTATGATGAATATTGGACTAGTCTAGAATTATTCGTTCTGGTGCTGTCATTGTTGTGCTTAGGTTATTAAATTACAATTTGGTTAGTTCTGTATGAACATGATGGTTGATCAGCTGGTGAGTTGGAATTGTGGGAAAGAGGTTGGAATACCTTTAGAAATAAAATTTTAGGTCCAAAGTTGTTAGCTTGCCTGCAGACCATATTTAATTGTTAGCGAGTTCTTATTGAAATGCAGAGAGTACTTATTTACTTCAGAGTTCTGTTTAGAAATGGCATTTGGTCTACAACCCCAAGTGGGAGTTTTGATATGGGTGGAACTAAACTGGTATCTACAAATGTTGGGGATATGCAAGTTGCTGATCCAGCAATGGAAGAAGAGTATCAAATACAGCTGGCCATGGCGCTGAGTGTAAATGATGATCCCAAGGCAGTTCAGATTGAGGCTGTAAAACAAATTAACCTTGGTTCCAGTTCTTTGACCCAAAACACATCAGCAGAAGTTGTTGCTTATAGATATTGTGTGAGTCCTATTATTTGCAATTAAATTTTCATATCAGGTTCTTCTACAAGATTGGGAATTTGGGTCTAATTTTTCCCATTAGTGAGTGGCAATTGCTGGTTGAACAGAGGATTGTTGGGTAATTTGAATTTCATTGGAACACAGAATAGGTTCAATTGCTAGCAGCGAGTAACATTGACATCTCCCCGGGGATGCTTGAGGTTACTATGTCTTTCGTGCCTTTTTTGCTCACCATTTCAACTGATAAAGTCAATCCAAAACAGCATATGAAATATTCGAAATGCGTTAAAGTGATATTGCTGTAGAGTGTAAGCCTTATTCCTAATGACAATATAGGAAGTAATAACCATAATTTTAAACTTAAATTGTTACTCTAAAATTGTAGTCCATCAGATTTTGATATTCTGGTGCGACTGTTGAAAACTTCTCTAGGCTACTTGATATTGCCTCCAGAACATCATAAATACAGAAAATCTTAATGTTTTCAAGGAGGGTGAACGAGGGAATGGGACAAGGCCAAGATGTTGAAAACTAAATCAGGAACCCATTTGCCATGATTTAGAGTAGACACTTGAAGCGTAAGTTGCAATGGGTGTCTCATGTTTAATAATTGTGATAGTCTGCAAATAGTTGCATTCTTGTTCTCTTATTTAACTACATGTGAGAAACCATTTTATCAACTCTAAGCAATAACATTTGACTCAGCTTCACATAAGGCATTTTTGTTCAATCTTTATATGCTTGAATTTAAAAATTGTGCATTTTCTCTGAATTGCTAATTATGACTTCACAATTCTACCTGCATGCTTTTACTTCTGTTAATGGCTTAAATTTCCTATATGTTTTCTTACAACTCTCATAACTATTTTTTTAATCAAAAGGTTGATTACTGTATAATTTTATAAAAATCTGCCAGTTGCAAAAGTTCTCAGGTTTTATATCAATTTGGCTTTATCATGTCATTTTCTTAAGCATATTAAGATATACATACTATGCATCGTGTGAACTCACTGACTTCCTTTTTTTAAGAATGTCAATTCTTGCCAGCGTCTGAAGGTGTGATTTTGTTTCAACTGCTGATACTATTCTGATTGCAAAATTTTGGAGGGTCGTCATTTTCTTCTCTCTGAGTTCCCTTAGGGACTAGAGGACACCAATGCAGAAGTTCTTGTTTTTATTAATCAGAAAATGTATTGGTAGTAGGTTCAGAACAGGCCAAAGCCTGAAATGAATACATGATGCATCTGGTATATGGCTATATTCAGATGGGAACCCAACCATATGGCATTTCTGCATCTAGTAGCGTCTGCTAGATTTCCAGCATGAGTAAAGATTGATTCTAGTCTAGGGCTGTGATTCTGAATGGTACCAAAAATCCCCTTTGCAATCTTGGCTTACTTGATGAACATATTTGACTTGATGAACATATTTGGCAATGATAACTTGCAAAGTGGGATGACTAAAAATATATTCAGTCCACTTCTTTGACAAAACATTTTTTTTTATTTTTTTTGCTTGTCTGAAATTTTTGGCTTGAATTTCTCTTTAATCTCCATTGCATATAGTAACTGCTTCTTAATTTATGAAGCCAAGGTAAGATTGTCTCTTGTGATACGTATTGTAAAAAAACTGAACAACAAAATTTTTGCACATAATTCAGCAATAAATTTTAGAACATTACGTCAAGAATAGGCACACTTCATGCCACTACTGCTTCCTCCCCAATCACAATATCTTACTACCAGTTTCTGTAGCTGCCATAATCCAGTAAGTGCCATAGCTGCACAACTTGCTTTAACCTGAACATTTATCAGATATTGACTACAATAAACAATCTCATTCAAGATTCTAAGTGAATTCAATGTGATACACAAATGCATATGATGCACAATAAAGCAAGAAAAGGCTTCCATAGCTGACTGGAGCACATATAAGGATCAATGCTATCTTTTTTACACATAATTAAAAAAATGGATGCTCATCTTTCATGAGTCTTGTATATCATTTATATTTATATTTATTTCCTATCCATATATATATATATTTATTTTATATCCATATATATATATGTTAACCATTATATTAGACTCACCCATAATAATGATAAACAACATACCTCTATCATATGTCTCTGATATTATTGACTGGTCTTTCTTCATCAAGATATGTTTACCCTTTTTTTTTCCCTTCCAGCCACGTAGTATAAAGATCCTCTTCCTTGGCCAGCCATCATGCTAGAGATTTATTCTTCTCTCTCTTTAATCAATCGTCTATCAATTACACCTGAATATCAAAGCCACGGCCTTTATGTCAGCAAGGAAATCACCGCGTAATATGTAGTGGTACTGTGCGCATATATTTCAGCCTACGCCACTCCCTTGTGTTTGGAGGATGACATTACTATTGTTCACATTTTCAATTCGAAAGTCTCTGTATTGGCTTTTCTAGACTGAGACGTGGTAGTCTTGAACATCAACAGGCATGGCACGAGTTCCTCAACCGTATAACACCATTGATAAATAATATTAGCAATCTACTGAAAGCCACATCCTATATATGTGACTCACTCACCCTAACCTCCATAACTTACCCGACAAGACATTTTCTCTTTTTATTCGTCATGATTTCTTTTTCCCGTCCCCTGCTTGTCTCCTTTGAATCGACTCCGATGCCTTCAGATTTCGTCTAGTTGAATAGAGCATGTAATAGCGATCTCCTATTACATCCGTCTCACGTCTGAGTGTAGGATAAATTCGTTGCTTCCTCCCATGAATTCCCCATAAAACCCCATAGGAATTGCTTATCGCTCTTTTTTATAGCCGGCACTGGAAATGTCTTTTCCTCACGCGTTGCTTCGCTTGCTCAAGTCGCTTCATCCACAGGTCGGTTCTTTCTAAAAGTTGTATCTTTATAAATCTTATTTTATATATTATATATTTTCCCTTTTTATGGACTATCGGTTAGTTTAGCATAAAAGGGGATTTATTGCATATACCATCATTTGTATATTTGTTTATTTTTTACGCGGAAGGCGTATCCTTATTTGAGATGCACAAGCTAAGTTTGAACATCAGACGGCTCCAATCGTGAGGGTTAGTGCCATTTGTCACAGCCTGGGAATCAGCTTACCGTCCGCTTTCATAGGCGGTAAATCTTTTCTTTCCTGTGCGGCATGACTAGTACATTGTTTCTCTGCATTCGATAAAGTTTTATAGGCTAGTTCTACTTTTCACGCCCACGTTTCTCCGCACCTTTAGATTCTACCGACGAATTGGAATCTTCAATAGTTATCGATGGCACAAATTTCGATCCATGTGAATATTTAATTTACTCTTGACGTGGTGAGAGATAAGGTTTAATTAATTAAGAATAATAAATAAATAAATAAATATCTAGCGCCGATTACCGGGGTTAAGAGGTGAAAGGGTGGGAGTGGGACCCGCCCGACTGCTTTGCATCCGCGTTTAAACTGTAGATACACGTCTAATTGGAGGAATTTTATGGATACAATTGATTTATAGGTTAATGGATATATAATTGGGTTATAAGATTATGCTTTTTGGTATTTTGGGAAAGGATTTAAGTTTTTTATTATGGATTGATTTAAATAAAAATAATATGTTTTCTCTATTAGTCATTTGGGTTAATATAATATAAATATATTTTTAAATTTTTTTTCAATTGTAATGAATTGTAGAACATAATATTAATTAAAAATATGAAAAATTTATAATTTCTTCCAAAGATCTTAATAATGAAGGCATTTAGATTTTAACATTACAACATCTTATTTTATTTTTTATTTTTAAATAATTGTCTTCATTTATTTGAAAAAGTTTTTTTTGTTGTTCTACATTTATTATACTTAATATAAATAATTTAAGATTAAAATTTATAGTAAATAATAAATAATTTAATTATACTTATTATTATAATTTTATTTAGTACAAAAAATAGATCAAATTTATCTTGATTGACTTTCCACACTTCTTGGGCGTACCCATTGCACACTAAGGTGCAATTGCTAGTTTATTATTTATGATTAGGTAGTTTAGGATATAGGTTAGCATCTTGTGTTTTACATAATATATTTATAAATTGGATTTATTATAAATATATTTATTTATCTATACTGTACTCTCATAATTATTATAATAATTAAATATTTCATATTTATATTTTTAGTATTTATATCTTTGTTTATTTTGATGATAACATTAACAATGATGATAAAAATTATTATATATTATTGCTTTATTATTTTTTTGGCTTATATTTTATATTTAGTAATTGCCAACATCCTTATATGTGTTTTATTTATTAATTTATTTCTTGATACTTTATATCCTAGTATTATAATTTTGGGGGACATGACAATATTTTAGTTTTCTATCTCTACACACATGCACATCTCCAAATGCCATCTCCAACTTTTTTGAAAATAGCAAACTAGGTCTTGCCCCTATCGCTCATACCAATACCAGTTCCTATCTCTTGGTAACTATGGTGAATACATCACTACAAATCAAGTGGACTACAACCTTATGCTGATGCACGTGCTCCAATAGATGATATACATGAAATTATACCCTCTACTACCAAATCCTCGGTCTTATGCCCCTATAAATAGCATATAGCATTTTCCATGCTAGAATGACTATTTACTCAAATTCCAATTTGCAACAATCAAAATGGCAATAGTATGTAATAACAAAACCATACTCCATTGTACCCCTCAAATATTTGAGCACATGTTTTGCTTTTACCCAATGCTTCTGTTTAGGTTCCCCCATGAACTGAATCAAGGGGTTCACTACAAAATATATATCTAGTCTAGCATTGACCAAATACATTATAGAACCTATCACGAGCCTGTACAACATGGGATCAATTCTTAATCAAAATTTCTCACCACCTTCATATTGATGATCATAGTTGCGGCTATAGGTTTGCAATCCTCCATTCAGAATTGCTTTAGGATTTCAATTGTTTACTTACCTTGGTCGAGGAAGATCTCCCATGGTTTCTAACAAACCTCTAAACCCAAAAGTAAGGCATCAGGCTAATGTCCTTCATCTCAAACTCAACAACTAAATTTGCTTTGCACCCTACAATGAGCTTCTCTACTCTTGTGATAAAAGAATCATCTAAATCCAATACCAAAATAAGTCTAGATCAGACCCAACAATTATATAATATAGATTAGGATTTACTTCACTTTTGGTGAAGCCCATACTTTACAAATATTCATCTATCTTGGAATACCAAGCTCTTAGTGCCTATTTGAGTCCATACAAGGCATTCTTAATCATGTAAGCATGGGATTCCTTCCCATTTACCTCAAATCCCTAAGGCCACTCTATATACACTTCTTCCTCAATGATAGGATTAAGAAAAGTTGTCTTAACATCCATCTAATGTATCTTTCATCCCATAAAGAAACTAAAGACAAATTGTTCTAACGGAAGTGTATCGGGCGATTGGGGAAAATGTCTCCTCATAGTCCACTCACTCTTTTTAAGAGAACCCTCTCACCACAAACCTCACTTTGAACCTCTCATTTTTGTTATCTACAACATGCTTGATTTTGTAGAGCCCCATAGAACTCCCAACTAATTTTCTTTCCTGTCTTGGCACTATGTCCCATACATCATTTTCATGATAAAGGTGTGCTTCTCCACCATGGCATCTTGCCAAACTTTCTGGTCTACAGCTTCATGGTAGTTGAAAGGCTCTAAATCTATGATGCTACACATTAATGCTTCTAAAACTGGTTCACCTTTTAACCTGTATAGATTTCCTTCTCTAACCCCTATAACTTGTGCAATATCTAGGCTAGATTCTTTCAATTTGATAAGAATTTGTTGGTTCTTGAATTTTACAACATAGCCCTTCTCTTCCACAACTAAAACTGGAAGAAAATTCTTCTTGTGACTAGGAACAAACAAAACATCATCAAAATGTAAAGAGATGCCCGACTGAAGTTGAAAGGGAATTGTACCAATTCTTGCTACTATATACTTGGCATCATCACCAAGCTCAAGCTAAATCCCAAAGATATGTTCTTTTAAATTGGTTAAACACTATTAGGTTGATGTCATTTGTCTATATACCCAATTGCCCACATACTGAGCATCCCTTGGATTCATGTTGGTAGACAAGATAGCACTGAGAAATCCTTCTCACACTTAGCAGCAAATGAGCCTATGTAGAAGTTCCTATCCAAGATAAAAACTCAATAGCCTCTACCAACCTCTCTTCATACAATGGCTAATCTTTGCACAAAACATACATAGATAAATATTCCAATAAAATTGAGATAAATGATCTCTTCTTCTACAATGTTTGAAAACGAACAGACGCTTGAAAGACTTACATGCAAGCCTTTTTATATTTCCATTATGCTTGGAGCTTGCATAAGGCCTGTGGAGGGGAGTTGTGTTATTTTTTCCTTCACTAACATTGGAAAGGAGACCTATGTTTATAGTAATTTCCTCAAGCTCTTTCTCAAAGTCAAAACGTCTTTTGATCATACGATGGCACAATGATGTTTTCAGTTCCTCTTTGGAACATGTTGCTTTCTTGGGTTCTTTATTTTTTCTTTAATCTCCTTTGCATATAGTAACTGCTTCATCGCTAGAATTCATTGATAGGAACTCGACACTTGTGTCACATGTTAAAAATTCTAATAATCAATGCTAATTAATACTTCCATTTGATAAATTAAGAATAAATTAAACTCAATTTTTTGTTCTAGCTGGCAAATCTGTTTCCAAAAGTAACAGAAAATTTGAGGCACTTTAGCCAATTCTTTTTGAAAAGAAATATTACCTGCGTACCCTTGTTAATCATATCTCAACAATTATGCGCCTTACAGTGGATACATGAATTCATAGTTGTCTGCTTTTGCTCCTGGTCATCTATTTAAACCGTCCACAACCATTTCTTGTTTTACATTCTTGTCACCTTTAAGATCTATAGAAAGCTGCGTTTAAGGTTCAATTCCCTAAAGACTCGCCCTTTTGCAGTTACAGTAAAGAAGAGATCGGATTGGAACAAGGACCCTCCCAAACTGTCTTGTAGTTAATGGCAGAGATGATATAGTTTCTATCTGCTCAATCACGTTGTGCAAGGTAACAAATCCCGAATTCCTTATTGGGTTTCTATCTTCTTTGTTTTTTTTTTGGATTTCTTATGTGTGTTGAATATAGATTGATTTGTTGGATCAAATTTTGACTTGCTAACTTGGTCAAGTCCATTTCCTTCGCAGAAGTTTTATCCGGAGGAAATGGAGAAAGATCCCAACCAATAATGTGTCAAGGGATTTTTGTTTGCGAAGGTTTTGCGTGTGCTTGATTTGCACGGAAGAATGCCCATACAAGATTCTGGCAGGCTTGAATATTGTATGAACTTTACTCATTAGCTATTTTCAAGTAAATCTCATGCTGTGAAATTTAACATCTTTGAGCTCTTTACAAGTAACTAGTGGAAGAGCAAATTGATATCTTCTAATTGGATATTTCTGATTTAGTTTCCTGTTTGAAGTGATTTTCGAGTATTTCATTATCATATTTGGAGAGAATGGAAAATGTAATTTTTTATATCAACAAACTTTATTTGTTTTGGTTTGTAGCAGGTTCTCAGATTGTAAAGAAGCATCGCGTTTGATAAGCTAAGGTACACAAAATGTGCTTTTACATCACTTCCAAAGTTCCAACTTTACCGTTAATTATCGTGCTTCGAAATTTCTCTTTCTAGTATGATTTATGTATAACAACATGAGCTTTCCACGTTGGAGAAGTACATAAGTTTTTCCTTGGATTTTCCAGTTTGCAAAATTCATTAAGAGATGTGTTTTCTGTGATTATCATTACCTCATAAGTTTGATGTCCCGTGAGTATTCCATCTTAATTTCAATCTGTAAATCTCTGTCCCTGAAAAGAATCAGAGAAACATAAACACAAAAGGAAGAAACAGAATAGAGCAAATTGGCTCAAAACTGAGCGCTACTAAAACACAGGGTAGACTATTTCATTTATAGATGAATTTACAATAAATACAATACACACTGTAGCAAAGAGTTGGCTCCGAAATTTATTATGAGCAGTTGAACTAGGATTCAATGTGGATGGTGTGAGTCGGCTATAGGTGGCTATGTCGGCAAGGCTTGTGGAAAACGTGAGCTATAATTAATTTACTCTAACATCCCCCTAAATTAATTATACTAATTTCATTAAATACATTCCTCCATAATCTAGAATATATGGGTCTCGGCCTAAAGCCTTGTTAGGTACCCATTTACAATTATTCACTAATATGATGGAAGACATTCACAATAATCCCCTGAATGCTTACCATCAAATATTCATATAACTTCTTGTAAGCCTAAAAGACCTCTAAGGTATACAAACTCAGGTTCACATAAAGCCTTGGTAAATAGATCAGCTATCTAATCCTCTGATTTACAATACTGAAGATGAATCACCTATTGTTGGATGAGATGCTTGATATAATGGTGAGATACTTCTATATGTTTTGTTCGAGCATGAAACACTGGATTCTTGGATAACATAATGGCACTTTGATTGTCTCAATGAAGTATAGAAGGACCTGTTTGATGTTGTTTGAGTACTGAAAGAATAGCTGGCAACCAAGTTAATTCTTTAGCTGCCTCGTTCGCTGTAGTATATTCAACCTCTGTAGTTGATAAAGCAATAGTAGATTGCTTCTTACTACACCATGAAATGGAACGAGAACCCAAAGAAAGAACATAACCTGTAGTTGACTTGCGGTCATCTGCATCAATCTAAATCATAATATCCAACATCCCCCCTAAATTAATTATACTAATTTTGTTAAATTTGTGGAGATGGACTCCATTTGGGAGTGCATAACAAAACCAAACTCATACAATATATAGAAAATCAAGCACCTACAAGGCAGAGAACAATACATGTGTGAAAATTGTGGATGAGTCAACGAGCAGGTTGGAGCATTTAATATGCAGTCTATTCAAATCTTTGCCAAGATCTGCTTTCACTATTTGTCTTTAATATTGAGATCTAATGTTGATACATAGAGGACAGGTCCAGTTGGGGAGTTAATGAAGTAGTTGGGATTAGATATTCCAACACTCCCCCTTAATCTCAACTATGAATTCCAATTACTTTCTTGATTCTTTTCCATTGATGCTTCAACATCTTCAACCTTCAAATCTTATGATCGAACCTAGGAAATCCTAGTTTTCCATTGGGATGCTCTAACCACGAGCTCTGGTCTTTTTCTCACCAGTCCATTGTAGATTCAGGAGTGATGCACTTGTTTTTCTCAACACCTCCCTTTGAACTACATTACTTGGTGCTTGGGGATCCTAACATCAATTGGCTTTATTAGCCTCATACACTCCTTACACAAACATATAATGCTACTGCAATCTCCTCATTTAAACAACAACAAATATCTATGGCTGTGTAACTGCTGCTGTAGTTTCTTCATAAAATCGACGATTTGATTCAGGGTTGGATCTCCTTTGGCAACAATGGCTATTGCCTTATGCAAGATCCTTGCAAACTCACGACTCTTCAAAATAACTGTAATCTCTTCAAGCATCAACTCCAAAACTGCGATTCACCTCCATTCTTTTCTCACACTGATCTTTATAGATCCTTTCTTTTTTCCTTGCAGACGATCTGAACATTCTCTAGCGGTGGCCTCACCTTGACTGTGATTTCCTTCTCCACTGTTGATCTCTTCACAAACTAGCGATTGCACTCTTTTCTTCTGATCTGCTTAGCAACTCCTCTTTTTTACTGATTTCGCTTATTCGGCAGCTTCATGTGCCTCCTACTAAGCATTGCGATTTCAATCATACATGATAGCGAGCTTCTTCTTTCTGCAATTGTTTGATAGTGGCAGACTCTTTGTCTCTGTGTCTCTCTATCTTCTGGTGGATTCTTTTTTAGTCATTTATTGATAACTCTATCGATTCAAACTTGGGCGGCTACTAACAATCTCCTCTGGCTTCTCCTTTTCAACATAAAAGATCCTTGATCAAACTAACATCTTTGATACCATGAAAAGAATCAGAGAAACACAAGCACAAAAGGAAGAAATAGAATAGAGCAAATTGGCTCAAAACTGAGCGCTACTAAAACACAGGCTAGAGTATTTCATTTATAGATGAATTTACAATGAATACAATGCATACTGTAGCAAAGAGTTAGCTTAGAAATTTATTATGAGTAGTTGAAATAGGATTCAACGTGGATGGTGTGAGTCGGCTATGTTGGCAAGGCTTGCAAAAAAATATAAAATTATATATAAATTGAAACAATAAATAAATGATTCAATTAAAATTAAAAAATAGACGGTTAAAATATAAAAGATTACAATATATATATATATATATATAATCATAATAATTTATATAATATAAATTAATATATTACCTACACAATGTGGGTTAACTTATTTATCTATAAAATATTACGTGCAATAGTATAATATATGAATAGAAATAATATATATAAATTCTACATTAATATATATAAATTAATATTACCTATATTAAAATAGGTTGTATATTATATTTAATAAAGACCTATAATAATATAGGTTATAATTTTATTATGAGAATATATAATTATATATATATATATATATATATATATATATATATATATATATATATATTATATTAATGAAGAAAGAGAGCATATAATAATCGAATTATATCATAAAATATTAAAAACATAGATAACAAAGGTTTATTTATTTTATTAATTTAATACTATGAATTCAAAATCTCTATAAAATAGTTAATTGATTTTTGTGAGATTTTCTTTAATAAAAAAATAACAATTAGATACATAGAAAAAATTATTTTAATTTTTTTTGTCAAAACAAGTATTTTAAAATGTCAAAATAAGTAACATTGATTTATTTTAGAAAGATTCAATGAAATGATTTTATAAAGCGAAAAATGAAAAATCATTCTTTAAAAGATGTTTACTTTTCTTTCCCTACAAATCTGCCAATAACACACATAACTTTTTAACCAATCATATACACAAGAAATAATTTTTATAATTTGTAAAGTTAAATATTTTACAAGTTGACTTTACAAAAATTGAATTTTATTTTAGTTTTTTTTAAATATTGTTTTTGATTGGTTGAAATCTAAATTATTAATAACTAGTTAACTAAAAAAAGCCAAATTGATTACAATAGTACTATGCAAATGACAAGTACTAATAATCTAAACAGCCTAACTGCTCTACATTAGTCATAATCAAATAAGCTCTATGAATACCCTTCTTGATCTCTAATGAAATTCAAGATTATTCCCTTTGATCTCAAGGAGTCCAAGATTACTCAATCATATTAGTCAGAGTTATGTTTAAAAGGATCCCCGAAAACAATTGGAGAAAATTATGTAATCTACAAGTCAGATAGAGAACACACTCTTCAAATTGTGTTGCCCCACCATTGGCCATGATTTTTTTGTGATAATCAGGAAACCTTTGTGTTTGATAAGATAGATATAAAATATGAAAAAGGTCTATATAATTATAAAAAATATAAAAATCATAAATATTAAATATTTATTTATAAAATATATTAATTTATGATTATTTTAACAATTTAAATTTAATTATATATCTATTTATATTTGATAATTTAAATTATTTATATATATATATATTCTAAATTTTTAAAATAAATAATCATATTTAAAAAATTAAATCAAAATATAACTTAAAAATTTCTCTAAATCAGAAACACTAAAAAAGAAGCTTTAATTTTTTATGAATATTTTTTATTTCAAATAGATATAAACCATAGAAAATAGATTAAAAAATTGTAATGGACTAGTTAAAATAAAAGGATAAAGATAATGATTACAATTATATTTGATAACATTGCGCATAAAGTTTGTTTAGTTTAAAAGCCAATTTTTTACAATAGTTGCAACTCAATCATTTTTGTGTCTAGTTGTCATATGGAAGATTATAAGGTTGGAATGAAAATGAATTGAGTTTTATATTATTTTGGAATGGTCAAAAGTGAATTTTGATTAATAAAAATAAGATAATTATTTGCTATTTTTGGTAGAGATGAGATATAAAATTATTACTGATCTTTTGACCATTGAAAGGTGTGTTATTTAAATAAAGTGGTTATGAATAATATGAAAGTCAATTGAAATTTCCTTCACAACTGACTTGGTCACAATAAAAAGATAGAAGTGTGAGCATGCCTATGGTGTTTCTCTTTGACCTTTGTAGTGTGTTATTTCCTCATGAAGATCATCTTCCAATTGGTGGTGTCATGTGGATGCATGTTGGTTAGACATGTGCTTGGTACAATATCTTTGTAGTTTGGGTTGCTTTTTGGCTTCATATTTCTTCATCTTGGTGTGACTTGAATATTCTTTGTGTCTCATCCATAATCTAATCTTCTTTTCTACATAGATGACATGTATTCAGTTGAAGATCAAATACTTTATACCCACCTTTTTGTCCATTGTTCACTACCGTCTACCATGTCCTATTGTATGCTTCTCAAATGAATTTAGTTCATACGGAGTTAGTGTTTGTCCATGGACCTAGTTAGCGAGTCTTCTCTAGGTCTCAACATTTCTCCTTGGTAATTTTGTAGATCTATCGTAGTAGGGTGTGATTCAAATGTTCCCATTGAGCCTCCTACATGGTTATGATGGGCTTTATCATTTTAGATCTTCCCCCTCAAAATGATAGAGTATAACGTTGATCTAATTGGTGGTTGTGCCAAGAGCAGTTTTGTGAATGGTCACAATTTTTTCACCATTCAATTTCATTTCTCAATCACAATAATGAGGGCATTTCCATTCAATTTCCTTTCTCAATCTCCAAAATGAGGGCATGACATGCTTGCCTCTAATGGGTACATCTTATGTGATCCTATGTGGATCTCTACTTCCAACAGCTTCATTTTATTGACATGTCCATATGGGAATTATGGTGTTTAGCTATTATTGGGAATGTTTTTTAGAACTCCCTCCAAGAGCCTCTATGTTAAATGTTATATATGCACACTTGTTGCTACACCCTTAATATTAGTGTACATAAGATGAATAGTTGACTTGTGACTATCTTAACTCTTAATGAAGCTTTATTATCATTATTATATTGATATTTAGTTATTTAGGTTGGCCGAAGGCTTATATAGGGCTATCTAAGTCAGCTTGGGTGATGTCCTAGGCATCAATAAGGTATATATAGGAAGTATTGAGTGTTATTTTAGGATCATATCATGAATTGTGTTCTCGTTGTAGATATTTGGAGGCTTTCCCCCTTGAAGTGGCTTGTTATTATTAGTTATCATCAAGTATTTGCAACATATTTCCTATCATATTTTTCTATTGTACAAGTTATTTCATTACACTTGTTTGATACATTTTTGGTTGAATGTTGAGCCAATTTTCTCATTGCATAGTGCCTCAAGTTGTTATACCATATCAAGTGATGTAAGTCTAGTTTTTAGGGGGAGAAGATACTCATTGTAACTTATAGGAAGGTTAATTAATGAATGAAATATATGCAAATGGATGTTTTCAAGGCAGTATAACTATTTAGAGGAGTGTTGAAACTTATTTATGGATCCTTGCCAAATTTGTTGGTAATGTAAACATAAAAAATTACACCCTTGTAATTTCAAGCTATATTTTGTCTAATTTAGCATCCATTCAATTAGTACATTCCTAGGCTCATTTCAGCCCTTACATTTACCTTTTCCTTTCTCAACATTCTTAGTTCTGGTTTCTATAGTCTCTTTTTGTCAATTTTTATGTCACCTTTGTGTAATCCTTATGTTTTGACAATGTTTCATCATTTCTAAAGCATACTAGATCTAGAGTTCTAGTGTGATATTTGGATGTCCCACAATTTTTTTTGTTTAGTTGTCATTTTTCATGATTAGGTTAGTGGAATCCACTTAGGACAAATCCAAATGGCTTGTTAATCACTTCATTTTACCTCCTCTCTCATTTTTGAATCTATATTTCACTTTCACTCTCATAATCTCTTCTTACAACCTTGGAGCTTTATAACTTCTTACAAATCTTGTTTGGATTGGATTGCTCCATGTGTACATTAATATTTATCATTGGTTTCTCCTTGTGAGCACATGAGCCTTCTACAATGTTCTTCCATAATTTAACTAGCAGATATTATTCTTGTCCATTGCTATTTTTTTTGTCCTTCTATTTATTATTGTTATTGTTATTCCAACTTTCTTTCTTATTGTAGTGCTCTTGAGCACCTTGGGATCTTCACAACCCTTCTTTCATATCAGTTTACACTATTTCACATTCATAGCTTAGACGATTCCCTAACATGCTTGGGATATGAGTACTTTTCACACATTTTTTTGTATTTATCATTTAGTTGGTTGTTGTGGAGGTAGAAACACTAAATTGAGGGTTAAATAGAGGCAAACCCCTAAATAGCCCCAAAATTTTTCTTGTTCTTTGTACCTTTTGGTTGTCATACTCTTGACTACCTTGGATTGGTGATTCTTTTTGATTGCCTTAGATTGATGATTCTATTAGAAAACCTGTATTTGACTACTATTTTGGTGCTTTCATCTACAATCCTTTTGTTTCAAACCTCAAACTAGGCCTAAACCTTGCCTATTTTGTTAACTAATTTTATCTTCCACATGCCTCGTATATCTCTACCTCTTTCCCTTGGGTACTCCACTCAAAAACTCATTGATTGCAAGATTATCATGTACTTGAAACCTTTGGTCATTCACTCCTAGGTTTTCTCATAATAATATTATGCAAACATGCCTTCTATAAACCACTATTTTGAGCTATCTACAAGTACAATTTTATGTAGCTCATATTTCTCCAACATTCTTCACCCAAAGTTGCAACCTAGATTTTGATGCAAAATGACATAATTGTAATGGTTTGGGTACTAGTTAGGAGATACCCTACCATATCACCTAAAGTACACATACATTAAACATGATAAAAAGAAATGCTAACATAATAGGAATAAAAACCTATATTTTGTTACTTGATGTAATGGGTTACATTATAAATATAGTGTCATGTTATACAATGAGAACTTTGGCTCTTATGTATTTATATAGGTTCACATATAAAGGTGGCATTTCAATTGGTTTCATCCTCCTTTTAATATTATCCAAATCATATAATAAGAGACCCATTAACCTCTCTTTGTTACATTGCTTAAGATTCATAGCCACCTAGGATTTCAAAAATTCTACTTGTGATCTATTTAGAAATCATCAGCCTTATTGTTAAATCATCCACTTGTATCCTACATTAATTGTCACATGGCTTTACAATATTTTGCATGATTGCCAATATTATTTCTTTTTTCATCTATCTATTTTTACATTGCAATCTTAAAGGCAATCAAATATTTGATAGCTATCAACTCATCTAATTATCTTGTAGCTCAAGGCCACCAAAAAATTATGCTTCTACCACTTCAAATTCAAATCTGCCATTGTGTGCCATTGTGCCAATGTTACAAGTTACATGAGCAGACCATTCCTTGGCACATCATTTGTAGGTTCACAAACTCACCTATCTTTGCACTAAACTTTTTATTATGTAATGTTATCCTTTGTGTCCATCACATAATCACCAATCAATTTATAAAAATAAAAATTTCCAAATTCATACACCCTTTTTCATATATCTCCTCCTTTTCTTCTTATTCACTTGAGGGTGACATTAGATAGGTATTAAGCATTTGAATTCATAGTGGGTTATTTATTAAATTGGGGAAAAATTAGATAAATATATCACTAGGTATATTATTGTTAGAGAGGGTAGCTATATTAATCTTTTTTTAAGGTGATGGCGTAAGAGTGTGGAAAGGGTTAGGTGATTTGGTCTAAGGGATGGAAATTTGGGAAAAAATATGAATTTTCATATTCTTTTGGATTTTTATATTTTTGATTAAAATTAAAACACAGAAAAAATTAATGTAGAAAAAAAATCCTATGGATTAATTTGGATAAATGTCCCCTTTTTGGTTTAAGTAGGAGAAACTGATTTAAACATCAACAAGAACGTAATACACATGAACAACATATATAGGATTTGACTTGATAATATTTTACATGATGGCACTTGGATGTGGGTGTTACTAGGGGGACTCAAATAATTTCAATTATTCCATTGACAACCATAAACTTGCACTTGCTAGAGGATGATGACATTGGATTGGGGTTGTTGCAAGAAAACTCATCATTGTTTTTTCTATGCTGATTATAATCCTTTGATAGTACCTTGTTGGATGAGATCCTTTATAGGTTACTTGGTTAAGGGGGTGGTGAACTGAAGGCGCTTTAAATGGTGTGGTGGGCGAGGCTTATAAATGGTATGACATGTGGCAGATTTAAAATAAAATAAAATTTAATTTAATATCCGCCTAGCATGGATTTGTCAAAGGACTACGCTTCTATGGAAAATTTAAAGTTTATTAAATTTAATTAATAGTTGATAAATGAAAATGTGGTGGATATCAAGGTTTTTTTTATTAACAATTTTTTGGTTGTTTTTAAAACTATATGGGTTGTATGTATACAACACAAGCTATGGCACTTGTGTATACAAATGCAACCACAATTGGGTATATATATATATGCACTAGAAAAAATAATAATAATATATACACAAATATATGTGGATAAAATAATATATATATGTCAAAAGTCTAAAAATCTCATAAAATTTGTTGTGTATATACTTACAATAATATTAGCCATACTATGTATCATAGTAACGAGACGCGGACGCGGCTCAAACTCGGCGAGGGCGACTCGGCAACTCCGGACACGGATGTGGCAAAATGAAAAAAAGTTGAAAAACCCTAGAAATTTAGAGATTTTTAAGGATTTAAAACTTGTTTCAAGCACCCTTTATTGAATACAACACAAATAAAAGAAAATTTGATCACATGCACAAGTATACAATGATTACATAAGTATAAAGTACACAAATTGTAGTTGCGTTGCTGAAGGAAATAACATACTTAGATATATAAAATTAGTCAAATGTATACAAAACTCATGGAATATGAAATCCATGACATCAAATGTTCCATACAAATATAAAATATGAAATATGACATCAAATGAAAATGTTCTATGACTCTATGCCCTATGGATAGTGGAGCCAGCATCCTTCCTACAAAGGTGTCTAAGGGTCCTGGATGATGTTGTAGCTGCAACCATAGTCTTTGCCTATGTCTGACTCTCTAGACCACTCTCACCAACAGCATCTATGCCTCCTTGTGCTCTAGCCTCCTCCTCAGCCATGGCTACAACCTCGGCCTCTCTCTCTGCCTGGTCCACCCAATCAAGGTCCTCGTCACTAAAGACTGCATCTGTAGCCTCAGTGACTAAAGACACAAATAAAAGCAAATTTGATCACATCCACAAGTATACAATGATCACATAAGTATAAAGTACACAAATTGTAGTTGTGCTACTAAAGGATATAGCATACTTAGATATATAAAATTAGTCAAATGTATACAAAACTCATGGAATATGAAATCCATGACATTAAATGTTCCAAACAAATATGAAATATCAAAACAATAACTACAAGTCTATGGCTAAATGGAGTTTGCATCCTTCCTACGAAGGCATCTAAGGTGGGTCCTAGATGATGTAGCAACTACAACCATAGTCTCTGCTTGTGACTCCATGCCACCCTCACCAACATTAGTTGTGGATGTGTTTGCTCATGCTTTAGCCTCCTCCTCTGCCATGGCTATAGCCTCAGCCTCTCTATTTCCCTGGTCAACCCAATCAAGGTCCTCATCACTAACACAAGTACACATCGATCATATAAGTATAAAGTATAAACACAAATTGTAGTTGAGTTGCCCAAGGAAATAACACACTTAGATATATAGTCAAAGACTCAAATGTATACAAAAATCATTGCATATGAAATCCATGACATCAAATGTTCCAAATAAATATGAAATATCAAAAGATTCAAAACAATAACTAGAAATCTATCGCTCAAAGGAGCTTGCATCCTTCCTAGGAATGTTTCTAAGATAGGTCATGGATGATGCAGTAGCCATAATATCAAGTATTAGGGAGATTTACCTAATGGGGTTGAGGGGCAATGCCCTTTGTGGGGGTGTAGGTGTAGTGCCTATAGTGGGGTAAAGGGGCAACACCCCCAATGGTGCCAAGGGAAATGGCGATTGCGAGGGTATGGGAGTAGCGCCCCCAACGGGGTCAAGGGGAAATGCCCCTTATGGGGGTCTGGGGGCAGTCCCTAGCGGGGTCAAGGGGTAGCGCCCCTTGCGGGGTCTGGGGGCAGCGCCCCCAGCGGGGTCGAGGGGCAGCGCCCCTCGCAGGGTCCCGGGGCAGCGCCCTAGGTGCGCTCCCTATCGCGATACAGGGCGGGGTCGAGGGGCGGAGCCCCCGCCACCAAGCCCAAATTAAGACCTCCAAAACCATACAAACCTTCATGGGGTACATCATTTTGCATTCACAATAAGTAAGAAGACTCGCTTGGACTCGGCGAGTCTGACGAGTCCACCAAGCTCCCCAAATGATATATGACCCCTGATTTGTCTTCAACAACTTGTTGGTTGCCCTCTCTTCTCCTATTTTTCTTCACAACTCTCTCTTCTCCTCCTATTTTTCCAAATGAATTAAATGAGGTTGCTTTTAGAGCGAAATAGAAAATATAAGTGAAAAAAAATATTAAAAAACTTAGATTTTGTTTTGGTTTTGGCCTTTTGGCCTTTGCTGCCGTTGGCCACGCCCAAGGGTCAGGACTCGCCTGGATGCGACGCTTCTAGCGCGTTTGGTGCGTCCTCCGCTGGACACAGCCGCGTCTGCGTCCTCGCGCCTAGGACGCGGCCAGGGTCGCGCGGCGCGCGACCCGCCGCGTCCGGGGGACTTGCGGTGAGTCTTGTGACTATGCTATGTATATACCTACAAACAACAAATATTTTGTGTATATCTACTTGAAAATGTTGTGGTCATGTGTATACTTCAAATTGTGTATATACTTTTTTTTTTGCAAAACACCTATGTATATGTTTGAAATTAGCACCCTTTGTGTCTATATCTCCATTTGCAAATACATTAATTTTTTATATATGTCAAAAACTACAACCATGTCTTATGATCACATGAACATACAAATTTTTTTATTGTTGTATGAATTTCCATACGAGGGGCCCTTGGGTCCAAAAAAAATTCATAAATTTTTCAATAATGAAAATGTATTGATTTATATGTCAAAATTTGTGTCTTAGCCCTCTTGAACACAACTCTGAGGTTATTCTCGTGATTCAAAGATTTTGTAAAATAAGATCTTGTAAATCACTCAAAATAAAGCAAGAACCTGCAAAACCCAAGTCAATTGAAAGATAAATCACTCAAAATAAAGCAAGAACCTGCAAAACCCAAGTCAATTGAAAGACACTACAAACCACAAAACAAACAATGGAGTTAGATAAGAGATTAGTCTCATTGAGAGTGCCAAAATTGTAGATCCTTTATTTGAGCTATAAAAGTAAGTTAAACCAGCATATAAACCCATACATATAAATTCAAAATCTTGAACAAAAGACTTGATGCACTGATAATATAGTATCAGAAGAAATGGAGAACAAGCTGAAATTGAAGAGAATCAAACATCCTAGCCCATACCAAGTTGTGTGGTTACAAAAGGAGCATCATTTGTTGGTGAATGAACAATGTATGGTTAATTTTCAGATTGGAAACTACAAAGATGAAGTCATGTGTGATATAATGACAATGGACGCATGTCATATTCTTTTGGGCAGACCACATGGCAATTTGACAGGCAAGTTGTTCATGATGGGCAATTAATTACATATACAATCAAGAAAGATGGAGAAGAATATACATTAAATCCATTGAAGAATAGAGAGGAGGAAAATGAAGATAAGCCAAAGGTATGCTTGGTTTTCGGAAAGAAATTTTTGAAAGAATTTAAAGGTGAAAAGATATGTTTTGCAATAATTCCCAAGTTTGCAGCAGTTGGGACAGTGAATAAAGGAGAGGAAATACCCATGTAAGTTCAAGAAATTTTGAAAGACTATGTTGACATATTGATGAGGGAGTTCCTCGACAGATTGCCACCCATTAGAAGCATAAGTCATTGCATGGATTTGATTCCTAGTGCAAGTTTGCCAAACAAAGCACCATACCGAATGCCACCAAAAGAGAATGAAGAAATAAATAGGCAAGTGCAAGAGTTGCTTGACAAGGGTTTGATTAGAGAAAGTTTGAGTCTATGTGTTGTTCCAACAGTGTTGGCACCAAAGAAAGATGGGGACTGGTGAATGTGTATGGATTCAAGAGCAATAAATAAGATAACTATCAAGTATTTGTTTCCCTTAATACGAATGAATGATATGATGGATTGTTTGAGTGGGGCTAAGTATTTTACCAAAATTGACTTGAAGAATGGGTACCATCAAATTCACATAAGAGAAGGGGATGAGTGGAAAATATCTTTCAAAATGAAGGATGGATTGTATGAGTGGATGGTGATATCGTTTGGTTTGACAAATGCGTCAAGTACCTTCATGAGGTTGATGAACGAAGTGCTAAAACCATACCTTGGTAAGTTTATCATGTATATTTGGATGATATTTTGATTTTTAGCAAGACAAAGGAAGAGCATTTGCAACATGTCAGGGCAATTTTGCAAAGACTTGAAGAAGATAAATTGTTAGTGAATGTGAAAAAGTGTAGCTTCATGAAAGAGGAGCTATTATTTGGGTTTTGTTGTTTCTTATAGTGGTCTAAAAATGGATTTGGAGATGGTAAAATAAATTGTAGATTGGCCTTCACCAAGGAGTATGTTTGAAGCAATAAGCTTCCATGGCTTAGCAAGCTTCCATAGGAAGTTCATACGAAATTTTAGTGGGATTCGTGCTCCTATTACGAAAACTATGAAGGGTAATAGAAATGAATTTGTGTGAACAACAACAATTGAGAAAAGTTTCAAATCTTTGAAAGCTAAAGTAACAGAGCAGCGAGTGTTAGCACTCCTTGATTTTGGTAAAGTGTTCCAAGTTGATTTTTGGTGTATGATAGCTCCAAGGTTTGCTTGCACTAACCAACAAGAAGACTTCACTCTGCCTTCCACCAAGAACCTGACAATCTCTAGGCTCTGTCTTGACTTAGTTCATCAACTGAACCTTGCTTCAACTCTGTTCCAAGAGTTTCAATCCTTGTGCTGAACCTTGGAGGACAAACACCTCTTGAATCTGCTCTCTTCTTCCAACACCTAGAAGGATCTAGATGCCAACTTCATCATCTTGCTTGAACTGCTTGCAGGGGTGTTAAAGACATTGTTTTCTTGCATTTCACATTCACTTGAATGCATCTTGAAGGATCTTCAATCCTCAATCTACCCGATCTCAAGATTTTGCTTTGAGGAGGCCTATTCCCTACTAGCCCTTAGCAGTCAATTTTTGGCTTTTCCTGCCCAAATTCTCCAAATGACCTAGCAAACAAATGTTACTTTCAGACACCCTTTTTGGAGCTTTAAATATTTCACTGGGTTTCAAGCCTCTGTCTCTATCGTACAGTTGATTCCTACAATCAAAGAGGATTAGGGCTAATAGGCCTATTACCTAGGGTTTCACTGGTTTTTGAGTCAAATCTACCTATAATGGATTGATTGATGCTTCAATCCTATTGGCATGTGAGAATCTTATCTAACCCTACCTGAAGCCATACAGATTCCGTACAGTGGTCTCTTCCCCTGCCTAAGTTCTTCTAATTTTCACACTCAAACTCCTAACCGGGCAGTCCTAGCTCGCCTAGGGTTTGAGATTAAAAACATTTGCTTGGCTCTTTGGATCTCCTACTGCTAAATATGTACAAAGGTATGGCTCCCCTATCATTTCCATCCAAACTCAGGAAAAATCTGTGGTCAGATTTCATGGGGGAGCCATTTATTGACTGACTGCTCAAAACTAGAATTACAACTCCTCTAAACTCTAATCTAAGGATTCAAATCAACAACTCTACTCTATTCAACTTGAATACAAAATGAAAAGTGAATCAAATCTATTCTAAGAACACAAATACAGTGCTAAATCAGAGTATACAATGCCTGTGATAGCTCTATTTTGCAAAACACACGGGAAAACACAGAAATCTGCTAAACTTCCTTCTATTCCTTCACACCAAAATTTGTTTTCAATGATAACTGACTGCTTTCTACGAGCCACACATTTACATGGATGTCTTTTCCATCATTCAAGGGAAGTTGATCGAGCACTCACTCCTGATTTTAAGGGATTCCACTCCAACTAAGGTGCATGCAACCTAACAAGTTTATCATGCAATTTTGCAACATTCTTGCAACTCTGCCATCATCCTTCATTTTAGGACCTCAATCTCCTTGATCTCGAGCCAACAACTTCCCTAACTATCCCTTGGCATCTTTTAACAATGACCATGTGTTTAGAACACATTAAAGACCTACCAAACTAATTAAAGCAAAAGATGTTTAATGAAAACTAAGCTATGATGATCTTAGTCCTAGTGACTAATTCATTTATTTCACACACAACCAAGACCTTCTAAGGTCCAAACTAAACACACTACAATCTTGACTTGGCTAAGGTTAGGTACAAGCCAAAATTGCAACATAATCAAACTGGAGTTAAGCCAAGGTGCTCCTGCACCAATTTTGATGCAAGTGGGACAATGATTGGTGGATTTTTGAGTCAAGAGGGAAGACCAATAACATATTTCAGCGAGAAGATAAATAAAACAAAATGGAAATATTTTGTGTATGATCAAGAGTTTTATGCAATTGTGCCAAGCTCTTAAGAAGTGGCGACATTACTTACTTCAGAAGGAGTTTGTTTTGTATACCGATCATCATGCATTGCAATAAATAAATAGTCAAGGTAAGCTTAGCCAAAAGCATGTGAAGTGGGTTGAATTTCTTCAAAGTTATTATTTTGTATTGAAACATAGAAGTAGAAAATCAAGTATAGTAGTTGATGCAATAAGTCAGAGGCATTTGTTGTTGACTGAAATGAGAGTGAATGTTGTTGGTTTTGATTCTATGTGGGAGTTATACGAGGTTGATGCAGATTTTAAAGAGGCTTGGACAGCGTGTAATAATCCCATGGAAAGGGATAAAACTCCATGACTAGAGTATTTTGTGGAAGAGGGTTTGTTGTTTAAGGGGAAGAGACTGTGCATACTTGTAGTGTAAGAAAATGTATCCCTCTACATTTTCACAATTGTTTGGGCCCTCCTAGCTAAAATTGGTCTTCTTTATGTCTCATTTGGTCCTATTTTGCATCCACAAGCCTTATTTAATGCATCTTTCCGATGATAATCTTGAAACATAAAATGACCAATTGTAATTTAATGATTTTGGATTGTATGGCCTAGATTTAGTTATCTGGGACTCATACGCCACCTTGGGAATATGGTTCCCACCTAAGTTTTGGGGCCTAAATATGAATTTGACATAAAACTAAGCATTTCTTGAAAAATGTGTCCCAACCTTAGCCTAATGGGACTCATATGCCATAACTCGCGTATGAGTTCTGCTTCGCTTAGACCTAATTTAAATTCAAAATTTTGGTAGTGTTTTATTCTCCTAGATTTGATGTCAGTTTGTAGTGTTGTAATTTCAAAAAAAATGGTATGAACAAGTATAAATACAAGGTTATTTCACTCAGTTTTTGCCTAGCATGTTGAATAAGCATTCCTATAGCGAATTTATGAACACAAGAGTATTCAAGAGTTTACAAAAGCATTTAAGAGTGATTATCAAGCATTTTGGAGCATTATTCAAGATTCAAGCATCATGTCAAAGTCATCATGCATCGTGTTTGTATTTGAGTTAACATTTGTGATGTAGGTTCTTATGATTCAAGCAAGCATTCAAGTCAAGATCCATAGCATTCAATCAAGAGTCAAGATCCACATTCATGCTAGCCATTACTTACAAGATTACAACATTTATTCCTAGGGTTTGGTGAGTTGCAACATAGGTTATTTGTTCATTCATCATTCCTTCATTCTATTTCTATTCATTTCAAGGTTTGATTACCAAAATGGGGTTTGACCAAGGCAAACCCCTATC
Source organism: Sequoia sempervirens (assembly GCA_007258455.2). Classification (NCBI taxonomy): domain Eukaryota; kingdom Viridiplantae; phylum Streptophyta; class Pinopsida; order Cupressales; family Cupressaceae; genus Sequoia; species Sequoia sempervirens. The sequence goes on from VDFB02281492.1 coordinate 715,148,563, forward strand.
CACTAACAAAATAACATTTTTCTCTCTTTTGATGTGTGATTTGCGAATTTAGGTTGAAGATCCATTGAAGAGCAAGAGGAGGAAAGCTGTCAAGTTGTCATCTACATTGCAAGATAATGGAAAGTCACCTATTGGTTACAATTCAGTGTTTTAGAATCAAAGATTTGACACGAGAGCAGCTATAGGAGAACATTAGAGGATATCAGAGTTTCAGATCAACCCTGATATTGGGACTAAATCACCACTTGTGGCATATGAGTCCTAATATACCAGTTTTTAGATTTTTTCTATAAATACTAATTTAGCAGTTCTAGATTTTGGTTTTGGCCCAAAACCCTAAACTGGGACTAAATCGTCCCTACTGGCATATGAGTCCCATTGTGCATCAAAAGTCAACATTTCTAGGATTTTAGACCTTCATCCAATCCTCTTCAATTTTCAGGTGCACCTTTGTTTATTTGCAGTTTGTTATTTTGATTTGATTTCATCTTCTAGGTCATTTATTTAGTTTTTGCATGTCATTTACATTTTCTTGTCTTTCCAAGCCTTGCTTGGTGGTGAACCCCTTTATTAATCACACTCTAGGACATTTTATTGTAGATCACTTGTCCTCATTCCATCCCTAGATTGAGATCTCTAAGGTTTCCTTGAATGCAATAGGTCCCCTTGTTCCATCTCTCTCAAAAAGGGAACAACCTACATATTTTCTTCATTTCATTTTGGTGAACCTAGCCTTTAGAACACCTTCTTTTCTAATTTAGAGTACATCATAGTCCCAAATTTAGCTTAAATTAGCTTCACATTAGGTCTTGCATTAGTAAATTTGCATTTAGAGTTTCTAAATTTTGCATTAGTGAAAGTGCATATAGGCTGCATATTTGCATTTTACATCATTTTCTTTCACTTAAAATCTATAATTGCACTTAGTCTAGACATCATTCAAATAAGAAAACCTCACATTCACTCAAAATTTGCTAAAATTAGTGCAAAAACCCTAATTTGGGACTCATACGCCCCTTTGGGCAATTTAGTCCCAATATAGGTTGTTTTGCCTAGTTTTTGGGTATTCTATGGTGATTGTTATTCATTGTTTGAATCCTTGGAAAACCCTAACTGGGAATCATATGCCCCTCTGGGCGATTTAGTCTCATGTTAGATCTGAATCTGTATTTTACAACATTGAAAATCCTATTTCTGCATTTCTATTTATTGTTGTTAGATTTCTGTTTCAAGTTACAAAGTTTTTATTTCATTCATTTCATTGTATCTGGGTTAATTCCATTCATTTCGTGCATTGCTTAATTTCAAGATTGCATTTACACCTTTCATTCTAGGTTATTGTATTACATTTTGTCATGGATATGTGGTTTGGTAAGCTTTGGATGTCCTTGAAGTCATTGGTGGATGTGTCAAGTTGTGTCTTTGGAATTGAGCTTAATCATGCTACTCAACTCCTAATGGATGTCCTCCCCATGATGTTGACATCATAGGAGAAGATGATGACAAAATGAACAACTTCATAAACGATTTCCTTAACAACCTTGAGGCTAATGCATCCTTTTACCCTTCTATGAAACAACCAACACAACTCGAGATGTTTGTCCTTTTACATCCTCAAAGTGATACACAAACTGAGCCTAAGTTTCCTACAATTGGTGAACCTAGTTCCTCTAATCAAGCAAACATTCAACCATCCTATGTTAACAAAGTGACCAAGACATCAATCAACCTAGAAAAGACATATCGAAAAGGATTCACAATCTTAAGTAAACAAGGATTTGATTGAACAAATGAACATGAAATTCATCAACTCTTAGAACAAATACTAGTTGAAGATACCAGAGGGTTAGGATATCAAGATCCTTCTCCTAACATAAGTATCCTCCTTCCTAAAGAACAACCAATGCCTTGTAACGATGATAAGGATGATAGGATCATCTTAGGTCCTCAACATGTAAATCAAGAAATTGGTGAATCTTACAAGCAATGAAGATCTTACAAACTAAAGAAATTACAATTTCTTTGTCCACTGCTTGCAATTGAAAGAACTTTACACATACTTCTTAGCCAAGGGCTGATTACATTACCACCCATGCGAGAAAATCAATTTCCAAATCCTAAGAACACAAACACATCACATTGTAGATATCATAGAATGTTTGGACATAGTATCGATGAGTCTCGTGCTTTAAAACAAATATTTGAAAAGTTTGATATCATAGAAATAATCCCTTAAAGCATGTCCTTCTGCTCCTTGCCATGTAATAGTTGTAGGATCATAACATTCTCACTATTACATGTCTTACATTCATTGCAAATCATTTCAAAATGCAAGGAGCTCCTTTTCATCACCTACCTAAGCTCATTTTTGTCCTGCATGCAGTGGGGGCAAGAATTAGATAGCCTTGTCCTAGTATCACATTTGTCGTTGTCCCTTTGGCTAGTTGTCTACCTTCTGTATATGATGAACAAGATTGGGATGTAAACAACCTACTAATCGATTGACTCACATGTGCCTTCTAGTCTTTAGCATTATTTTATTTTTCATGTTATGTGTGTGATTACATGTGCGTAATGTGATCCCCTCGTACCAATATGTTTGATATATCTCTCTTTGTGGCATTCCTCTATTCGTATCTACATTCTTCTATATGTTGTAAAACCTTTATCTTTCTTTGTCTTCTATTTTCCTTTTGGGAATGACACAAGGCATCAAGACATTTAGATCTCTTCCATGTTCACCCAAAATATTTTCCTTTATATTTTCTTTGTCTTGTGTTTTCTTTTTGGGGATAATGCAAGGCATTGAGACATTTAGGTCTCTTCCATGTTGACCCAAAAATTTTTCTTTGTTTTTGCTTTCTTTGTGTCATTCTTCCTATTCTATTAGTATTTGGGCAATGATGACAGTTTCGAGCTCACTAAAACATTGTAGTAAAGACATACTGACCTTGAATCCATGGATCCCTTGTGTAAGTGTTGGGATTTCATTTTGGGGGCAACCCCTTTTCATGACGTAGCTTCATTTGGAAATATATGATTTAGCATAGGGCTTTCCAAATAAGCTCTCATGTCCTCTTTATTTTTAGCATTTATCATTTGCTACTTTAAAGTAATTGCTCACAACATGGTGTTTAGAAATTTCTTTAAAGTGAGGGCATACATTGGTATTATTCTTTTGTAGTATTCTTACTTCATGTGATGTATCATTGCTTTGTGGTGACATTGGGTGTGATGTCCTTCAAGAGTGCAATCTCTCTTAGCATATTATATTCCTTTTAGTGGCTTGATGCGATACACTGCATCCCCTAAGTTGTGAATCTTCTATTCTTTGATTGGTCCCCTCTTGGAGACATTGGACATAATGTGTCTTAAGTTAAGACCTTACATGAACTAAGCAAAAATCCTTTGAACGTACTTTACACCTTTTTGCATTTACAACTATTGTTATATGGACACCTTGCATAACACACATTGCTTGCATGTGATGCCATCTTGTTTGTTCATGGGTGTCAAGCATATGAAGCTTTGCTTGCCTCATGATCCTACTATTCATGTTGTGTGACGCCTTGTAAAAGTTATTAGGACGTATAGCTTTGGTATGGTTTTACATATGGGAGTCGAATTTAGGTGTGACTTTCCCATATCCACTTGCTTGTCTGTGTGAGCACATCCCAACTGCGTGCATATATGTCTCATTGGGGGCTCACATAGTGGATGGCCTGAGGTTCCACTAGCCCTTGTGAGTGTGTGCTGGTTTGTATAGTGGACATCGTGTTCCACTTGTAAACATTCTTGGACAAACAACCTAGATTTGATCCACAACATGCAAGACAAATAGTCAAAGCTTGATCCACCCCTTTTTGTTTTTGTTTCTTCTTTATCTTTTTGGCAGTGTATGCTTGTGCCTTGTTGTTGCTCCTTATATCAATTTCATGTGTGTTCTTTTGTGCCTATGTTGGTTTGCCATAGGATCTTGATCTTGGGGGCTTGATCATCCCTCTTGGTCATTGTCATCCTATCTCTCTAGCATTGGTACATTTGGACTTCCTTCTTGATGCATGTTTGTTTACTTTAGTGTGAGTTTGAAGCAAGTTACTCCTCTCACTTAAGTGGTGGCTAAATGTTATGTAGGAAAATGTATCCCTCTACATTTTCACACTTGTTTGGGCCCTCCCTGCTAAAATTGGGCTTCTTTATGCCTTATTTGGTTCTATTTTACATCCACAAGCCTTATTTATTGCATATTTCTAAGGATAATCTTGACGAACATAAAATGACCAATCATAATTTAATAATTTTGGATTGTATGGACCATATTTAGTGATTTGGGACTCTTACGCCACCTTGGGTGTATGGGTCCCACCTAAGTTTTGGGGACTAAATTTGAATTTGACATAAAACTAAGCATTTTTGAAAAATGTGTCCCAAGCTTAGCCTAATGGGACTCATATGCCACAACTGGCGTATGAGTCTCGCTTAGTTTAGACCTAATTTAAATTCAAATTCTTGACGATATTTTATTCTCCTAGATCTGATGTTGACTTGTCATGTTGTAATTTCAGAAAATTTGGAATAAACAAGTATAAATACAAGGTTATTTCACTCATTTTTCACCCAGCATGTTGAATAAGCATTCCTATAGCGAATTTATGATCACAAGAGTATTCAAGAGTTTACAAGAGCATTCAAGAGTGATTATCAAGCATTTTGGAGCATTATTCAATATTCAAGCATCATGTCAAAGTCATCATGCATCATGCTTGTTTTTGAGCTAACATTTGTGATGTAGGTTCTTATGATTCAAGCAAGCATTCAAGTCAAGATTCATAACATTCAATCAAGAGTGATGACTCACATTCATCCTAGCCATTACTTATAAGATTGGAACATTTATTCCTAGGGTTTAGTGAGTTGCAACATAGGTTATTTGTTCATTCATCATTCCTTCATTCTATTTCTATTCATTTCAAGGTTTGATTACCAAAACAGGGTTTGACCAAGGAAAATCCATATCCACTAACAAAACAACAATTTTCCCTCTCTTTGATGTGTGATTTGTAGATTTAGGTTGAAGATCCATTGAAGAGCAAGAGGATGAAAGTTGTCAAAGTTGTCATCTGCATTGCAAGATAACGAAAAGTCACTTACAATTTGCAATTCAGTGTTTTAGAATCATAGATTTGATAGGAGAGCAGCTATAGGAGAACATTAGAGGATATTAGATTTCAGATCAACCCTGATAATGGGACTAAATTGCCACTTGTGGCGTAGGAGTCCTAATATGCCTATTTTCAAACTTTTTTCTGTAGATCCTAGATTAGTAGTTCTAGATTTTGGTTTTGGCTCAAAACCCGAAATTGGGACTAAATCGCCCCTATTGGCGTATGAGTCCCAGTGTGCATCAAAAGTCAACATTTTTGGGATTTCAGACCTTCATCCAATCCTCTTCAGTTTCCAGGTGCACCTCTGTTTATATCTAGTTTGTTATTTTGATTTGAGTTCATCTTCTAGGTCATTTAGTTAGGTTTTGCATGTCATTTACATTTTCTTGTCTTTCCAAACCTTGCTTGGTGGTGAACCCTTTTATTTTCATTAACCGCACCCTAGGATACCTTATTGCAGATCTCTTGCCCTCATTCCATCCTTAGATTGAGATCTCTAAGGTTTCCTTGAATTAAATAAAGTGAAATAGGTCCCCTTGTTCCATCTCTCTCAAAACGAGAACAACCTACCTATTTTTCTTCATTGCAATACCTTATGGTTCAATGAGGAAAAATTTAGTAAGGGAGAAGCATAGTGGAGGTTTGAGTGGTCATTTTGCAGTGGACAAGACTTTGGCATAGTTGAGTGAGTTATTATTGGCCAGGAATGAGTGCAAATGTAAAGAAGATGGTGCAAGGTTGTCGGGTGTGTCAATATGCAAAAAGATTGAAGAAAAATACAGGGTTATATCAGCGATTTCCAATACCAGAGAGACCATGGGAATGCATTAGCACAATTTTTTTTTTGGGTTTGCTAAGAACACAAAGAGGTAATGATATAATTTTTGTTGTAGTGGATAGATTCTAGAAAATGGATCATTTATACTATGTAAAAAGTGTAGTGATGCTTCCCATATAGCTAATTTGTTTTTCAAAGAAATAGTTTGGTTACATGGATTGCCAAGAAGTATTATTTCAGACCGAGACAAAATTTGTTGGTCATTTTTGGTGTACTTTATATAAGAAAATGAGAACATAATTGTGTTTTAGCTCAGCCTACCATCCTCAAATGAATGCCAAAATTGAAGTTGTGAATCGAAGTTTGGGTAACTTGTTGAGGTGTTTGATTGGGGATAAACAAAATCAGTGGGATTTGACATTGGCACAAGTTGAGTTTACTTATAATAATTCAATTAATCAAAGTACAAAAAGGAGTTTATTCCAAATAGTGTATGGACCTACAACCCCAAAGGTGTTGATGAGTTGAGAGATAGTTGAAATTTGAGTAGGAAAAGTGTTGTAGCAGAGGATTTTGTTGAGTTGGAGAAGTTGGAGGAGGAGAAAAGTGCTATTAAATACAAAGACTATGTCGATGCACTTAGAAGAATGTAAGAATTTCAGATTGGTGACTTGGTGATGACACATTTGAGAAAAGAGAGGGCCCCATAGGGAACATACAATAAATTAAAATGGAATAAGATTTGACTATGCAAGGTTCTACGAAAGTTCTCATAAAATGCATATGAGATTGAGCTTCTAATTGGTGTTGATATCTCTCCAATATTTAACGTTGTAGATTTGTATAATTATCATGAAGGTGAATCAAGTGGATAGTAGAGTACATTTTTAGATTTGTTGGATGTGGAAGATTGGATGCGTCAATTGTTGGAGGAGTTTGAAATAATTAATCAAATCATTTATTCACGGATTGCCAAACGAACGAGTAAAGAATATTGGGAGTATCTAGTTCGTTGGAAGAATCGTGCAGTAGATGAGGCTTCATGGGTTAGCGCTTCATATTTGGAGAAGTTTGGGATTCTAGTTCTAGACTTACCCAAATGTTCATGAGCTTTTCAGTCATGGAACATTTTTTTCGTACCTAGTGTGTTTGATGTCAGAGCATTCGGGTAGGCTTGCTATCCACATCAATTCTTTTACAATTTTGGTTTGTTTGTTTTGAAATTTTATTGTGGTCAGCTCATGTTCATTTGAAACCTTTCAATATTAAAATTATTATTTACATGTCCTCTTAGAAAGTCACACTAGATTTTTATTTCAACTATGGAAAGCATGGAAGTTCAAAAGGCTTCCAACACTTTAACCTTAGGCAAAGAATAAAAACAAAAGTATGTAAATTTGTTGGTTGGAAAAAGGCAGGGAGATCAATAGTTTTAGAGCAGCAAATTAAAGCTTAACTTTTGGCCTGCATGGAAATTGAGAAGATGGAGAGATTAAGCGCCCAAAATGCTAAGAAAAGGATAGTAGACCAAAAACTGGAGAGAAGAAAATTCTCATCAATTGTTTTGGAAGGTAATTTTGACAAGTTAATAAAACCAGCAAGGGCGTGGTTGAGTGAAGAGGCAAAGGCATTGAAAGTGGGTAGTGAGAATGCATTGACCCCAAATAGCTTTGCTGGGATTTTCTACTATAAACAAAATCAATAAAGGTGTGATTGTTTGAAGAGTGTTGGAGAAATAAAGCAGTGTCAAAAATCAAACCAATAACAGGGGAAACTATGGAGTGTTGCAAATTTTTAAATCTGAACAATGTTGTTTTGTGAATTTGAATAATATCAAATAATCTTTCAAATTAGAACCATTTTTTGTGCTTCTCCTTAGTTTGGTTGGAGCTTTTTGGAAAAAATTTATTTTAGATGTTGCATTGGTTCTCAGTCTGAAAAGACCCAGACCATTGTTCTACTTCAAGACTACACTTAAATATAGGACAATAATGAAAGGTAAACAAAAATGAAATGCAAAATGGAATAAGTTTGAACCTCCATTGTGATACCATTAGATTTGCTCTTAGATGAAATATAGGTTGCCCAAATGAAAAACAAGCACCAACTAAATGATCATTCAAAAAGCATTGAAATGACAGATAAAAGAGTTGATTTATAGAGTTAGAGAGATAAATGTAAACGATAGAGATTCAATCTCAATGGACAGTTGAGATCAAATGGGAGAAAGTGATGAGGATAAATATCTCTTATTATTTATTTATTTTGGATAAATAGTTGTGCATAGGATAAAAATAGTGGTGGCATAATGAGAGGTATTAAAAAGGAATCTTGAGTGGATATTTATGAATTATTGGAAATAGATAATGAATATTATTTAAATATGGATAAGTGGATAATAAATATTATATTTATTTAATAGAAAAGGGTATATATTTAAGGATAACCATTTTATTAATTATGGGTAATAAAAGAGGAATTTAGTAGACTAGGAAATGGGAATGGGTTATGAATAAGATGTGATAAGGTACTAGGTGATGTTAGGATATGGTTGAAAATAGGTGTCTATAATAACATGTTTTTTGATAAGATAAGCAGGGAAGGGCCCTGATCCCATACAAAGCATACAACAGGGCAAAACAACCCGATAAAATAGACTAGCCAAACAAACCACTAGTAAGAAACAGTAGGGCCAAAACAACAAAATAAAGGAAATAGCCTTGAAAAATAGCTCAACCTCCAGAGTTAGGAACCAAAGTCTCCAAGGGCTTGTTACATAAAATATTAGCCTTCTTAAATTTCTTCTTTCGTTGCACTACTATCCAAGATAAATCTAAAACAAGATTAGTTGAATCAAAAGGGAAGGAGTCTCCTTCAGTGGAACAAACCAGTGGAGCAAAAGCTGCTTCAAGAGAAGCTTTAGAGGCAACACATACAATAGGTGGAGCACGTAGATCGGGGGTAGCAGGGGGTTCTTAGAAAGCTGCACATGCAATAGAAGGAGCCAACCTGTCTAGAAATAGATCATCAGTAGCCAAAGGAGAAGTTGCACCAACATCACTAGGATTATTCCGCTATACAAAAGGAGAAGGGGGCTAGAATCATCATCATCTGAAGAAGAATCAACATTAGGTTGCACAGTTAAATGTTCTCAAAGAGCATTTTTACACATAATTGAGGAAGAAACAAGACGAGAGCCACGAGGGTAGTCCCAAGCCAAGTGACTAGTATCAAAACAACATCTACAGTGAAAGGGGATTCCTTCGTAGTCCACCAACTGAGACCAAGAGTAGCCATTAACCTGAAGCACAACTTCACCAAGTAGCGCTTGAGATAAATCAATCTCCACCAATATCCTAGCAAAAGAGGTGTGTGTAAAGTTCTTGGAAGTGATATCCACTTTCAATAACCAACCCCAAAGTATTACCAATGCCCTCAAAAGTAGAAGGGCACCAAAACTGCAAGAGGAGATACGACAATCTCACCCAAATAGGCATAACATTAAGGGGTTCTTTCAAAGGGATGAAAGAATGAACCCAAGGTCTTAAGGAAAGGGGACGAGAGTCCCAATCCCACACACCATGATCTAAGATAGTCTGTCTATCCTCAATAGGAATAAAAAAACCAATAAAAAAACCTCTAACAAAAGGGTAAATTTCAATCCTACCCTCCAATGATTTCCACTACTTTGAAATCCAAAGATGTAAATAAAACAGAGAAGGTCAAAATATACAAAACCTGTAGATAAGGCCCAGCTTAGAGAAATACTCAATGCAATTTGAGACCTCTTGACCAAGGGAGATTACTGGAGTAGCACACGAACACAAGAGGGTGCTTCTCATGACTAAAACTAGACCACATAGCCTTGGGAAAACAACCTGTAGCCTTGGAAAAACTAGAGGCCACAATAGGGGGCATTTCAAATCACCCGCAACAGTAGACGGGCATCTTCACCCAACAAATCACATTTCAAAGCACCCACAACAACAGACCCATCTTCACCTAGCAAATCTCCATCTGTAGTGGAAAGGTCCACCACCACGTCATAGATAGGAGACACAGGTGGCGAACCCACTGACCAAGGCAACAAGCAACTAGAGCCAGAGAGGCGGGACAAATATTTTGAAAAAGTAGGGGAGCTATTTGAATCGAAGCAGCGAGCCATTGAGCGGGAGTAATGGTCAATGTCTATAATAACATGTTAACACTGAAGAAGAATTATCAATTTTCTTGGGTAGAAACGATATGGGTTCACAATTATATTTCTTGTTTCTCATGGTTTACTCTATTTATTTTCTTTATTCAAACATGTAGAAAAAGCTAAAAATGACATGTGTTCACATCAAATTATTAGTTTTTTTATTATATTTTCTATTCTATGGATCAATTCTAAATTATGATATTACAATTACTTTTGATACTTTTTATTTTAATAAAATCTTATGAAACTTCATTCAAGACTTTTCATTGAGTTAGGTGTGATAAAGGTGAAAATTAAATGTTCAATGGCATGTATGCAAAGTACAAATATATGAGTATAAAACTTCTTATTAAAAAATATGTAAGATATATGGTTATAAGGGGGGATATTATAATAAGAATTGTGTATTAAGAGGGGTTATAAAAAAACAAATTATAGATATCATAAGTTAATATTTCATGATCACAAGTGATATATAATGATTTTAATAAGGAAATCCCTAGCTCTTCTTCGTGCCTATATTGTGTGAACATCTCTACATAATGAATTTTAGTTTCCATATGCTAACTTCTTCTCCTGGTTTCAATTGTGCTTGTACAACCCTACTTAGTGCCACAACTATAAGAGCTTAAAAACAATTGCTTTATTTTATGTTTCTTGTAGGACCTTGAGCTATCTTGAGATGTTCTTATGCTATTATGTGAGAAAGATATATACTAACATACAAAGGTAGACTAATTTTTCATTCACAAATGTAGACCTAATAAACCTTTCAAATCGAAGACCATTTACAATTAGATGCTCAACAATGAGATTCACTAATAAATATTGTACTTCTCCATTTGATATTACAAAGAAGAATTAGAAAATAAAATGAAATAAAAGTTAAAAAGGAGAATTAAATAAATTATTTTCATATTATATCTTTCACTTTTGTATGAAAATTTTAAAAAATATTAAAATAAAGAAAGATGACATTAAATAAAATTAATATTTTGTTTTTTAATTATTTTTTAAAGATATTCATTTAAAAATATTGTTGAAATCTATTCATTTGAAAAAATTAGTTATAATTTGTAAAATAACTTGAGTGTCAAAATACTATAAACCATTTTAAGATTAAAAGTGTTATTATTTTAAAACTCTTTAGAGTGATATTTTTCATTAATTATATGATTATATTAAGAAAATTAATGTTTTGATATTGATAAGAAGAATTGGAAGGGCTTGAATCCTTGTACAACAATAAAGACAAAATGCAAATGAAAAATGAACCATGAGCAATGAGACAAACCATATTGCTCAACCAGATCAAGAAGAGTGAGGTGCAATTGCAACCAAGCTACCAAAAATAACTACAAACAAAAGATAAAGCCATGACCTTAGGGTCCTACGTAGACATTACTAGACCTTTTTCTAATGAGCCTCTCACCCAACAATCTTAACGTGAGTTTGGGATAAAGATTTAGGAATGTATTTATTCCTTGTCACAACAATCCAAAAGATATTATCCACCAAGTCATTGAAATAGAGTGAAGTGGGGGGAATTCACCTACAAAGAACCCATTAGAGTGTGAAGTACAAAACTATTTTGGCAATGTGAAAGGTGACCCTTCGCCACTTGATTAATTTGGAGTTGATTTGAAGTTATAGGAAAAGTAGGTTACGAGATTAGAGTAGGAGGTTCTCGAATGGGGTCTAGAGGAGCCGATGGAGAATGGAACCTCATAGCCACACTAGTAGCTAAAGAATCATTCTACTAAGAGGAATCATCATTTTAAGGGGATCCATACATCGAGCAATTAGGGCCATGGATAGTCAAGTGATCGTGATTAGCGTTCTTCCACCAAGTAGTTGTGTCCTTTTGTCGAGAGAGGACAATTAGTATCTGGGTGTTAGTAAAGCATGGTCAAGTGGTTGAGTTAAACCATCATAGTCCAGAGGTTGAGTTAAACCCTTGAAGAGGATTGGGAATGTCAATATCCACCATTATGTGAGTAAAAGTAGAGTGCCCTATGTAGGAAGTGGTATCATCAACCTTCAAGAAGCATCCAATAGAATTGCATATCGCCTCAAAGCATAGAACCTACCAAAAATAGAGAGGGAGATTTAGAATTCCAAACCACACTAGATGCACATTTAGAGGCTTAGTAAGGGGTCTAAAGGAAGTTGGTTAAGGATTTATGGAGAGAGAATGTTCTACCCATGTGTTATTTTTTAGATCAGATATGACTAGTAAGTAGAGAAATACACACAAAATAATGAACACAAAGATTTTACCTTGGGAAAACCCTTCTACTCAACGGAGAAAAACCCAACAAAAATTTACTAATAAAAATATCAGTTACAATAGTACAGAAAATTGCACTTGAGAATCACGCCAAGAAGGCATAATACAATAATATAATCCAACACTGAAGTAGTTCAAATTTCTGAGCAGGAATAGACTTCCTTCTTGAGCAACAAATTTTCTTCTTAGTCACAAAGGAATGAATGAATTGAAATTGTGGAATGAGGAGAGTCTCTCACCTTTGTATACCAATCCAGGAATAAGCTTCCACTTGAGTCAACCTAGCAAATATAATTTCTATTTATAATTAATTATGACTTGTCTCTTGGCCGACTAGGGCAATACCTCTTGAAGCTATCAACACTCTCTCTTAGCTAGGGAGGTATAATAAAGTCTTCCCTAAGTGATATTTCCTAGCCACGTGTTGTGACCCAACTCATCATTCTCGGCATTGACCACCCTCATCCGATTCCTCCATCGGGATGTCACTAAGACTTTGGAGGATCTCTCTCCAACATCACCATGTCACACCGACAGGCTCCAACTGGAACATAATCAGAATGTCTAATAGACATTTGAGGATCTCACATCGAATTGCATGTCACCTCGACATCGATGAGACTTGCCTTGTCGAAGAGACTCGAGTGAATCTCACATCGACCTGCATATGTCACCTCAACACAACCATCTGCACGTCAATGGATGTCGATGGGACATCAAATGTCGAAGAGACATTCAAGATTTTGTCGACGACAAGCAATCTCTCATGGATAAAGTTCCACCATGCCCAAATCATTGCTATCTGACATGGAATGTCAAAGAGACATTCAACATTGAAGAGACATTGATGAATGTCTTGCCGACCAGCCTCTCTCATGCCGAAATAACTTGTAGTAGTCTTATTTGATCTTGTCATGGATTCTGTCAACATGACATGCACAATGGCTATATTACACCCAATTGTGGGAAGCACAACTTAGTCTCAGAGATGTGTTCAGTACAAGGGATTTCACATATTTCTCTGTCATAGAGAAATATACACTACAAGGGCTTTCACCTCATATTTCTCCGTCTTAGAGAAATATGTAATGTCCCCTTCCTAGGTAGTACATTTGTTTCAGGGGTTAGCCTATCATTCAGATCCTCGTAGGCTGACAGATGTGTTTAGAGGATCACTTGAGGAAGTTATCCAGCGTTTGGGAACATTACTCCAATAGTTGATTCAGGTTTGGGCCTTGGCAGACACTTATAGAGTGATTTTTAGATACTTACTATTTATAGTAAGTCAGGCAGACAAGGGTTTCTATTTCTGGCAGGGCACTTGGTTCTGTTGGTCAGTTTAGTTTCAACCCAGTTTGACAGTCTGGTGAGCAGATAGTGAATATCAAAGCTTTTAATGATATTGGGAGAAATATTTAAGTTGTGACTTTATAATATAAAGTCAATTAATTAAATATTAAAATATCAATGGAATAATATAAAGTATTTTATACTTTATATTAAAAGGTCAATTATTAATGACTTATTTATTCAATAGTCATTTATTAAAAAGGATGCCATATTTTAATTATTTCTCCTAAGTTTGAAGGGACGAATTTGATAATATTTTAAATGCTTATTCACTTGCTTTTTTGGGTCGACTTATTGAGAGAAGGTTTATATTTCATCTCAAGGCAAATCGAACTTCATTGTGAATTATTCTAATTTGTCTATTTTTCTCTCTGAGAACATTGGGGTTTGTGAAACAAGGGTTTCTGTAGATCATTGGGTTTTGAAGAACATTCCCTCTTCAGAATCAGACATACTGAGATTGTGAGATACTAGTTGAAGCTTGTCAATGGGTGACTTTATTCATAAGTCATATTTGTGCTTATAGAGGAAAGAAATAAATAAGGGTTTGAAGAAGAATATTGAATCAATAGGGAGGTCAACTTCTTAACTTCATCCATCATATCTCAGGCCACTTTTCCTTCAGCCGTACCATCATCATTTATTGTTGTCAGGCTGTACTGTACCACCAAATAGGCGTGTGAAAGAAATAAAGGAAACGCCTTTGTCTTTTGGTTCCATTTCCTTCCAGCTTGGTTGTCTTGCTTCACAGAGATGTTTGGCGTATTTTTGGACTGGGAGATGGAAATATTCTTTGATATTCTAATGATTTTCAGTTGTGTGCCTTGTTGCAAATAAAGCCAGGTTTTTCATCAAGTTTCCAGCTGCCTTTTTTCATTGCATGTATTGCCTTTTAATTTGTAATAGTTCGATTGAATTAAGGAAGGATTTTTCTATACAAAATCATAGATTTATTGTTGTTTCTGGCACTCTACAAATTTATTGCATTTTTATTTCAAAATTGCACTTGCTCTTTATTTGCCAAAAACCCTCAAAAAAGTCAAAAAACAACAAAACCAAAAAAATATTGTAGTCATCGTCAAAAGAGAGACACCTGGTCTCTTACCAAATATACGCTATAAGGGCTTTCACCTCATATTTCTCCGTCTTAGGGAAATATATGCTACAAGGGCTTTCACCTCATATTTCTCTACGCTATAATGGCTTTCACCTCATATTCCTCTGTCTCAGAGAAATATACACTACAACAGATTTTAATGATGTTGTGATTCCCTCTTAGCGAGGGCGACATTCTCCACCACCCCAAGCTTGTCTCAGAAGTGTACAAACTTTACCATGTAAAGAGGCTTGGTAAGGATATCAGCCGTCTGACCATTAGTGCAAATATACTTGAGCTGGATTGCTTTCCTTAGCACCATGTCTCTGATGTAATGATACTTGATCTCCACATGCTTCGTCCTATCATGAAATATAGGATTTATTGAGAGCTTTACACAGCTCTGGTTGTCACAGTTAATCAATGTCGACTCTAACATATGACCAAACAATCCTGCAACGAGCTTTTGAAGCCATACTGCTTTACAGGCTACTACACATGCTGCAATATATTTAGCTTTGTTGTGCTTAGTGCCACAGAGGTCTGCTTCCTGTTACACCAAGAAATCATGGCAGACCCCAAACTGAAGCAACACCCAAAGGTGCTCTTCCTATTGGCTACACTCCCATCCCAGTTAGAATCAGAGTAGCCCTGTAATCTCAGATCACCATTTGAAGCATACCTCAAGCCATATCCCATAGTACCACACAATTATCTCAATATATGCTTTGCTACAACTAGATGTATTTGTCTTGGCTCACACCTTAACTAGTTGAGAGCACTCATTGCAAAACAAATATTTGGTTTGGTGTTGACCAAATACATCAATGATCCAATCAATTGTCTATACATGGTGGGATCTACCAAATCTGAATCGGATGCTAAGTCACTCAACTTCTTCAAATTTGTCTCCATAGGTGTAGCCATGGACTTACAGTCCATCATCCCAAATCTTCTCAGTATATCTATAGTGTATTTCCCTTGACTTAGGAAGATCTCATTAGGTTTCTGCCATACTTCCAGTCCCAAGAAGTAATGCATAAGGCCAAGGTCCTTCATCTGAAACTTAGAGGCTAACTCTTTCTTACATTAGACAATGAGCTTCTCTGCTCTAGTGAGAAATAAGTCATCAACATAAAGGACCAAGATCAAGGCCTCACCATCAACTAACTTGAAATAAAGGTTGGAATCTGCATCATTCTTGGTGAAACCCAAACTCATCAAGTATCTATCAATCCTTTCATACCATGCACAAGGTGCTTGTTTAATACCGTACAAAGCCTTCTTCAATATGCACACATGGGACTCCTTCCATGAATCACAAAACCATTGGGTTGCTCAATATATACTTCTTCCTCAATCACAACATTTAGAAATGTAGTCTTTACATCCATTTGATGTAACTTCCAGCCCTTAGCGGAGGCAATAGCAATAACCGTCCTGATGGAAGTGTATCGAGCAACATGAGCAAATGTCTCCTCATAATCTATTCCCTCCATTTGAGAGAATCCTCTTGCCACAAATCTCGCCTTGTGTTTCTCAATGCTGCCATCAACTACATGCTTGATTTTGTAGAGCCATTTGGAAGTTACTACTGACTTCCCTTCAGGTCTCGGAACAACATCCCATACATCATTTTAAATGATGGACTGATACTCTTAGATGTCATCACATCTCTCCATACCTGCTGGTTAGATGCCTCAACTGGAAGGCTCAAAATCAATGATGTGACTCATTAATGCCACATAACCTGAGAACTTTTGAGGTCTCTTGCTCTCCCTGAAAGTGCCTCGAGGAGTTGCATATTTTTTTGCCTCTTGCATGGTTTGACGATCTCATAGGGGCCTCTTCCGACCCACAGAAATATCTCTAGGCGCATTAGATGGTTGTATAGGATCAATTGGATCGACAGTCTCAACTGGTTCGATGGACTCCTTCTAAATGTCAGGAGTATAATCAAGGGATGAATCTATATCTTGTTGAGACTCCTGCTCCTCATTGTCTATCTCCATGTAAGATCCTTTAGATCTTTTTAAGGCTACCTCCTCTTCGAAGGACATCCCTGCTAATCTCAATTTTTTTTTGTCTTGGAATATATATTCTATGAGCCTTTGAAGACTCATGGTAGCCCACAAATATACCCTTCCTTCCTGAAGGTTCTAGTTTTGATCTTTTATCCTTGGGAAAATGAATGTACACACGATAACTAAATATCCTTAAGTGACAAATCTCAGGCTTCACACATGTGAAGGCTTCCACTGGAGTCATGTTCCCCAATATCCGATGAGGACTTCTGTTCTCAACATATACTACGGTTTTGGAAGCTTCTGCCTATAGGAAACTCTGCAAACTCTAATCATGGATCACAATCATAGCTGCCTCTACTATAGATCTGTTCTTTCTCTTGGCAACTCCATTTTGCTAAGGAATGTATAGAACACATAACTCCTTGATCCCTACCTCAACGCAGAAATTACGAAATCCTCCAGAAGTGTACTCTCCTCCATTATCTGATGTCAGAACCTTAATTCTCTTTCCATACATGCTCTCAACTTGTGCCTTGAATTCTCAGAGTCTATCAAGGACTTCCTCAGACTCCTTGGATTTCAAGAAGTAAATCCAAGTCTTATGGGAATAATCATCAATGAAAGTCGCGTAGTATCATAATCCACTTAGTGACGCCACAGACATCAGTCCACACAAATCTGAATGAATAAGATCTAAGATCCCCTTGGATCTACTATCGTTGCTATGGAAGGGACTCTTGGTGTTCTTACTAAGTACACATCCTCTACAGATGCCATCATGCTCTAAACTAAGCTTTGGAAGACCAATAACCATCTTCTCCATAGTGGGAAGGGCTCTGTAATGTAAATGAGCAAGTCTCCTATGCCATATCTCACTTAGATTGCTAGAGCCATGTAATAAACCCTGAATTGGTCGAATTGACAATCTGTATAGGCTCTCCTGATGAATACCAATCACACGAGCTATTTTTTATGCTGAAGTTCCTTGGCTATGCAAGAACCTTTCCTTCAAAGAAGGCAACCTTGTACCCTTTGTCCTCCAAGGCTGAAATGGAGACAAGATTCCTCTTGATCCTTGGTACGAACAATACATCACTCAATAGGAGAGGGATACTAGAGTCTAGCTGGAAGGAAGTGGCCCCGACTCCCTTTATAGCATAACTAACATCATCTCCAATTATAACCTGTAAATTAGACTCTTTCTCTACTAAGTCTATAATAATCTCTCTGTAGCCAGTAATGTGACGTGAAACACTTCTATCTATCAACCAAGTATCACTGTTAGTTGGTACATTACTTGAAAGAGCAGAGATGAATAGAAATCCTTCTGAATTGTCTTTTGAATGTCTTGACTCCTTCTAAGATGAATAGAAATCCTTCTGAATTGTCTTTTCAATGTTTGCAGTAAAAACATGCTGCTTCAACTTTAATTTAGAGTCTTGGGCATAGTGTCCATACTTGTCACACTTGAAGCAAGGAATATGAGAGAGATCCTTCTTTTTTGATTCTGGAACAAAATTTGATTTTCTGTCTCTATTCCTCTTGAAGGTACCTCTCTTTCCTTCTCTTTCTTTGCCTCTTCCTCTAGTAGCATGTGTAGCAAGAACTTGATTTTCTTCATTATGGGAGTTTCACCCATTTCCTCTTGTTGCCAGTCTAGTTTCTTCTTGAATATAGTCAGCCCAAAGGTGATCAAACTTGGGCAACTTGGATCTCCCACTGGTGCTCTGAATAAATGGTTCCCAAGACTAGGGAAGACCATTTAGAGCCAATATAACAAGATCTCTGTATGGAACTATATCCCCAATAGTGCTCAACTAATTTCTCAAATCAGAGGTCTTTATAAAGAATGAAATAACTGATTCTCCTTTAGCCATTTTTACATGATGGAGCAGTTGTCTCAAAGTGAGGGCTCTGCTAGTATTTTTGATCTCATACAGTCCTTTTAGTACATAAAACATTTCTTTAGCTGTCTTCATCTTGGAGATGATTAGTACTAGGTGATCCTTCATGGAGTCTTATGATTTTTCTTCCACTAGATTTTCTCTGCCTCTTCAGATGACTTAGGCATGTTATTTTCGATGAATTCTAGAAGATCATTCTCGTCTAAGGTAATGAGTACCCTAAACTTCCAAGAGTTGAAGTTTGTAGCTCCATCAAGCCTATCTTCTACCTTGACACTGTTCACCATCTTCCTTTTGTTTTTTTGAGTAACTACCCTAAACAAGAAATCATCTTTCACACATTGCTTAGCCAAATTTGATCAGTTCTTCCTGAACCTCAACTTTGATACCATGTAATTTTTTAGATCAAATATGAATATTAAGTAGAGAAATACACACAGTACAGTGAACACAAAGATTTTACCCTGGGAAAACCCTTCTACTCAAGGGAGAAAAACCCAACAACAATTTACTAATAAAAATATCAATTACAATAACGCAAAAAATTGCATTTGAGAATCACGCCAAAAAGGAAGAATACAATAATATAATCCAACGCTGAAGCGGTTCAAATTTTTGAGTAGGAATAGACTTCCTTCTTGAGCAGCGAATTTTCTTCTTAGTCACAAAGGAATGAATGAATTGAAATTGTGGAATGAGGAGAGTCTCTCTCCTTTTTATACCAATCCAGGAATAAGCTTCCACTTGAGCCGACCCAACAAGTATAATTTCTATTTATAATTAATTCTGACTTGTCTCTTGGCCGACTGGAGCAATACCTCCTGAAGTTAAACATCAACACCATGACCATAACTTACCATCAAGAACTAGATCACTATCCTTTGACGAGGCAAAGGAAGCATTGAATAAATCTTTTGAATAGGGGAAGAGCTAAATCTTTCCCTTGATAAGGGGCCTCTAAGAATCTATGACCTATTAGTGAAGGTCATACAAAGAAGGCCAAATATTGTAGAATCTACACACCAAACCCCAACACTGATAAAATTTGTCATTTTTCACATCTTTTCCATAAATATAGGTACAATTTATTTATGAAACATAAAAATATTATTTCAATTACTTTTTTCCCATGACATAATAATTTAACTAGTAGACATATTAGACTTTAGGTGCATATATTGAATTTACTATCTATGCTAGTAACATCCTTAGGTGCAACATGCAAAGTGTTAGTTTAACATCTATTAGCCTATTTTTGTGTTTTTATACTATCATATTTATCCAAATGCATAATATACATGAAATTTATTAAATATTATTGAATAATTTAATGAGATATTACATATATATCAAAAACAAAATGTATATTACATTAAAGGAGTAATAAGTGTTTGATAAAAGAATTATATGTCAATATAAATGAAATATCGAATAACATGAATATGTGAATATACATGCAATACATAGCATTCTTGTTATTCCATAGGTTTGGGTCTATTATAACACATGATATAGCCACAAGTGCTAACTCTACTATTTGTCTTTGACCTATTTAAATTATTATTTTGGGAACAATTAATCCTTATGATATGTGTATTGTTAGCACCCGAGCTAACTACAAGGGTAGTTGACATATGTGTCCCTTTTAAATTCATGCAACTGAAATCATATTTGGAGATGTACATTCAAATGATATTTTTGGGTAATTTTATAATTACACCATAGCATATATTGGTGGCTTCAATGGGGTACTTGCAGATTTTAATATTATCTTTTGAATATTTCTTGGAGCTTCATTTACAAGGCTTGCTTTTATCTATAGATTAGAGGTTAACATGACCCTTGCATCCTTGGAAATTATTAACTCGACATCAAGTTCATCATTTTAATTTCATCATGGAATTGTTATTCTCTTCAATGGATACATGTTTTTGATGTCATGGTTATGTACATTTTTATTTGTTACAAATAGATGGATATTATTGTCAAAATCTCACCTAACTATTTGATCCAATCTTCTCACTAGTAATTTTTAATCATCAATTATTGGATGCATATCACTAAATATTTGTCGACCTTTGTTGGTTCTCATTTTCACCTACATACCTAAATATTTTATCTAAAGGAACAATTTTTTTTAGATTCTTTTTTTTTATATATATATTGAACAAAGAAAAATTACAAAGAATAAAATGTACCAATAGGTAGATATCTAAATGAGATCTAAACAAAACTATCAAAACTAACAAAACTTACATCTGATCCAAAAAATAATTGAGAGAAGGAAATATAGAGTCATTTCATAAACAAAACAACTTTACTTTGACTAAATTCTTATTCAATTAAAATTGTAACACTTTTTCTAATTTTTTGAAGTTGATACATGACCTTAACATTCTTCTTGTATAAGACTTGGAGCTACAAAAATAAATAATCCACCTAAATAAAGATATCAGAGTAAAGACTTTGAGTACCAGTTATTTGATGATAGTATTTATAAAAAACATTAGAACATCCAATATTCCATATATTCTTTAAAATAACTTGTCTAATTGAATCAAAAATCACATTGTTATATATACCAAGACCAAAAAAAATTATTTCCAATTTAGCTCATGATACAAAATTATAAGAAAATTTTTAAACACATATTCTTAGCAAATATATAGTTCAAAAATATATGTTTTATATTCTCAACACATTAGAAATAAGGACAATTATTTGGCTAAATCATCATGTGTTTCAATCTATCCCCAATAGGTAGCTTGTAATGTAGAATTTTCCAAGCTAGCTCATGAGTTTCAAAATTAGCTTTTGATTTTCATATTTAAGCACTCATTTTGATCTAAAATTTGGAGATAACTATGCATATCCACTAATTATTTAGATGAGGAGTAAGAGGCTAGTGTGGAAGCATATGGAAATAAACCTCCTTCAAAATCACTAACATGAGGCAACTAATATAAACATCCTAATAAAATGATTGATCTTCCTCCAAAATTCAAGTTTGTTTTATAAGAAATGTTTGACAAAGTTGTGAATCTATGTTTTGTGGCATGTTTTATCCAATTAAACTCATTCATAAATCAATATGTTCTATATATTAGATTTCTTTTTGGAAACTTATTAGTCTTGTTCTTTCTAATTTAATAAAATCTACAAATAAAATTCTTAATATGTTAAATAAAATGTATATATATTTTAATTAATTATTTAATTAAATTACAAATATATATTATATTAACATAACTTCAAAATAAAGCAAAATTCAAAATAAAATTTAATCTATGAATCATAAATATTTTATTCCAGTCATTTTTCTCTAGAGCATTTAAGTATAAAGATATTATTATTCCCTTACCTTTTCTTTCTTAAATGACAGTGACATGAATTTCCGACACTTTATAATTAAAAAATAATGACACAATTATTCTCCAAAATTTTAATCACAAATGACAATAAATTTATTGTAATGAAGGATAAAGTTAATTTATGAAATAAGTTTTTTTTTTTTAAATATTGAACATATTTTATTATTAATTTTTACATTATATATATTTTTATAAGTTATCGAATATATATTACATAAATTTAATATTTTAAAATATAATATGAATAAATAATTTATAAATTAATTAATAACTATTAAATTTATCTTAAAAATATATTAGATTAGAGATTCTAATTTTTATTATAAACATATAAAATATTTAAATATTAAAAAAAAAAATTATAAACATGAGAATAGTTAATTGTTGAGATATTATTGAATTTCATTGGGAAAAAGATTCATAGTACGTAAGCAATGCGTTTTAATTAAAGCATGACAAATCTTTCGCCTTCCTAATCTCAATGAAAGGAGACACCAGCCGTAACATGATATAAGAGAGTGATCTCTCTTTCCATAACTATAAACTTCTACGAGAAGAAGAGAATAAATAAATCAAGAAATCAAGAAAACATACGGGAGAAGAAGAGAACAAATAAATCAAGAACTCAAGAAAACATACGAATATGGAAACTGCGTCAATATAACTATGCAATTTCTTGTTAGAGTTGAAGCGTGGGAGTGGCCACTAATAATCTTTGGATTGATCTTCTGTGGATGAGATATTAGTCCTGATTTTACAGATGTTAGTGTTGCAGAAATTACTAGGTTAGCATATATGTACAATTTAGTTTAGCTGTTTTCATTATTTTCATAGATATTAAGATATTTAAAACGAGTAGATGAGCTTCTTGTATATGAAATTTGAGCTTCTCTTTCTTAAGATGGATTTAACCGTAAATTTATTTTCTTCTACAGTTCCAATGCTAAGATCTGAGAGGGTTTGTGCTCCAGAAAACCAATTTTTTATTTAGAGGCCCAAATGGAGGAAGTGAGGAGTTTCAAGAAGGTTGAAAGGAGTTATCACAGTACTCCAAACGGGTGGCGTCTGGCTACTTTTGAGGAAACCAAAAACGGGCTGGAGACTATCAAGAGAGAAAATGTATTAGAGAAATGGGACAGAGCGCGTCTTCTGGATGGTTGGATAACTGGTCCGGGTTATAATTTTCAAATAGGAAATGATTTCAAAGGGTGTCTAGGCTACATGCTTCTCATTCAAACTCAAACAGCAACACCCATTTCCTCGGGTACGCTTGTTTTTCTAACTTCAATTATTGTCGTGTGGGTTTCATTATTATTTCTTAAATACTAAGAGTTTTGCTGATCTATATTCAGATAAGCTAGGTCTACCTTATTTACCGAAAGTAATAGTATTTTCGATTTTAGTTTCTCTTTCGAAGAGACAATCTCAATAAATTTTACTGTGGGCTTGCTATTCCCCATGCAAAGTCGTCCCTTCATAACGCTTCATATAATTAAATACACTCTTAATCATGATCTATTGGTAGTATGTTTGAATGGCGATATATATCCTTCTAACTTGACTTCTGCCTGCTGTAACTGATCTATTTCATTAGATGAAATTTGAGCAGTACGGTACGCATTATTCAGTTTGACCTTAATTGGAAGGATACTCATAGCTGGATCTCATGTTGTAAGAATTTAGATATTAGTGTTCTAATTTATACTCTTTTCTTTCTCAAAGGGAATTTTTAGTAGAATAAGTATGAAAATTGTTAACCAAAGTTCATTTGATCGACATTCTTTTAAGGTATGGTTACAGTGAAGACAAATGTCTATCAAATAAAGCAAACAGGTAACACATGTCTATTAGAGCAAGGGCTATGAAATGGGTAGTTCTTGAAGTTAGTGAAAGCTTATATTGTCTTTCTTGCTTTAAAAGCATCCTCGTTATTTGACCAATGCCAGATCAATCCATGTTGTTTATTCCTTCACGCAAGCAATGCAAGTAGTATGTGCTAGGATACGAATGCCATTTGATCAACATAAGACATCTTATCTAGTGGAGAAAAGTTACTCTTGGCAATCTAATAAAGCTTATAACTATTACTGCAATCTTCGATTAATAGCTCATATTTTATGATTTAAATGTTTTAATACAAATTTAAGTATTTTTGAATTAATATTTTAGATCATATTTTATAATTTATTATTATTATAAATAATATTTTATGATCTATTATTAAATTAAAAAACATTTATAAATATATTTTAATTTTAATTCAATACATTAATATTAATTATTTCTAATCAGATAGAGAGCTTAGATGCTAATTTGATATCAAGGAATCATCACAATGTTATACTTGTATAATATTTTGTATAATATTTATAGTGAGCATCAAATAAATTTATTCTTGATATCAATACTCTCTCCTTTGCCATCTTCATCTAATTATAAGGTTGGTCACTGATAGCCGGTAGGGTAAGACTCTTTAGAGACTAAATGAAAATAGCCTCAGGTGTATGTGACCGGAGTTTATTTATTACTAATGTTATGAAACGCCACGAGTTTTTTTCATCTTGCATATAGATCAGCTTGGTCTAATAAATAATCACCTAAAGTTAACGTGGGTCTTAGACTTTTAGTTTCTGTTTCCAAGAATAATTCTCATAAGCTTTTACTTTGCACTTGCTACCCCTTCCAATCAGATGTCATTTGTTCATAATATTTAATATATTTACAGACAGGAGGACTTGTTATTCATGTAAGCTTCATAAATATTAGATAAAAAATGGCAGGCAAATTACAAGCAACTGACTGAGCAGCTGTATACAACAATTTAATGTAATTATCAGGAAAAAATGATCTAGTAGCTCGCCTAGCATTTTTCTCTTTCTAAAAACTATAAAATAATAAGTGGTCAACATTTCACTCGATAGCTTGCCTTTTATTTTGTTCTGTTTTTCCAAATATTGTAAATTTATGTGAATGATAACCACTTCTATGATTTACATTTTATTATTTTACTAGGTCTTAATTCTTGTATTTTCCTATAATACCGGATAAATTAATATATCATGATTCAAACATAGAACAAGTAAATCACATAAAGGTTTATTATGTATGTGAGATTTTAATTTTATCTTTTCAATGAAATATAAAAATATAGAATTGAAGTATAGAATTTTGATTTATGAAAGTAAGTATAAGAGTCTAAATAATTAAGGCCACAAAAAAGATATAGAAAAATGAAATTAATGTCTATACATAACATCAAATTTGATATTTGAAATATATTCAAGAGATTAAGAAATGGTCTAATTTTTATTTCTATTTAAATAAATAATTTTGTAAAATTAGATGTTACTACCTTAAAGATTTGGTTTTTGTTACTTGAAAGAACTGACAATAACCTATAAAGACTATGTGATTTTTCCTATATAGCCTAGGTGTTGGTGTTTGGGCATTTGGTGACTTCAAAACTTTAATTTGTTTCTTGCCTAAATTCTACGATCCCTTGTTTACTTACAAACTCTTCATGTCATGCTCTGGATCAAAGATATTTTGAGTTGATGTTGGGGATAAAGGAAAAGTGGTGTGTTATTTAAGTGATTTCTTTAGTCACTCCTTTGTAATGGTGTGTTTCAAGCTCCACAATAGCATAATGGAACTTTAGCTTGTGTCTCCTACCTAGTGATTTTTTCAATATAGTGTTTGCAGATACTTTATTGTAATGTCTGAAACTAAAATAATAATAGAAATCTAATACTTAACCTTAAACAAAATAATAATGTAAATCTAATACTTAACCTTACTCAAACACTTATTAATTGAATATCAACATTATTGGGCCCTCTAATTTAATCAAATCTTAGAGAAATTAGATTTAAATTATTATGAATACATCCACAATCTCCTTATGCTATGATCAACAATGTGATATGGCAATCAATCTTCTTATTATAATGAATATAAAATACAAATGTAGTTCCAATTCTCTTTCCTATCACAATAATCATTGTATTATGTTCAAATGATTTTGTAATAGCAACAATTCATGTCAATAGAAATGGGAAATAAAAATATACGATGTGGTTGTAGTCTATGTCCAATGGAGCTCAAATGTAAACTTTGTATGAGATCACCCTTTGAAATCATGAGAATTTTCATCCTAGGATTTCCATGCTCAAACACAAGTGGTCTTAATAGATTATAAAAGGAATTTGGTTAAGTGTTGATGATGATCCTAGATGAAAACATTTACTCTTTTATATCTTCCACAAAAAAAAAAGGTCAACCACCATGTACACCCTCAAATTTAATTTTGAACAATGATCATGGGCAAGAAAGATTCCACTTTGAAAGTAATGGAACAAAAATAGAATACTAGAAATAATACAATGTGCTCGAAAGTTAGAAAGATAATGAAAACATCAACAAAAATATTAGGGATTGCATGTTGCCATATCATAAGACTCAAACTATCTAGGACGAGGCATTGGTGGTTGAGCAATTGACATGTTGGCAAGGGAAAGTCTAAAATTTTGATAGGAAGAGGGGAAGAGTGGAGTTGGAAGAAAAACATACTTAGGAAAGGATAAAATAGATCAGATGGAAATAGGAAGACAAAAGTACAAACCTAATATGTAAAAACTTATATTGACTCGAAATGGGACATGACAAGTTCCCCTCGCTCAAAACTATTTTTTCTCAAACTATTGCAAGATCAAATGTTCCAATATATATGGCCCTTCCCATGTCTCATCCTGAACTAGAAGATCTTTCCAAGGAATTAGGCACTCCATGGTGCTTCTATTTCACATCTTCCTCTCCCTCACATCCATTATTTCTTCAAGAATCAAAACTAGTTTACCATTTTCACCAAGAAGAGGCAACTCATCCAAGGGTTCTATATGTTTGTCTAACACCTTTTTGAGGAAAGACATGTAGAAATCATTGTGTATCTTAATTTCCTTTGCCAATCCCAATTCATTAGCCACTTCACCAATCCTTCTCAAAAATTTGTAAGGCCCATAAAAACATGGTTTGAGATTTTTCAACACACTTTCCTAAAGGAAGATAGTTTGTATGCCTGTAATCTCATAAAAAAATATTTTTGATCTCAAATATTCTCTCGCTCCTATGATGGTGTACATACATCTTTTATTGGTTTTGATCCTATTGGAGATTATTCTTGAGTGACTTTATAATATCTTACCTCTATTTGATCATATCACTTAAAGATCAATGAAGCTTGAAGTTTCATACATGTAGAAGGCAATGAATGACATCATCTTGATTGACATGTGATAGTTGTTATAACAATGCTCTCCTAAGTAGAGCCACTTGATGCAAATCTTTTATTAATCAACAACTTAATATCTCAAATAAATTTCCACCCATTTGTTTATAATCTTGGCCTAGCATATGTTTGCAAGTGGTGGTTGGTGTTGGGGTGAGCTCAATTCCCATAAAAAGGAAGATCTCTTTCCAAAATAAATTTAGGAATAGATTATATATGTTACTCATGATGCTCTTAACTAGTCTAGATGGAGTTTAATCACTTCCTTTAAAAGTAATCAACCACTTGTGACACCTTAACAATTAGAAGAGATGGCAAAGAAGTGTGTGTACTTCATTAAGTTGTCCATATTAACATGTATATAGTGTTGGCCTTTAAATTTAGGAAGTGTTGTGATGATATCCACCAAGACACTTTCTCATTTCTACTTTGAGAAAGGTAAGGGCTATAAAAACCTGCTAGAAACTATTAAAACATTCCTATAGTATTTGTAAAGATTGAATAATACTCATAGCTATATCAAGGTCCTTAGGGGAGACTAGTCTCAAATTGTTTTGATCTTCTCCATGTCCACCCATACTCCCTTTGTATTGATTATGTGACCTAGATACAAGATCTCTTTCATAGCGAACTCACATTTTGATTCCTTTGCGAATAGTGTGTATTCGATGCAAGATCTCTTTCATAGTGAACTCACACTTTGATTCCTTTGCGAATAGTGTGTATTCTTCCAAAATTCCCAACACTTCATCAATGTGTTGTATGTGCTCCTCCCATGTTTTATATATAAACAAATCATCAAAGAAGAAAAGGATAAAATTTCTTAGTTCCTTGTAGATGTATCTATAAAGTTGTTGGAACGTTTGTCTAAAAAAACTGATAGTTTGTGTAGTGACCCAAAAAAAAATCTTTTAAATATCCTCCTTTTGAGATCTCATTTGATGGTAGCTTTACCTACGATCTTTTTTTAAGAAATATACCACTATCTGAAGGTTAGATCTATAAGTTCATCATTCTTGAGAATGAGGTATAAATTCTCTAGATTCTTCTTATTTAATTCTCTATAATTGATGCACATCTATATTGCGTCATCTTTCTTCACTGGAACCACGGAGCAAGCAAAGGGACTTGATCTAAGTCTGATGCACCTAATTCATACTAGTGTTTTGATGGCCTTTGTTATTTCCTCCTTATGCTCCCAGGGTGGTAGTAGGGAGTAGTGATGATGAGATTAACACTCTCCTCCAACTTAATGATTTTCTCAAATCCTCTATTTGTTTGTTTCCATGGAGGAATGTGAAGCACATACAATATACTGAGAGTGGGGGGGGTGAATCAATATATCAAATTTATTTAAAACTCTTTAATTCAACATGTATCTCCAAACATGAACCAACACAACTATCAATCAAGAAACACAGATGCACACATTCACACAATGAACACTAGATATACATGCAAACTCAGGAAGGGAAAAACTACGATGAGAAGAGATGCTTGGATCTATTGTCCAAATCCATCCCCACAAAAATAATGAATAAGTTACAATCTTGAAGTAGGCACCAACCTACCGAAGGCACCAATCCCCTGTTGTATTTGTAGGCACCAACCTATTGGAGACACCAATCCCCTAACCAAGATCTAAGCACCAAGTTAGCTAGTGAGACTCCAATCCCACCGAAATATAAAATAAGTATTGCAAACCTTCAAGGCTGAATACTCTTAGTCTCTTTTGATCTGAACCACATCATAACTCTTCCACAAAGTTCTTATAATCTTTTGATAGTGTCACACAATGATTGGAATACAGCTCACATCACTTCACTCTAATATTCGCATTAAAACCCTAATCATATAACATTCCTTGTACTTCACCTTACACATCTCAGGATGAATCCTAGACAACTATATATGCATTAAAATTACAATTACATTCATATGTCAACCTACAATAAAGATTGTTGCATCTGCAAGTCATCCACAACATAACCATTAAAAGAACATGCAATATGCCAGGTCCAATAGCCCACACACTACACCAAAAGAAGGAACACGCCTTGTGTTTCCCAAAGAGGACTTATTTGGTCCCAACGATCATTTGCACACTATCTCTGGAGGTTTCATGCTACAAGCCACTGTCGCAGAGTTTCAGAACATCAACCCACCTGATAACTTTGCACAGTGACTCTTCTATCACTTCAAAACATACTTTTCACTATACACCAACATTGAAAACTTTAGATCATGATAAAACATGTGTAGACATACTCTCTATTCAAACCACAGGCCATAACACACAACTAGGAAGTAATATAGATATTATCATCTTGCCAATATAAACATACAAACTTTATGGATCATGCTTCTAGATCATATTCATCAATAGGAAAGGATATAAGATGATATTACAACCATACTCCAACTGATACTACAACTGTGTAGACATACTCTCCATTCAAACCACAGGCCATAACACACAACTAAGAAGTAATATAGATATTATCATCTTGCCAATATAAACATGCAAACTTTTTGGATCATGCTTCTAGATCATATTCATCAATAGGAAAGGATATAAGATGATATTACAACCATACTCCAACTGATACTACAACTTATAATTGAATACCTGAAACACAAATGCATAGACAACATTCCAAACAACATCCTTAAGGGTACCTTGACAATAATGACAGAATTGACTAACACCTTTGACATCAATGACAACCTTTTCCCAACAAAATGCTACTAAATATTTTATTGTGCTTGTCCAAGATGCTTTGTACATCCACAAGATATGCCTTATTTCCTTCAATGGGTTTTGTTATAGCCATCAAACATCAAGCTACCCATATGGATTTCTTGTGATGAAAATTTTCTCCATTCTCTTAGTCAATACAATCCTTGGCACTTTACTATTCCCCATTGTACCACTTCTTTTCCCTCCAACTAAAAATTTAGCTCCATAGTTTGGAAGTTTTTTGTCAGCTAGATCTTAATGAATGAAGCCACTGGATACCTAGGACCATATTTATGTCTCCCATATTGACAACATAGAAGTCATCCTTCATATTGTACCCTCCCTAATTAATATTTAGCTAGGAGATCTTTCTATTGTATTGGATGATGAAACCACTAGTCAAATTGTAACACTAACAATTGCTAAAATTCCTCTATCTTGAGGCCTTTCTTGGCCACCAATCCCTTATCAATGAGTACAATCACCCTTTGACATTATAGGAACCCATATATGTGAAAGGATTTATACCTTGGAGCACTTGAGAGCATGGAAAGAGTTCCTCCTACCATGATTCTTACCTCTTTTAGTTGGTATTCTTCTTCTCCAATCTCTTGTTTGGGTTTTTACTCACTTTGTAGTTCAAGTTCAATAGATCCCTATTTATCATTAGACCTTACCTCCATGTAATGCACTTATCCTTTCCCAAGACATCTATGTCTGGGTGACCTTGGATCTTTATAGCTAAAACATAGCTTATTCCTCCTTAATTATTTTCCTCACCTCAATATGTCTTGTTGGGAAACTCTTATTTTATTGTATATTTTGTGAAGAAGGCTTCTTTAGAATGAAGGTTGTAATCTAGACTTATTCTTCAACATGAAATTCTCTAGATCCAAATCCCACTTGATTGCCTCTTATAGGTTAGGTTATTCAAAATCCTTGGCTAGCTCCTTGAAATATTTACTTAACCCTTTGATGAAGATCATAGTCAATCTTCTTTTTGAGATACCTTGAACCATTATTGACAACTCCTGGCATCTTTTTACATAATTCTCCACTAAACAATACTATTTGAGTTAACAAAAATCTTTAAAATAAACTGCAAGATCCTTCCAATCAAACCTCTCAATCAAATTTTTGTATAATTCATCATATGAGGTGATGGATCTATGACCAACTTAAGTGCTATAATCATGCTATCACTACAGATGTACAATACCCTTCAATTACAAGGTGACAAGCTTAATTTCCTCATCTTGAATCATTGACCTAGGGGACATGCATCTATCTATCGTATACAACCATGCACAAGTTGAGCATTTATTCAATCCATCGAAGGGAGATTGCCAACTTCCCCAAATATTCTTACACATCTCTATGAAATGCTTGTAGCCTAGGCTTTGGTCTATAACCATTCTAGGACTTCCTCATATCCATATAATTGGTGATTAAAATTAAAATTTTGATCTCCTTAAGAAGAGGTATTCTACATGATATTCTCTAATATTGAATTGATTAATGAATTTTGCACTTCACGCTCTTGAGAATCCATTTGAGAAAAGAATATTCCTTTGTTTATGGCTTTAAGTGGTGTAGAGCTTCTCCTATATCCAGTCAACTGATGTAGATAGCATACATACAACTTAACGAACCAACAAATCCCAAATTAAGCAATTCATTGTCCTAGAGGCGCTTCATTTAAATTGTCAACCAGGGAATCATAATCTTAAGATGATGTTGGCACTGCATGTTTAATTGAGAATTGTAAACCTTACTAATCAATTGAGTACAAAAAACGTAACAAAAGGAATTCTAATTAAATACAACTTAACTGAAATAACTTCTATATAGAAACATAATTACTTTTGAAAACTAATTATTGTGAGTAACTGTACTAACTGCTACAGGTAACTATTCCTATGAAAATTGTAACTTAATGACTCTCTATGTTGCAATGTGATTCAATAACATTTAATTGTTTATTCAACAACTCAACATGTTACGGATAAAAGAATATAGCTCTGGAATTTCACTAATAATCTAAATTAACATGGATGCTACAATACCTCAAGTGTTGGTTGTCTAGCACTGCATGAATCTTTTGCTGGAATGCTGCTCGTCGTGGCGGTAGAGGATATCCATGTAGCTGTGTCTCTAGTGGTTTGTTGGGACATTGACTTGCAAAGTGATGTCCTCCACATGTGAAACATCCTCTCAATTTCCCATTATGTGATGCAAGCTTTCCAAATACGCCTTCATTCCTACTAAAATTGGTGGTGTTGTTATTCACCCTATGGTCCCTTCTAGATTTATTCTAATTACTACAAAATATCTTGTCCCCTTTCATTTGAAAGTCTTGCCCATCACTTGGCTTCTTTGGAGTTTGATTAGCTTGCAACCAATTAAACTTTTTTTGATTCTTTTCATGGTAGGTAGAGATAGATTTAAGCCTCTGCTCTTTCTTAATAGCTTTCTCGTACACTATGTCCATGGTAGTAGGACTGTGTAGGTCTACCTCCTAGTTGGGGCATTGATACCCATGATGAACTTCCTTATGTGAAACCTCTCATCCTTTTGGTACATAGGCATGTATCTTAGGAGATGAGTGATTTTCTCCCAATATTCATTTACAAAGGAATCGCCTTGCCTTAAGTTCTAAAAGTCAATAAGCTTCTAATCATAGTAAAGCTAAGGTAGCCGCTGCTTTCAAAAAATTTCTATGAATTCACTCCAAGTAAGACTTAAGGAACTTAACCCAAGCTTCATCTTTTTGTTCAACCACCATGTTGATGCTTGAGTTGCATACCCACTGGTAGTTCCCTCAAACTTCGGAGGGGTAACCTTCCTCACATATCTAGATAACTCATTTGCAAGTCATTTTCTCTTCCTCCTTTAGACCTAGATTGTGATTCATCATCGTCGTGTTCACTTGACTGAGTATGATCATGGGAATTTTCCCCTTCCTCTCCAATAGGAACTTTTTTTTCTTGCCTTTCTATTCCTCTTTACTCGAGGTGTTCAATTCTTCCTCTAGTCTTAGTCATCATGGCCAAAATCCTCAAAAATTTTTGCACCTTGGCCTACCTCTTGGCTACCCCCAAGGTTTGTTCTTGTTCTAACCATTTTTACAAGTTGAATTCCACTTGAAGGTTTCATTTTAATTAGATCTAAGGAAGGTTTACATAACCTACTTAAAGAATTTTGAAAAACAAGCATCCTTACATAAATAAGTTGAAATAGGAGTTCTTGTACAAGTTTTTGCCAAACATAATTTTTTATTTTTTCAAGATTAAAGGATTTCAAATATCCTTGTATTTACATAGAGTGACTGTTCAGATAGTCTAGGGGAGAATATTCCTTAGATTCACTTTCTGATACATAACTAAGTGGGACATATCACTCTAATTGTTGTTCAAATACATTGTCAAAGGGTGAATAACCTTCAGACTCACTCTCATATAAATAATTTTGGGGGACATCTCCCTCCGATTCACCACTAGAGGCAATTACAATAACTTTTGATATTTGAAGAACACGAGGGTCCCTAAAGATCATGGCGGGACTAAAACTTCATTCTAAGGGAATATCCTTGGAAAGTGGTAAAGAATCGGACTTGGCAGGAGAGACAAGAGGTACAAATTTAGTAGCATCACGCATGCTCTTTCTTTCTTGACTAATGCAGGATAGGGAATTAATAAAGGTCTTAGTGTCACTTAGCCATATTGCATTGTCATAATTGATCCCCTTAATTGTTTCAACTATAGCTTCCATTTCATTCTCGGCCTTGAGGTAGCACTCATTATTGATCATTGACGACTTAGCAATTTTCTTGAGATGCACCATCCTAACACAAGAAGTCCAAACATTAGACTCACATAATGTTGGATGAAAGCATATTGAGCACATAGGCTCTAGAGCTGAACCTAGTAGCTTTGATACCATGCGTAACATGGCCAATGTTTAACCCAATGAATTTATGTATGTTTTAACCCGCATGTAAATAGTATGCGCTTGCAGTTTATAGCAATAAAT
This sequence comes from Sequoia sempervirens, assembly GCA_007258455.2. Taxonomy (NCBI): domain Eukaryota; kingdom Viridiplantae; phylum Streptophyta; class Pinopsida; order Cupressales; family Cupressaceae; genus Sequoia; species Sequoia sempervirens. The sequence goes on from VDFB02281492.1 coordinate 715,182,801, forward strand.
TTTTTCTTTTCTATTTCAATAACAAAATGCACATTTGAAATAATCCCATTTCAAATTCCCATTGCATGTAAAAAAGATAAGTTACAAAATCCTAAGTAACGATTTCATATTACATAATCCCATGTAATGATAACTTTTCCAATTATAATTTCTTAATAAAGATAGAGATACATGAATACATTGCCTAGCTTCCATGAGCTTAATGAAATAGAGATACAAGAAGAATATTGGTGCATACCTCCTAGATGTCCCCAATGTTGGTGCATACCTCCTAGATGTCCCCAATATTGGTGCATACATCCTAGGTGTCCCCAATATTGGTGCTTACATCCTCAAATATCGACTGCCAACTGTATGAGGGAGAGCATCACTCAAGCGTTTTTCCACCAACCATAGACTTACTGTGGTCCTCCACACATCTAACTAACTAGTAAGATGTCCCTACCTTTTGACCAAGAGATTGGTTTGTTAACCTCGTAATACTAGCCTTCCTGAACATGGTGTTGTATCCTACATAACTAGAGCTACCATACACTGCCTACAACCTACATGTATGACATTCCCAACCTAGTTATGCAAACTTGACTCACAATGAACTGACAGTGTAAACAGTGGCTACTTACACTACTTTGGCCAAAGAATTCAAAACTCAGTACTTCTAGTGCATGTTGTATGTTCACCCACCCCTTAGCTCGATTTGCTATTTGAATATTCATACTCTTTTCAAACATAACATTCATTCAACCAAAAAGTTAATGATATAACAAAGTGACCAGCTAGGTTACTCCCATCCACTGATTATACTTACCCCAGGAACAATCAAGTAACCATACATGTTCACATATCTAAGTGACCAACTAGGTTATTCCCATCCATGGATTATACTAATCCCAGGAACAACCAAGTTAACCACCCATATTCAAAACTGACATCCACAATAAAGTACTTCAATGTAACATCATTTTCCATATTTCATATATATAGTTCATGGAAATCTAGGTATTAACTAATACACTAAGATTATCTTGTTTTAGCTAACATAATCACACAATTCCATAATAGAGAATATATATATAGTATTTCACCAATCAAAACTTCACCAAAGTTCAAGCAAGCTCATTCAAAATAATAAATAACCAAAGTTCATTTAAGCAAGCTCACATGCATATAAAACATCTTTTCTGAAACACTTTAATTTGTAAAAAAATACAATTTCAACATAAAGAATAGAGTAGTAAAAATAACATGCCTGTATTTATGGTTCCAAAAGAATATGTTGCTCTCCAAGCTCATTTCTTATAGTCACCCTTGCAGCTCCTTCTAAGCTCAACATATCTCTAATTCTAGCCTCTCGCAAACTCTCAACAAAATACAAATTTTCAAAGCAATCTCTTTCCTCACTAATGCACTCAACAACTTACTTGCACAGAAAAATACAACAAAGAACTTTAGAAATACGAATGAATAAGAATGAATGAGTGAACAAAAGGTAGAGAAGTTGCCTCTATTTATACTAAAAATAGAGAAACTCAATGCTACAAAGAAGCTCCTAAATCCACCATCTTTTATCTTCTTACTACCACCACTCAACAACAAAAACTAACTTCCATTACAAATGTATCGACTCAGCCTACAAAAATGAATTGTGGTTGTTAGAACACTCACTTTGAAAACACATATACAATCCTTACATTTCTAGCTTCTTTGTTATGGATGAGCCACCCTTTTCTTAGTGAGAACAATGACTCTTTTACCAAGTCGAACATTGAAATGCTTATCTACAAGTTTCCTATTTGCAAAGAAAGTTGACTTATTCCAAGCTTCAACTAGCTCATAGCTTTCATTTAGCTGAGCATGGCTCTTTTCAACATTTTACTTCTATTTGCATTCTATTTCTTATTATGGCACTGCCTTTATGATGTGCGTGGGTCTTATTATTTGCAACAACTTTAATAAAATGCAACGCTTCACATTAGCACAAACTTAAGCACTATACATATTTCATTAAATATTATTCACTTCATATACAATACTCTTCATTACAAACTATACACTTTGCATAAAACTTACTTTCATATGCCCTTACTATGCGCTACCTATAGTTATCATTTCATTGGATTTTATGCAAGCCATTCTCCATAATATGACTTGCATTATATATGTGCTTAAGTCACTAATACACTTCTATATATATATATATATATAATTATAACTTTGGGTGATCCCACAAAATTGGTTTACAAATGAAACGAAATTACAAAAAACGCCCCCATGGAAAAATTTTGGGTTTTAGGGGGTTCGAATGAACTTAGGGTCCGAACAAACCCAATAAGGGTTTGCTCAAAGCCCCCTTCAAGTGAACCTTATTAAATGTTGGGTCCCACATATTTCACATTTCTTAGAATAAAAAACAAAGAGAAACTTTGTAGAAAGGGGGGTTTGTTCGAACCAGGGTTCGAATGAACCCAGGTTCCTAGGTTCGAGCGAACCTCCAAGCGGGGTTCACTCGAACTTGGGTTAATTCGAACCCCCCTTTTTCCCCCTTCTCCCCTTCTGGCACCAAAAATCTCCAGAATTTTTCCCTTAGAATCTCGTGTTGAGGATGAAAATGGAGACTTCACAAACCTAACTAGATGATGGTAGTCCTCGGAACAAGCAATCCATTGAATATAATTTTAATATGTTCTGGTTTTATTATGCATTTCATTTTTTTGTTTGATTAAGCATAGGTTTTTCACTAAAAATAAAGCTCTCTATTCTGCACATGTGGAAAAATAGTAGATTATCAAAATAAAATTCTAAAAAATATGTGCAGACTAGGTATTGATGTCCTTGATCTAGTAAAAAAATAAATGAATTTCGATAAATACAAAAAAATTATGCTGTATACGGTCCACCTATGTCTAAATTGTAATTGGTTTGACTTTGAAATTTGAATAAGGAAAAAATATTCAATAAAAAACTATGAAACCAAATGAAAAGGTTAGATATTGTAGTTACAAATCTAAATTTGAAAAAAATAGAATTTTATCCTTCATAGAAAAAAAGTTATGTTATATACGGTGAGCATCACTCCTTAAAAAAATGTGTTTATTGATAAAAACTAGTTTTTGAAGGAAATGGAAAAAGAAGTGCAATCTGGTTCCAAAATTTTTGAAAAAAATAATTTAGAATCTACAGACAAAATGTCACAAATCATTAGTTTGCATCATCTTTAAATTCCTCACGGTTTAGCCGCTATAGGTGCCCAAAAGTGAAGATCTAGTTAGAAAAAATATGTTCAGTGTCCAGTTTGGTTAAAAATTCTAAACCAGTATTATGGGATCACCCCTTCCATCATTATAATATATATACATGTTCCATCATTATATATATATATATATATGTATATAATTGATTGATAAATAGTTGCTAGGGGAAGCATTCGTATATATATATATATATATTTGATTGATAAACAGTTGCTAGGGGAAGCACCCATAGAACGTTGTAGGAATTAGACCCGACCTGCACCAAGTGAGACCATAGAGGAAGGATCTCATCCCCACAAATACAAGCATACAACTAATTTATTTTGCCATGACCATAGTGGACCATTCCAAAAAACACTATTTGCTAGTTTTTAATTCCACTATCAACCACCAGATCCACTAGGAAAAATTAAAACTACCTACATATGACAACATCCTTGATGGTGCTTATCACTTGAAATCAAACAATTTTGTTTGAATTTTTTATGCCTGCTTTAGATTGAGCTATCTGCTGCAATTTGTTCTTGAGTTCCTCAATGTTGCGGATGTTATTTTTTCCTTTTCTGCACTTTGTGCCACACATTTCCTCCCCCCTCTTTATTCTACGCATCTGAAAGTAGAATGCAGGTTAGGTGGATGTGCATCCAACTCCCAGGGTGCAAGAGACCAATCCACACATAAGAGAATTTGATGTATGATTGTTAGATGATTTTATTGCAATTGTTTGAGAATTTTCTGTAGAGGGGCTAATGTCGACCCTAGGTGTAGTTGAACTTCAAGGCACAAGCTGTGAAACTTTCTCCATCCTTGCATTAATTTTTGAAGAAGGATCATCCCTTTTGGATGAACATGTGACAGTGTAATGGTTGGGGGAAGCATATTTCCACCATGTAGCTTCCTTTTTCTCCTTGGATTTATTGTCTAGACAATTAGCAACAATGTGACTGCTTTTGTGACGTTTTCTACATCTAAAGGATAAACCTTCATAGTCCAAGGATTGTTTCCATCCCTGCCCCTTGGCATTCAAGATGATTTCTGTTGGTAAATCCTTGGAGATGTCTAATTCCACCAAAATGCAGGCGAAGGTGGTGTGCATATGTTGAAGCCCTATTTTCAGCCACAAAATTTCCTATGGTGTTGTTGATTGTAGTAAAACAAGATTCAAACCGATAGTGAAGGGGAAAATTTGGAAAACGAAACCAGACAAACATGATTGTAAATTATTCAGTGGCCAAATAGAAGTTTAGGTGCCAAGATTTTAGCAACAATATACTTTGTCCCCAATGCCATGTGTAGCTTGAAATTATATCCTTGTCTTTTTTACTGTCAAATACCACTGTAATTTTTTTTTTTTGCATGCACATGGGTAAATTACTAGTTTTGCTTCCATGATTCCTCAATCTAGTTGTGTGGATCTGGAAGGCTCGACTAGAATCGGTTAAACATTCCAATCAACCCATTCTCCTTGAAAAATAATTCCTTCTCTCTTGATTCCTTCAGAACATTGTTGTTGAAATCAAATTTTAATGGATTTTCAGATTTATGCACTAGTCTCTTGCATTCCATACTTGGAGGCTCCTTTGGTGCAACGGTCCTTAGAGAGGGGGTTGCATTTTTTACCACATTTGCAAAGGAAGTTGGATGTGCCAAGCTCGATCAAGACATTGCATCTGTCGAGCCAAAAGTCTCGATCCCATATTGTATGTTACACATTGAAGCGCCAGACATGTGTTTATGAGGGGACTTGGTGTTGTCTAAAACCCTAGCCGCACTAGGGCACAAATGTGATAACTTTTTGGAGGCCAACCTTTCCCTAGCTGGATCAGGAAGCCTATCGCTAACAAAGTTTTGAGGGAGAGAACTAGGGAAAAAATGAACCCCATTCAAATTGTTGTAGGAGCCTAACACTAGAGGGCTTGCATTCTTCATCCCTATTTCTTGCTTGAAATTGTAGCAAAACCCTTCATTGATCCCAACATGTGGCCAACATTTTCCATGCAATGCTCGTGCCTGAGCAAATTCATTTGCAAGTTTTGACCCATTGAGAGCTGACACAGTGATAAAGGACTACCAAAATATTTTCGTAAATCGCAGGAGAATGCCGAAGTCATCGCAACAATATATTATATTTATTATAGTTATAATATATATATTATATAACTTCCATCGTTATATATAGATATGTTCATTAAATCATTATTTGCCAATCACATATATATACCATTATATATATACATATATTAATATGTATGTATTTAACGTACTATATATATATATTATTGAACCAACAATTTTTGGGTACTATGGCTTCCTTCCACTTTAGGTTTTTCACCTGAAAGGGGAGAGATATACCAAAAACTATGGTGGATCACCAAAAATAATGCAAGCATGATGGAAATATGCCTAAATGAAATGTCCTAAATGTAGCAAATTGATAAAATAGATTGATTATTTATGCAAAACTAAAGAAATATGAAGTGTTTGAAAACACACCGTGATATGCAAAAGGAACTAGAAACATGAACAAATAATAACAAAATTTAACAAAACTGGAGAGGTGCACTTGGAGATTGAAAAGTGATGTGGAGAGGCTTTGGAATGCTACAAAAATCACTAATTAAGCCCACTAGGACTCATTTGCCAAGCTGGGCGAATTAGTCCTGTTTCTGGTAAAAACTACTGGAATAGGTTTCAGGATGCTAGGAACACAAAACTTTGGAAAATGCTTTTTCAGGCCTAGCAATGGGACTCATTCACCAAAGATGGCAAATTAGTCCACCTGTAGAATTCTGAAAAGTCAAAGGTCAAATTTTTGGGTCCTGGTCTACACTTCTCTTCCTAACAGGTTGTCAGATCCAAATCTATAGAATTAGGGACCTGTAGGTGATCTCCAAGCTTTAATTAGAGATTTGTTGACTTTGAATGATCCTTAACAAATTGATGACACTTTTAATACCTATCTCTTTGACAAATCTGCATACAAGACCTACAAAACACACATGCAAAGAGGGGAAAAAGTGTTAAGGGTTAGAGTATAAGGGTTTGCCTTGGTCAAACTCCAGTTTGGTAATCAAACCCTTGAAAATAAGATGAAATAGAAAGAGAATGATGAATAATATGTCAAAAACTCACCAAACCCTTGATCTTGAAATCTAAAGATATGCTAATGGCAGTTCCAAGATGCTTGAAAATGCCTAAGATGCTTGAATGCTTGAATGAATGGATGAATGGGTGGGGGGTAAAAATGAATAGAAAATCATATATTTATACATAATTATTCCCAAATTTTCTGAAAATACATCACAAGCCGACCTTAGGTCTTAAGAAATAAAAAACTACCAAAAATTTGAACTTATTTTGATTTTTGTGCCAAGAGGGACTCATTCACCCCTAATGGAAAATGGGTCCCACTCAAGGCATGTGAATGGGTGTCGGGAATTATATTGCATTAAATGATGTTTATCAGGTTAATATTAAAAAATACACTTAATTAAGGCTTGTAAGTGCATAAAGGAGCCAAATAAGGCATAAGAAAGGTGTAATTATTGATGACAAGCCTAGAAAAGCATGAAAGTTTGTTACAACACTTTACAACACTTTGAAATAGGACTTGGTAAGTGATAAAAAGGGGTTACTTAGGTGAATTATAATAAGAAGATTCTAGAAAAGTGTGAAAATGTGTTACAACACTTTTACAAGGCATCATAAAGTTCTTAATGATTTATAAAGACTCAAGACCTAATGTGAATGTGTTGACCACATTACAACTTTAAATCAAGGCAAATTAGGCCAAGAATCATAAGAAAAGATCGAAATGACCGTGAAAATGTCCAAATCTATCTATTTTTCTATGGTATAATTATATACATATATCATTATCTTAGTATCCATAATAAACACATTATTACATATTTATCGATCGATATATATACAATATTTATATATATGTCGTATATATTCAATCGATATTCTTTTGCACATGGTATATCAGTACATGAGTATGCATAAGTACGTCTACCTACATATATGCATGCACATATATACTCACATGTATGAGTTATTGTAAACACATGTACATATATACATTCTATATATACTCATTGATTAATATATGAATATAAATACACGAAGAAGAACTTACACTTAACACAAAGATTTAGGCGCAAAATCCAAATCAAGAAACAATCAAAGACTAAAACCAAAACTATTGCAATTCATTCCCAAACTATGACCAAAGGTTTACTTACCAATTCCCAACTAACTTGACTCAATTTGACCAAACTAGGATGTGAATGTGTGATATCTCAAATAGGCTCATTATGGGTTACCAAACGAAGCTCTTCTCCTAAGTGATACTCCCCCTCTCTTCCAGAGGTTTGATTCTCTTCTTGCATCCAACTTAGTGCATCACAACAGTACTTAGCCGATAACATTACATTCATATGCATCATATATCATTACATTATCAAATCATTTAAAGCATTCACATTGCATTACACAATCATACATCATATTTTCCATCAAGATATATATATATATATATATATATATTAGAGTTTTAAACTATCCTTTATTGTGTATGCATTCCCCTTATTTCCCATATAATCGAGTATCAATTAGTTTGCAAGGAGTAATAACACTCAAGTAAGCTATCAATGTTCTTGTTTTGTAGTCTTTGCCATCAATTTTTGGTATCAAAGCAACAAGTGACTAGGAAGGAAGAATGCCAAAAGAAGGTGCTAGAGGAAGTGCCAGAAGATGCATGTATGAAGGTATTTTTGAAATGTTGTAGAATCTTACAAGAAGAATGGAGGCCATGGAGTAAGCATGGAGGAGAGGATTACCTATGGGAGATATAAACGACAATGAAGAAGAGGAGTAGCAAGTTAGAGAAGAGGTGGTTCATGGAGAACAACATGATGGGGTTGAGGTGAGAATATTGAGAGAAGTCATGAGGGTTGGAGCCAAGCCCAAGATAGAGGTTCCCATCTACTCAGGAGAGGCATCAATGGAGAGGAACTCATTGATTGGATCAATGATCTTGAAAAGTATTTTGAATACGAAGAAGTGGCAGAGGAGAAACAAGTCAAGTTTGCATGTAAAAGATTCAAAGGACATGTTGCTATATGGTGGGACTATGTTCAGTCAGAAAGGAGAAAGAAGAACAACCTGAGAAGATAACTTATTGAGATAGAATGTCTGCCAAGTTGAAAGCTAAGTTCCTTCTTGGAGACTACCAGACTAACCTGTTTAAAATCTTACAAAACATCAAGCAAAAAGAGATGAGCACGTGAAAGAATATATAGAGGAGTTCTACATGCTTGTGATTCAATTAGGGCATAGTGAAGAAGATATGAAGATGGTAGCTAGGTACCTCAATGGATTGCGATATATTTTGCAAGATCAATTAAGTCTTTTGTCACCTAGGACTCTTGATGAAGCATATCAATTTGCTATTAAAGTAGTGGAGAAACTTATGAGAAAGCAAAATCAGCAAGGACGAGGTAAAGGAAGAGGAGCAAGAGGAAGAGGGCAACGCTCTATAGAGGAAATCTTCACCATCAAGGTGAAGAAGTAGGCACTTCTAGTGGAAAAATTAATCTGGAGAGAGGAGGTTTCAAAAACAGCGGAGGAAGACCATTTGGTAGAGGAGGTTACCAAGGAAGAGGAAGAGGCTTTTCAGGCAAGTGCTTTAAGTATAACATGTTTGGTCACAAAAGTTGGGAGTGTTTTGAGTTTACATAAGAAGGCCACACAAGGCTTGAGAGGAGTAACCAGATTATGCAAGTAGAACAAGAGAGTGTGGGGTCACCTTCTCATAAGTTAGAAGAACTTGAGATCAAAGTATTTGCTGTTCAAAAGAATATTGTTGAAACCACCAAAGGAGAGTCAAGAACTTGTGCAAAGGAGACCTTTATTCAAGACCAATTGTAAGGCTAAAGGTAAGTGTTGCAAACTTATTATTGATAGCAATAGTAAGGATAATCTTGTGTCAGTTGAAATGGTGAACAAGATAGGAAGCTAGGTCTTACTAGAATCAAACATCCTAATCGTTATCAAGTTTCTTGGTTGGAAAAGGGGCATTAGTTATTGGTAGATGAGAAGGCCTATGTAGAGTTTTAAATGGGTAGTTATCAAGAAATTGTTATGTGTGAGATTATGCCAATGGATGTTTTCCGTTTGCTTCTTGGTAGGCCTTGGAAATTTGACAAGAGAGCCATACATAATGGAAGAAACAATACCTAGATACTTTTCAGAAGGATGGTAAAAAACATACACTGTTACCTTTGAGAGGAGAAGAAGGGGATAATAAGAGCAACAGTAGCAGCAAGGTTATGTTGGTGAATGGCAAAGAATTTTTACATGATATGAAGAAAGAAGAAGTGGGATATGCATTGGCGCTCAAGCCTAAGGATACTCTTACCTCCACTAAGTTGGATGATTTTTTGAATGAGATACGTGACATATTGAAAGAGCATATAGAAATTATGGTAGTGGATTTTCCGAATGAGATTCCTCCAATGAGGAGAATTAATCACCATATGGATTTGCTTCTAAGGGCTAGCCTATCGAACAAGACTGCGTATAGATTGACTCCCAAGGAGAATGAGATTAGAAAGAAGGTTGAAGAGTTGCTGGAAAAAGGATTGATAAGGGAGACTCTTAGCCCATGTGTTGTACTGATAGTCTTAGTGCCCAAGAAAGGTGATTGGAGAATGTGTACGGACTCCAAAGCAATCAATAAGATTACAATTAGATATAGATTTCCTATTCCAAGGATGGATGTTTTAATGGATTGTTTGAGTGGTTCTATGTATTTTTTAAAGATAGATTTGAAGAGTGGTTACCGTTAGATTAGGATCAGACTTGGGGATGAATAAAAAACACCATTTAAGACTAATGATGGTTTCTATGAATGGTTGGTTATGCCTTTTGGACTTATAAATGCACCTAGTACTTTTATGAAGCTTACGAATGAAGTCTTGAAACCATTTTTGTGGAAGTTTGTAATAGTCTATTTGGATGATATACTGGTTTTTAGTAGGTTTAAGGAGGAACACCTAGAACACCTAAGGCTGGTTATGACATGGTTGCATGAGGAGAAGTTGCTGATCAACCTCAAGAAGTACAATTTTATGAAGACTGAATTAGTCTACTTGGGTTTTATGGTATCTAGAGAGGGATTGAAGATGGACAAGGAGAAGGTTAAAGCTGTGGGAGTAAATGGTGACTCCCCAACGCCCCCAAGAATAGTTGCTAGACCAAAACAACTTCCACAAGAGAGAGAATGGCAAGAAAGCTTGCTTCAACAATGCAATAATGAATAATTTAGTTGAATATCCTTGAATGCAAATGTACATGGGATGCCTTGCTTATAAAGGAAAGGTTGAGAGATAGGATTAGACAAGATCATGACAAGTGTCTTAATTCTATGACATGAGACAACTAGCAGACCAACTACCTAGGAATCAAACAATACTAGCTAGATAAGAGAAGTTATAGAAAAGCCAACTAAGACTTATACAAAGAATCTTATATCCTAAGTAAACTTAACATGTGAATATGCCCCCTAATTACCTAGTGAATGAATTAGCTAGATACAAGACATTTATTCACACCAACAAGGCCATTGTTGATTGGCCAACACTTAGGAGAACTTATGAGGTAAGAAGATTCAATGGACTTGCTAGTTTTTATAGAAAGTTTATCAAAAAAATTAGTAGCATAGTTGCTCCCATAGTTTGAGGACTCTCCTAGTCTTGGAAAAGACTCTTAGGACTCTCGAGTCCTTGGGCTCAATGAGTCAACTCGCCAAGGACTCCCGAGTTGAGTCCCAAAGAGTCTAGGCTAGGACTCTCGAGTCTTAGCGAGTGACTCATGTGAGTCCTAGAATTAGACTCCCAAGTCCCAACTTAGGACTCTTGGCATCGCCTAGAAATAATGAGTATGAATGTTTAAAACTTGTTTTTTGTTTGTTTTTTTCATTTGAAAATTTGAAACTATAAGTATGAATGATGAAATTTCAAATATTGAGTGTTTGAAGATCATTTAACATGTTCAATATTTGAATTATGAGAAATTGATAATCAAATTAGGCTCTTATGTTCTCTAACTGCATTAATTTATTTTTGTTTTTTTGTAAAACTACAGTTTTCTTCTTTTACGAGTTCTAGCCGAGTTTTTTGTCGAGTCTGTGTTGAATCTTGAGTCCGAGTCCTATTTTGGGCTATTGATTCCATGCTGAGTCCAAGTTTGAATAGACTCAAGAGGCTGAAAAATGTTTGACTTTCAAAAAAGAAAGTAATTGAACAACCTATACTTGTGTTACTTGATTTTAACAGAGTCTTTCAAGTAGAGTGTGATGCTAGTTGCTTAGCATAAGGGGCTGTCCTAAGTCAAGGAGGGAAACTGGTTGCTTCTTTTAGTGAAAAGTTAAATTATGCTAAGAAGAAGTATTCATCTTATGACCTTGAGTTTTATGCATTGGTTCAATCTTTGAAGAAGTGGAGGCATTTCTTGCTTCCCAAGGAGTTTGTTGTTTACAAAGTTAACTATGCACTTCAATTTATAAACAACCAACCAAAGCTAAATCAAAGGCATGCAAAGTGGGTGGAGTACCTTTAGAGTTTGAACTTTGTATTGAAACATAAGAGTGGGCAAGCAAACAAAGTTTCTGGTATGTAGAGTAGAAGATGTCTATTGTTACATGAGATTCAGACGAATAGTGTTGGCTTTGAGAGCTTAAAGGAGTTGTATGAAAATAATGCAGATTTTAGAGATGCATATGAAGCTTGCAACAATCTTGGCAGCAGAGATAGAGGAACATGGACTGATTTTATATTATAGGATTTTTGTTGTTCAAAGGTAATTAGTTGTGCATTCCCAAAGGATCGGTGAGGTTGAATCTCTTTACGGGAGAAGCATTGTGGTAGTCTAGCAGGACATTTTGGGTAGGACAAAACTTACCTACCACTGAGTACACATTATTATTGGCTATGGATGCAAGCAACTGTGAAGAGGTATGTGGAGAGATGTAGAGTATGCCAACATGCAAATGGAAACAGTTAGAACATTGGTTTGTACCAACCACTAATTGTGCCAAATGGACCATGGGACTTGGTGAGTATGGATTTTGTTGTAGGATTTCCTAGAACTCAAAGAGACAATGATTCTATTTTTGTAGTTGTGGATAAATTATAAAAAATGGTTCATTTCATTCTTTACAAGAAGACGAGTGATGCAACAAATATAACTAACTTATTTTTCAAAGAAGTGGTGAGGTTGCATGGTATACCCATGAGTATAGTATCTGATAGAGACATAAAGTTTGTGGGTCACTTTTGGAGAACACTTTGGAAGAAGTTGGGCACCCACCTTAGTTTTAGCTCAGATTACCATCCCCAAAAAAATGTTCAAACAAAAATTTTCTTTATAGAAGTTTGGGTAATATGTTGAGGTGTCTTGTTGGAAACACATCTAGTAATTGGGATATGGCTTTAACATAGGTTGAATTTGCTTATAATGATTCTCCAAAGAGGAGTACAGGTTTGAGCCCATTCTACGTTGTTTATAGTATGCATCCAAGGGGTGTATTTAAACTTAGAGATCTTGGTAATTTTGAGAGGAGAATTGCAGATGGTAAGGATTTTGCCAAAGGTATTCATGACCTTCATGAAGAAGTCAAATTGTAGATTGAGGGGAGAAATCAACAATACAAGCAATATACTGATAAGAAGTGCAGGGAAGTATATTTTCAGGTTGGTGATCTCCTTTTGGCACATCTCAAGAAGGAGAGATTTTAAAAAAGTGAAAACAACAAGCTGAAAATGAAGAAGATTGATCCTTGCAAGATTCTGAGAAAGTCTTATGCCAATGCTTATGAGATAGCTCTTCCTTCCGATATGGGTATCTCATTCATCTTCAATGTGGCTGATCTCTATCCCTATAAAGGCGAGGAAACAAATGGAACAACATGAGCTGATTCCAAGATGGGAACAAGTGACCAAAATTGGATCCGATCGATATGAGTGTATCTTGAAGAAGCAATTGCTGAAGAAGACCCGAGGAAAGAAATATTTCTAGTACTTGGTTAATTGGAATGATCATCCTTTGGAGGATGCCACTTGGTTAATAGCTACAAAGATCTCCAAATATGGTCATAGTGTTGATGTCCTCATGAGTAGGAACTCGTGATTTTGTTTTGCTTCTAGGGAGCCTAATGCAGGAGCATCATCAAATTTTGATTTGCATTTTATGTCATGTTTGGTGTTTTAGTTTTTCTTACAATTTTGGCATGTGATGAGCTGAATGGGGAGCAAGGTGTTGTGAGGGGACCCGCGCAGCTATGGAGGAAATTTGAATTTACAATGTTTGAAAATCAAACCATATGCATACTCACGACCAAGCAAGGATAATTCAGTTAGTTGCAAGATTCAGTTGAAGAAAAAACAGTTAATAATTCGGTTACAAAATGCAGATTTCAACGTGGATGAAGGGGAGAAATTGGGCGCATGGGATTAGAGAGACAAGTAGCTATTAAAAAAATTGAGTTGCCTGGCTGTTTTAGCATGGAAGGTTGTTATTGGCGCAAATAATACAAGGAGGCAGTTGCTGTTTGTGGGGCGCAGGAAATAGAGAATAGTTTGGGGCAGCAATAAAACAAGAAGAAAAGACCATATCTCAGTGTGGAAATTGGATAGAGAAGGATTGGCGTAGGACAGCAAGAGAAAGGCAGGAATTTGGTGTGACAAATGTGCATAAAGTGCTGCTCCAGTTTGTTGTTATTGCACTAAGAAGTATATGAAGAAGATTTCAGAACTGGTATTTTATGAAAGGGTCACTGCCTGAAGATAGATAGATATCCCATGCGTAAGAGTAAAGGATAGAAAAACCAGTTAGAGTTAACTCTCCAAGGGCAACATTGAAGAGTATATGAAGGTATTTCTTTTAGTATTGCACTGACAAGAGTTTTACTGTTCTTTTTTGAAATAATTTTGCTTTTCTTTCTAGCCAAAGTAGCTATTGTAAGCACTGCGTAGCTGTGCATGATAGTGGTTTTATACTTTTCACTAGAGAAGTTCATAGTTGGAGTTTTCAGCTATCCTTTGCTGTATATGCATTCCTCTTATTTCCCATATAATTGAGTATCAATTAGTTTGCAAGGAGTAATAAAACTCAGGTAAGCTATCTGTGTTCTTGTTTGCAATCTTTGCCATCAGTCGCATCAAAGAGACCCTTGGTAAAATTATCTAATAATTTGGAATGGCACACACTGTCAATAGAACTAGTTGTATCAACCCCAACATCTATACTTGGAGTCTCTAATTGAACCTCCATAGGATCTTCCTAATCCTCTTGATCACTCATGCTATTAAAACTAGAACTCATAGTAACACCACAAAAAACAAAAAATATGGTTGTGATACATGTCATAATGTTTTAAGTCACAAGAAACATAGAAGTAGAGGATACACAACATTATGAATCCCTATTCTTCAACCTTCATTAAACAAGGATTTTTACTTTTTTTTCTTACTTAAGATTGCTTGCATAGAGCGCAAAAATTTGGATGCACACAAATAAAATCCTAGTTTGTCCTATAAATTTTATTTTTTAATAAAATATTTATGAAAAATTATTTTAAAATATTTATAAATAATTTAACAAATAAACTTTAAACACCTAATTTTAAAAATTAAAAATATTAAAATTTCATTATTAGTAAAACTAAATTGTAATTGTAATTATGTAAACCTCCAAGGCCTAAATTAGTCAACTAAAATTACTAATAAACAAAAAAACAAAAAAAAACTCACATCAAGAGTTAGAACTTACCTTGGAGCTTGAAGAATGCATTAATACAATGGTTTATTGATTAAGACTTCGCACTTTTTCTTACTCTTGCTCTTTCTCTCTCTTTCAATTGTCCTTACTTGCAACCATTCCCACTCTTCCAAACTTGCAACTTACAGTTGTAACTTGCAACCTTACTTTTGAAACTTGGAAGTGATTTGGAATGAGGCTTAGGTGCCTATTTATAAATTTATTATGACTACCTAGGGTGTAGGTGGGTTCCATACACTATTAGGGTTAGGGCCTATGACACAAAGATCCAATTTTTTTTTTTTTTTTGAAATTGACATTTTGACTATTCTACCATGGGGGATATTTGGTAGTCTTGGGTATGCCCAAGAGATGCCCAAGAGTTCCTTGAGTGGCTCAAGGATGTCTTGAAGTGTTAGTGGCACCTCCAAAATAGGGGATGTCCCATAAATGTCCCCTCTTTGAGGAAGATGTCCTAGAAATGTCCCTAGGTACATGATGGTGATGTTGGGATGGTAGGGGGATGTTCCCCCAAGTCCTTTCATTTTTGAAACATCCCCACCCTAAAAATGTCCAGTTTGGTGGAATGTGCCACTATGGAACACAAGAAATAATGAAATTTAAATTAATTATAGATAAGTAAATTTTAATCTAATATTCAGTTCATTATTCAATGATGATATTAATAATGTATTTGACAAGGCACTAATAACATATTGCTCCATTTAGATGACTACCAAAATTTATAAACAGATTGTGTTTCATTTTGGTTAAGTGTATTTATACAAACATGAATTACATCTATAAAAGTTGTAACCACAAGAATCATATTACAAAATTATGATCACGAGAAATAGTTTACTTCAAACTTGTAATTTTGAATAGTAGTTAGAAATTAATGGTGTTTAAAAATACCTTTAAGGAGTCCCTTGAATTTCAAAGGTTATACTATCCTTAGTTAGACCCCTAGGTGGGAAAATTCAACACTGATGAGCTAAGATCATGGACGTTAAGGAAGTGAGCAATACACTCCTAAGATGATAAGACAATGGTGATGTAATAATTTTTCTGTTTACAATTAAATTCTAGATTCTTGCTAAATGCTTTACTTGATATGGAATTGGTCTTTAAGTACACTATCCTAATGTGTAAAATTAAAATAAGTTACACTTTAGTCAACTCATAAAACCTAATAAAGGAGGAAAACATTGGCAAAAAATAAGAAATTCAAATTAAAGGCTCAAGATTAAAATCTATGACCAGAAAATGATCTATGTCAATTCCATAGTTGTAGATATGAACTAGGATGATGAGCAACTAGATGTAGAGATTGGATCCAAATCGTGAGGATAAATAATAAAAAAGATAGACATGGATAACACTTTTTACAATCTTGCATAAAAATCATTCTAAAAAGCAACCCAAATGAACCCATAATATAAGGGAGAAGGGCACTTGTATGCAATTTTCCCAATTGCATCAATTAAAAACTTGAAAATATTGTTAAAGATTCCAAAAAGGATCTCAAGCAACCCATCGCACTTATATTTTCCATGAAGATGTTTGAAAATATCTTTCCAAGCATTCCAAAACCATTTAGGATGTGATAATTACGAGATAGAAAACACCTTAATATTTAGCAATAAAAAATAGATAACCGATTGGATCTTCTTGGTATGTTGGCTATTGGAAATCTAATGCCCCGTCTTTCATGTGCTAAACGGATTGAGAGGGTTTCCACCTGTTATCATACAAGGATCCTTAATATTTAAAGATAAATTGTGACCATAAAAATGAGACAATTATTTAATTTTTTATTAGAATAAAATGTAAAATTAAAAAATATGATATTTAATGAGATTGTTTAGACATTAATTTGTAGACTTTTTTTATTAAAGATGCTGAAGGACAATCAATTGTTTACTATTCATTGTGTAGCTGGATAATGCAGAAATTAATAATATTAACTAATACTGAAAACTACTTTCAGGCTGTACATACGCCGATGTTCATATCAGCGACCCACAAAAACAAGTGGCATTGTTCTTGTGCGGGGATGATTGGAATTATGAGGTTGTTTACTGGTTGTTTAACTCCTGGGAAAAAACTGATAGTATGGACTTGCAAGATGTCATACAAGGGAGAATTCCATTTGGTAATCCCAATGAATTTAAAGAGATGAATGGCAGGGTTTGTTCTCTGGCCAGAAGGCTTGGGGACAAGGGACCAGTGAGTGAAAAAGCAGACAAAAGGAAAATTTCTGGGCCAGATTCAGTGAAAGACGTGCTATCCGACATGATTGAAGTTGTAAATGAAGATAACCTACAGCAATACCGTTCGGCTTATAGTGCTAATATAGAAAAATATAAAGAATCATGTTTTCCATGGTCGCTGGAGCCTCAGTGGCTTAAAGATCTTTCTGAGCAGGGAGGTGCGGAGTGGAATAAGATTGCAGATGCGATCTGGAACTTTTTGTCTGAAAGTTTTGCGGGGTCGATGGTAGAATTTTTCTCAAACCGCATTCTTGAAAATATATGTAAGCTAAATGATGATTATGATTCGAAGACTATAACCCCAAGCCAAAAGAATTTCATGCTTGCCTCTTTCATTCTCTTTTATCTTTCCAAAAGCCGAACGGACATCATACACACACCTCTGGCACATGATTGCACTAACAGTTGCGCTGCAAAGATGATATGTCACGTGGCATCAATTTATGGGCCAGCTGATCTTCCACTTTTCAACCAGGCACTGCAAATCAACGCAATGTGGAGGTGCTACGACCAGAGCGGAAATTACGATATTCTAAACAAGCTTCTAGTCCTTGCAGCCAGTGGCAATGCTTCTGCTCGTCTGAAAACTGAGAAGAAGTTTGAGATCTTTGTGGTAAAAAGGTTATTAGATTTCGGAGCTCGGCTTGGACCAGCATACGCAATTTTTCACAACGTAAAGTGGACAGCCCTAGAGGCTGCAATAGTGATTCATGAAGACGATGATATTGGAAAAGAGATAGTAGAATCTTTGCTCATCAAGTGCGATGGGAAACAACAGCAGTTGGCAAATGCTCTAAACGAAGAATATGGATTGACTCCTCTTCATTTTGCTTCTTGGCTGGGACGCTCACATTCATGTCAAATGCTTCTCAATTACGGAGCTGAAGTAAATGTTCAAGACAAAAACAGCCGCACAGCCCTGCACATTGCAGTTAGAAAGGGCAAAGATGCAGTTGTAAATGTATTAATGGAACATCGAGATATTACCGAATTAGTTGATCTAAAAGATGGAATGGGAGACAGCCCTTTAGGTACAGCCGTTGCCAAAAGGGATATAAAATTAGTAGCAAAGTTAATATCAAAGTCAAAACAGCCTGAAGATTATTTTGATGAAGTGGATTTGAAACAGCTTCTCCGTTACTCTTTACTGGATGGGTCTGTCTATATTGTTAGAAATTTATTTGACAAGGGAATAAAACTACCAGCTGGTGAATCTGATGACGAAGGGAAAACAACTTTGCATTTGGCTGCTATGTGTGAAGATGACAGTAAAGCAATGGAAATGGTCCAAATGGTATTGGAGAATATTGAAGAAAGGGAAAAGTTGGTGGTCAAATGCGACAAAAGATTGAGGACTGCACTCCACGAGGCGGCTTTGAATGGAAATAAAGAGCTTTGCAGATATCTTCTGTCCATAGAGCCGAAAATAATAAATTTAAAGGACATTGATGGCCGACACGCTATATACGACGCGGCTAATGGAAAACATAATGAGGAAGCTATTATGAACATGTTGCTTGATGTATATTCCAAGGAAGATATTTCCCTGTATGATTTGATAGACCGAAACGGTTTGACACCATTGCACGTTGCTGCATCGCTAGGCAAAAAAGACCTGGTCAAATTGCTCCTTTCCAGTGCAAAGAATGGCAAGGACTATTTGAAGAGGAGAGATCTCGTTGCACAAAAAGGCTTGGAATATTTGAGGAAAAGTGATTTTCATGGACAAACAGCCCTTCATAAGGCCGCAAACTATGGAGAATCAGATACAGTCAAAATTCTCTTGAACGAAGGTGCCCATCCACTCGAAGAGCGTGATTGTGATGGGCGAACTGCACTTCATTACGCTGTGCAAGCCAAAATTGAAGGAGATAAAATAAACATGGTTAATTCTCTTCTGGAAGGATGCAAAACCAATGAAGAGAAATGGCTCTTGTTATGGGCTTCTGCAGCAGGCTTAGGCACCGCTGACAACACTCTTGGCAATGATGATCCACTTCACAAATTTCTTGTATACAAAAAGGAGGAGATTAAAGCACAACTTCCTACTGGTAATTTGTTGAAAACCGCCGCTTCTATGGGAGATATAGAAATGACCAAAGAACTCATCACTAGAGGTTATCAAATTGGGGATATTCACGATACACAATGGACCAGTGAATTAAAACAAGAAAAATATGAGAATGTACAGAGAGGTAGTTTCTAAATACTCCTTGACTGCTTTGTTAACCGTTTACATGATAACTGTTTTTCACTTAAGTGTTGCTTGTTTGCATTGCAGTTGCACGACAACTTGAGAGGATTGCAGAACAGGGGAATGACCAGCCAACTGTATTAGACAATCTTGGTAATAAAATTTAGCTTTTAGTTAACTGCGGAGCTATGGATTGTAATTTTTTCTCGCATTATAACTTTTTAAATTTTTACCATTAAATTTACTTATTGTGCAGGGAGAATTGACTATGCGTACGGTCTTGCTGCATTATTTTTAAATCCTTACATAAAACCTCCCATTGTTGTCGGAATTTCTGGATCTTGGGGAATGGGAAAATCAAGCTTAATGGTCCAGGTATCATGTAATTCATATTTATGTTATTACAATTGTTTTCTTCATTGTAAATCATTTCATCTAATTTGACTTTTAAACAATTTAGGCAGAAAGCATTTTGTTGAAAACAGCAGCTCAAATGGCATTGTTGCAATCTGCTAAATTATCAAGTTCAGCTTTAGAATTGCCTGAAATGACAGTGTCTGCATTATCCAAAAAGGGAAGAGAGAAATATGAAGAAATCGAAAGATATGTGGACTTTGACCAGAAAGGTAACATAACCACCTTATTTTCTACCATGATAGATAAAATTTGGAGTTGGGCGAAAAAAAGCAACAACAATGAGTCTGGAGAGGAGGTAAATTACTCAATATCCAAGATAAATTCATTGATCCTACACATTACATACTATAAATATTCTTAGAACTATATAATAAGTGACAAGTTTGTTGGCTAGAGCGGACAGAACAAACAAGACGCTCTCGTGAAATTCCTATATGGTTACCAACCTAAATATCGCAATATTTTTAAATCACTTGCTGCAATGGATGCCAGAGACATGGTAAGAGTACTAGCTTACCCTAAAAATGGTTTAGTTTAAGGCAGTTAATTACTTAACACTACAGTGATTTCTGAAGTTTTGGAAATTAAGTCTTAATTGCAAATATACATTCTTGTTTTCAGTTCACAAGCAGCGCCGGAGAAAATCAAGAACATCCAAACCCCCATTCAAAGTCTATGTGGAGAATGGCGAGGAACATGGTGAGGATCTAAATGTAATTAATAAGTACTCTAATATATTTTTATCTAAAATAATCACTTTTGTTGCAGTTTACAACAAATTATCAACGATCAAAATCAAGTCCCCAACAATCAACATCAAATTCTCCAGTAGAGGAAAGAGTCCCAGCTGTTTTGACTGTCCAGTATAATGCATGGAAATATAGGAATGAAACAGAAGCAGTGGCAGGAATGGCAGTTGAGATCACTAAAGAGTTGGAGGGAATAATGACCGAGGCTCAGTGGCTTAGTACCTGTTGGAGAAATACTTGGAAAAAGAACAAATACAATATATGGATTGAAATTATTTATCCATGCCTTCTTGCAGTGGTTTTGACATGTACAATTACTTGGATTTTATGGGTAATTCTTGACAAATCAGACAAATTCAAAGGTTGGGTGATACCAAAATATGCATGTTTACCAACAGCTATAGTCGTGATAGGATGGACTGTCACAAAGTCAGTAATGAGCATTTTGAAACCAGTTAGTACTCAATTGATGAGTTACATATCATTCCCAGATCATACAGACAAATTGGGTTATCAAGAAAGGGTGATATCAGATATCACTTTCCTGAAAGATGAAATTGGTAGAAGGCCATTTATGGTTTTCAAGGCCTATTCTTGGGTATTCACCACGATTTCTACATTGTGGGTTTTTTTCCTTGAGAGGTGGGTCACACCATTGTTCTTCCATCCTACAATCCTGAGAAAAATCATGCCGTTTCCAAAAATAGCTTCCGCATTTGGGACCAACTTGCGAATAATTGTTTTTATTGATGATCTTGATCGTTGTCAAGAATCTGTGATTTTGCAGGTATGTATAAAGTAATTTGTTTTTTTTTATTTTTTTGTCTAGTAGAAAGTTTGAATACTGATTGAAACAATAATTTTGTATCATTCCAAATTTCTAATATAATTACAAATTTGTCATAGGTTTTGTCAGCCATCAACCTTGTGTTGGCAGTGTGTGAAATAAACGTGGTGCTGGGAATTGACAAAGGACTAATAGAAAAGGCTATAATAAAAAAGTATGGAGATATGAAAGGAAAAAAGTCATTCAAAGATAATCAAGAACTAGCAGACAAGTATTTACAAAAAATAATACAGCTTCCACTTGACTTGCCTGACCCTAGCGAAGAGCAATCCAAGAAGTTTTTGGAGGGACAATTGGGCGTTTTCCAAGAACCAAGTGAAGACTTTGATTCAGAATTAAAACTGGACGCAGGCATGACCGAAATATTGAGACAAAAAACATTAATGGCAGGTAGGAATAACGTATTTACGAAATTTTGGAAAATAATATGAAGAATAATTGTTTTTTTTCTTAATCCTTATCTTTTTTAAGATATTAAAAAATCAGGTGTAACATGAAACATTTGCTAATCACAGAGGCTGGGAGGTCAAAAGAATCAACATTCTCGGATATTACAAAAAGAGAAACTAGGTCAGAAATCATTCCAGAAGTCGCTATAGATATGCAGCATACAGCCAGAGTTACCTGTTATGGTCGTACAAGGCTGATTTTGCAGTTTTTTCAACGACAACTCTACAAACTTTCCACCTCTTCCCTTTCAGTTTTTTGTGGTTGGTATTTAGATAAAATAAAAAAGTATGTTTTTTTTAATTTTTTAAAATGAAAAATATATGAGGAAAATTCAAAATACTATACACATGTATAATGATAGTTCTAATGATTAAATGAATAAGATGTTGGACTAACCACCACACCTTGGGCATATGATCACGTGGACTAACCGCCACTCTGGATCTAGGTGAAAGTCCTGGTTTGGAAAGTTCACTAACACTTGTAAGTTTTGGTGTAACGGCAAACTACAAATGGTATTAGAGCCGCAACCCAGCTTCAATTCCCCCGAATTGCGTTGGAAGGGGGGTGTTGGACTAACCGCCACACCTCTGGGTATATGATCACGTGGACTAACCGCCACTCTCGGTCTAGGTGAAGGTCCTGGTTTGAAAAGTTCACTAACACTGCAAGTTTTGGTGTAGGCAAACTACATAAAAGTGAATCGTGTTATCTTTACATTTTAAATTTATCATTATCTTTTTAATATTTACATATTTTTATGATGAACATTGTTTTTCATATTAAAAATATGAAGAACATTGTTTTTCATATTAAAAAATATCATATTAAGCAAAAGTTATTTGCTTTGTTTTGATTAAACATTGACCGCTAATTCTGATTTACCTCAAACATCTTAAGCATAACCAAAATAAAAACAAAAACAGAATCCACCCATTTTCACAGAAATAGAAAATAATAAGTATAAATAATTTTAATTTTTTTTTCTAAATATTTGATTGGAAATCTCTTATTCCAAGTAGCTTAATTAAACTTATCTATCTATTCAAATAGGAAGGAAAGATGAAAGGGAAGCAACGGCAAGTAATGCAGCTGCAGCTCAAACAGGAAGAGAAACTCAGCAACTAGGAGAAACAGCCATTGTTAAGCACGCTGTAAATAGAATAAGTAATTGACAAACCGCCTAACTCTAATTTTAAGCTCTCCATTTTTTATAAAATTGCTTTTCACTAAGAAAGACCAATGTTTTAAACACTATGCAGGTAATCAAAATTATTGGTCTCAAATTCCTATAAGAGAGTTGTTGTTCGTTAGGTATAGTAAAGGAGAACAAGATACATTTTGTTACTTTCAACCATTGGCAACAAAGAGCAGAAAACTTCCTCGAGAGTGGAAGCGCCATCTCACTTATCATAGATTGGTGTGGAATATATTTTATCTAACCGGAGAAGCCAAGGGTTTGGCTTGCTGGCAGGTACAATTGATCACATGGATATTTGTTTGTTGGGAATGGCGGGAGAACATGAACTTTGTTATTCAGGTATACCAGGCTTCAACGATATTTTTGTTTTGTTATGGCAACTTTGAAACTAGTTTACAAAGAGGAGTCGACTCTCTATATATCATAACTTATCTTTTTTGTACAGAACTGGGACAAAATTGGGATTATGAAAACCTCACCAACCGATGGGCCGTCGCTGCAAAGGATTGTAGACCATTTTATAGAACTTGAGACCGGGGCTAGCCATCAAGAAGAAACAAAAGAGACCATACTTAAACTTAGTGTTTCTGAAGATAAACATTTTGAAACAGAGAGCAGCAAGAGGGAACAAAAGGAATTGGACAAAGTTGCTAAAGACAATATAGTGGTGGAAGATGCTGGTCGCACCTTGTTTCAAGAGGAGAATAAGAAGAAGAATAAGAAGAAAAAGAAGGATAAAAAGATAAATAAGGAGGAGATGGGAGAAAAAAGCCTTGAAGAAAATATTGATTATCAGCAAAGAAGTAAAAGGGCTGGTACAGAAAAAATGGACATTGCTGTGATTAAACAAATTGGTACACTAGAGAAAATGTTCGATGAATTAAAGAAAGAAATTAATGATCTGAAAGATGAGGTTTCGAAGGAACACCGTAGGAAAAATGAAAAGATGGAGGAGGAAAAGAGAATGAAACTAAAACGCTGGGAGACATTGAGGTTAGCGTTGGACAAATATGATGTTCCAATGGATGCCATCCAAGCTTTTCAAAGGTTTCGATTTTATTGCATAGCGGGACATCTCCCGTGGCCTTTGCCAGAACGACTTCAGAGAAAAAAGAACAGTGCAGCTAGTTACGAGGATTGACGGTTGTGCGTGTTCTCTGTTCATAGTAATTCAACAGTTCGATTGTAATTGGAACACCACAAACAACCTAAATTTTGTGCTGTTAAACACTTTTCTTGCAGCCCATTCTGAACTCGCTTTGAGCAGATTTTATTCAAAATTGTCTGATTGATTGCTATTGGACAACAAATTTTAAATTTTAAATTTTTGACAAACTCGAAAGCACGCTTTCAGCGTATATCTCTTTTTTCTGATTGGTTGTTTAGTGTCTTCGCTGCTCAAGTCTCATTGTGGCCTTTAATTGAGATATAATCACGAATCCTGCGGCTCAACAGTATATTCAAATTTTGGGGACCAAGATTGACGTCTGTATAGGAATCTCTTCTTTTAATGCTTTCATCTCTTAATCATAATATCTGTAATGGAAGCAGGGAGTCAGGTGTAAAGCTTTGAATGCTTATTAATGCAAATCTAGCACACACCATATGAACCATGGTAAGTTGTACCATTGCCAACTAAACTTATCTCAATCATAGTCGTTGTAAACCCTTTCACACCATCCACGGTTACCTCTAACCGCCTTGCATGGGCTTTTCTATGTTTGAAATGTCTTTTATGCCCGCTAAACTACCGTAGCCATTCATTGCCGTTAAGGAAAATAAACTTTCCTTTTAATGATTAATGTAGCCTAATTTAATCAAATCCCTATAAATAAATATAAATAAGTAAACATTAATTTAGATTAATTAACAAAATGTTGCAGGTTCATGTATATATCAATATTTATACACTATTACATAAAGGGGGTTTAAAACATTAATTTAAGATAAAATATTAATTGTCTTAAATATATATTTTATGTTTAAATTATATTTTTAATTTTCTAATTGTCTTAAATTAAGACAATGAATTTTTTTTTTTGGTAAAATAATTTATTTATTTAATTTTCTTCATTCATTTTCCTCCCTCATTTGACATGCATTTTCCTTTTCCCTCCCGTCATGTTTCTAGTGACATAGGGCCTCAACAAAATTGCGAACTATGAAAATTAGGAGGCGAGCATGATAGCAATAGGGTTTGAAGGTTTTGCAAACAAGATAGCATTAGAAATTGCTAAACTAGATGGAACAATCCTTTTGAACCCAAGGCACACATGCATAACTCCATCAGGGTTGGGTTTCCTCCCCTGAGAAACAGTAGTACACCATCTGAAGCACATTCTTCCTCTCGTTGAGGAGACATTAAAGGAGGCCAAAATTAATGGACATGAAATAGATTGCATGTGCTACACCAAGGGCCTTGGTATCGGAGCGCCCCTCCAAGTCTTGACCGTGGTGGTGGGGATGCTCTCTCAACTCTAGAAGAAGCCAATTGTGGGGGTCAACCACTGTGGTGCATATTGAGATGGGCAGGCTCATCACTGGTGCCCACGACCTTGTTATGCTCTATGTCAGCGAAGGGGGATACACAGGTCATTGCTTACAGTGAAGGCCACTATCAAATTTTTGGAGAGACCATCGATATTGTTGTAGGGAATTGTTTGGATAGGTTTACAAGGGTTTTGAAGATTTCCAATGACCCTAGCCCTGATTACAAGATCAAACAGGTAGCTCTATTCTCACATTTACTACTTTTGTTGCTTCTGGTAATGCCTTCTCATGTTTATTGTCCAACTCTACATTTTCCAAATTCATAACATTAAATTGATTAAGAAAAACCACAGGAGCCATAATTGTAATGCCACATCTAGTAGGAAATATGCAAGGTTAGTGATTAAATCACTACATATTGTGGCCTCTAGACACTTGCCTACAGATAAAGCTTGATCTTTAGGAATGCCCTTGAGACATCCTAGGGTTATCATTGCATTGCATGAGAATATAAAGTGTAGGCGCCTATCCAAAATTATCACTTGCAGCTCTTGATCACCTTCTTGCGCCTCCTTCTGCTTGTTCTCCATCCCTCCTAAGACTTGTAATGAGCCTTACAAAATAACAAATTAAGTGAAATCCCATGCTACACCACCTCATCAGCAGTACTTTACCTTATATAACTAATACACCTTAACTAGAATCTCCTCCACACCTCGTTGCAAACGCATTAATTGGCATTAATTCACCATATAGTCCCCACTCAATATCCCTCCTTTTTAACTACCTTATTGCTATCAATTCTAGTAAATTGAGAACCAATGTTACATGACGTATCTTCTCTATGTAGGGGAGAGGGGCTGAAAGTAGGGTGGGAGCCTATAGTAGGGACAAAAGGAGTCCCACATGGGCCCCACACTAGAGCTAATTAATATGCAATTGTATAACAATTTTCACCTTCAAAGTCAACAAGGGTACACATATCACTATACCATCAAATTGGTATTATAATTGGTGAATATTTATCCCATACACAAATAGATATTCACAATCTTACATGTCAAAGAATATTCAAAGCACATCTAACACCACAAACATACAAGCCATATGGCTTGTTATAGGCCCATAGCTTTAAAACATGCACCCAAAATATAAAATTAGTATATCCCAAGCTCCCCTATACTGTCACCACTTGCATTACATCACAACCATTTTTTTGATAATTGGGATGTGACGAGAACAACTAGGAGCTGACACTATCCCATTAGCAAACCCAATCCAACCGATCCCCCATCCCACTTGCCCACCAACACAACACTCAAACAAAAATCAATCATTCATATGTGTGCCATCTATCAAATTGATGCTCTCTACTACTGGTTCCTCCTTTCTGCCACCTACAACCACCAAAACAATGGTGTTAAAGCCACCAAAATCTCCTCTCAAGAAAAAAAGGATTGCACACCATTAATATATACAGACTCCACAATTGAAGGCATCATATCGAGAATTCAAATTTAAAAGAGAAAGGACATGAATTAAAGACTCCATACCAAACCAACATTGAACATATAAGGAGATTTTCAAATTCCAAAATGCATTACTCAATCTCTTCCAATTTCCATTTAGCACATCCCACTTTCATTTTTAGTTATACAATTTTCTCTACAAATATGAAGAAAGTCCAAGGTAGCAGAAGCAACGCCCTAAGAAGCTACAGGTATTGTACTACTACAAGTTCTTTATGCAGATGATGCCAATATGTTGTATGCTATGAATATGTTGTCCAAAAATCTATAAATATTTGGGGTTTCATATTGATGTTATTTTCATTGGGTTTTTCATTTATGTGATTTATGCCTAAGAATGCAAATATGTTGTATGTGATGTCATTTTTTGTCAAAATGACCTGTAACTCAATATATGGGGTTTGAACTTACACTTTATATGAATGTGAAGTTATTTTAGTTCAATTTTAGGGTTTTATTGGTTTTCATTTCCTCTATACTCGTCCATGCACGACGTTTACTCTGCATTGTGCTTTTCAATAAATTGTGTTATTCAATATCTTGTGTTATTCATTGAACAACGTTTACTCTACATTGTGCTTTTCATATTTGCTCCCTTATAGGAAATATGAAATGGGTTTGATTGGTTTAAATGGTTTTTTATTACTATTAGACTTGTTCGACGAAACATGGAAAGGGTTTGAGTGGTTTTTAGCTATGCACTTGTATTCATGTGTTTGTCATTGCACAAACTTTAACTCAACAATTTTCTTTTTACATTTGTTTGTTATTCCAAAATACGAAAAAATGGTTACAATATATCACACTGTATTTTTTGTTATAATTGACTGTTACTACAAAATATTCATAGGGTGTTAATGTCTATCATTTTGAGGGTTTTTTCCATGCACTTGCATTCATGTCTTGCTCATTGCACAAACTTTAACTCTACAATTTGCTTATAATATTCTCATGTTATTCCAAAATATGAAAATGGTATGACTAGTTTTCATTTTCAAGATATTCCAGCATGCAATTATATTATTCTGCTCTTCCATGCACAATAGTTATGTTTGAAAAATATTTTTTTAATTTGATTGTTACTACCAAATATGGAAAGGGTTTCATTGGTTCACAATTGCATGGTTTTTTGCCATGCACTTGTATTCCTCTGTTTGACAATGCACAAACTTTAACTCTGCAATTTTCCTTTAATATTTTTTTGTTATTCCCAAATATGAGAATGGATTCACTTGTTTTCATTTCGAAGATATTCTACATGAAATTGTATTTTTTTGTTCTTATATATGTATTTGTACATATATATATATATAAATTTATATTTCCAT
Organism: Sequoia sempervirens; assembly: GCA_007258455.2. NCBI lineage: Eukaryota > Viridiplantae > Streptophyta > Pinopsida > Cupressales > Cupressaceae > Sequoia > Sequoia sempervirens. The sequence continues at coordinate 715,211,353 of VDFB02281492.1, forward strand.
AAATATATATACATATTCTGCATGGAAGAACAAAATAATACAGACATAGTATACGTATATATTTCCATACATATGGGTCAGTGTAGGATCATGAGGGTCGAAACTAGGCCTCTAAGTGGCGATGAAAATTTAAAAAATTAGAGTTAGACAACTTGACATAAAAAATTGAATAGGTTATTAACATAATTTGAAAAATATGTAAAAACAAAAGTTGTAGCAAATTGAATGTACTTTCTAGGCTACTAGTTGTTTTTTGGAGAAAAAAAAAATTGTTTTGAGAAAATTTAAAATTTCAATGGAGTGGTACTAAATTTTCAAGAAAAAGATAAGTAGCAGGTGTATGTTTGACCACCCTAATTCCAAAAAAACATAATTTTTTTTTTTTGAAATTTTCAATATAAGTAGAGGACACATATTCGAATGTGTTGATTTCTTTTTGTAATTTTTTTCCACGTAAATAATTAGTTATGATTTTTCTATTATAATTTTTTTGAATTATTAAAATGTCTATGTTTGACCACCATAACTTGGTCAAAAAATTATGAATTTCATTTTTTTTTAATCCTATAGTATGCAAAGCATATAATGTCCACGATGCATCTTGTAGATTTGAAAAATGTTAAGTAGTTTGAAAGTTATAAAAGTTTTCAATCAACCTATCAATTAGGACTTTAGACGTAATGTAGGTAGAAAATCAATAATAATTATTTATTAAATTCAAAATAAGACAAAAGTTATATTGGTGGAAAACTGAATTTTTTTTCTATAAACCCTTTTCGTTTAATGAAATTCAGGTAAAAAAAAGTTGTCAGCCACAAGAGCAAACTTTAGAAACTAAACAAATTTTCAAAAACACGTTTTTTGGGTTGACTTTCCAGGTCACACAGTCCCAAATCAAATCCCGAGCCAATATCCATTTTAGTTTCATTTTGGTTTGGTAATACCAAACTAAAATGGATATCCGTCCGTTTTGTTTTTCGAAATGTATATAACAGATATCCATTAAAGATATCAAATTTCCACAATCCATCAAGTGGTGCAATAATATTTCTGGATTTGATTGTGTTTTGGTTTTTCACATCAACGTTTCAAATCATACTACATGATCCATCATCAGGATGAAAGAGAGCTGGAGGAGAAAATGGATTGTTGCAGACCAAAGCAAGCTAAAAAGAGAGAGGGGGGGGGACACAAGGAAGGAGGCCAAAACACAATCAAATCCAGAAATCTTATTGCACCAAATATCCATTAGTTATATTTTCTTATATTATTTACAATACATAATATTATATAATATGTATTATGTATTTATAATACATATTTATAATACACATTTGTAATATATAATATTATGTATTATATATAATATATTATATACTATATTATATATTATATTATATTATACATTATTATACTATATATTATTATATATTATTATATATTATTATATTATATTATATTATTATATATTATAGTATTATATTATATTATATTATTATAATACATATATTTTGTATAGTATATTATATATTATATATAGTATACATATTAATTATTATACATAGTATATAGTATATATATGAAATATGAAATATTATATTAATATTATGTAATATATATTATATAATATATTTAATACATAGTATATATTATATATTTATTGATGTGTGACAAATTCATAAGAAAGAGAGGGAGTGGGAGGGACTTGAGAGAGAGGGAGAGAGAAATACATAAGAGGGAGTGAGAGACCTGGGAGGGATGGGGAGAGAGAATTGAGAGGGAGAGAGAGAGATAGTTGAGAGGGAGAGAGGGAGGTATAAAGGGAAGGAGAGAGAGATATAGTTTGGAGGGAGAGAGAGATATATAGTTTGGAGGGAGAAAGAGAGAGAGACCTGAGAAGGAGAGAGGGAGAGAAAGAATTAAGAGGGAGAGAGGGAGAGAGTCTTGAGAGGGAGAGGGAGAGAGAGAGAGAGTCTTGAGATAGAGAGAGAAAGAGACTTGAAAGGGAGAGAGATTCCAAGAGAGAGAGAGACTTGAGAGAGACAAAGGGGGGCTTGAGAGAGGGAGAGTAGGAGGCAGAGACTTGAGAGGGAGAGAGCGAGAGAGTGAGAGAGAGAGAGGGACAAAGAGGGACATAGAGAGTCTTGAGAGAGAGCCGAGAGTGAGAGAGGGAGAGAGAGACTTGATCTAGGGAGAGATAGAGACTTGAGAGGGAGAGATGGAGGGAGAGAGGAAGCTGTAAGAGACTTGAGAGAGAGAGAGAGAGGGGTGCGAGGGACCTAAGAGTGAGAGGGAGAGATAGACGAAGAGTTGAGATGGGGAGAGGGAGGAAGAGAGAGGGAGAGAGGGAGAGACCTAAGAGAGAGGGAGAGAAAGAGAGTTGAGATGAAGAGTGTTTTCCCATGTTGGGACCCTCTAGAATAAGAAGTGATACAACCATCAAACAAAACCATTACAACTCAATTCAACATTCATGCCATTAAAACCTTTAAGTTTAAGAACATGTCATTAGATCATTCATGTAAGAAGTATAAAATCATCATGAATAAGAATCAATATCTTCCAATCATGATACATAAAAAAGAACATTATGTACACCAAAGGGGTTTGATGCAACTTTCAAAAAAAATCCTTAGAAGACATCAAGATACATGTTAATTAGATTGTTCATGTGAAATCTATACAATAATTATGATAAGTTACAAATAATATAGATGATGCATGAATAAACACTATATATTCATACTATATATGAACAAACACTAAATTAATAGATTATTTAATATTTATTACTAAATTTTTGTCTCATCATTATACTATTAAATATTCATAAACTCAACACTCAAAATATCCATCCAACCAAATTCTTTATAAAATATCCATCCAAGATCAAATTTTTAATAAATATAAGATCATTATCTTAATAAAGTTTTGCAGCTCTCTGTTGCATCTATTCATTTCTTTGTGTTTTCCTCTTTAGATTGGGACTATCTCCTTTCCTCTAGCCATCGTTGATGCTCGTTTAAGTCCACTTCCATGGACCTAACCGCATCAACAATTTAGTTTGCATTTTTGATGCAAAACGCCTCAATAATGGGTGAACACATTCTTTATCTTGAATAGCATTAACTTGATCCTGAATGGTTCTAACATTTACATCGACTTGTTCTCGAAGGCAAGCACCATCAAATGAAGGTGGTGGAGGTGGGGGGTTACGAGGTGGAGTAGTTGGAGTTGGAGGGCATGGATCCATGATTTAGATATAAGTGAACCTGCATTAAATTTGTAATTTAAAAATGTAAGATACATGTTTAAAAATCCCCTTAAACCATTCAATATAAATGAATTAATTGAATACAAATGAAAAAATGTGTAAAATTCATTTATGTCTAAGGCATGTAAATGGAAAACAAATAATTGTTAAGTGATGTGAAATATCATTTAAAAATATATTAAATTTTTACGTCGTTGCAATGTAGAAGTGTTAAGCTCCAAATTTATTCAACAAAGGTAGAAGTGTTAATCTCCAAATTGCAAATACTTAGTGAATATGTATACATAGTTAGTAATGGTTAAACAAAACTTATCCCTACAACCATAGGGAAATAGGAAAAGTTAAAGGACAATAATCGATGGGTTGTGCGAGAGGCTATCATTTGTATATGATACAATATGATAGCCTCCTACATAGCCCATTGATTATTACCCATTTACTTCGCCCATTTCCCTATGGTTGCAGGGACAAGTTTTGTCTGGTCAACACTAACAATGGATCCAAATTCACCAAGTATTGGAAATTTAGAGCACTTCCAACAAGGATCCTTTCTATTTTGAGAGCTAAGGAGAGTCAAAACAATTAAAAAATTTTAAAAAAATTGTTTAGCAAAGAAATACTAACTTAAAAATAAGAAACAAAACAAGAATTTAAGAAACATGAGAATAAGTGATAAAGAAGAAGGAAAAATAGACAAAAATGTAAAATAGTTTAAAATAATGCAAAAAGGGGGCAATGAAGGTTCTATTTTATGCTTTTTTTTCTAGTAATGAAGGTTCCATTTTTTTTTTAATGTTTTTTTTGTTCTCCACAAACTAGGGTTTCAAATTTTTTTGTAATTTTAGATAGAAATGAAAAAATTCAATAAAACTACAAAGAATCCAAAAAAAACTTAAATTAATCAATAATTAGCAAAAAACACATACCTGGAACTCGCTGGAGGTCGTTGGAGGTCGCTACTCAACTGCTGCAACCTGAAAATGAGGTGGGGTTCATGAAAATGATGAAGAATTTGCATTATAAAGTCCTCAAAGAAAACATATATTCGTTTTGTAAAACTATATTATATTCCCATGTGGCTTCAAATTAAATGGAATAAAAAATAGATCATAATGGATATCTGTTATTAACAGATATTTGTTTATTATATAATAAATTTATTGTATATAAGTATACAATAGTATATTTCACATATAAGTTTTATATTATATATTATATTTAATATATATTACATAATATATATCATATTATATATTAAATATATTATAGTATATTATATATATTATTTATATTCTAGATATATTGTATATATATTAAATATATTATATAATATATTCAATACATAGTATGCCTTTGAAGTCTCCATCTCCCTCTTAGATCTTTAATATATATTGTCATTATATAATAGAGAGAGAAAGAGAAATATCTGAAAGGGAGAGAGGGAGAGAGGGATAGAGAGAGAGGGAGAGAGGGAGAGAGTGAGGGAGAGGGAGAGTGGGAGAAAGAGGGAGTGGGAGAGGGAGAGAGGGAGAGCTGGAGGAGGTGGTGAGAGAGGGAGAGAGGGAGAGAGTGGCTTTAGGTTTAGGAAAGAGGGAGAGTGGGAGAAGAGAGAAATGGGAGGGAGAGAGGGAGAAAGAGAGAGTGTTTTAGAGAGAGAGGAGAGTGGGAGGGATGATGATGCATGACATGCATCTGAAATTAAACATATGACATGATGATGAAGATGAAAGATGCATTGCTTTCATGCATGATGAGACTTTATTTACATACATTGCGCTACTGGTATCCAGGACATTTTATGATCCGCGACATATTTTATTGCCATTATTTATTTTTATTATTTTACGCATTGCCATTACGCCGACATGATGACATGATTGCGATGCCATTGAAAAAATACCCAGGCGATGATGCATGTCGACATGATGACATGACATGACATGATGATGCATACTTTTAAACATTGTCGTGACATGCGATGAGCGATGATGGATGATACGCGTCCCGATGACGGGTTCACATAATTATATATTTACTATATTAAATATATTAATATAATATTAATATTTATAATATGGGTATGTGTAATCTGATTATCATGAAAAAAATAGGCCCTTAAATGGTGATAAAATTCAAAAAAAAAGAGTTAGACAACTTGACGTAAAAATTTTAATAATTTATCTATATTATTTTAAAAATATGAAAGAATAGATTTATAGCAAATTGAATTTAGTTTCTAAACTACTAGGTTTATTTTTATTTATTTTTAAATCTATTTGGTGAAAATTTGAAATTTCAATGCAGTAGCACTTAAATTTCAGGGAAAAAATAAGTAGGTGTTTGTCTGACCACCATAACCACAATAAAATAGTAATATTTTTTATAAGATTTTAGATATAGTAGAAGACTCATGTCATGATTGATGCATATTTTTTTAAATTTTTTTCCAAGTAAATAATTAATTATGAATTTTTTATTACAACTTTTAAAAAATATAAAAACTCGTATGTCTGACCACTTTAACTTGGTCAAGAATTCATAAAATTCAACTTTTTTTTTAATCCTATAATATGCAAAGCATAAAATGTGACACATGTTTCATATTAAAAAAATGTGATACTGTTTGCAAGCCATAGATGTTTTCCAATCAACTTATCAATCAGAACTTTAGTTGTAATTCAAATAGAAAATAAATAATAATTATTTATTAAATTTAAAGTAAACATAATTTATATTGGTGGAAAGTTGAGAATCTCCTTAAAAAACCCTTTTCATTTCATCAATTTTGGGTAAAAACAAGGTCATCAGACACATACCCTACACATACCCATCATATTTGTTTTGCATTTTAATAGGTTATACACTTGGACGAGCAACAATGTATATTATATATTAATATTAATATAACTAATATTAATATATAACATATATTAAAATATATTATATATTATATAACATATGACATTGTAGTTTATAAGACTAGAGGTCACATATATCCATTTTTTTATTTTAATAGGTTATACACTTGGACGAGTAGCAATATATATGATATATTAGTATTGATATTAATTATTATATATTAATATATAATATATATTATTTAACATGACATTGCAATTTATAACACGAGAGGTAACATATATCCGTTTTGTTGTTGAGGATTGTTTAGACTTGCAAGCATGTCATTTGGAATACATAATGGATATCCATTTTGTAAGCTATATAAAAAATAAAAAAGGGGACCATTTTGAGTATTTCAATAGTCCCTCCATTCTTTCTATCATGAAATTCTTGTGCTTTCTATCTACATTAGACAAAATTCAGATTTTCAAAGATTCTCTAACACTTTTTTTAGAATTCCAATCATTTGTATGTTTTTTTGTTTGTGAAATTGGGAGCAACAGTCAGTGTAAGAGAAAAGGTAAAAGGAAACTTACAGCAGATCAAATTGGAGCATATAGAGAAAGAGATAGAGAAAGTCATAGGAAAAGAAGACAAGGTATGCAAAATATTCAAATTGAAGCTTCTTCCAAACTATTGAATCTTAATTCAAGTGAAGATGAAATAGAAATTGAAAATATTGAACACCATATTGAAATTGAAAATGAAAACATTGAAATTGAAATTGAAAATGTAAACAACATTCAGAATGAAAATGTTGTTGAAAATGAAAATGAGGTTGAAAAATGAAATTGTTTTTGACAATGAAAATGTTGTTTAAAATGAAATTGTTATTGAAAATGTTGAAAATATTGAAAATAGAGAGAATGAAAATGTTAATAACATTGTACTTGAAAATGAAAATGTTGATAACATTGAAAATGAACCTGATGTAAAACCTAATTACAAAAGAACACCTAAATGGTTTGTTGAAATAGATGAGAACATAATTGATAATCTTGAAGGAAAAAGGTCAGAACGAATAGTTCATTTGTGGGCTATGAAAAATGTTCAATGAATTATTTTCCAATAAGACATTAACCAAACAATGCCAAATTTTTGTGCAATTACTTAATATTTACATAATGAGACCATTATTAAAAAAATTAAAGATTCGTCTCACAAAAAAAATAAATAAAATAGTCTTATTGTAAAAACTCTTTTAATGCTCTAGCCTCAATTGGAAAGACTAGTAGGGAAAAAGGTAAAAGGGTTGCTCGAAGAGTGATCACAACCTCACTAGTAAGCCATCATTTGAAAAATACTCGTATAATGAGACAAACTTGTATTGATTTTAACTTAAATCATAAAAAATTGAATAGAGCACTCTCAAAAAGAGGAAGACTCAATAGTGCTCTTCAAAATGATACATGGACTTTTAGTGGGAGGCTTCCATGTGTTGATAAAAAGCTAACCAATAATGTAAAGATGCAAATTGAACAATATTAGAATTCTCACTCTAGAGTATCATCGAATGTAAAAGATGTTTTAAAGTTATGAATTGGTAATCAAGATCGTACACTGCATCCTAAACATTTTTTAGAATGTATCAAAACAATTTTGTACAAACATTTTTTTCAAGAACATCCACATTTGAAAATCTCACAAAGGGATTTTGAGTCTTGCAAGTCATTTTATTGTGTTCCTATTAAGGTTCGTAATACATGTTGTAAATACCATGTTGAGTTTTCAATGTTCATGAATTGTTATTCCATATTCGTTCTACTATGCAAAATGATGAAATGTTGGAGGAGTGTCATGTAGTGCAACCTCCCAAGTCATTTAGGAGTTGTTAGATTCATTTTTATGAATTAGAGATGATGGTTGCTTATTTTACAGAAATGATTATTTAAATGAAATGTGTTTGCAATGTGGTGGTTTATCGAAGTTTGTAACATGCTTTCATGAGGGAAACGATCATGATTTTGGTAACAAAATTGTTGAGAAAAGCAAGTATGAGATACTCAAATACACATTGAAGAGTGGAGGTGAGGGTTCTAGATGTGAGTTGGTTACAAGAGAGGTAAGTATTGCTGATTTTATTTCAGATTTTTAGAAACATATTTTCTATAAGTATGCAAACACATAGCCATAGGTCGCAGTGGTTGGATCAACAATTTAGGATATGTAAGGACTCTTTCCCCATTGGAACTATTGTATCTGTAGTTGATTTTGCTGAAAATTACACATTGCAACCACAAAATGAAGTTCAATCACAATATTATAATTCTATTCAAATTGTTATTTTTGTCCACATAACATATATGCATGCCCCTAATAGTACAGAAGAGGACATGAAGATAATCAGGGAGTACCATTTTTACATGAGTGATAGTAGATCTCATTCATCTAAGTTTGTACAACATTATTTTGAAAACTTTTTTGAGTTCTTGCAGGGAAAAGGAATCACAATGGGTCAAGATATGATTTGGCCAGATAACTGCATAGGGCAATTTAAGAATGATCACATGTTTTATTGGTTGAACATGATGCATATATAGAGGGGTGTACCACATTTGGATTTTTTTTTAAATTGGGCATGGAAAAGGTGAGCATGATGGCACAGGTGCATGTGTGAAGAGAGATTTGGTTAAGGAACAAATAAAGATTAGAGGTGGTGCAACATTCAATGACACACGTTCTATTATGGATTGGTGTACTTATGCACTATGACAAGGAGGAACACTTGATTCACAAGTGTGTAGGTTCTTTTGGTTGGTTGAGGAGGGAACAATGGGAGACAAAATGAAGTGTCAAACAATTAGAGATTCTTCAAAGATGCATTCAGTTCAAAGCTCATATGCGAGTGCATGGACCATATGGACATGAGAGATGACTTTTTTTTTGTCAGAATTGTATTCAGTGTGATTGGGATCAGTTCAAGTCAAATGAGTGGGTTGATACATGGATTCCACAATACCTAACCCCTTTATTTGTAGCACAATCCTCACTACAAGATGTAATGGAAAGTTCACTTGACTATAATCATCTTTCAGATCTTGTACAACCAGGACATGTCTATGCAATTCTAGCACCATTAGGGAATGAAGAGTGATCAGACTATTGGTTGGCATGATGTGTATAGGGAAAGAAAAAGCTAAAACAACCGATGACAGGGTATGTGCAGGATCATCATGGAAAAAACAGGCCCTTAAGTGGCAAAAAATTCAGAAAAAATTAGTGTTAGGCAACTTGATGTAAAAATTTGAATAAGTTATCTATATTATTTCAAAAATATGTAAGAATAGAATCTGTAGAAAATTAAATTTAGTTTCCAAACTACTAGGTTTATTTAAAAATAAATAAAATCTATTTGGTGAAAATTTGAAATTTCAATGCAGTAGTACTTAAATTTTAGGGAAAAAATAAGAACTAGGTGTCTGTCTTACCATCCTAACCATAATAAAATGATAATATTTTTTTTATAAGATGTTATATATAAGTAGAGGACTCATGTCAAATGCGTTGCATATTTTTTTGTAATTTTTTTCCAATTACATAATTAATTATGAATTTTTTATTACAACTTTAAAAAAATATAAAAACTCGTATGTCTGACCACCTTAACTTGGTCAAAACTTCATGAAATTTAATTTTTCGTTTTTTAATCCTATAGTATGTGAAGCATAGAATGTGATACATGTTTTGGATTTAAAAAATGTGATACCATTTGAAAGTTATAGATGTTTTTGAATCAGCCTATTGATCAGGACTTTAGTCGTAATTCTAATTCATCAATTTTGGGTAAAAAAAAAGTCGTCAACCACATACCCTACAAATACCCATAATATTGCCACTTTTTGGCCCCTCATGATCCTGCACATACCTAACAGATGATGATGGGTTCATGTATCCTATAAGTTCAATTTTTGTTTTTTGAACTTGGTTGCATTACCATTTCATCATCATTTAGGTTGTTTACAATAATATAGATTTTTTATTCTAAGTATATTTAGATGTTGATAAAAAAGTTATGATCACATAGGTTCAGTTATTGTTTTCAGAACTTGGTTGTTAACATATATGATAAGAAAGAATGGCGTACCTGCATTTGAATACTATGAGAAAAAAAACCATTCTCATGTATTCACACCTTGTTATAGCAATAAATATTAAGTTATTGAGACATCACGTTAGACCAAAAATAAAAACAACTATGGATAATTAGTAGTGTTGATCATGAAGCATTATTGGAAACTTTGAAGGTAAGAGATGACCCTACAGACACACTTGAGTAGCGGATCATTTATTGGATGGGACATGTATGATATTGCTCATCACATTTTGATATTGTTTATCTGCTAATATTCATTATTTAGGTTGTTTGAAATAATATATATTTTTTATTCTAAGCATTTTTTCTAGTTTACATTACCAATTCATCATTATTCAGGTTGTTTAGAATAATATAGATTTGTTAGTCTAAGCATCTTTTCTATTGTGACAATATAGATTTCTCATTTGAAGTATATTGCGATGTTCCTGACATGATTGATCATGGAGTTGTTGCAACAATAGCCAGCTCTGATCCTTTGGCAGAGGTATGTGATAGATTACAATAACATAGATTAGTTATTGTAAGCATCTTTTATAGTGTACATTACCATTTCATCATCAATTGGGCTGTTTAGAATAATATAGATTTGTTATTCTAAGCATCTTTTCTATTGTATGTAGTTTAACTGCTACCTTAATGGTTTGTATAGGTTCCTATCACTCCAAAAAGTCAACATGCTACTGTTGTGGAAGACTATGTTGAATATGAAGGCAACGCATGCTCTATTTCCTTCCCTTACTAGGAAATGACTATGTATTAGGGTCATTTGTTGTATGCCTACGTGAAATTTTGTAAATTCTATATTTGATAGCAATTACTGAATGATAATATCATGCATATTGTGTACACTTTATGTGTATTCAAGTCTATAGTTTACAACTTATGTGTATACTTTGCCACTTATGAGTATTCCAATGTATAATTTACGACCTAGATGTTTTAATGCGTATACTTTGTATTCACGTTTGTAGTTCATGACTTAAGTGTATTTGAGTAAATGAATCAATTTTGTAAATCCTATATTTGATAACAATTATTAAATGATAATATCATGCATATTGTGTATAATTTAAGTGTATTCAAGTGTATACTTTACAACTTGTGTGTATACTTTGTCACTTATGAGTATTTTAATGTATACTTTACAACCTATGTGGTTTAATGTGTATACTTTGTATTCATGTGTAGTTCATCACTTAAGTGTATCTGAGTAAATGAATCACTTTTTCACTTACTCATGAGGAACAAAATGAACTCTAAACCCCTTTGCACCTTTACATCACATCCATTTGACCATTTTTCCATCAACTGACAACTTGACACCACAAGAAAATTCCTTAGAGATATAAAAAACCAAGAGAGGTTATTGTAGAGGGTCCCAACATGATCCCATAGCCTCATATGGAGAGTCTATAAGTGTCACATTTTTTGAGAATTATCCCTTCAAAGATTGTTGCATTTTAGCACTTTGGACTCTTAAGAGAAATCACCAGTCCAATATAGATTAGAGTGATTTAGCGTGTTTGGGTACAAAAGAGGTCCATCCCTAGTGTAAACATACCTATCTGGACATGTTGGAACAATCTATTTGGTTGTAGGAGTTGTAGAATGAAAGCTGCACCACTTTGTAACTTTACATTATTTGCATTTGACAACTTTTTCCTCAACTGAAAACTCATCACCACGAGAAAACACCTTCAAGATAACAAAAATAGAGAGAGGTTACTGTAGAGGTTCATAAAATGAACCCATAGCCTCAGACAGAGAGTCTATAAGAGTCACGGTTTTTGATAAATAGCCCTTCAAAGATTGTTGTGTTTTGGCACTTTGGACTCTTAAGGGAAATCGTTGGTCTAATGTAGCTAGGAGAAATTCAACGTATTTGGGTGCAAAAGAAGACCATTTCTTGTGTAAATGTACCCATCCAAACATGTTGGAACAATCCGTTTGGCCGTACGAGTTGTAGAACGAAAGTCGCACCACTTTGCAACTTTACACTGCTTGCATCTGACAACTTTTTCCTCAAATAAAAAATCGTCACCACAGGAAAACGCCTTTGAGATAGTAAAAAGTGAGAGAGGTTATTGTAGAGGGTCCCAACACAATCACATAGCCTTAGATGAAGAGTCTGTAAGTGTCATAGTTTCTAAGAAATGGCCCTTAAAAGATTTCTGCCTTTTAGCATTTTGAACTCTTAAGGGAAATCGCTGGTCCAAATAGCTTGGAGTGATTTGAAACATATTTGAGTGCAAAAGAGGACCATTCCTAGTATAAAATTATCTATCTAGATGTGTTGGAACAATCTATTTGGTTGTACAAGTTGCAGAACAAAAGTTGTAGCACTTTGCAACTTTACATTGCTTGCATTTGACAACTTTTTCCTCAACTAAAAACTTGTTATCATAGGAAAACACCTTCGAGATAGCCAAAATTGAGAGAGGTTATTGTAGAGGGTCCCAAAATGATCTCATAGCCTCAAACATAGATTCTGTAAGCATCACAGTTTCTAGGAAATATCCCTTCAAAGATTGTTGTCTTTTAGCACCTTGGACTCTTAAGGGAAATCACTGGTTCATTGTAGCTCAGAGTGATTCAACATATTTGGGTAAAAAGAGGACCATCCCTAGCGTAAACGTACCCATCCGGATGTGTTGGAGTAGTTTTTTTGGTCGTACGAGTTGTAGAACAAAAATTGAACCACTTTGCAACTTTACATTGCTTACATTTGATCACTTTTTCCTCAATTGAAAAAGTCGTCACCACAGGAAAACACCTCTAAGATAGAAAAAATTGAGAGAGGTTATTGTAGAACGTCCCAACATGATCCCATAGCCTCAGAAAAAGAGTTTGTAAGTGTCATGGTTTCCATGAAATAACTATTGAAAGATTGTTGTCTTTTAGCACTTTAGACTCTTAAGGGAAATTGTCAGTCCAATGTAGATCAGAGTGATTCAGCGTATTTGGGTGTAAAATATGACCATCCCTAGTGTAAACATATCTAATCAGACGTGTTGGAATAGTTTTTTTGGTTGTACAAGTTGCAAATAAAAGTTGTACTACTTGCAACTTTACACTGCTTGCATCTGATAACTTTTTCCTCAACTAAAAACTCACTACCATGGGAAAACGTATCTGAGATAGAAAAAACCAAGAAAGGTTATTGAAGAAGGTCCCAACACAATCTTATAGCCTCTGATGTAGAGTCTATAAGCATCACGGTTTCAGGGTAATAGTCTGTCAAAATTGCTACATTTTTGCACTTTGGACTCTTAAGGGAAATCGTTGGCCCAATATAGCTCAAAGTGATTTAGCATATTTGGGTGTAAAATAGGACCATCCCTAGCATAAACATGCCCATCTAGACTTGTTGGAATAGTCTGTTTGGTTGTACGAGTTGCAAAATAAAATTTGTACCACTTTGCAACTTTACATTGCTTGCATCTGACAAATTTTTCCTCAACTAAAAACTCATCACCACAAGAAAACACCTCCGAGATAGAAAAATTTGAGAGAGGTTATTGAATAAGGTCCCAACATAATCCTGTAGTCACTGACAGAGAGTCTATAAGTGTCACGATTTTGGGGTAATATCACGTCAAAGATTGCTTCCTTTTTGCACTTTGGACTCTTAAGGGAAATCACAGGTCTAATGTAGTTCAGAGTAATTCAGTGTGTTTGGGTGCAAAAGAGGACCATTTGTAACATAAACGTACCCATATAGTATGCCTTATTTACTTAATGATGCATTCTGGTTAGCAACATTCATTGTTGTGCATTACAATAATACAAATTGCATGTCGAAGGTCAAATAACATGCATGTCATGGAGTTGTATTTGGTTTGTTTCATGGTAGCATCACACTCATTTGGTCTGTTTAATGGTTGCATCATGTTTGAGTGAGGTATTAATTTTTAATCGTGATTATTGTATAGATTTCACATGAACAATCTAATGAACATGTATCTTGTTTAGTTGTAAGGACATTGTTTGAAGGTTGCATCAAACCCCTATGGTTGAAAGATATTGATTCTTACTCAAGATGATTTTATACCTTTTACATGTTATTAAACTTGAATGAACATTGAGTGAAATTTATTTTATCAAGATGATTATATTACTTTCGAATGGACACTATAACATGAAATGCATTTCATTAAGTTGTATCCACTTTTCATTAATTTTAACTTCTTTTGAAATAAAAATTAGTGGCACACTTCATTGCACAAGTTTAAAAAATAAAATAATGTCAAATGTAAATTCATTCAATAGAGTTTGAAATCATGGGTATTCTCAAATTGAGCGTTTGATAAAAATGTATTGGTAGACATGTATGAAAAATGCAGTACAATAGAAAAGGCAATGAATTGTTCAAAAAAAATCCTCAAAGAAATAGATGGATTACCAATTGTAATTCATAAATTCTATTAAAATGTAATTTTGTTAATCTATAACATGCATTATCAATCATAACTTTAAACCATTCTAAAATAATTATACATTCCATTTTGAAAATTCAAAGTAGAAAGACACGCACACGAGGAACAAATTAGATGAAATATCAATTCTTATATATCAAACTGTAGAATAATTGTGTTTGTGCATATGCCTACTCAGAACAAGTTTTACAAAATGTGGCATATATGCCTTCTCAAGATCTATCAAACCCTAAGTACATATCAATCAATATCATATCCTAATCCTGTGTTGGACCATCAAAATCAACCCTCCTTGAAGAAGTTAGTTGCTTTGAAGTTTCTTGCACAATAACATTTCAAACCAAAAATTAGATTAATTATGTGAATGGTTGACAAGATAGACTAGTAAATAGAAACTTATATACCATAATTTATAAATTACAAATTTAACATCAAAATTAGTATACATGTACTATATTATATCAATAATGCAATTCTTGTTTACCTCGAGTTTTTCTTTCTTTTCTGCAAGACAGTCTACATATGATTGTCCCTTAGGATGATTAGGAGTCCTCATATAAAGTAATGGTATCACACTCATCACAGTGATGAGTCGAGAAGAGGACTATAATAGATAAAATAAAAAAGATACAAATTAACATATAATTGTTGACAATAAATCATATCTACTAATCACATATCTACTATCTAAACGTAAATGATCTGCAATATAAAATAAACACATAACTGAGTTGTGATGCTATGACACTAGATGGTCTCATAGTGGATGAATCAACTAAGATGGTTTCCTATATAAAAAATGAAAATAATATAAATGCGCATGCACATATAATTATAATGTTGAGAATTAAAAAAAATATATACATGTCCAATTTCATCCAATGGGTCAGACCCAGTCAGCAAGGCAGTATAAGAACCAAGTTGTTGCATAAAAATACAAGATTACATTAGACTATCAATATATGTAGTACATGTATTTAAACATAACAGATTTCAAAAATTAACATATAAAATAATAATTTAAATAATTTACCATATACTCATTCTCTAGGGAAAATGAAATGGCAGTATGCGTAGCGTCCTGCACTTCTGACATCTGCTCCTTTGTCAACAACTATTAAAAATTCCAACACATAAACATATATTAGTACAAATATCTCTCATAAAATATGAAAGAATTTACATAAAACATGTGACTATGAAAATACTTTAAGTCTTATCGGTCCTCCCATATCGTCCCTAACAGTCAATGTCTCTCCTACAAATGGTCCACTCTATGCTCTATCAACTCCTACATTCGACATATCATGAATCTCATAGTCATATGTGTCTATGGAGGTCTCAGTATACCATTGGAGAGGTCTCAAACATAAATTTTCGCACATCATTCAATGTTGAGGCACACAAATATGCCTTGAAGAGGACAGTGTACCTATGGGAGCTAATGATTGTGTACCAGTGGGAGCTGATGTAGCAGGTGCACCACCATCATGTTGGGATGTATCAGGTGCAACACCATCATGATGGGATGCATCATCAAATGGCTGCAAAACATAATGGATTTGCGTGACCAAATGATCACTCAATGAATATAATAGAAAAATGCTCAAAGTCCCTGCATCTACAACAATCTCGCATGTTAAAGTAATTGAAATGTTTCCCTAGCACAAACTCAGGATATAATTTTTAGAAAAAATACTAAGGGACATCAAGATTGTTGTTGGGTGGTTTATCAAAAATCATCCATGAACATCTCCAAAAATTATCTAATATGCCTCTATGGGTGCACCATTTAATTAATTTTTTTGGTTTTTGCACATTAATAGGCCGTCCTATTCTCTGATCGATGAATAACTTGGATAATTGAGATTTCTCAATATCAATTGCCTTCACCTCATCATATGATAACCCATCGACATAAAATTGTCTTTGTTCCTATCACCATTGTACAAATCTATTATGTTGAGTTTGTTGGATGTTGTGGTTGTGTTACTGATATGTGGTTTTCATTGATATCAATACTATTAGCATTGTTGAAGTGAAGGCTATATATGTCAAAGATATTGAGAAAATTGTTAAAGGAAGAGTTGCAGGTTGCTAGTAGAATAGTGAAGGTCATGAAGGTGTTTTGTTCTATACATTGAAGATCAGTTGTTGTGGACTAAAGGGTTTATTATTGAGAGTATCTAGTTCATGTACCAGAAGTTTTAGGGGTCTGTGTGAAGTTTTGATCATGTTGTGTTCTGACAATATTTCTGTGGGTTTTGTCAGTGTTCTTGATTGAAGCTTATGTGATTTTGGTAACCTTAGCTGCTATGGATGCTTCTTTGTTATTTATTGTTTTTTGTGGATTCTTCTAGATCATTCTCTATCTTTGGTGTACATCCACATTGATCGGTGTACTCGTGGTTGAATATTTTTCTTAGTGTGTTCGGGTTTTCATGTTTTTGGCTGACATAGTGGTTGTAATGTGTTGTGGGTCCTTGGAGATTTAAAATTTGAATGTTTGGTGCACTCAAAGATATTGTTTTTGGTCACATCATAATATTAGCCTACGGTGTTCGATTCACATTGAAAATTTATTTGTAAATTTGGAACGACATTGTAAATATGTTTTATACTTTTGGCTGACAAAGTTGTTGATGTAATTCCTTGTTGCGGATATATAAGAGTGATTTTTTAAGCGAAGTTAGTGTGTATGAAGGGAAGAAAATCTAGAGAAAGAGAAAGTGTGTGAACATTAATTTATTCATTTGATTGCAGACCAGAGTGTCAAGAAGGTTTTTTATGCTTAACTAGAATTGTAATTAGGCTTGTGTAGAAGATATTTTCTCATTTCATACCCTGCGGATCTAATCCATATTTATTTGTATTTTTGGGTAGTGATCCCTCTTGTATTTGAGTAGTGAGCTCTAGGAAGTGTGCCTGAATGCATGTGCATTCTCATTATTTTTCATTATACTTTTAACAGGGTATAATATTGTGGACTAACATCCACCATGTTTTTTCCCCTAATAGGGTTTCCACATAAAAAATCTTGGTGTTCTCTGTACTTTTGATGTGTTGATTGTTCATGGTTTATTGTTCATTCATCATATTTGAGATTAAGTTTGAAAAGTTTAAATATTCTATGACAACTGATTCACTCCCCCTCTCAGTTGTTTGTCCTTGTTTTTCCAACAATTGGTATCAGAGTAGGTTACTCTGAAGAAGTTTAAAAGCTTGAGGTGATTCAAGATGTCATCATACAAGAAGGATAGCCCTAGATTTGATGGAAAAAACTATTCATTGTGGAAAGCTAGGATGGAGTGTCATTTGAGGTGTATTGGAGAACCCTTCTAGAAGATTACAAAGAATCCATATGTTATTCCTCAGAATGGTCCTTCCACTACTGATGAGATTAAAGAGGCTGAGAATAATGCCAAGGCTATTGAGGTTTTGCTGAGTGCACTAATAGATTCAGAAATGAAAAATGTGTTAGGTCTAAAGACAACTCATGAGATTTGGACGAAGCTAGAAACTATGTATGAAGGAGATGTACATGTGAAGATGGCTAAGTTATAGAGTTTGAAAGGAAAGTATGAAAACTTGAAGATGGGTGAAGAGGAAAATATTTCTTCTTTTATGTAGAGAGTAAATGAACTTGTGATGGGTATTAGATGTGTCGGTGGTACCCTATAAGAGGAAGAAATTGTAGCTAAATTTCTCAGATCATTGCCTGCCTCCTACAAAGCAAATGCTCATGCTATTGAAGAATTTAGATCAGTAACAAATATTTCAAGAGATACACTGATTGGTAAACTTGCTACTTTTGAGTTGAGTGAATTTGGTGAATTTGTTCCCAAGATTGAAATTGAATTTAGGGCTTCTGTATCTGGAAGAAACAAGCAAAGATATGATCCAAGAGAATGTTCCAGAAAGTCATTCAAGTATGAAGAAGAAATGAAACAACTTGAAGATGAAGAAAGAGAGGTAGAAGAGTTTGAAGCATTGATTGTGAAGAAAGAAGGAAGAGGACAAGGTAAGTATAAAGGAGTGTTTCCTATTAAATATTTTTCTTGTAGTAAAATAGGTCATTTTGCATCAAGGTGTCCTGAAAGAGTTTCTAGATCTAAGCCCAAATCTAGAGTCCAAAAGAAATGTTACTATGCTAAAGGAGTGATTGATGATGAGTCTGATAAAGATAATGGAAATGAAGATGAATGGGTGTTCCTTGCTATCAAGGAAAATGGTCCGATTGCTACTAAATCTGCTAAAGTTGAGAAAGCTCTTGCAGCCAAAATTGAAGAAAAGGATGAGTGGGTTATTGACATTGGATGTTCACATCATATGACTAGTGACAAAAGAAAATTTATAAGTCTAGAGAAGTATGACGGTGGGGTTGTAATATTTTCAGATAACAATGCTTGCATGATTTATGGCAGAGGATCTATTTGTCTTGGTGGTACAAGCATAACATTGATAATGTCCTTTATGTTGAATGCTTGAAGCACAAATTGTTGAGTGTTGGACAGATGGTGGACAAGGGTTATGATCTTCAGTTCAAAGGTGGAATATGTAGGATACTTGGAAGTTCTGGAAATGTAATTGCTTCAGGTAAAAGACAAAAGGTAATATTTTTCACCTGAATGCTGCTAGTGAGAGTTGTTTAATTGCTCAAGTAGATGAAATATAGTTATGGCATAGAAGGTTGTGTCATGTGAATTTTGATAACATTGTCAAAGTAAGTTCCACTGAAGTATTAAGAGATTTACCCGAGCTAATAAATTTTGCTAACACAATTTGAAAGGAGTGTCAAATGGGAAAATAGACTAGAGTTTCTTTTCAGAGCAAACAACATCATTCAAATGGATTATTGGAGCTAGTGCATACTGATCTATGTGGTCTCTCCAGAGTTAGAAGTCTTCATGTAGAAAGGTACTTTATGTTGCTTATTAATGATTACTCTAGGATGATATGGGTTGCTTTCTTAAGAGAAAAATGTGAAGCATTGGAGAAGTTCAAAAGTTTCAGAGCTATGGAAAAAAATGAGAAAGGTCTGAAAATAAAATGCTTAAGGTCAGAAAAAGGTGGTGAGTTCACCTCTAGGGAGTTCAATTCTTTCTGTGAAGAGTATGGAATCATAAGACAATTATCTGCTCCCCGAACGCCTCAACCGAATGGAGTTGCAGAGAGGAAGAAAAAAATAATAATAGATGTTTTTAGAAAAATGATGATAGAAGGAAATGTGCCTCACATCTATTGGAGTCAAGTTGTAATCATTGGTGTGCACACTTTAAACCGGGTAAATGTTAATGGTAATTCTGGTAAGACTCCTTTTGAACTATGGTTTGGTTATAAGCCTACAGTTAAATATTTCAAGATCTTTGGAAGAAAGTGTTACATCAAGAGAGATGAGGACATAGGAAAGTTTGATGCAAGGAGCGATGAAGGAATCTAGGTTACTCTACTAAAAGAAAGGCCTACCGGTGCTATAACAGAAGATTGAGAAAAATGGTTGAAAGTGCAAATGTTAGAGTTGATGAGGACTCTGCTAGATCATCTAGATACTATGGATATGATTTAGATAAATAGGAAGACAATACAAAGGGAAAAATGCTTAGACACATAATCAACTTCAAGTTGTTCCATATGTTTCAATAAAACAACTTCCATTTGTTTTGGTAATTCAAGAAAATTAGGAAGGAGAGACAAGTGCAAGTGCAAAAGAAGGAATAGATGAACCAAAAGTTTGAGAGAATCCTAAAAATATGAGGTATGTAAAGTTAAATCATTTTAAAAATTAAATTATAGGAGACAAGAATAAAGGTTTACAAACTAGAAGAAATATTGTAGAAGAGTATTGCTTGATTTCCAAGATTGAGCCTAAAGATGTTAATGAAGCTTGCAATGATGAAAACTAGAAGGAAGCTATGAAGGAAGAGCTGATGTAGATTGAAAAGAATGATACATGTGGATACTTGTTCCTAGACCTAAAGATAAAAATGTGATTGGTACTGAATAGGTCTTTCGGAATAAGTTGAATGAACAAGGTGAAGTCTAGAATAAAACAAGACTAGTATGTAAAGGGTACTCACAAATAGAAGGTATTAATTTTGAAGAAACCTTTGCCTTTGTTGCCAAAATTGAAGCTGTTAGACTATTTCTTGCTTATGCTACATATAAGAACTATAAAGTCTATCAAATGGATGTAAAGTTAGCTTTTTTGAATGTTGAGCTAGAAGAAGAGGTATATATTGAACAACCAAATGGATTTCAACTAACTAACAAGAAAGATATGGTTTTCCAATTGAAGAAAGCACTATATGGACTCAAGCAAGCCCCTAGATCCTGGTATGCTAGACCGGATAAATATTTACTAAAGCTTGGATTCAATAAAGGTACTATTGACAACAACTTTTATTTGAAGTTGGATCATGATAAAGAATTGATTATTGAGGTCTTTGTTGATGACATTATTTTTGAAGGAGATGATAATCTATGTATGAAGTTTGCTGATGAAATGAAGAGTGAATTTGAGATGAGTATAATTGGAGAGATGAAGTTCTTTCTGGGATTGCAAGTTACTCAATTAGACAAAGGGATTTTCATAGCTCATTCTAAATATGTGAGAGAGCTACTAAAGAAGTTTGGCATGGATGAATCAAAACCTATTGGTACTCCCATGGTAACCAAATGCAAGTTAACACAAAATGATGATTCTACTAAGGAAAATCAAACAAGATACATGTCAATGATTGGTGGATTACTCTATTTAACTCAGACTAGACCAAACATTATGAATTATGTACATATGGTTGCTAGATTTTAGGTTGATCCAAAAGAATCACATGTGACTATGGTAAAGAGAATCTTTAGATATCTGAAAGGGACAATTGACTTTAGACTTTGGTATCTTAAGGATGATGATCCTACTTTGAATGCATATATTCATGTCGATTGGGCAGGAGATGTAGATGACATGAAGATTACTAGTGGTGGTGCCTTCTTCCTAGGGAAGAAGCTGGTATCTTGGTTAAGTAAAAAGTAGAATTCCATTTCTCTATCTACTGCTGAAGCAGAGTATATTGTTGTTGCAAATAATTGTACTCAAGTGATGTGGATGAAACAAATGTTGAAAGATATCAGAGTAGTATATGATGAACCTATTGCCATATACTATGACAACTCAAGTGCAATTAACATATCAAAAAACTGGTGCTACACTTTAAGACCAAGCATATATCAATCAAATTTCACTTTTTGAGGGAGAAAGTGAATACGAAAGAAGTCAGACTGGAATATGTGCCTACCAAAGAGCAAGTTGCAGACATTTTCAAAAAGTCGTTGCTAAAGGATACTTTTGAGTATCTTAGAGGGATGCTAGGGGTGATTACCCCTCTTGATATGAACTAAATATGCATTTTCTTGCATCAATCCATGTGCTTCATAAATATTTCCTAATCCGGATTGATGTTTCTATGGTTGCTACTTAGGGGGAGTAGTCAGATGTGCAAATATGTGGTTCAGATCTTGTATGTGGGAAGATAATGATTATCTTTGCCATTGATGTCAAAGGGGGAGAAGAGTCATGTGAAAAATTGTTGCTTATCTAATGAGAAGAATCTTGTGGGGAGAAGATCATGTAGAAAAGGTTAAGGAAGAAGAGTCAAAATATAAGGAGGAGTAAGTATTGATTGAGAGTTGTGTTAATGGTGTTTTTCACATCATGTGTTGCCATGAATGCCAAAGGGGGAGATTTTTGGATGTTGTGGTTGTGTTGTTGATATGTGGTTGTCATTGATGTCAACACTATTAGCATTGTTGTAGTAAAGGCTGTATATATCGAGGATATTGAGAAAATTATTAAAGGAAGAGTTGTAGGTTGCTAGTGGTTCAACAATGTAGGTCATGAAGGTGTTTTGTTTTGTACGTTGAAGATAAGTTGTTGTGGACTAAAGGGTTTATTGTTGAGAGTATCTAGTTCATCTACTAGAGGTTTCAGATGTCTGCATGAATTTTTGATCATGTTGTGTTTTGAAAGTATTTTTGTGGGTTCTGTCAGTGTTCTTGATTGAAGTTTATGTGATTCTGGTAATCTCAGTTGCTACAAATGCTTCTTTGTTAGTTCTTCTTGTTTATGGATTCTTCTAGATCATTCTCTTTATTTTACGTCTGTGTTGATTGGTGTGCTCGTGGTCAAAGATTTTTATTGGTGTGTTCAGGTTTTCATGTTCTTGACCGACATAGTGGTTGTAACATATTGTGGATCCTTGGAGATTTAAAATTTGAATGTTTGGCATGCTCAAAGATATTGTTTTAGGTTGCATCATAATATTTGTCGATGGTGTTTGATTCACATTGCAAATTTATTTGTAAATTTGGGCTGACATTGTAAATATGTTTTATACTTTTGATCGACGAAGTTGTTGATGTAATTCCTTGTTGCGGATATATAAGAGTTATTGTTTGAGTGAAGTTAGTTTATATGAAGGGAAGAAAGGCCAGAGAAAGAGAAAGTGTGCGGACATTGATTTATTCATTCCATTGCAAAGTAGAGTGTGAAGAAGTTTGAGCAAAGTGTGAAGAAGGTTAAATTTGTGCTTAACTTGAACTGTAATTAGGCTTGTGTAGAAGCTATTTTCTTAGTTCATACCCTACGGATCTAATCCGTACTGCTTTGTATTATTGGGAAGTGAGCTCTAGGAAGTGTGCATGAATGCATGTGCATTCCCATTATTTTTTATTATACTTTTAATAGTGTATAATATTGTGGAATAACATCCATCGTGGTTTTTCCCCTAACAGGTTTTCCACGTAAAAAAGCTTAGTGTTCTATGTGCTTCTGATGTGTTGATTGTTCATGGTTTACTGTTCATTCATCAAATCTGAGATTAAGTTAAGTAATGTTTGAAAATTTTAAATATTTTGTGACAATCGATTCACCCCCCATCTCAGTTGTTTGTCCTTTTTTTTCTAACAGAGTTTCCAAAGTTTCAACATTTGAAATGATTGTTTCCAAAGTGTTTTTCATGTCTAATAGCTCATCAAGTGTCTCATAGATTTGACATACCTTTCTTAATTGATCTAAATTTCTATGAATGGACTCATGTATTGTTGGCATATTTTGATTTGGAAACAATGGTTGCGGTGAAGGAGGATTTGGAGGGTTTTCATTTTCTACGGGATTAGGGTTTTCGTTTTGTGCAGGATCATGGTTTTTATTTTGTGTGGGGTTAAGGTTTTCATCTTGTGCAGGGTTAGGATTTTCATATTGATCCATTTTAAACCTATTAATTGATATTTTTAAAAAAAATTAAAAATGTTTTTAATGTAATAAAAAATCTATCGAATTTACCTTATTTTGGACTAAAACTAAAAAAACAATACAAAATGAATATAAATTGAAGAAGAATTGAAAAATTCAAACATACCTTAGAAATTTGATAGATTTTGAGAAAATTGACCTCTGGCGAACAGATATCCAAGTTGTAGACTAGAAAAACCCACCGATAAAGAGATAAAATATGCGCTCAGATTTTTCATTTTTGATTTATAACATAGGAAACATATATTTGTTTCCTAATTTATAGTTTTTTTAAAATATGGTTAAGTCTAGGACCCGACCATATTGAATTGGCAATGGGTTTTTTAATATGTATAATATATATTATATTAATTTTAATATAATATATAAATTATAAGCAATATAATATAATATAATATAATATAATATAATATAATATAATATTATTAAATATAATAATATAATATAATCATAAAATATAATAAATTTAATATTATATTTAATATTATATAAATATTATAATAAAATATAATATTATAATATATTACAAATATTATGATATAATATTAAATTAACAAACATTAGTATATTGTTTTTTAATTTAATCTATATATAGTAAATATATTAAAAAGTTATTGTAATATATAAATTAAGACAATTGTTTAGGACTGGACCTAACAGAATTATAAACTCTGACTTAAACTAAATATATATCTATTTAGAATCAGATATCTATTTTAAAATGGATATCCGTTTCTAACATATATCCATTTTGGTTTGGTATTACCAAACCGAAATAGATATTGTACTTGGGCTTACAAAAAGTCAAAGGCATGAATTTTACATTTTTTGGTATGTTAAAAATGCCTTTTTTTCACATCACCACTTTTTGGACCCCGTGATCTTGCACAAACCCATATATATGGTATGACTAGTTTTCATTTCAAAGATATTTTGGTATGCAATCGTATTTTTTTTTCTTCCATGCACAATAGTTCTGTTTGCAAAACAATTTTTTTATTTGATTATTACTACATTTAAACATGGAAAAGGTTTCACTGGTTCACAATTACAAGGTTTTTTGCCATGCACTTGTATTCCTCTGTTTGAAAATGCACAAACTTTAACTCTGCAATTTTCCTTCAATATTTGTTTGTTATTCCCAAATATGAAAATGGATTCACTTGTTTTCATTTCGAAGATATTCTATCATGCAATTATATTATTCTATTCTTATATATTTATTTGTCTATATATACATATATATATATACATATCGTGTATGGAAGAACAAAATAATACAAACATATTTTGAGACATATACATATATGCAATTGTTTTTGTGATTGTTACTATGAAATATGTTTTATATATATATGTTCAACTCTCCACGATTCATTGTTTGAATCTACACTCAAGAGAGCTCCCTTTCTCTTTTAGTTGAGGTTTTCTACCTCACTATGACTGTACCATTATCTTTCATTTTGACAATTTTTAGCAAATTTTTATTCATGTCTCACTAACCAGATATGCTCTAAGTCATTTCAATTCAAATAATAAATCAAAAAAACTATTAACATGCATACATTCAATAAAAAAAATTTGTTCATGCACATTAAAGACAATTGCATTACAAAGTGTCAACAATTTCATTACAAATTGTTCATAAAAATCAAGCATTGAATTGCAAACTATCAAGATGTATATTACAGAAAAGCAAACTATTCATGCATCACTGTGACTTCAACAATGTTCAATTCTTATTTTTTTTAATATCTGTAGGTCGAATATAAAGGTAATATGAGGTCCAAACCAGACAACAAGATTGGAAAGACAAATTCACGTACACAGAAAGAGATTGTAATAGTTCCCCATGAGCATCAACTGGTTGTAGAAGAAAACACCAATCCTAAACCTGTTGATTATGTCCAGGAGATTGTTGCACCTGTAATTAGGCGGGAAAGAGAATCAAAGGAAAGGGAATGGTCATCAAAGGACATGGATAGGGCACTGGAGGATGTTGGAACAAATGGGATGTCGACGAGAGCTACTGTGAAAAAATGGAAAATCCTAGCTACAACACTTAGCAAGTGGTTAGGCAGCTTGACAACTACTTCAAAGAAGGGTCCACCAAAAATCCTAATAGAAGAGGAGGGTTTGATTGTAAACTGGTGCACATATATGGAAAATGTTGGCCACAGACTTGATATTATCAATCTTAAACAAGAGGTTGCTCAAATATGCCAAACTAGACCCAACCCTTTCATGGGGGGGGCTTTCTGGAAAGTCATGGTGAACCGGATTCAAGAGGCACCATCCAAAATTGACCTTGTGCACAGCTGAAGGTCTTGACAAAGACAAGGCGGTAAACCTAAGATCTGAAATAATAGATGATTTTTTTAGAATGCTGACAACAACATATGAAGGTACCCCATACAGTCCTAAAAAAATATGGAACTATGATGAAACATGCATTCAAGTTGGCAGAAATGAAACAATGAGGGTCTTGGCACAATGACGTAGTAGGAATGTCTCGTACATCATTCCAAAAAGTAGAGAATGGATAACAATTCTCTATTGTGTTAATGCATCTAGCCAAAGCATACTTGGTTTCTATTTGTTCAAGGGAAATATAGAGATAGGGAAATACATTGTGAACTGTGAAACACATGCAACTATGGCAACCAAAGCACACACTTGGATGATGAAGGATCTTTTCTTTGACTGGTTGGAACATTTATGTGTGTCAGTACTAGGGGGTGTGTCACCAAGTAATAGGCACTGTAACGCCCCGACGTGCGAACCCCAAAGGACGACTAAGACAACAATTACAACACAATTTTTTTAAAGTTAACATATATATAATTTACGTTAAGTTCCAATGCACGACAATCAATTTAAACAGATAAACTAACAACCAATGTCCTCTAGGTTACACATGAAGAAATCATGTAATCTAAACCCATAACAACGATAAAAAAAAAAAAATCCAAGTTGCATTATAACCCATGACAAAGCATTCACATATGTAAACTCATCGTAAACAAGATTAATTCAATTTCAATAAACATAAAAATATATTATAATCATGAGAATACAAAGGAGCATATTTCCATAGATACAACACATCAAAATGACGACAACCACAATCAGTAAACATGTAAGGAATACAAAGGTACAATTATACATTACATTTGTTTCCAATATATTACATCATTCAATAACATAAGTTTACATCATTGTTTCATAACACAACATGGGAGTAGTACATCAAATACATGAGTATAACAAGAATGAATAATGTACAACTAAATACATGGATAACTCTAGATCACTTTTCATCTGAATAACACTACACTAGAGGAACATTGATAGGGAACCCAACGGGGTGCATAGCATGTTCCACCCGCCCACGTGGACCCGAAAGCCCACTCCCCCATGCTAGGAGCTGACAAGAAGGACCCACAATCTAAGATAGTCAAGATGAATGACCACAAGACCCAACCACAAACAAGAAACAAAAACATGGCAAACAACTTCAATGACTACACACAAGGTGACTGCTTCTAGAGGAAACCAAGGAAAATGTAAGGGATACTATGGGAGAGTGTCATCGCACCACCCTAACATAGGTTATCTAGGCTGCCTCTCAACAGGTGCTGACCCCCTTCTATGGTTATCCTAGCTGCCTCTCACTAGGCATCGACCCATTAGGGTGATACGTGTGGTACCACTAGCCTCTTGTGAGGATGAGGTAGTGATCTTGCTGATCATGACCTTCTTAGCCCACCCTTAGCTGGCAAAAGCACTAATGGCATGGATGAGGTATCTTCGTTATCTTTAGTTAATGTTTTTTTTCACCCAACCCATTATTTTATTTTATTAGGTTTTCACTTACTTAACCAACTTTTCCATGGGTTATCTAGGCTAATCGTTTGTGCACTAGCCCCCATGAAGAGTTAATCTCCCTAATAGCACTAAAATAAATCTCAGAGCATCAAGGGGTGCACCAACACATAAAATGATAAAGCCACAAAATAAATGCATCTGTGAGGCATGAACCATCTCGCTTGAAATCCACAACAAAGGAAAAATAACAGAACAAGGCTACACCCACAAGAGTTCAAAATTAGAAATAAGACCAAACAGTTCACCAAGATACAACCATAGAAATACAACATAAATAGTTCCCCCCCCTTCGCCTCTAAAAGTCTATAAATTCAACTACCCTTAACTTCCAAAAGAGTGTGATGCAAGGACCTTGGGTTCCCAACTATAGTTACCAACAGTAAGTCAGTCGATAGGGCATTGAAGGGAGACCTCAATTTTCTCCACATGCAATACCCTAACAAACTAACAAATTGGCGCATAACCAACTTATGCCCATTCAACAACCATAACAACCAACAACCTAAAAGATTATCAACTTCATGCAGATTCAACCACAACAGCCAGCTACAAAGTTAATTCAACAGTACGTCCAAAGGAGACAAGATGATATATCAAAACACTCAATAAAATTTCAACCTTGACCTCAATCTACAGATTGCAACTACAATCAACACTTTTTCTTGATCAAAATAAAAGATTATATACTAATATTTTAAAATAACACTATCATTCATGAAGCAATCATTCCAAATCCCCCATGTTAAAGTTTCACTTAACAACAATTTTATACAAAATTAAAGTCCACAAAGGTCATTTATGGTGTACCCTAATGTTATATTTGGCAATACTCCTCTTACTTTGCAATGATCACTAATTCAACTAACTATTAAAAGTTGTACCAACCAATGGATAAATTTCCAACTCTAAGAGGGAAATGACAATACTATCCCATCTTTATATTAAACACTAAATTCTTTTCATTTTCTAATCATAAATCTCTTTCATCTAATCTAATTATTTCTTAATGAAACTTGTATAATACCTTTTTCTTCCAATATAAATGAATATTCGTGATATACCAAGATCTATATGATTATAAGCAAATACAAATAAGAAACTACTTTGATAATTACTCAATTCATTACAAAGAAATGATAATACACCATTATTTATTTTATATCTAGATATATATTTATTCCATTCATTAAGAAGTCTTTTAAAATAACTAAAGAATTTATATAATCATATCTTGTAAATGTCTCAATACATATTTCCCACTCTTAACAGAATTCATATTAATAAATAAACTAACTCGTATAGAAGACATATTCTAAGTATATATCTCAATATACAAAGAGATTTCTTTCTTTTTATTATCTAATTTCATAATATATATATATATATATGTTCATATATATATATATATATGTTCATATATATATATATTTGATTTTAAAGTATTTACTATAGAAATTAAAATATATAGTAAGTAATTTTCCAACAACAATAACTAATAGTGAGTTAACACATTAACATATCACTGCCATTAACATGTTATCACAATAAATAGTTTACCATGAACAAACTAGGTTATACCAAAACATCTTCTAGATTTCTCCAAGGAGAAATTATAAGCCATAATAGATTTATCATGATTCAATCTACACAAGTAAGAGGTATGAATATTTACTAAATTACATAGGGACCATTACTATTAGTAAGAACCTTCTTGTACTAAAAAAAAAAGAGAGCCACTATAACATTTCAGCATGATAAGAGCACTAATTCAAAGAATAAATGAAATACAATAGAAACCTTACGTAGAGAAATGTAACAACTCTATCTATTTAAAACCATTACGCATAATAATGGAATGATAACTTAAGAAAAAAGACACAATATAGCTCTTTCTAATGGATGATGGAATGGTGATCAAGTATGCATGATCTGAAAGCAATGAAGGATGTGGACCTATGATGATGGGGAGGAACACAAGACATCACCACGATTGTGGTGTAAAGCTAGCCATGACTAAGTATGGGCGAAAGCAATATTGATTACATAATTTCAATGATTTGGATTAAAGAGATATCAATTCAAAAGGGCCATGCACAAGTCAATTGGCTAAAGAAAAAGGAGGAAGGAGAGAAAGCATGACCAACAATATTAACAACATTCCCATCGACCCTCCTAAAGCCATCTCCAAGTAGATCGGGCTTCAAAGAAACATAAGCAAGAATTTAAATAGTGGACTACCTACATGAACAGCTTCCCACACACACTTACCAACAAACTTTCAACCGTTAAGGATGCAATGAATGAGGAAGAAAGCAAGATAAAATCAAATGCTTGTTCAAGCATGTTCTTGGTGCCTAATCATGGTTGGTATAGTGATGCAAGGGCAAAACCCCCCATGAGATAAGGCAAGGCTCAACATGTAACAAGAAAGGAATGAGAAGTACAATGTGCAACAGTGAGGAGAAGTGAAATAATCTTTTATTTTGCTAGAAAACTAGAAAGAACCTGTGCTAGGGTAGCTTGGATGGTCGGATTCATCAACACTTCAAAAATTTTAGATGGGACACTCTACATATGCTGCAAGAATGCTTTTGGGAGTGAGAGTGTCAGCATTGGTATTGTTGTTGTTGCTAATGAAAAAGACGTGGTTGGCGACATGGAAGTGGAAGAAAGTGGAGAGGTAGTGGAAAAAGAAGAATCAACCATCATGATCGGTCTAACAGGTGAAGAAGAGGCCAAGTGGGCTGAGATGTCCACTACAGGAGGCAAGGTTGTAACCATCACCTAGGAGATAGATGAAGGGACAACATCAACAATAGTATTAGCGGTAGCTGGTGGAGATTTTGGTTACTTGGCCTCCATTTCTTCCCACTCATGGATTGGGTCCTCTTGAATGATGGACATCTGAGTGATGCTAGCCAATTTCTTATGTCTTTTGGAGGGTTCACCTTCTGAGGCCTTTCTTGCATACACCTTTGGATTGGGTGGTTGCTCACTAGTCTCTTTTCTTTTCCTTGACCAAGTGAGTGGAGGGGATTTTGAAGTTTCACTTGTCGAGGAAACAAATACCTCATCATTTGTTCCACTCGGCTCACTTTCGAGCCCTTCATAGGTCAAGGCGATCCCTTGTTGTTTCAACTGGGCAACTTACCCATCAATCCACTCTTTTGTACGAGCCTCAGTGGGCTTGGTTATAATGTCAAGGTGATCGACCTCTTGGTCATCCCAATCTATTAGTGTTAGCGACAGATTAGCAACTACATCATATCAGGGATCCATAATGGTGGTTTCATCTTGCTCCACCTGATCAGGCACTAGGAACAAGTTCACCCTTTTTACAAAGTATGCGGTCATCCGCATGTAGTGCCTCATCTGTACCTTAAAGTCATCCTTACAATTGGCCCATAAATCCTCAATGCTATGAAAATGTATGTATTCTAGTCCAAGCACTTTCCTAATGTGGCCATAGGGATCCATCTGTGGCTGAGTCGCATGGAGTCTAAAATGATACTCGACCAATTCCTTTTCTAAGTTTTGGGCACACTAGGAGGTATGGAGCTTGTACATTCCCTGGCTAAAAGAAAGGGGATAAGAAATCCCTACCAGATGTTTGTTGCTTAAGAGGATGTGCACATGTTGCAGCTGTCAAGAAAGCTCCAACAATATTATCCAATAATTAGGATATCGGAGCATCTTGTTCGACCTTTATGAGAATCCTTGAGCATAGATGTATGTGAATTTTGGATATTGAATGAACAAAAAAGAATACTACTTTTGGAAGGCATTGGCACTTTGGGAGACTCACCTCTCAAATTCACCCCCAATCGATATAATGATATGACCTATTAAATCATCATTAACCCTATAGTAGTCCTTCTTGAAGTTCTTTTATTGCAATAGGGGCTACCTATCATAGACCTTGAGCTCCCTGCCTTGTTCTACATTCAGAGCTCTGAACAAGCCACTGTATTTCCTCTATTCAACCAATGAATAGACTAGGTAGGATGTCATGTAGAACTTGGAGGTCTTCTTAACGTTCATGAATTGCTCATGAAATCAATCATTTATTATCCCTCCCTTGTAAAATATGGTTTCTATGGTATCTTCCTTTTCATGGAGAATCTATTCAACAAAGTAGACTGTCCATTCTTGAAAGTAGGCTGCAGTAGGCAGGCCCATTACTTTGCTTAGAAGGATTACCAGATCATGGTAGTCTTCACAAAAATCATAATGGAAGAGCTCCTAAGGAACTTTTGTAGTGCTGCCCCTGTTCTCCTTGAGCCAATGCTGATTTATTAACTTCTTACATTTAATTGGGTCCTCGTCCCACATTGCCTTGCATTCTTTATGGTCAACAATTCCATCTCCTCGAAAGAAGGGATATGAAAGGTCTTAGTTATTTCCTTGGCTGACATGTTAGCTAATATGTTTCCCTCCTTGTCCACTATTGTTATGGTTTCTGGCTGGTATGCTTCCTTGCAAGCCATCACTAGTTCATGGGAAACAAGAGTGAGAGTGAAGCCTATAACTTTAGCTATTCCACTACCTCTGATCAATATGGAATTCTCTATCTTAGGGATGATTTAGACTCTTTGTGTGAATTCATCAATATCCATATGTCTTATATTGGTGTTGGAGACTTCCTTCCAATCAGTAGTAATTTTAGATTGTAATGGTTCCCCTTGGAACTGGTATTTCATTCGGTCTTTTTCTTCTTTTCCAAGAGGAGCTTTGCCTATTTTCTTCTCTTTTTCTTTCTCCATGACTGTCCCTGAGGTTCCTACACCCAATTCCATATATTTTGCAAACAAAGGTAAGCTGAGCACAATCAAGTACGAAAGCATGAAATGTTAGCCAAATCCCTGCAAACGGAATTAGATTGGATAATACAACAATCAAGAATTCTAACATTTATTCTAGATGGTCATTAGTAGCTTACTAAAAGGAACTTGGATAGTTCAGGCTCCAAGGGTCGAACTTCCCTGGCAGGATGGTTGTTTGAAGGGCGAACAGGGTAGGGCAATCTGCATGGTTTCTCTCACTATCATATTTAGGTGATTTGAAAAGTCCATGGAGAAAAGCATCCAATTTCAATATGTGGTCAAAGCTCATTTTTAAATTAGGAGGCATTTTGGTTATCTTCTAGAAGATCAAAACTAGGAGGAGGGAAGGCCGTCTGGAGTTTTCTATTTGGAACAACCATGGTGAGGCAACATTCTGGGGGTGGAGTTCCACTAGTGCAGGTCTGACAAGTCTGAAAGGAAATCGATACAATTCTTGATCGTCTAAGTTTTTTGGGTTGGAGAAGGTGAGAAACCACTTGAGGATTGCTATTTGGAAATGGTGGGCAAAGGGAAGAAGGCCACTAGGAGAAACTCAAAGGACTGGACCTAGCCTTGAACTTGGCTTCCATTTTTCTTCATTAAGTTCTATCGGTAATCATGGTACTGGGCCCTAGAGGTCTAAAGGATAGACTCGGTTGTTCCTTTTACAACGACCAAGACGAGACAAAATCTCGACGGTGGAAGTCCGACAGTGGGGACTTGGTGAAGGCTGGGACACTTAGGTTTTATTGTTTTATTTTCATAGCAGAAAGATGATTGGGCCCTGGAGACTGGTGAGTAGCCTCCTGAAAGCCATGGGAAATGACGATGCCACCACAAAAGTTTGTGAACAAAAGCCAACGGACTACGGCCTGAAGTACGTTAGGATGTGTAAATTCAAGTTCATCAGTAAGGTGGTAGACAGATGAACGGGGTCTAGAGGCCAGATAGGAGGGCTCAGAATGCCATGAGGAATGGTGACATGTAAGTAGCACCCCAAAGATGAAGTTCCACTAGGGCAGGCCTAAAAGGTGGGTTTTCCTTTTGATAGTTTGTTTCTTTTTGAATGCAAGTGATAACGTTCAAAGTTAGTGGGCTCAACGGTGATGAATTCCCTGGCCAAAGAATGATGCTAGGAAGGTAAGGTTCCATGAGCATTTGAGGGTGACTTTCAAGGGTTTTATTAAGATTTTGTGACATGGGTTTTAAGCACCTCCCTTCTTTCTATCTAATGCATCCATTTTTCACCCCTTTTATCCATTATTCATGTGCAGAATCATGGAAAAACACAACAGGAGGGAAATGACCAACTTACCGATAGAACTTGGTGAATGAGGATGATGAAACTACCGATAGATGTGAAGAATTGGTGAAGGGAGACAATGGGCTTGAGGGCAGCGTGCGACGAATGTTCTCTAATTGCTCTAGCTAACCTGACATGTGAAAATGACAAGTCAAACTAAACTATTTATAGAATTTTATGACATTAAATGACATTAAATTCCATTAATGAATGCACATATGATCAACCCAAAAGTTGGTGAATTTGAAATTCAAGATTAGCTGCGGGCAGGCCGGAGTCTAGTGGCCGAAAGGCCGTTAGTAGATAGTCATTTGAAACATAGCTGAGAAACAAGGGTGGCACCAAGGATGTCAGACCTCGAGCGGTGGGAAGTAGCTTGAGGATTTTCATTTATAAATGGTGGAAGAGAAACAGAGGTCTAGCAGGAGCATCCCAGAAGGCGAGGCCTGAGAGGTCTCAAAGATGTTTATTTGGGCTTAAACACTGAAGACATAGAGAAATGACATACGAAGCAGCAGGCCCTGGGATTTGAAAGCATGAGGTCTTTCGGTGTTTGGAATGGAAAATACCAAAGGGAAACCCGTGAGGGTAGACCTGGAGGGTCCGAAGGACGCCAACAGAAGCAAACTACCAAGGGATCCCCGCAAAGGCACAATACATGGAAAATTTGAGGGGATGAAACACAATCAACTTGAAATGATACTTTGAGACTCACAGACCATTTGAGACACCAAACAAGGGGCATGCAAAAGGAAGCGATGACAAAAATGTCCCGATAAGGTGAAGAAAAGAGAGGGTCCCCATTCTGAATGGGGCATGTGTGCTAAGGGCACGACAAAGGGGAGTCTTCGAGTGCTAGGCTTCCACCCTATTCGTGTCAAGTTTGCAAGGCAACTTGTACATATGACCAAACCAAAACTAAGGAGGCTACTATACAGGATATGCCTGCAGCTATGGAGATGGCGAGGGTAGTTGACATTTTGGATTAGGCTTATGGCATACATACTCAGGTAAATGTTATCATGTTCATTGAATTGAATTTATTAAATTTCATTTTTGAAATCAAAATTTAACTAATTTATTTTTATGATTGTAATAAAATTCTAGGGTCACAGTGTTGATGTTAGATACATTGTTACTGCACTTGCTTATTACTCCACTACATCTACCATTAAGGTATGTAACTAGTAAAAAATTATAAATTCATTACATGTTAATAGCATTGTTATATGAATGGTATTATAATATCTAATTTTGGAAGTTGAATAGGCTAATATTGGAGGTTTCACGGGAACACCTCCAAGTGCCAGTGGAGTTGGACAAACCTTCATGCAGGTAATAGAATAAAGATTTTAACTAATGAATTGTACTTAATATATTTTTGTATCTTATATTCATATCATTGATTACATTGCATTGCACATTTTTCAAAGTCAAAGTATTACTTCACATTCAATAACTAATAACTAGATGTTGACATATGACAAAATTTTAACTATAATATAGTCAAGTTTAGAAAGTCAACATAAGCAGTGATGCAATTACTTCACATAGCATAAGTAATAACTAGGAGCAGCTGCCAATTGCATTTCCTTGTCATGGCATTCCATGAGACCACTTTTTATTGAGGCGTCTTTTCAAATAGTTCACTACCTTTTCTATGTTATGGATGCTTGGAAGAAATATATGAAATAATAATAGTAAGCAATAGCATGGACACCACAATGAGTTGTTTGAAAAAATGCCTCAAACGAAATGTGGTCTCATGGTGATGTCCATCACCATCAGACCCAGTTTCTTTGAGGCATTTTTTCAAACACCTCATCGCCTTTTCTATGCTACCATATTTTCCATACATGTCTCTGAAATAATTTTATCAAATAGTTCACTTTCTTACTGCTATGGCTAAAATCCTAAAAAAGTGTGCTTTCCAACAAACTATGGGTTCTTGGAAAAAATATATCAAAGAATAATAGTAAGTGATAGCATAGACAAGGCAGTGAGTAGTTTGAAAAAATGCCTCAAAGAAAGGTGGTCTCATGGTGATAACTATGGAAAGAACCTAATTTAGAGTTTTAGCCATAGTAGCAAGTGAGTAGATTGATTAAATGTTGTGGTAGACGTGTATGGAAAATGTGGTAGTATATGAAAGGTGGTGAGCTATTTGAAAAAATGCCTCAACGAAATCTAGTCTCATGGTGATGGAATGGAATTCCATCACCATGATACCACATTTCTTTGAGGTATTTTTTCAAACTACTTACTGCCTTGTCTATGTTATTGCTTACTATTATGCTTTGATAGATTTTTTCCAAGTATCCATAGTTTGTTGGAAAACACCGTTTTTAGGCTTTTAGCCATAGCAGCAAGGAAGTTCAAGTAGTTTGATAAAATACTTTGGTAGACATGTATGGAAAATGTGGTAGCATAGAAAAGGTGGTGAGATATTTGAAAAAAATTCCTCTAAAAAATGTGGTCTCATGGTGATGTAATGGCATTCCATCACCATGAGACCACCTTTCATTGAGGCAAATATCCATAGTTTGTTGGAAAACACCTTTTTTAGGTTTTTAGCCATAGCAACAAGGAAGTTCAAGTAGTTTGATAAAATACTTTGGTAGACATGTATGGAAAATGTGGTAGCATAGAAAAGTTGGTGAGCCATTTGAAAAAAATGCCTCTAAGAAAGGTGGTCTCATGGTGATGTAATGGAATTATGGAAAATGTGGTAGCATAGAAAAGTTGGTGAGCCATTTGAAAAAAATGCCTCTAAGAAAGGTGGTCTCATGGTGATGTAATGGAATTCCATTACATCACCATGAGACCACCTTTCTTAGAGGCATTTTTTTCAAATGGCTCACCAACTTTTCTATGCTACCACATTTTCCATACATGTCTACCAAAGTATTTTATCAAACTACTTGAACTTCCTTGTTGCTATGGCTAAAAACCTAAAAAAGGTGTTTTCCAACAAACTATGGATATTTTCCTCAATGAAAGGTGGTCTCATGGTGATGGAATGCCATTACATCACCATGAGACCACATTTCTTAGAGGAATTTTTTTCAAATATCTCACCACCTTTTCTATGCTACCACATTTTCCATACATGTCTACCAAAGTATTTTATCAAACTACTTGAACTTCCTTGCTGCTATGGCTAGAAGCCTAAAAACGGTGTTTTCCAACAAACTATGGATACTTGGAAAAAAATCTATCAAAGCATAATAGTAAGCAATAACATAGACAAGGCAGTAAGTAGTTTGAAAAAATGCCTCAAAGAAATGTGGTATCATGGTGATGGAATTCCATTCCATCACCATGAGACTAGATTTCGTTGAGGCATTTTTTCAAATAGCTCACCACCTTTCATATACTACCACATTTTCCATACACATCTACCACAACATTTAATCAATCTACTCACTTGCTACTATGGCTAAAATTCTAAATTAGGTTTTTTCCTACAAACTATGGATGCTTAGGGAAAATCTATCAAAGCATAATAGTAATAAATAACATAGACAAGGTAGTGAGTAGTTTGAAAAAATTCCTTGAAGAAATGTGGTCTCATGGTGATGGAATGCCATTCCATCACCATGAGACCACATTTCTAGGCATTCCATCACCATGAGACCACATTTCTTCGAGGAATGTTTTCAAAAAACTCACCACCTTTTCTATGCTACCACATTTTCCATACATGTCTACCAAAGAATTTTATCAAACTACTTGAACTTCCTTGCTTCTATTGCTAAAAGCCTAAAAAAGGTGCTTTCCAACAAACTATGGATGCTTGGAAAAAATCTGTCAAAGCATAATAGTAAGCAATAACAAAAATAAGGAAGTGAGTATTTTGAAAAAATACCTCAAAGAAATGTGGTGTCATGGTGATGGAATTCCATTCCATCACCATGAGACCACATTTTTTCGAGGCATTTTTTCAAACAACTCACTACCTTTTCTATGCTACTACATTTTGTATACATTTCTACCAAAGCATTTTATCAAACTATTCACTTCTTTGTTGCTATGGCTAAAAGCCTAAAATAGGTGCTTTCCAACAAACTATGGATGCTTGAAAAAATATATCTAAGCATAATAGTAAGCAATATCATAGTCAAGATAGTGAGTAGTTTAAACAAATACTTTGAAATTTGGTCTCATGGTGATAGAATTCCATGACACATTTGTTTTAATGGAATTCAATCACCATGAGACCCCATTTCTTTTAGGCATTTTTTCAAATAGTTCACTACCTTTTCTATGCAACCACAATTATCATTTATGTCTACCAAAGCATTTTATCAAACGGTTCACTAATTTGCTACTATGGATAAAAGCCTAAAAATAGGTGCGTTCAAACAAGCTATGGATAGGGAAAATAGTAAGCATGATAGTTAGAAATGTATAGTTTAATAAGTACTCAAAATTTTGTTCATTATCTCATACATTATAAGTCATGACATGCATCACTATTGTAGTTTTTCATGATTGAATAATTTGTTATTTTATTTTTAGATGTTGGAAGTGGACACACCTCCAAATGTTCATAGGGCAATGGATATTGATGTTTCATTTGCTATATAATCCGTGGTGCCCCTCATGGAGGTATGAGGTAGATTACTAAATTTCAATTTACATTCATTGTTATAGTTGTTAGTTAGTGAAAAATGAAATCATTATTGATTTGTGGTTTAATTTCTCTTTAGATGGTTTCTACAGGGATTCAACACACCTTAGCATGGGAATTTGAATACTTCCCTCAAGGAGAGTGGTCATCAGATGGTTGTAAGTGATTATTTTGTTAAATATATCATTTTTTGTAATATAATTTCTATATATTAATGTCTTTACTTTTTATTGTAACAAATAAGGCTTGACCAAGAACTAAACCCTAGGAGGAGCACTCCTCAACCTTAGAACAAATAAGTGACAGATTTATCACCATTTGGTCGACAAGAGAAGGGCAAGAGTTTATTTCGAGAGCATGGATAGAAATGACTTTTGATTCCAGAGCCCTTTGTTGTATGCCTATATGGCATTCTCGTAAGCCTATATGGCTATTATATATATATATATATATATATATATATATATATATATATATATATATATATATATATATATTATACTCATATTTACATATATTGATGTATGCCTACATGGCTATTTGGTTAATACAAATATTTTTTTATCGATGGTGTCCATATTTGCATTATAAATCCATGGTTCAATAGATATGAGTTACGTGTATTCAAGTGTATACTTTACAACTTATGTGTACACTTTGTGACTTATGTGTCTTCCAATGTATACTTTTTGACTTACGTGCTTTCATGTGTATACCTTGTATTCATGCATATACATTGTATTAATTTTTGTATACTATGTATTCATGTGTATACTTCAAGGATTATGTATTTTTGAGTACTTGTGTTTCCCTTATTCACATGTTTACTTGACTTATTCACATGTATACTTATTAATTGGTTAGCCCTAGCATTGATAATTGTTGTCCTTCATGGTTTGTCTTGAATATTTATTGATTGATGCTAAACAACAACAATATTTCTAGGAGTACTAGTAGAGTTACAAATTACAAAATTGCACAAATTGAAAATAATTAACTGTAAATAAATGCATTGATTATTAAATTAATAGTTGATTAAGAATTAGTATAATATATATCAAGAGATGAGCCTTCTAGAATGACAACTGCCAACTAGAAAATAGGCAAAGCATTCCCAATACTTTGAGAGCAATAATCCACCCAAAATTGTAACAGGAGAGAAGGCTTATTTAAGATCCTTGAGCAATATATTTCTTAATGATCCCTTGTTCTTACATATCTCAATTTAAGTTAATCCAAAGAGTTCCATCAAATGATTTATCTAAAAGAAAAAAACATGTTTTCAATTGGTATTTTATAAGATGTTTCATAAAAAAGATTCCAATATATTTAATCTTTTGATTGGAAGAACTTAATTAAGCAAATGATACATAATCTTCACAACACTTGCAAAACATAATATTCATAGTAGATGATGAGTAGTTAACTTATTGACACATTATCATACAAAAATTTATCTCGAATAGTGTTTTAACATTTTCACAATATAATCCTCATAGTACATAATGAATTGTTATGTTCTTGATCCATCACCATATAAACATGTCGAAAGATGTATATGTCAACTTTTTGCAATATTATTTCTTGTATAGGAAATGGACTTGGGATAAATCTTTATAATTGATAATATGTAAATAAGGAATGGAATCAAGGGTGAAAAATTTATTTCATGCAAAATAATAAATGTACGTGAGAGCATCACTTGTTTCTCTTAGACTCCAATTTTCAAGCATAGCAAATCATTTCAAACATAGCCAATTGAATGTAGCTCAAAGCGATTTAGTGTGTTTGGGTGTGAAAGAGGACAATGCCTAGCATAAAAATACCTATCAGGATTTGTTGGAATAGTTTGTTTGGTCACACGATTTGCAGAATGAAAGTCGCACCACTTTGCAACTTTACACTACTTGTATCCGATACTTTTTCCATGAAGTGAAAACTGGACACCACAAGAAGATGACTCTGAGATAACAAAAACTAAGAGAGATTATTATAGAGGGGCCCAATGGGATCCCATAGGCTCAGATGGAGAGTTTGTAAGTGTCACAATTTTTGAGTAATAGCCTGTCAAAGATTGTTTCCCTTTTTCACTTTGGACCCTTAAGGGATAGAGATGGTTGAACATAGCTCGAAGTGAATTGGCATGTTTGGGTGTGAAAGAGGACCATGCCTAGCATAAAAATACCCATCCAAATAGATTGGAACAATTCATTTTGGTCACACGAGTTGCATAACGAAAGTTGCACCACTTTGAAACTTTACACTGCTTGTATTTGCCATTTTTTCCTTCAAGTGAAAACTAGACACCATAGGAAAATAACTAAAAGATAAAAAAATTGAGAGAGGTAATTGCAGAGGGTCCCAATGCAATTCCATAGGCTCAGAAGGAGATTTTGTAAGAATCACAGTTTTCGAGTAATAGCCTGTCAAAGATTGGTTCCCTTTTGCACTTTTGACCCTTAAGGGATTGAGCCAGTTGAATGTAGTTGAGAGTGATTCAGCGTGTTTGGGTGCAAAAGAGGAAAATTCCAAGCATAAACGTACCCATCTAGACATGTTGGAATAGTTCATTTGTTCACATGAGTTGTAGAACGAAAGTTTCACCACTTTGCAACTGTACATTGCTTACATTTGGAACTTTTTCCATCAAGTCAAAACTAGACACCATAGGAAAATGACTGAGATAACAAAAACCAAGAGACATTATTGTATAGGGGGGAAACATAATCCCGTAGGCTTAGATAAAGAGTTCGTAAGCATCACGGTTTCTGAGTAATAGCCCGTGAAAGATTGCTACCCTTTTATACTTTGGACTCTTGAGGTATCGAGCCAGTTTAACGTAGCTTAGAGTGATTCAGTGTGTTTCTATGTGAAAGAGGACCATGCCTACTGTAAAAATACCCATCTAGATTCATTGAAATAGTTTATTTGGTCACGTGATTTGTAAAATGAAAGTTGCACCACTTTGCAACTTTACACTACTTGCATTTGACACTTTTTCCTTCAAGTAAAAACTGGACACCGCGGGAAAACGACTCCAAGATAAAAAAAAAATTGAGAGAGGTTATTATAGAGGGGATCAACATGATCCCGTTGGCTCAGACAGAGAGTTGGTAAGCATCATGATTTTTGAGTAATAGCCGGTCAAACATTGTTGCCCTTTTGCACTTTGGACCCTTAAGGGTTTGAGCCAGTTGAACGTAGCTTGACGTGATTCAATGTGTTTGGGTATGAAAGAGGACCATACCTAGTGTAAACTTACCCATCTGAATGCATTGGAATAGTTTGTTTGGTCACACTAGTTGTAGAATGAAAGTTGCATCACATTGCAACTTTACACTGCTTGCATTTGAAACTTTTCCATCAAGTGAAAATTAGACACCACGGGAAAACGACTCTGAGATAACAAAAACTGAGAGAGGTTATTGTAGAGGGGCCCAACATGATCCCATAGGCTTAGACAAATATTTTGTAAGCATCACCATTTCTGAGTAATAGACCATCAAAGATTGCTGCCCTTTTGCACTTTGGACCCTTAAGGGATCGATCTAGTTGAATGTAGCTCGAAGCGATTCAACATGTTTGGGTATGAAAGAGGATCATTCCTAGCATAAAAATACCCATTTGGATGGGTTGGAACAACTCGTTTGGTCACATGAGTTGCAGAACAAAAGTTACACCACTTTCCAACTTTACACTGCTTGCATTTGACACTTTTTTCATCAAGTGAAAACTTGACACCACGGGAAAATGACTCGAAGATAACAAAAAATTAGAGAGGTTATT
Organism: Sequoia sempervirens; assembly: GCA_007258455.2. Taxonomy (NCBI): domain Eukaryota; kingdom Viridiplantae; phylum Streptophyta; class Pinopsida; order Cupressales; family Cupressaceae; genus Sequoia; species Sequoia sempervirens. The sequence continues at coordinate 715,253,800 of VDFB02281492.1, forward strand.
ATAGAGGGTCCCAACACTATTCCATAGGCTTAGAGAGAGTTTATAAGCATCATGGTTTCTTAGTAATAGCCCGTCAAAGATTGGTGCACTTTTTCACTTTAGACCCTTAAGGGATCAAGCCGGTTGAACGTAGCTTGAAGCGATTCGACGTGTTTGGGTGTGAAAGATGACCATTACTAAAGTAAAAATACCCATCTGGATGCTTTAGAATAGTTTATTTGGTCACATGAGTTGCAGAATGAAAGTTGCACCACTTTGCAACTTTACACTGCTTACATTTGACACTTTTTCCATTAAGTCAAAATTGGACACCACAGAAAAATGACTCTGAGATAAAAATTGAGAGAGGTTATTGTAGATATGCCCTACGTGATCCCGATTCCTTAGACAAAATTCATGTAACTAACACGGTATCCGGGTAATAGGTCGTCAAAGATTACTACCCTTTTGCAATTTGGATTGTTAAGGGATTACGTTGCATAAATTACAAATGTTTGAGGGCAACAATAATTTTCAAATTCTGACTAAATATTAGTACAAGTGTTTATTTGAATAGACTATATGCTATATTGATATTGATATATAATCATTAGGTTGATTTGTTTTAATAAATTATTTTTTTGTAATAGTTATTCAATTGGTGCTAGTTATAATAGGGAGAGAATAAAAGAAGAAAAATAATGATTAGTAACCATCAATGGTTATTACACTTATATATTAATAATATGATGTTTACAATAAAATAAGATTTATTTGGCTATTGTAATTCTTCTGTTTGCACTATAATTGTCTAATATGCTTCATTGATCGTTCTAAAACAAAAGTGCTTGTACTTGTAGGCACAATGACTTAGGTACTCTATTCTCACAGATCTTTTACAATGTCACTCATACATTCAAGATTCTCTTATAATTTCTACATCATAGGTGCTCATGATAAGTTTAAATTCAAATGAATAACTTGATATTCCCTCGCTAAGCTTCACACACTCTTTTATAATGGTTTCAAATCATAATTGAGATGTGTCAAGATCATCAAAATAAGGATGTTACATTGCTTTTTTGGATGATATTCTCTTGGATGGTTCATAAATCAACATTTTCTGCAAGGGGACACTAATCAATTTTTCGTAGGTTACTTACAAATAGGAAAAGTAAAAGAAGAAAAAGAAAGAGCATCCAAAATGGAAATGAAATGAAAATAGATGGAAGGCACTGATAGACAGCAAATCCACACCATTTGGGTCCAACTCGGGAACAACAAGGCTTAAATCTCAATGCTTCCATTGAAGATAGGCATGCCACTCTCTCAACTTAGTCACTCCTAGCCATATATCTTCATTGGGAGTTCCAAGATACCTATTGCACACAAAAACCTCTCATGAATAGAACATTAATAGAACGTAACCAAAATATTACTTTCCAAACTTTTGGAAACTTGTAACCTATTATAAAAACAACACAATTTAATCTTCTACTTAGTTTACTTATCTATTGAGAATATCCTACATCATTTTTTTTGTATATCAAAACTTGTATAAAGTTGTAATATTGTGACTGCACCTCACGTTGTGGTTGTAGAGTGTAGTTATCTACAAATTTGACCACTGAAACTATGCTTCAAATTGGAAAAATTTCCTTGCATAGCTTAAATTGTATGTCCAACCAAAACACTATATGGGTATTCCTTACATACTCATACACTATATTTTCATGAAACATGGACATAAACTGATACACTAGAATCTTCTGAATAACCAAATCACACATTTTTTTTCTTAATTATCATCTTTTATGACGTATGCCACAGTTTTATACTTCCCGAACTCTACTAGTTTTTGTCCCACCTCATCTATGCTTTCCATATGTTGACATACTGGCATATGCTGTAAGCCACCACAATGCTGACATGAACCATCCAAGCATAGTGTCCTATAGAATATTTTTCCATCCTCTATTTCACATCAATTTTTTGATAAGAACTCTCTTGAATATTTTGGTGGGGCTTGTATGCCACAATCCTACAAAACATCATTAGTATGCACATCTAAACATATAGAACGATAAACATCATAATGGTTAGAGAATTCAATACGTAGTATACAACAAAAAGAAGTGCATGTGTGATTTATCTTGATTTATAAAGGTTTAATCATTTCAAATTATCTTTGAAAAATACTAATTTGAGGATAATCTTGTTGAAATTTATGAAAAAATTGGGTTTGAGTTATATCAAAAAAATGCTTTGGATGTGGCTCACGGTTCCGACTACTAATTCTCCTTCTTACCACATCCCATTGACTCTGAGATGGCCTTGTGTTATTCTTTCAATACTCTTCAATTAGTGTTATCAATGCTTCAACAAATTTTTTATCTTTTCATGGCGGTCTCCCTAAGAATACCCATAATTCATTTGAAATTGGTGCCCTTAATTATTTTCCACCTTTGAATGGCTCTTGATAAAGTTTTATATTAATTCTCATTTGTTCACTCGTCTTTCTAATGAGAAGAGATCTCTTTGTTTGACTACTTACCAAAGTCAATGTAATGACACGTCAAGTGACATTACTATCCTTTGAGAGTGAGGTCTTATCCACACTCTCATAAGAATACATTAGATTCTTCACAATAGTGTTTTCACTTGAAGCATTCAATGTTCTTAACCCAAGAGTTTTCATGATGTTTCTATAATTTTTACCCTGCATCATTTCAACAAATAGTTGACATCTTGCGGTCTCATTTAGCCTTTCAAAGAATGAATTCCAAATCTTATCAGCATATCTTCTACAAGTGCATGCTAGAATCTTACCTTCCATGTGCTATAAAATATCCTCATCAATATTAATCAAATACTTTGGCTTTCTACGCAAATTCTAGGTGGTGTTCTCCTAGGTACATACTCCTTAACATTAGGAATTTCATCAATATTTAAGTGAGGTGGGCTATATTTCGTACCTTTGATGGAGGGTGGAATAGAAGACATACCTTGAGGTTGATTGGGGATGATGGTGTACCTTCTTCATCAAATCTGAGTGATGATGTACTCTCAACTTAAGGTGTGGTGGATGGTGTCCCTTCATATTCACTTGCAGTAGATGGTATCCTTCCATATTCACTTGCGGTAGATGTTGTCCCTCCATATTCACTTGTGGTAGATGGTTTCCCTCCATATTCACTTGTGCTTAATGGCGTCCCTTCATATTCACTTTCAGTAGAGGGTGTGTCTCCAACTATGGTATCTAAATTTGTCTTTGCAAGATGCTTTCGCATTCATGCCCTTTGTGCCGCCAATGACTTTTCTATTTTTTTATGGTTGAGGTTCCTCTTCAATTATCTTTTTTTCATCAATTATATCCAATTTCTTCTTCTCATGCTATTTCCTCACTCATTCTCTCTCCTTTCCTTTATTGGTTTCAAACTCTTTCTCTATTAGTTTATTCCTTGTTCGTTTCCTCGGTATGGTAGATAATTTTACCTGTAGCATGGTAATGAGACAAATATTGGTTCCTAAAAAATGAATCCATACAAATAAATGAAATATATGTCATTCAAGGCTTCATACAAAATACTTACAATCATTCTATAGAAGAGTATTTCTAGCATAGAAAAAGGTCACATGATTTTTTTTTGAGGGAATGCCTTAAATAAATGTGGTAATGTGGCATGCCATGATTGCAAAATAGGATCAAAATAGAAGCATGGACAAGGAATGTGAATTCAAATTTCTTGTCAAAAAATTCAAATGCCTTTTCCATGCTTTGATTTTGAGCCTATCTTGCGATCATGGCATGCCACATTACCACATTTATTTAAGGCATTCCATCAAAAAAATCATGTGAGCAAATTGGAAAACTAGTGAGCTCACAAGCTTTCCAATTCAGTAGGGTTGACAAGGTAGCCAGCACGAAAAATGCCTATAGAAAATGGGGAGTCATGGTTAGGTAGGCATGAAAAAATGCCCTGGTTGGTAAAATGGGGATATCACGGACCTTTATGGTTGATACATCACTATGAGTCCCCATTTCTGGCATTTTTCACTATGCCCCTATGCTGTCAACCCTACTGAATTGGCATAAGCTAGTGAGCCTCACTAGCTTGTCTTATGCTACTCTGTGCCACACATTTCGCAAAACATTATTATCAAACAACAATTCAAATTCTTCCATGCTCACTTTGAGCCTATCTTGCAACTATTGAATTTATTAGCAACAGAGCTTATATACTAAATCCCGCCAAACTCATCGTAATTGGAAACGCAAGCAGCTCACTAGCTTGCCAAATGCAGGGTTGAGAAGGGGCAGCGAGTCTCATAGAAATGGGGAATCTCACCAAGGATGGTGGTAGGGGAACTGCATGCCCCCAGCATGGAATGGGGTATCACAATGGATGTAGGAAGATATGCTCAGGCAACTCAGGTCTCATGGTGATGTACATCACCATGAGACCCCATTTCTATGAGGCATATGCTGCCCTTGTACATCACCATGAGACCCCATTTCTATGAGGCATACATTGCCCCTACCTTGTCAACCCTACCGCATTGGTAAGCTAGTGGAGCACCACTAGCTTTTCAATGCTCCACTAGCTTACTAATGCAATAGGGTTGACAAGGGAGGGGGATCGTATGCCTCATAGAAATGGGGTCTCAAGGTGATGAGCACCCATCACCCTAAGACCCCATTTCTATGAGGCATACACTACCCCTCCCTTGTCAACCCAACCATATTGGCAAGCTAGTGTTGCTACCACTAGCTTGCCAATGCAGTAGGGTTGACAAGGTAGGGGCACCGTATTCCTCATAGAAATGGGATCTCACGGTGATATACATCACCGTGAGACCCCATTTTTATGAGGAATATGATAGAGTTTCCAAAATCCTTGCAAAATTTCAAGTAAATCATGACTGTTAAACTTAGAGCCTAAGGATGGGTTAGGGTTTTGGTCTGTGAACTCTCTTTGATAAATGTTCTACCTTAAAACCCTTTGGAATTTTAATTTTTCATTGACCTGTTTGATTGGTCACTAGTCATTTGAGCTATCACTTGAGCCTTTGAATGCATATATTCACTGACCCCATTTATCTAGGAAAGTCGGTCACCCGCACATTTTCCCACTTCAAATACCCATAAATTTTGGTGAAATATTTCACCATGAAAAATACTTATGTCTAAATCACTTTCTTGAGGGGTTGAATGTCATCATCCTAATTCATGAACCCCATTTTCAAAACATATTTTTGCACATGCAAGATATGCATTTAAGTTAGGTGGCCATCCATCGATGAAGATACATGAACAGGTGGGTTTCTTTCAGTGACAAATCATGGTTAGGGTTTTCTTCTTTGCATTGCTCATCGCCAAAGCTCTTCAAACTATTGGTTCAACTTCAGTGATGAGTGAAGGGTGTGGCGATATGTTGTATCACCCATTGCCAAAGTGTTTCTTTGACTTTTCTAGCTTCAATGATAAGCGATAGGAGGAGAGATTGAACGATATGGTGTCCAGGTGTTGGGCTTGTATTTCACTGCTTTCATCACCCATCATCGAAGACATTAATAACTTCAAGCTCAATCTAGTGATGAGTGATGGTGCGGGTTGTTTAGAGACATCACTAGAAAGTATTCATCACTAAAATGCTCAAGAGGGTCTAGTCATGTTCGATGACCAACGATGGAATTTTGTTCAAAAATATTCCATTCGAATTTGAATTTTGGCTTGTCACTAAAGATGGAGGGAGATGTTGAGGAGCTTCTACAACAATGATCAAGTTAAGGACAATAACACCTGGATATGGATGGGTACGTGGTAGTTTTAAAAGAACCTCATCGCTGTTTCCAAGTATTGAAGGGAAAGCAAGTGGCGATCCTTAATGGGCCTCTTTGATCGAGTTTTAAATCCTAAATGATCGATGGCTAGGATTCAACATAGAGTGATTGATTTTTCTTCTCGCTCCAGTGAGTCAGGGTGGCCATTAAATGCAAATCGCCTCTAATTCCTTTATTTAATGAGGATTTCCTGTAGTTTGTTCAATCATGCGCAATTATTAGGGTGCTAAAATAATTTTCGCAAGTACTAGAGGAGTGATACTTGAGTATTGAGCTAATTATCACATAAGTGGTGGTATGATATCCTTGGGTCTATAAGTGTGCATGCATGCATTATAGTAATCCATTAAAACTCCTAGGGTAGTATTATTGTGTTGGATCTCAAAAATGCAGGTTACAAATCTTAAGGGGATGCCAAGCTCTATAGTCAGAGTTGTAATGTTTTTGAACCAACAAATGGAGCTAACCTATATGGTTGATGACTCCATGCACTTCAACCTTTGTTAAACCTAGGCGGGTGGACCTTGATAGCTAAAGCAGATTAGGTGATTTACTTGTATCTAAGGATCTATCCACAGTGGCATAAAGTGTGGGATAGATGATGGCTTACTAACTACTACTAAAATTTGAAATGTGAATGTTTGGATAAGATTTTATAAAATTCTAAAATGGAATTGGTATGACCAGTGCCTACTTTTGTTGGGCTAATGGATTCAAGAGGTGAAAGATATGCGACTTACTTACCGGCTATAGTTCTAATTGTTTGGCACTTGTGATTGTTTATTATAAAATTCTAAAATGGAATTGGTATGACCAGTGCCTACTTCTGTTGGGCTAATGGATTCAAGAGGTGAAAGATATACGACTTACTTACCGGCTACAGTTCTAATTGTTTGGCACTTGTGATTGTTTATACCTTGTATAAACATGCAAGAATGTAATTGACAGACTCTAGTTATTGATCCAATTGATCCTATTAGGTTACTATGATTTACTAAAAGGATTTTAACCCTTCCTTGAACTTGAACCAATTAAGAAAATCACATAATGACAACAAATGTGTATTGACAAATGAAGTGTATCATCAATTTGAATAACAAGATAACATCAATGTGGAGATAGCTTGACAATCTTATCAATTACCTAATTCTTCTTACTGATCTAAATGTTACCTCCAAGTTATTGTAATCAATCAAAAGGATTTTAATTATTTAATAGAAACCAATTAACTTGACTACACAAAAACAACAAGTGTTCCTTGATGAAACTGAAATATTAGCTTGGATACACAGGTTCAAATAAGAGAGAAATAACAATGTGGAGACAACCAGATAATTGTTCAACTCAACAAACAATAGACACCAAATTAAAAATTCTTCTCCATTTGCATTATTTCAAAAGATTTTGCAATACACATCAGGATATTTTGTTTCAGCAACTGTTCCACCTATCCAACTACCTAACTCCTAATTCTAATCTAATTCTAATTGTTTTTTATTTTGATTTCAACCCTCATATATACATTACATTTTCAAGAGTTGTGATCCTTCACGCATTTGTTGGTTGCATCTCTTCATTTTATTTTAATTAATTACCTTCGAAAAATTAAAATACTTTAATCTTCATTATCTTTGTTTCTAGTGAAAATTATTTTGCAATGCACCTTAGCTTTAATTCCTTGCTGGCAATCTCCTGCTTTATATTTTACCCATTAAAATAAAAATAATCACCTGCATTATAACTCCTTTGGTGAAAATATTTTCCCTCCTGGTGAAATTATTTTACTTTTTATTTAATTTGTGCATATTTATTCAATGTAAAATACTCCTTCAGTAAAAACAATCTCCCATCACAAAGCTTTAATTTTCCTTTAATTTCCTCCATGAAAAATATTTACTCTCGATCATTAAAATATTCTCTAGGTAGAATAATTACCTCTTCCTTGGTGAAAAATATTTTGAAAATACTTCACAACTTCATTTCACATAAGATAATACTTTTACCTTGCACATTTATTTTAGAGTTTTAATCCAAATAATGTTTCTTCCATAGTCTCAAATCTTCCCAAAGTATTCACCACATTTATACAAATAAAATATCATTTCAGAGGGACTTATGAATTTCGATGAGACCTCAGAACAGTCTCCCCAATAATTTATTTATGCCTTTTGTTTGAAAGGATAAGTCGATGGGACTTTCCCCAAAAATCTCATTGGAGTGACTCACTTAATCAGAGAAATATGAGAAATTCACTTCGACAATACATGTTACTCCGATGCATTTAGGGTTTTTCACATGGCATTCTATGGATGTGCGAATCTTGCTTCAATCAATACAAAGATCCCTCTATGGAGCCCACATGCAAGAGCTATGGCTCATGCATTTCTATCCATTTCCCACACATGAGCTAAATAGCCATAAGAATAATAAGATATTCAGCCAAGGGAGGCTTGAATGTACAGTCCACTACCATGATGCCACTTTCGTTTCTTTTCAATACTTCTTGTTTGGTGAACAATGCTCAATACATTCTCTTGTGGATGCGCTTGTCCTAAACATAAAATCCTACATTAATACTCACCTTATGAATTTCAATATGTTTGTAGATATCCATGTTGCTCGTAAATTTTGCTTTCATATTTGCTAATATTTTTTACTCAAGTTATCAAATGATGGATGTGTAGATTCTCCTTAAAAAAATTTGTTGCATAACACTTTTGTGATCTATATTTTACCATTCTCAAATATTGGTACTATATGCAAGTATGAAACCAAAACCCTAAAAATAGTATATTCTCCTTCGTTCACCCATCTCGAAGGAGTCGTCACTGCATATATGCCATTTGTGATTTTGACTTGGTTGCTTCCTTGTAGGGTATGTGGGGAGAATGTTAAATGTCATAGATGTCAAACATAGTGCCCAAGTCCTTTTCTATTTATCCACATGACCTATCCTTTCACTTCTATTACTTTTATTGTATTTTCTCTTTCATGAATTATGTGGCGCAACCCCTCCACAAGTTTATCCACTATAAACACATTTTCCATAGTATGTTCTAAGTCTTGTTATACCACACGTTCTTCAATATTAGTTTGTGAAATAGATCTATAACCATAGTAAGTGGCATCTTCTAGAGACTTGTGGGATTCATGAGTATTTTGGGTAGTACTCTTTTGGACCTTTTAGATTTGTTTTGTCTTCTAAACCAATAAGGTGGGTATGAGGAACTTTCGCATCTACCATTGCTTTTAGTTTTGCACATTCTTATTGCCAAGCCAAATTCCCTTGTTTCTATCACTCTGTGGTCAAGCTATATATAGCCTTGATAATTGCTTGTGTGAGAAGCTTCTAGATTGGCCTAATGATCCAAACTCGAGGATGGTGATACTGAAAATATGAAAACTTGTTTGAGATCTAAGAATTTCAAATACTATTTTGGTCCTTTTGTAGACTAGTATATGATAAGGGCAATTGATAAATTTCATCTTCCATATCCATTTGATCAAATATTCTCTATTTGTTAGGCCCTAAAATGTCCACTCATCTTTGAAATATCAACTTTGACCACATGTGATGTATACAGAAGTTCATAACCATGTTGTGTATGAGTTTCAAAAATATTCAATTCACTGTCTAATAATAATCCCTTTAGAATGCCTAAACACCAATCCCTTCCTAAGGATGGCCTAGGTTTTCCTTTTTGTTTTTGAGGAAGAGTCACTACCATCCAATTCAATCACTTTATGAAACATTTCTTAATGGTCTCTTTTCCACAATCCCTTTTTGACATTTTGCACTGCTATCAAATTAAGTCAAGTAGCCTTCAGAATTGCTTTGAAAGAATGATCAAATGATCTCCAAAAGTCATGAAAAATGCACCGAAATGTTGAGTTGTGATAGGGAAGCACGGTTGTAGAATGATTTGGTATGAGGTGATCAAGATTAAAAATTCTTAAAGGTCAAAGTTTCCTACTTAATTAATTCTTAAAACTGCACTTTGTCAAACTCAATTGAAACCCTCCAACATGCCTCCTTGAAAAAAAATTAAATCAAATCCTATGAAGTTGTAACTTTGGAGATTAGTTAATTTAGGTAAAATGAACACGTGTACGAGAGGGCTTTCCATTATTTTATTTTCTTCACCAAATATCAAGCATCAAAGTTGACCTTTTGTAACTATTTTGGAAATGTAGTCTTCAAACTGGGTAAAATCCATTTGGATTTGATTTTGAAAAAATATCAAATGATGTCCTAAAGCTCTGAAAATTGACATGGATGCACATTGAGATGGGGAGAATCAAGATCACCAATTGGTTTGTCATGAAACCCTTTTAGTTGCTTACTATTGTCCTCCAAAGTTGACCTACTTGGCATATTTTACTGTGTAGACAACAAACCTTCACAGAACCCTTCAACTTGCCCTTTTGAAACTTTATCATATCAGATCATAGGAAACTAAAACTTAGCATACAAATTCCCATATGTCAGATAAACATGCCTGCAAGGTGATTTTGTATGAAATTACACTAGGTTCATTTTGTGAATTTTCAAAGTGGGCCATTTGAGTAGATTTTCCAACTATACTCTTGAGTGCTAAAATCAATAGTTTTCCACATGGGAAGCTAAATTTTTGCAAAAGTTTGCATGAAATTTTAGGCTTCAATAGTGGCTCCATTTGGGGATGTATGCCCCTTGTGGGAATTGCTAGAATCCAGGTCTTTGGGAAAGTAGACCAAGTGTTTTATCCATTGAGCAACACACTCAAACCATTTTTTTGTCATGAACTGATATGGTTTTGAAAAATCCACACCACAACTAATGGAAAAAGGCCACCAAAAAGAAAGGCCCCTATTTTCCTCTATCATACACCTTGTTTTGTTCTGAGTTCATCAAATTCCTCTTGAAAACATTCATGCAATCTACCCTACTACATGCATTACCATTGGAAACTTTCAGAATAACACTGTGTTCAACTTGACCCATGTTCCTTTCACCATTATGGAATTCATAATTTCCATTATCATGTGATAAATCTTTTCCATCTCCATCGTACAAAGTGTATTCACATTCAATGCAACATTTCTCATTATTTTTCTCAATAACATGTATTGTTAAATGATCTCCCAGCTGCACTGAACATGCATCATTTGAATGCTTCTCATGTAATTCTAAAAATTCTATCACATCAACATCTTTTGGAATAATCATATCTGAAATATTTTCTACTTCTTCAATATCACTAATTGGCAGTGACACAAATTTCTGACTCTTATAGTCATCATTATGCACATATGAACCAATTGATGTTGAACAAGCATTATCCATGATATGAAAATTAGTGTCATTCTAAAGAGTTTCCAATTCTGATTTATATATCCCTTCTTAAATAGCAATAGAAATAGAATCTTGATTATCTTCAAAATTTCATTCATCATTGTCACACAAAGTGCTTTCACTGTCAAGGAAAATGTATGCCAAAGATGAAATTTTTGAATCATTCTTATGTGTGTATTTTTTTTATTTAGCTGCCAGTAGATTTGAAAAAATTTCACTACTAAGTGAACCTGCTTCTTCATCCATCTTATCGTTTCTATATTCGTTACTTTTTTCAGCATCAAAAAGTGGCAATTCAGATGCATTGATCTCATTTTCATTGGCCTCACCAATTGGTGCATCATCCTGATTGTCATAAAATACTTCATCTTCATCATAAAGTGGATTTGAATACACATGAAATTCATGTTCTAGCACACCTTGGAAAAAAATCATTGGATCTTCTTCTATCTTTCCATCATGTAATGGGTTTGAAAAAAAATTGAAAACCATTTTCAGGTGTACAAACCTCTTCTTCATTAAATTTTTCTTCATGGTACTCAACTATAGCTATATGTGTTATTTGTTCACTGTCAAATGGACTTGCTTCTTCAATCACATTTTCCATTGCTTCTTTTTCCTGATCTCCATAAGAGCTGCAAGAATCACTTAATTGCAAATTCACACGATTTTCATCAAAATCTAGATCTACAATGGATCCTTCATAACATGCATTGTTCTCATAGTCACAATCTGTTATGTAGGAGAGACCCTCTATATCTTCATCCTCATCATGCAAGTTGTTATAGAAATTATTTTCACTTGCACCTAGTTCTTCTATTGGCTACATTATTTGATCAATTTCTCCATCTTCATTAATGATGTCGCCACTGTACATTCACTAAATTGATAGCATCCCCATACCTTTTCTTTTCTATGAATCCATCCATTTCATACACCTGGTCAAAAGTAACTAGTTTCCATGACTCAGGCCATTTTAATGAATGAGACACATACATTCTCATGAATATTTCAATGTATATGGATTTATCAGGCCTAACATTAGTAGATATTTGAATATAGATATTCAATGTTCTCTTGAATAAAGAAAATCCAGATTCTGACATTCTTTGGCTTCCCTTTTGAAAATACTCTTTATTTTTCTCTTTAAATTGGTAGATTAATTTATTTGCAAGTTCATTCCATGAAGAAATGCAAAGCATAGGAAGCTTGTAAAACCAATCTTCAACATTTTTTTCTAATGTTTCCACAAAAAGCTTCATGATAACATCCTCTCCATTGATTTTCCAATTCACCACTAAATCAATGAATTGTTGCAAGTGCACATCTATTGATTCTAATTTGTATCCATTAAATTTTGGCAAATGAATTTTAATATTCAAGGGAGGAGGAAGAATTGGGTAACTGTGAATAGTTTTGAAATAAAGTGGTTTGTGCACTACAAGGTCTGCTACCCTTTGTTGGAAAAGTATTTGTTGCATTTTTACATCTTCTTGTAGACTTTGATTGAAATAAGGGTTAATATTGCTTTACAAATTTTTATGTGGAATTTGGTGTCAATAATGCCCAACATGTTGATGATATTCATGATCTTGATAGCTCACTAATCTTTGACCAGGAGAGACAAGATAAGCATTTATTTGTTTTGATGATTGTGGTGCATATTTGTCCTACTGTGAATGATATGCATTACCTCCGTTGCCACAACTCTCAATTTCACCATAATGTGTTTAGGGAAAATAATAGTTGCTATAGATATTTTAAATTGTGATCTTTATTTTTGACTGGCAATGTTTTAGTTTCAAACTATTGTGTATTCTTCATCAAATTTTTACTCGAGTCACCACCTACTTTTCCAAAAGTAGGAAAATGAAATGGATTTTGAAATTGTTCTTGATTTACCCCAGTGGAATCTCCTCACTCAACAATATGGAAGTAAGTACCCAAATGTGAAGGGCTGATGCAAAAGGTTGGGTACACAAAAAACTCAAAAAGTGGAAATGTTTTTGCTGTTTTTCAGAATTTGTCACACTTGGACTGAAAATTTGAGGCACTTCCACAATGAATCTTAAAAAAATTTAGTAATATGAAATTTTCAATTTTGAATCTAGTTTCCAAATATGTAAATTATTAAAATACCTAGTTTATAGAAATTAAATTTTGATAAGGATCTATAAAAACCACTTTTTAAAAGTCCTTGTTTTTTTACCATACCAAGCAGGTGTACAGACAACACTTTTTGACCCAAATAAAATTATTTTGCTGATTCCTTTTAGGAAAAGAGAGCTAAAAACATGAAGTTTGGGCTGGATTTTTTTTAGTAATTTTTGGTTGAATATTTTTTTTTAATTAATTTTTTATTGGCCTTAATTGATGTTTTTTCAAATCAACGTGTACAGACAACATAATTGGACCTAAACAAAACATTTTTTTACTCTCTTTTTTTTCATTGTGTAGAGAATTGTCTAAAGTTTGGTCCCATATAATTTTTTTTACAAGAAACTCAACCAATACAAAGTTATTAAAAAACCAATAAAACTTGATATTTTAAGTTTAAGGCCTAGTTTGCTTAGAAATTAATTAAAAAATAGCAAACATAATCCAATTTTAACAAAAATTATATATTTAGAAAGTAGACATTGTGTTCTCTAATGGGTTTTAATTTTATAGATTCATTCAGAAAAAAAGTCCATCATCTATGTTGTCAAAGTTGGACATTCTTCTTCAATCTGCCTTAGTTTTTTAGTTGCAAGTCAAAAGCTAAGACTCGGATTGCCAAGCCTTTCCCAAGTCTAAAACTAGCGCCAGATTTGGCATGGGAGATCAACTTTTAAATAACGCATATGCGTTATAGAAACACGTACGCATTATTTAAATGAAACGCGTACGCGTTTCATATCGCATACGCATTACATTTTGGCCGTTGGGAGACCGTAACACATACGTGTACGTGTGTCTATAATAGTTGTTTTCCCTAATTTGAAAAATACTGGTAAAACACAATTTTCCTACAACATTTTTTTTCTGTAGTACGGTCTGAAAGTGTCATTTTCTGTGTTTTTATTGCAAATTTGTCTTGTGCAGGGCATATTCTATTCAAATTGTTGGAAGAGAAAAAATGCAAGTTAAATTTTCTGAAGTGGAATCAAGTGCAAGAACTTTTTACAAGAAGATTTGGAAAAAGTGAATTTTTGGATGTACTCATGATGATTTTGTACTTCAGAGTTTATAGAAAAAATAATCTTCATAGTACATATTTTTATTTGAATATTCAAAGGAGGTGGCAATTTTAAAATAGGTTTCTTGAATTATTGTTTTTGTCATCAAAGAGGGTTTGGTAACCATGGGTGATAAGAAAAGACAAAGAGAAAGATATAGAAAGGTAATGACATCCGAAGAAATTCAAGCAAATAAAGATAAGGAGGCAAAACGACAAAGGGAAAGGAGAGAAATGATTCATCAAATGAAAAATTTGGAAGCATCTAGTTCCAAGAATGTCGAAGAGGAAGCCATGAATGATGAAATGAATGTAGATGATGCAAATGTGGAGATGGTGAATATGGAAGAAAATTCAATTATGGAGACAAACCCAACTGTGCCTTCAACTTCAACTTTGAATGATATGCAAACAACTTCAGGTGTGTCTTCAAATCCACCTCCCAATGATATGGAAAATGCACCTATTCAAACAATCTATCCAGGTATGTGTTCAAATCCAAGTTTTTATAATATTTATATTGCTTGTTTAGAAGAAGCTGGATACACAATTGATGAGATCAATAATACTAGGGTTGAAACAATGCAGAAACAAGAAAATGATGAAATTATATCTTATGAGAATGTAAATGAGAATGAAATCCCTAATATTGATGAAAATGAGAATGAAATCCCTTTTACATTTGAAAATGAAAATGAAACCCCTTGTGTGAATGAAAATGAAACTCCATCTATGGATGAAGGTGAAAATGTTTTTTTAACAATTGAAACAAATGTGCTAGATAACCTTCATGGTAAAGTTTCTTCAAGAAAATTAGAAATTATGGAAATAAAATATATAAAATGTTTTTTTATAGAAAGAAATTAGGATTCCAATGTCAACTCATGGTGCAATTGATGAGAATGTTTAAAATGAGAAAAGTGATGAAAAAATTAGGTGTTTTTGTAAAACCAAAAAAGAAAGATGATTCAGTAGAACAAGTCATATCTAGTGTTGCTAATGCTATTGATGTTATTGGTAAGAAAAGTCGATCAAAAGATAAGAATGCGGCTCGTCCGTGCAATAACAACTGCTCTAGTTGATAAAACAGCTTCAAATAAAAGAATGTTAAGTAAGATTAGTAAATGTATAAACTTAAATCCTAGAACTTTGATAAGAGCTGCTAAAAGAAGAGAAAGTATTGAAAAAGATCCTATTAATCAATGTTGGAGTTTTAGTGGTAGACTCCCAAGATCAGACATGAAATTAACTAATGAAATTAAATCTTTAATCGAAAAATTTTGGTATGATAATACAAGAGTATCACCTAACATTAGAGATGTCTTAAAATTAAGGGTGGGTTCCAAAATTCGTGAACCTCATCCAAAGCATCTCTTAGATATGACTCAAACTGAATTATATAAAAAAAATTTAGATGCTTCAATCTTACCATTGAATATTAACATAAGTCAAAGATCATTCAAAAAGTGTAAACCTTGGTATGTTAGAATTAATAAGCAATGAATCTCTTGTTGTTGTAAGACCCATGTACAATTTTGTTATTATTATGATAGTTTTTGATATATATGATGCACTTTGCATGCTAACCAAATTATGCAGGACATTTGTGGTATTACTATGCCACCTGAAAGAATCAAAGATTTTATAGCAGGTTTGTTTTGTAATCCCTCTTTAAATGGAAACTCATTTTTTTTTAAAAGGATGCATATCTGGAGAATGCGATAGATGTGGTAACTTTTCATTATTAGGAGAATGTATGCATGAAAGTAGTTTAGATGAATTTGGAAAACAATTAGTGGATGTAAAAATTTTTAAAATATTGAGTATTCTTTAAAAGATGGTAAAATTGGAAAATGTGTTGAGCTAATTGTGGAAAAAGTTAGTGTGTATGCTTTTATTAATCGTAATTTAAAGATCACTTCACCTAAATATGTTCAACACTCCTTTAATGCTCATTGGCTTGATAATCAATTCCTGCTTTATGTAAAAAAAAAAAAAAAAAAAAACATTACTCTAAATTGAACTATATTGTCAATTGTTGATTTTGCTGAAAATTATACTCTTGCTCCACAAGAAGAACAATCACAATATAATCTGCAAGTAGCTATATTTGTTCACATTGTTTATAGACATGCTGCTGAAGATAGTAATGTAAGATAATAGAAATTTTTGAGAGAGTACCACCCATTTTATGTAAGTGATAATCGATTATATTCATCCTGAGTTTGTACAATATTGTTTTGATATATTTAATAAAATTCCCAAAGAGAGGGGAATTCAAATGCTAGAACATCTCATATGGTCAAATAATTGCAATGTGCCAATTCAAAAATGCTAGAATGTTTTGTATTGGCTATGTAGAGCTCATAAGGAAAATAATATCCAACACATATGGAGTTTTTTTGAAGCTGTTCATGGTAAGGGAGAACACGATGGAGCAGGTGCATGTGTAAAAAGAGCTCTTGCTAGAGAGCAACTAAAATTTGAGGATGCTGCAAAATTTAGAAATGCACGTGCAATTGTAGATTGGTGCAATACCAAATTATCTACAAGAACAAGTGAGAAATCAATAATTCGACGCTTCTTTTGGTTAGTTGAAGAAAATGATATTTTTTCTCGACGGGATTGTGAAACAATTAATGGAAGTGCAAAATGGCATTCATTTAAGAGTTCGAATGCAAACACATGGACAATATGAACAAGGGAGTTGGCATGCTATTGTCAATTTTGTATTGTAGGTGATTGGCAGGCATATGAAAATATGGAATGGGTCAAACAATGGAAACAAAGAGCT
Organism: Sequoia sempervirens; assembly: GCA_007258455.2. Classification (NCBI taxonomy): domain Eukaryota; kingdom Viridiplantae; phylum Streptophyta; class Pinopsida; order Cupressales; family Cupressaceae; genus Sequoia; species Sequoia sempervirens. Next base: position 715,270,969 of record VDFB02281492.1, read on the forward strand.
TTAACACCTACATTGACACATGTTCAACATGAAATGACAATTGAAGATAATCAAGTGTTCACATCAGATGATTATTATCGTGTTTCAGATCTTGTACAAGAAGGTACATTATTTATTGAGTTGAATTTTGTATGTATGCATGTTTATATGAGTTAAATATAAGTCACTTTTTATTGAATTTTGTATTTATTTTTGCAAGACATGTGTATGCTGTTGTTGCACCTCAAGGGAATGAAGAGCAGACAGAGTACTGGTTGGCTAGATGTGTTGAGAGAAAACTTAAGTTGATACATACTAGAGTGGATGATGACAACTTTGAGTATCCAATTGGTTCAGTGGTTGTTGTTGGCACCTGGCTTCAAAAATATTTGATGAGAAAGAATGGCTTTCCTGCATTTAAAGATTATGAAAGACACAAGAAGATTATGCATTATTCACATTTGATTTTGGCAACCAATATAAAACTAGTTAGATATCAAGGGAGGCCTGCTAATAAAGTTTTATGGACAATTTCAATGGATGATCATGAGACAATCATAGATGCATTACAAAAAAGAGAGGATGCAGATGGTACAATAGAGTAAATAAATATTGGTAAGTATATCTAGTCGTATATATATTTAATTGATATGTATATATATATTTGTCTTTAATCATTTCCTAATTAAAGTTTTATATCATTTTTTGTTTTAGGTCTCCCAAAATTAGATGCTTTACAAAAAAGAGAGCAGATGCACATATATTACAATGGAATTTGAATCTAGAGACAGGTAACTATATATAGTTCTAGATACATTTAATTGATACTTTATAATTGATTTCATATCCCCTTAAGCCATTCTCTTAAAACCCCTTAATTCATCCTCTTATGTACCATTAATCCATCATTTTGCATCACTTTAACTCATTTTATCAACTACCATTAATCCATCCTCTTAGGACCCCGTAATCCATACCCTCATATATCTACCCTTAATTTGTCCACTTTCATCCACTTAAGTCACTCTCTCAACACCCCTTAATTCATCCTCTTAGGACCCCTCAATCAATATCCTCATATATCTACCCTTAATCCATCCACTTGCATCCCCTTAAGTCACTCTCTCAACACCCCTTGGGGTTTAAATTCATTCTCTCAACTCCCCTTAATCCACCCTCTTACATCACTTTAACTCATTTTATCAACTCCCCTTAATCCACCCTCTTGCATCCCCTTAATCCACCCTCTCACATCCCTTCAACTCATTCTCTCACCTCCCCTTAATCCACCCTCTTGCATCACTTTTCTTTAACTCATTCCCTTCAACTCCCCTTTAATCCAATCTCTCTTACATCCCTTCAACTCATTCTATCAACTCCCCTAATCTACCCTCTGCATCCCCTTAATCCACTCTCTTTACATCACTTTTAACTCATATTTTATCAACTCTTTAATCCACCCTCTTGCATCTCTTAATCCACCCTCTCTTACATCATCACTTTTAACTCATTTTAGGTTTAGGGTTTTAGGGTTTAGGTTTAGGGTTTAACTCATTTTTATCAACTCCTTAATCCACCCTCTTGCATCCCCTTAATCCACCTCCTCTTACATCACTCTTTTAACTCATTTTATCAACTCCTTTAATCCACCCTCTTACATCCCTCTTTCAACTCATTCTATCAACTCCTTAATCCAATCTCTCTTGCATCCCTTCAAGTCATTCTATCAACTCCTAATCCACCCCTCTTGCATCCCCCTTTTTTAATCCACCCCTCTTTACATCACTTAACTCATTTTATCATCTCCCCTTAATCCACCTTCTTACATCCCTTCAACTCATTCTATCAACTCCCCTTAATCCACCCTCTTACATCCATTCAACTCATTCTCTCAACTCCCCTTAATCCACCCTCTTGCATCCCCTTAATCCACCCTCTTACATCACTTCAACTCATTTTATCAACTCTCCCTTAATCCACCCTCTTACATCACTTTAACTCATTTTAGGGTTTGTTAGGTTTAGGGTTTAATCATTTTTATCAACTCCCTTGATCCAATCTCTTACATCATTTTAATTCATTTTATCAACTCTTAATCCAATCTCTTGCATCCCTTCAAGTCATTCTATCAACTCCCCTTAATCCACCCTCTTGCATCCCTTCTTAATCCACCCTCTTACATCACTTTAACTCATTTTATCAACTCCCCTTAATCCACCCTCTTGCATCCCTTCAAGTCATTTTATCAACTCCCCTTAATCCACCCTCTTGCATCCCCTTAATTCGTCCTCTTAAAGGACCTGTTAAGCCATATCCTAGGGTTCATGAGATGCATCCTCTTAACTCCCCTTAAGGAATTCTCTTAAGACCCCCCCTTAAGCTATATATCCTCTTAGGTCCCCTTAATCCATCCTATGGCTAACATCATTTGAATTTGTATGGAATTTACTATATGCAGTTCTTTTCTTGCATGAATTTTTTACTTAAATGACTCATAAAAATTGTAGTTACTTACATTAATTATTTTTGCAAGTTCTCATCAAGTCGGTCTACAATGTGATTGTTGAACTAAAAAACTATTTTATCTGGAGACTATGTAAATATCAATTTTTGGTATTCACCTAAAAGTTGATAAGCTTTAATTGTATCTAAATGCACATATATGTTTCATCATGTTATATAGTTCTACATTAAACATCTTGATGTACATTATATATGTTTGTTCGATGTCACTTTTTAAATATCTTATTCAAATTTTATAGATTATACATATTTCATGTGTCTTCTATTTACCACATTTTATATAATTATTCAATTGTATAGATTATACATTAAATATACATACAAGGAGATGGTTTTTTGTTTATTGATTCAAATATTTGCTATGTAATTGGAAAATAATTAGAATTACTTGCCCTTAATTTATTATGAATATGATTTAAGAAACTAGTTAAGGAATGTTTTAATTTGTCACCTAACCATGTGATAAGTTATATATATATGAAATTTGATTCTAGATAAGAATTATTATATAGTGCATGTATTACTTAAAAATTTGATAAAATATAAATATATAGATATGTATATAAATGCATATAATTATGAAAATGAACATAACATGATCTCATAATTGACTGCATATATAATCATCATATTAAAGTCAACTGATATAAATAGACACACATATATGATAATAACATGTTCAAAATAAAACTAGAGATCTAGATAGTCCATAAAATTTATATGTCAAGTCCAACACATATATTGAAATAAAACTAGAGATTTGTAGTCCATAAAATATAAAACCATCTAACTCTCAGGCTGATCGGTCAAATCAAGTCTCCTCTTTGTTCCACGTTGACTAGATGTACCTACATCATGTTGTAAAAGAGTTCAAGAAACTCAAAATTAGATTTAAATTTATTTAGAAATTTTGATATAATTAAACATATTTAAAATTGAAAATATAAACTTTTAGATAAAAAAAAACTAATTAAATATCGACTAAATATAGTAAAAATAATTTCTAGTATGCATAAATTACCATATGGTCATGTGAATCAACTGGCACATTTTCTTCAACAGGTAACATAACTGTCTGTTGAGAAGATGCAAATGCCTGATCCACTATATCCTGCATATTCATATAAAGCAAACAATATGTGAAAACCTTGAATATATATATATATATATATAATGTTCATAAAAATTGTATAGGAGATTTAAAGTAAAGTTTACAACCTCGAATGATATGACCTCATGATCACGCACCTGAGATTGCCCATGAATAGATGTCAATGATGTCTCAGGTGCACAGCCCGCCATGGTTATCTCATCAAATCTACATATAGATGTACAACAGTTCATATAGATCATTCACACATATGTATGTAAATGAAAAAATTAAATTAGATCTATGATGTGTATTTAATTTAAACTTAACAAACTTTTGAAAGCACACACATGAGCTGATGATGTCTCAAGAGCGCTCACCACTGTAACTTGTGGCTGGTCAATACTAGGAATAGTATGACCTCCCTGCATCTAGATATAATATATCAATTCACACATGTGTACAAATTCAAATTAAATTATATATATATATATATCCACACAAATTATTTAATATATTTTGGTTCAAGTACCTGTCGAAAAGGTGAGCCCAAATCTACAGCACTCGACATATACACACGATGATGATATTGAGTTCCGGGCATCACGTCATCATGCGTCTATACACCAAACACAAAATTATTGAATTAATATTATTAATATATATATATTTTGATGTTATTATTTACATGAATTTTTTACATTTCAAACTTGAATTAAATTTAAGTTCAAAAGATGAACATACCTGTGTGGGACATCCTCAGAATATAGTAAATCTAGGTATGATCCCACCCAGATGCATGTGCCTCACCTGAAGTGGATGTCTCGAGTATCCCTATAGCCCGAGCCTCCATGCTCAGTATAGCACTTCAGTGGCGTGTGTAGTCTGTTGGAGTGAGACATCCTGAAGTGAACTCCAGTTTCTAGTGTAGATAACATGGTTTGCTACTGAAATGCAGCAGGAATACCAGGAGAAGGAGGAGGAACAAGAGGAGCAACTAGAGCACGTCGTTGAGGATTGACATGTGCTCCTAGTCTATGTTGGGGCATGTCACGCCCAGCTCCCTGAAATGACCTCATATCAAAATAGTTGGGTTTTTTACCCAACTCAAACTCAGCCCATAACTTTCTCAAAAAATATAAGGGCACCTCACTATTGCCATGTGGTGGAGTATCAAACACCATCCACCATCTCTCCCAAAAATTTGCAGCTATCTGCGGGTGCCTACACCATAAAATTGAAATTATTTTTTTTGTGGGTGGTATTGGTTCGTTTGTTTGGGGGTTCACAAAATATTGGCACATAGCTTGTTTAGTGATTTTTAGGTCATTGATTTCTTTATATTACAGTCCATCTACATAGAATTGTCTCCTCTCTTCTCTCCATTAATGGAACCTATCTAGGTCTGCATTGATAGATCGAACAGAATCGACAATAGTTTGCATCGTAGATGCAAACCGTGCGAGATGTGGAGGGATTCTAGTCTCATTTTTTATGAGATCTATGTTTCCTTGAATGACAACTAAGTTGGCTTGAATATTCTCTCTTAGTTTATTTTGGTCAAATGGAGGAGGGGGTGGGGGGTTAGGTGGTGGAGAATGCGGAGGTGAGTTAGGCATATCCTCATGTGGTGGGGTGGAATGTGCACCAGGATCTATAGGGACTTCTGGATTAGGCATGAAATCCTCTAAAGTGAAAAGTGGATCCATTCGAGAAATGATATGGCAACTACATGTTAAACAATTAAAATATATATATCAACAAACTAATTAAATAATGCACACAATTTGAAAGTTATTTAAAAATCACATTGAACATGCACAAATTCAAAATATATTTCATTTGAAGACCATTCAATTTATAACATTAAAAAATCATAGCATTAAAAATTCATATTATAAATGAGAGTTGAATAGAAACCATAGTCACTTAAGAACTATAAATGAGAGTTGAATAAAAACAGAAGGTTAGTAGAACAAGTGATGAAAAATATTGAAAATCATTGAAGACCTCTCTTGCACATTCTAGGAGACAACATAAATGGTAACCTCAACTACTAAGATGATCAAATAATTTTCAGATTCACTGCATGAGTCAGTATCCAAGAATTATATTTCAAGAATGATAAAATAAAAAAAGATATTCAAAAATTCCAAGAATCTTGAGGTGGTTGATTTTGATGAACTACAAGGGAACTTAGAAGAATCTACATTTTCTTAGAGGATTAAGTTTAAGTATCAAAAGGGTCAGGCTAGTACGAATGATTTAAATGAATTTATTAATATCTTTTCAAATAACTTTATAGACTCGAAGTATTTTACGTACTAGTTAAATTACTTTGCGCATTCTTTATTCTTTTAAATAAATGTAATAAATCAACATAGATATTGATAAATATTGAGATGGTGTGGGATTTCCCACTCATCTTGTAGTTCTCAATTAGCTTTAAATTAATTTTCAATTAGTTTTCCAATTAGAGCAAGTCACCTAGGGTTAAGTTTCAACTAAACTCTTTCAGATCCTTAAATTTTGGGACACCTAGTTCCTATGTACATCTCTCTTTAAAAATTATGTAAGGGTTAGAAATAATTTTTATCATAGAATGCATCTACATTTGCTACATCTAACTCTACTAAATTTAGTGTATTTTGGTATTTTTGGATGAATCAAAGGATCATGCTTGTTGTCTTGCAAAGGATTATCTTATCTTGGTAATAAATAAAGGATTGTAATAAATGTAAATAAATTTACATTGAATAAATTGGTGAGATTTGTATTATTGAATTCTTCATAGGGTTATGTCTCACAAATGCACATGAATATGGTGGTATAATCAAATCTAGTGAATGTAGTGATCTAATTATTGTTGTCAATTTTATTCAATTTTTATCTTCTCATCCCTATTGCTCTTATGATTTTTCTGTAAATTTATTGATAATGAACAAAACACTAGTTCCCATATGTACCCTACGTATTCATTGGTTTTCACTTAAATTTACTTAGATACCTAAGAATAATGTTCATCTACACTAATCTAATTACCTAGAAATAAGACTGATTTAAATCATATAATTTAACTAAGAGTTAAGGTAGCCACAAACCAACTACTTATAACCTTATGCACACTATGGGGTTAAGGGTACTAGCAAAAATCACAAGAATCGATGAAGAGGCATAGAGGTAGACAAAATCTCAGGAAATTAAACATAGTAAAGATATTGAACAGGGAACTGTAAAAAGTTTGGAGAACTTCTTGACAAGATACTTGGGTAAGGAAAAACTTGAAAACTGAAATATATAAAAGAACTTAGAGGAAACCTAAGAAAATGTGCAAATGGGGAATAATGGAGGAATAGTGTGTTAGCAAAGGAAAGTATAAAAAATCACCATAGGCTAAAAATAGGGTCAATCATACTCATACATATGAGTTTATTTGATTCAAGACAATTTAGGCATATGATGAAGATAGGAGGGGAGGCAAAGCATGACTTGAATTTCACAAGTTAACCAAGAGACCCATTTTAGTAAATCTATGATCTCATAGAAATGATGGGTACTTGAGGGAACCAAAGATATTAAAGGGGAAAATACTAGGCTATTAAAAATTGCAGCTCTAATTTGAAAAAAAATAGGTTGAGTGGTTTTATCTTAGCTTGACTTATCATCCTAGTGTAAATAAAAATATTGATGTGATGAATAGGAATTTTGGGCTATTTACTAATATTTATAGTTGGTGGCAAACCAAATTAGTCAGACTTAGTATATGCACATGCTAAATTTTCTTACAACAATTTAGTAAGTTAGAGCATAGTAAGACATTGTTTCAAGTTCTATATGAATGTAGCCTTGAATATTTTGCAAAGTTTAGTGAAGTGGTTGAAATACATACAAAGAGTGCATCTAGGTAGAATACTTGGCCAAGCATATTATATATGTGTATAAGTAGGTAGAGAGTATCAATGAAGAGGAACTATAAATGCAAGGAGTGTGTAGACTTAGGAAGAAGGAAAAGGGAATTTAAGGAAGGTTTCTAGTTTTAGCTCACCTAAGGGGAGAGAGGTCTCTAAGATAAAACTTAGAAATTCTTAGGATTATGAATCTTTATCATGATACAAGACTATGGTATAGAAAAAAGAGAACTTCACAGCCTTGACAAGACCAACATAATGAATGAAATATCCTCTTATTAACCTATGTAATGTTGTATGTTGAGGATGTAGAAAACTACTTATAAACACCCCAACAGTTCCCTTTTACACATTCTTCCTAACCCTTAATACTTACATTTATCACATAGATTAAATTATCTCCTTTCCACCTAATATTGAAGTGATATATTAGATCACATTTTGGTTATTTAAAAACTCTCAAAATGTACTCAAATGATAAGATATTTATTTAGAGGTAGGGATCATATTACATAGTGGTTTATCATGATTGAACTACATATTTTTAAATTCAATATCATTGAACCATATTTCATGAGTCATAGTTCACAAGAACTCTTCTCTCATGAGCATGAATGATCAAATTAGAATTAATTAAATATATGTGATGCTAATAGGGGTGAATAATTGTGACCTCCATAGAGTTCAAGCATCTTAGTATTACACTAACTCAAGCATATTTAATAGTGAGGTTTCCCCCAAGATCAAGCCCATTTGACTTGCTACCTTATTTAAAAAACCTTCAAGAAGTGTTGTGTCTTATAAACCATTTATATAGAACTCCTTATCTCACTCATTATCAGGTAGGTGGTTTTCTTCATAGTGTGTCAGATTGGATTGTTTAGATTTTTTTGTTTTAGGGTTTACAACCAACGATTAACCTGTGTAAATTAGTTTTTAGAGACGTATGTAAATTTTGTAACCTATGGTTTTGATTTCTAAGTTAAATGTGTCCAATTTAGGTTTAGATTTTATGGTTTTCAATTTACAATTTAACGTTATTTATTTTATTGACATTTTTTATTTTTTAAATACAATTTAAAACTATAAAAAATTGAACTAAAACACATTAAAGAAACAAAACTTAAATACTAATTAAAAAACAAAAAAACAAGATACAAAGCAAAAAATGGCAGAATTCAACCAACCTGGAGGTCACAGAGGTCGGGTGTGTTGACGGGAGAAGGTGGCAGTCAAAATAATCCCCAAGCACAAGCTTCCAAATGTGTACGCGGTCTAGTGTGTCTTCTCTTGTGTGGCTAAAAACAGTGGATAAAATGAAAAACCAGCAGTTTATTTAAAAAAATAAATACCTTTTTCCGAAACATGTACGCGTTTTCAATGCGTACGCATTTGTAACGCATACGCATTTCATTATGTGTACGTGTTTGTAACACGTACTCATACTTGTAGCTGAGTGTGTACGCGTTCGGATTTTGGTTCGGGTACCTGTTCCGTAACGCGTAACGCATTTTTTGCAAAAAAAAAATTGTTGCCCGAAATTTCCCCTCTTCGTGTACTCAACTTCTTGCTTTTACCCTGAAATTTATATTGACTCCTTAAATGGATAGGCTAAAACCAAATTTTCTAAAAATTTTCCCCAATAAAGTCGCCAAACTATTGGATCTCAAAAATGCAAGTTACAAATCCTAAGAGGATGCCAGACTCTATGATCAAACTTGCAATTTTTTTGAACCAATGAATGGAGCTAACCTATATGGTTGATGACTCCCTGTGCTTCAAGCTCTACTAAACCTAGGTGGGTGGACCTTGATAGCTTATTATGTGATTTACTTGTATCTAAGGATCTATCCACAATGGCACAAAGTGTGGGATAAATGATGGCTTGCTAACTAATGAAATTTGAAATGTGAATGTTTGGATAAGATTTTATAAAATTCTAAAATGGAATTGGTATGATTAGTGCCTACTTCTGTTGGGCTAATGGAGTCAAGAGGTGAAAGATATGCGACTTACTTACCGACTACAGTTCTAATTTTTTGGAACTTGTGATTATTTATACCTTGTATAAACGTGCAAGAATGTGACTGAAAAACTCTACTTATTGATCTAGTTGATCCTATTAGGTTACTGTGATTTATTTAAAGGATTCTAATCCTTCCTTGAAGGAACAAATTAATAAAATCACACAATGACAACAAATGTGTATTGATAAATGAAGTGTATCCTCAATTTGAATAACAAGATAACATCAATGTGGAGACAACTTGACAATCTTATCAACTACCTAACTCTTCTTATTGATCCAAATGTTACCTCCAAGTTATAGTAATTAATCAAAAGGATTTTAATTCTTTAATAGAAACCAATTAACTTGATTACACAAAAACAACTAGTGTGCCTTGATGAAATTGAAATATCAACTTAGATACATAGGTTCAAATAATAGAGAAATAATCATGTGGAGACAACCAGATAATTGTTCAACTCAACAAACAATAGACACCAAATTAAAAAATTTGCTCCATTTGCATTATTTCAAAATATTTTGTAATAAATATCATGATATTTTTTTCAGCAACTATTCCACCTATCCAACTACCTAAATTCTAATCTAATTCTAATTCTTTTAAATTTTGATTTCAACCCTTATATATACATTGCATTTTCAAGAGTTTTGATCCTTCACACGTCTGTTGGTTGCAACTCTTCATTTTATTTTAATTAATTTCCTTCAAAAAATTAAAATACTTTAATCTTAATTATCTTTGTTTCCCATGAAAATTACTTCGCAATGTACTTTAAATTTAATTCCTTGTTGGAAATCTCTCACTTTATATTTTACCCATTAAAATAAAAATAATCACCTGCATTATAACTCCTTTGGTGAAAATGTTTTCCCTCCTGGTGAAAGTATTTTACTTTGTATTTAATTTATGCGCCTTTATTCAACGTAAAATACTCCTTGAGTAAAAATAATATCCCATCACAAAGCTTTAATTTTTCCTTTAATTTCTTCTCTAAAGAAGATTTTCTCTCGATCATTAAAATATTCTCTAGGTAAAATAATTACCTCTCCTTGGTGAAAAATATTTTGAAAATATTTCACAACTTCATTTCACATAAGATAATACTTTTACCTTGCACATTTATTTTAACGTTTTAATCCAAATAATATTTCTTCCATAGTCTCAAATCTTCCCAAAGTATTCACCACATTTATACAAATAAAATATCATTTCAGAGGGACTTATGAATTTTGATGAGACCTCAGAACAGTCTCCCAAATAATTTCTTTGTGCCTTTTGTTTGTTGGGATAAGTTGGTGGGACTTTCCTTGAAAAATCTCATCGGAGTGACTCACTTAATCAAAGAAATATGAGAAATCCACTCTGACAATACATGTTACTCTTATGTATTTAGGGTTTTTTTCCTGGCATTCTATGGATGTGCAAGTCTTTCTTCAATCAATATAGAGATCCCTCTATCGAGCCCACATGCAAGAGCTATGGCTCATGAAATTCTATCCATTTCCCACACATGAGCTGAATAGCCATCCAAATCAGAAGATATTCAACCAAGGGAGGCTCAAATACAATCCACTACCATTGTGCCACTTTCATTTCTTTTCAATACTGCCTATTCGATGAACAATGCTCACTACATTCTCTTGTGGATGTGTTGTCAATAGATTTGCACCCTACTGAATGCAATATTCAGCAATCTACCGAAACGTAGAAACCTCCTTCAAATGTGGGTGATATGAGCGAAGATGTAATCTCCAGAGTGAGCCGGTTCTCCAAATGATAAATCCTATTCTACATAACCTCTAAGAAAAGGGATAGAAAGATGGATTGAAATCAAAACTTAAAACTACCGATGGTTAACTTGTTATTTCTGAAAGAAAAACAGACTTTTCCACTCACAACAATTTCTCTATTACAATAGTTCTCACAATCTCATCGATACATGATTTCATCAATAATTTATATGAAGATTCACAGACATTGAATACATCATACAACCTAAAAACATGAAATCTTGTACAAAAAATTCATAAAAGTAGGACATTAAGGCTTCAAATCTAAAAACACAAAGCATCAAACTATTATTACCAATCTTGAGACAAGAAAATGGAAAGAACTCTGATGTATTACTAAAACTGAAAGAGTGTCTATCTACAAAACTGAGTACAAAAGGTTCACAAGCTCAAAAATGTGTATGAGTAGGAACTGAAATCTGAACTGAGAAGGAGAGGCAAAAGACTAAGTCTTTTCAAAGACATAACTCTCAAGAAAACCTAATCCGAGCTCAGAAACAAGCTCAAGGAAAAAATCTTCAAACTATCTCAAAAAACTACATAAAAGCAAAAAAAAAGAATACTGCTTTTATGATCAAACTATTAAGCCTCTAAAAATAGGCTGAATCTGCTTTAAAATCCCAAAAAACACCTTATCTCTCCAAGAAAAGACTCAAATCCGACCAAGAGAAGAAGTCAAAATGAATCTGCTAAAAATAACAAGAAATCATAAAAAAACTTATAAAAGATTGCTTTACGATTATGCTTTACAGGATTGTAGATCTTACAATTTGTCTATTTTTTGAATTTAAAGATTATAAAATCTTTTGCAAAAATAAATATGTCTCAAATCATCAATACAATGTTTTGATTTTTCTCAAAAATCATAAAAAAAATATTAGTGTATAATTATCCTCTCATCAAAACTCCAATTGATTTCTCTAAAATCAATTAAAAAAAAAAAACCCTAAATAGATAATTGATTTTTCCCTTGAGAATACAAAACCTAAGTGATAGGAATATCCACTTCTAGGTCATAAGGCATTCACTATGCATACCAAATCTTCAATTTTCCTAAGGCACAAGACACAAGCCCTAAAGACTTAAAGGATCAACCAACCTAGGAACTTGAATTCGGCCCCCTCTAATATTAACCTTTAGACTATAATAAATAACAATACAAGGCTTAACCTAATTCGAAATACCATGTGCTATTTTCCAATTGTGAATATTTTGGATGATTATTATGTTGGGTCAAATTAGGGCATGAGGAAAACAAGGCCAAACCCTAAATCATTTCATTTTGCACTCCTCACTTTTAAGGAAAAGAGCTCTGCCTGAGAGCACACCACCATGATGGTTGAGCTCGGTTTGAGAATCTACATGCTCAATAATCTTCATCTTCCACCTTCTGACAGTTGAAACTTCAATGGGTAAGTCTGATTTCTTTGTCTTCATAGATCTTTACTCCCTTCAAGGAATAAGAAAGGCCATTAAGGCCACAGACTATGCATGCTTCTCTCTGACTTTTCCTTACATTTTTGTGCTTTGTTCTTCATGGCCGATATGGAACTTCATGAGAAAACTTGTTTGAGGGTTCTCATTCCTTATTGCATACAAGGTGAGCCTCTTGTTATGTAGCTTTTGTGGCTTCACTTCCTAATTTACTTGGTCTATAGCCATGGCTAAGACAACTTCTAATGCCTCTGCTTCTATTTCCTATGCTCACTTAAAAGAGCTCAAGTCTTTAGCTCAGGTTTTTTGTGCCTTCCTTTGACTGACATGGTGAAATCTTGTTAAGCTTGGATACTATGGTGAACGTCCTAGCTCTGACTTCTTATCTCCCACAAGCAACAATAATAAGTGTTTGTTCTTGTTGTTTTTGATAGTTTACATTCACTTGCAATTTTTTGACCACTATACAAGCCGCTGCTATATGAATCTTAGAAAATGCATTTTAAAAACTATTGGGTTCAACCCAAAATAGGAATCTCCCCTCTTTCCATAGTTGAGAACAAAACCCAATATGGGTATCATGAAAATAGAAGGAAAACTATCATTCTCTAAGTCTAAAGCTCGACTCTCCAAAGGAAATTCACATTTTATGTATTTTGCTATCTCATACAAAAACTAGACATGGGTTATCACTGCAATTGTATTTTTCTGTATTTAAAACTAAACCCTAAGCATGGGTATTGTATATATATATTTTTTTTATTCAGTTTATAAGCTCGACCTGACTGATCATGGCATTCCTTGGAATTTTGTAGCTTGCTCATTGAACCCCTCAAGGGTGAACTGAAAGTTGTAATATGTAGAATTGTTTTTCAAAACTCCATTGTGGGCTTTCTGGAAAAGACCCTATGTAGTCAAACAAAATCTAGCTTTTCTCTGTATTTAGTTTATGGGCTCGACCCATTATAACTAATTCTTTACTTTGATATTCTATTTGAAAAGAAAACTCACATGAGTAAGCTAGAAATATATCTATTTTTCTTTAATATTCTCATGAAAATTAGCTCGACGACCATTGTTTCTTTTGCAGTTTAAGTTGCAAAACTTAGACTTGGTATTTGTTACTAAAACTAGGTTTGACCCCTCTCTTATTTCTGCATTTTCAATAATTGTGTAAAAACTAGGCTTCTTTAGCATTCAAATTCCTTACTTTTTTAGACATACTCTTGTGTTTGTCCATTGTGAAGAGAAGTACCTCTTAATGTATTACTATCCCCATGTTTTTTGTGTACACAACATTGTTTGTTTGGATTCCTTAACTCTACCACACAGCAACATTTTCTTTTTTCTCTTGGACTTATGTAGAGATTTTAAATTGAAACATTGCAACACTATGGACTACATCTTGATTTTTTTAGTGCATAATTAACAACTCTGAGACACCTTTTTTTTTCCTGTCCCTTCTTTATCTTTTATGAATGGTAATTTCATATTGTATTTCCTAATGCTGCACTATATTATCAATCAAGATGGAACTGATCATTCATTTATTATCTGAATGCATTGTCTGTCCTCCCATACCCTTGGGCTTCAACTTGGTACTCTTCATGCATTTTTATGCTCCACTTAACAACCTGTTCCATAAATCTATTCTCCTCCATGTGATGAAAATTGAAACAAAGCTCTTCTTTAAGACATAATGTATGCCTGTTCACTATCCTTAATTGTGAGAAGAACACTGATGAACTGAAATTTGCATGACATATATGATCACGATCAACAAATAACACTATAGCTTAAGAACGTGAACCATTCAACAATGTTTGAGATAATGGTACTCAGTTAAGTGATTGAGTGAATTAAACTCACTGTTCACCTATAGCTTTCAGAAAGTATCCACCTGATTGTTATGAATGCATAGCTGGTTTAGTAGCTCGATAGATAACTATGCCTTACTCTTTTACTTATATATCACTTCTTTTGATGAATATGATGATGTAATCTTTAAATCAGCCCATTAATAATAAATTTGGGCAGCATGCCGAGCTCTACCCTTGTGGGAGCCCATTTTTCTCCACATGCTTGGTCTTCAAATAATGATCAGCTTCGTGATTTTCCCTATACCTGCACAAAGAAACAAACAATGTTAGCATAAAAATAAAATATGATGATCATGTTGACTTTTCTCTTTCAAGTCATTTCTTTTGTACTTCTTTGATTGCTTTAGTGTATGATCAATAATAGGATGCACTATTGTTGGTGACTCATATAGGTTTATTCATGATCGAAGCCACTTACATCTCCCTCTTTTCTCTTACAGGTCAACGAAACTCAAGAAGAAAAAGGTGCACCATTCATCATCGACCATTGGCCAAAACAAGCAATGATGATTATGTCATTTACTTATGTGATTTTCCTTTTGCATCTTCAATAGTGTAGTGTACTATTAATGGTGCATTGTGACAGTCACATCCACGGCTTGTGTGGATATTTGATTTCATCTTTATGCTTTTCATTTGAAAAGAAAATGAATTTCAATGCAATGTTGTAATATCATTTTGATTCTTTCCATCAAATGAAGCTATGTAAATATGAATCTTTATATGAAACAAATGAAAGAATTTAAAATGCTCTATTGTTTATATACTCAATTCTGCACTTCATTTAATTCTGGAATATTCGAATAGCACTCTGAAACTCCATTTCTTCTTTTAAATGCACAACTGTCACTTGATGAACAATGATAAAAGATGCAAAACAACACTTAAACTCAATCTGTAATTTCACTTTAAGATAAAACAATGTTTAGCCAGCTCCACCAATCAAGTTGTGGTGAAAATTTGGTAATAGGATGTACTTGTCCTGAACATCAAACACTGCATTAATACTCACCTTTTGAATTTCAATCTTTTTGTATATATCCATGTTGCTCGTAAATATTGCTTTCATATTCGCTAATATTTTTTACTCAAGTTATCAAATGATGGATGCGTAGATTCTCTTTGAATTTTTTTGTTGCATAACACTTTTGTGATCTATATTTTACCATTCTCAAATATTGGTGCTATACACAAGTATGAAACTAAAACCCTAAAAAATAGTATATTCTCCTTCGTTCGCCCATCTCGAAGGAGTCGTGACTGCATATATTCCATTTGTGATTTCAGTTTGGTTGCTTCCTTGCAAGTTCTATGGGGAGAATGTTAAATGTCATAGATGTCGAACATAGTGCCCAAGTCCTTTTCTATTTCTCCACGTGACCTATCCTTTCACTTCTATTACTTTTATTGTATTTTATTTTTCATGAATTATGTGGTGCAGCCCCTCCACAAGTTTCTCCACTGTAAACACATTTTCCATAACATGTTGTAAGTCTGCTTATAACACAAGTTCTTTAATATTATATTGTGAAATAGATCTAAAACCATAGTAAGTGGTGTCTTCTAGAGACTTGTGGGATTCATGAGTATTTTGGGTAGTACTCTTTTGGAGATTCCTTGAAGTTTTCTTTCAAGTAAGCTTAAGTCCTTTTAGATTTGTTTTGTCTTCTAAACCAATAAGGTGGGTCTAAGGAACTTTGGCATCTTCCATCGATTTCAGTTTTCAACATTCTTATTATTAAGCCAAATTCCCCTATTTCTATCACTTTATTACCAAGCAATATATAGCCTTGATAATTGTTTGTGTGAGAATCTTCTAGATTGGCCTAATGATCCAAACTTAGGGATGGTGATATTCAAAATATGAAAACTTTTTTGAGATCTAAGAATTTTGAATACTATTTTGGTCCTTTTGTAGACTAGTATATGATAAGGGGAATTGATAAAGTTCATCTTCCATATCCATTTGATCAAATATGCTCTTTGTTAGGCCCTAAAATTTCCACTCATATTTGAAAGATCAACTTTGAACACATGTGATGTGTAGAGAAGTTCATAACCATGTTGTTTATGAGTTTCAAAAATCTTCAATTCACTGTCTAATAATAATCCCTTTAGAATGCCTAAACATCAATCCCTTCCTAAGGATGGCCTAGGTTTTCCTTTTTGGTTTTGAGGAAGAGTTGCTACCATCCAATTCAATCAATTTATGAAACATTTCTTAATGGTCTCTTTTCCACAATCCCTTTTTGAAATTTTGCACTATGATCAAATTAAGTCAAGTAGCCTTCAGAATTGCTTTGAAAGAATGATCAAATGATCTCCAAAAGTCACAAAAATTCTCCAAAATGTTGAGTAGTGAGAGGGGAGCATGGTTGAAAAATGATTTGGTATGAGGTGATCAAGATTAAAAACTGTTATCATTCAAAGTTGCCTACATAGTCAATTCTAGGAACTGTAATTTGTCAAACTCAACTAAAACCCTCCAACATGCCTCCTTGAAAAAATATCAAATAAAATCCTATAAAGTTGTAACTTTGGAGATTAGTTCATTTAGTTCAAATGAACATGTGTACAAGAGGGTTTTCCATTATTTTATTTTCTTCACCAAATATCAAGCATCAAAGTTGACCTTTTGTAGCTATTCTAGAAATGTAGTCTTCAAATTGGGTAAAATCCATTTGGATTTGATTTTGAAAAAATATCAAATGATGTCTCGAAGCTATGAAAATTAACATGGATTCACATTGAGATGGGGAGAATCAATATCACCAATTGGTTTTTCATAAAAAACTTTTAGTTGCTTAATATTGTCCTCCAAAGTTGACCTACTTGGCAGATTTTACCATGTAGACAACAAAGCTTTGTAGAACCCTTCAACTTTCCCTTTTGAAACTTTATCAAATCAGATCGTACGAAGCTGAAATATAGTGTGCAAATTCCCATATGTCAGGTAAGCATGCTTGCAAGGTGATTTTGCATGAAATTACACTAGATTCATTTTGTGAATTTTTAAAGTGGGCCATTTGAGCAGATTTTCCAACTGTATTCCTAAGTGCTGAAATCAAAAATTTTCCGCATGGGAACCTAAAATTTTATAAAATTTTATGTGAAATTTTAGGCTCCAACATGTTGTAGCTCAATTATACTATGTACTACCTTGTGTGGGGCTCATTGGGTTTCCATTTCTACGAGTGAAGATTTTCTAAGGGTCTTGGCTAGTGTTTTTCTATAGGATAGGCTATTGGTCAATGTTTTATTCTTGGTAAAATGGGTAAGCTAAGCACTCTAGTCACACTAGTTAGAAGTATAGGAGTTTAATTATGTAGGAGCCTCTGGTGTATGTGCCTGTTGCTAAACTTGGTGTAACAAAAATTCTAGCTGTTTCGAAAGGAAAGAGGAGTGTTCGAAAGAAGGCTGAGAAAGCTACTATCCAGAGTATGAATAATCTGAGAAATAGGACTATTTTAGAAGAATTGGTCAATTTTAGAGGAAAAGGATTGTTAATCCTATGAAGGAATTGGAGAAGGAAAGTGGTGGTTCTAAGGTTTATCTGGGGAAGCATGATGTTCCCATAAAAAAATTTGACAACTCTTCTAGTGATGAAGGAGGAATGAGCCCTAACTGTGGCCCTTGTCTCATTTCCCTGGTGCCCTATGGTGATTCCGATGAAGAGGTAATAGTAGCCACTCCAATTTCGATCAAGAAATTAGGCAAATGTGTCTACTCAGCTGTTGACAAGGCTGGGTAGCACCCACTTTTCCCTATGACTTCGCGTTTGGTTTTTTGGACTCCTGTACTAATTCAGCACTTTTATGGATGGTTTGTTGGTCTGTGCTGATGGTATCAATGGTGACTTATCTGGATGTGGTGGTGTTTCTTTTTGGAGGGTTGGCTTGCTTCTTTTTGACCAATCTCGTGGTGCTCATTTTGTATTTTTGTTTTCCTGAGCGAGGAATGATAAAATATAATGGCCTTGGAGGTGACCCTAATGATAGCGAAATTGAATTTGAAATGTTTATGAAATGTAACTACATTTGAGTCGGATGCTTGTTGCTCCCTTGTACTATAAAAGGGATTTCATGGCTCATTGCAAGGGGTTCTAAAATTTTGAGTCCATTATACAGTCTAGGTAGAAGTTAGGTACATAAAGGATTATATTGTAAAAGCTAATCAATGGAACATTAGGTTTGTCTTGGGTTTAAGTCTTATATTTAATAGTATTAATTAGTACTACATGAATTACTAATATTGAAACAATTCTTATCTCTCAAACATTTACTCTCCTATTGTAAATTTCTGCAAGTCATAAATGAAAATATCAAGGGTATTATCGCTTATCTTCAAATTTTTATTTGAATGCATGTCCTCCTTTCTGCTTTAACTCAAAGGGTTAATTAAATGCTTAAAGAAGGTCATAGATTTGTGAAAATTTTCATAGGATCTAATGAGAAGTTACATTTTAGATGTTGTGAGTTTTTGGATTGCAAGGAATTGTTAAAATAGTCCACTATTATCAGAGTTAAAGAATTTGTGTATTACTGGTTGTTGCATATTCGACTTCGTTTCCCAATTGATGAAGAACTGGTTTGTCTGTCAGGGATTTTTGCAATTGAACGTGTTAATAATTTACCCAACCATGGATTTGAAATAAGAACACAATTCACTTAAAATATTTCAATTATGAAGCATGGGTTTGAAATACCTCCTAGTTCCTAGTAAATGGATGATTAATTACTTAAAGATCAGCCAAATCTTTAGTGGATTATGTTTATTTGTAAGTTAAAAGAATCAATATGTTGGTAGAAGTGTTCTCCATCAAATTGATCACAATGAACACAATAAGGAACACCCTCCTAGGTCTCACAGAGCCTAAAGTGAAGGAGTAAAGACCTTGGAGTCATTTACTTGTTAAGTTGGCCATTCATCTTGAGGATTCTTTATTATATGAGTTGGATACTCTTTAGAAAATTCTAAGGGTGTACTAGAAAAAACACCAACAGAATAGTGACTCTACTGGGGATAAGTAGAGAACTATCCATTTGCATAGAGTCAATTTTTTGGTGGATCTAAACATATTGTTTAGATAATTAAGAAGTTCTTGGATCTAGAAAATATTTTGTTGCAACAAAGATCAAAGGATTTGAGTGTTACTCTACTGGTGGAGAAAAACCAGAATCACATTTACTTTTGGAGACTTCCATAATGTTTGAAGTTTATTCCTCTTTGAAAAGAGTTGGCGACTCTATCTAAGGAACTTGTTAAAGATGTGAAGAAAATTTATAGATCAACAAAATGTGTGGTTAGGAAAAGGAGATAAAATAGCTGATACAAGTTTCAAGGAATTCTCATAAATGTTTTAGGAAAGCATTTTTTTTTTTAAAGAAAATTATGAGAAGGCTTATATATTTAAGATGTAAATGATTCCCTATTAGGTGAAGTATCACTAAATGAGGGAATAATAATAATGGTAATTAACATGTTTTTTGAAAATTTGTGTACTATCATGAAGAAGCATTTCATATCTTAAGATCTTGAGCAAGATATACAAAAGATTTGCATTATAAAGGATTAAGGTTATAATTACATAAAGAACTTGAGGTCCCTTTGCAATTATAAAATAGATTTGACAAGGTTTGTAAAGGAGTAAAAGATGCATTATCAACCTATGCATTCTAATGGAGACTCATTTTCATATCAAAGGAATTTTAGTACCAAAAGGTACAGGGCCATTAATTTTGGTAATATTTGTGGTTATCCAAATGTTACACCACCCAAGATCAAAGATAAGGTACCAAAATTTAATGGTGCAAAGTTTGAGACAGCAAGCAGACATCTACAAGAGTTTGCTGATATGATGGGGGATTATGAATTTGATTCTGAGGATGTTGTCATGAAGTTGTTTGTTCAGTTTTTGAAAGGAGATGCAAAAAATTGGTTTTCTTTCTTACCATAATCTTCTATACATTCCTAGGTTGAATTTAAAATGATCATGAAACAATTTGGTGAAAGAGTAAATGAAAATGTAGTAAGGAAAAATTTCATGGAGATCTATAGAAGTGGAGATGAGTTGATCCCTACTTTCAATCTTAGATTCACGAAAGCTATAAGGGATATCCCTGAAAATATGAGACCAAATGATGTTGAATGTTTGGTCGTGTACCTTGGTGCATTTGACAACAAGATGGATTACTTGTTAAGGGATAAAGAGCCTACCACATTGCATCAAGCATATAAAATTTCCATGAATATTGGAAACATTTTGAAATATTCAATCATGAAAGGACATTTAACTACTAGGGTGGATGGACCAAATACATTTCCTGCAAATGGACAAAATGTACCGAGTAGTAAAAACATTTGTCAAAATGAGAGTGTTTTTGCTGCTATATTATCCTCGCCACCACAAAATGCATACCTTAGTCAAATCCCATATGCACATCAACAAAATTCAAGAAAAAATGATCATAAGTTTCCTATTAGGAGGTTGTATAAAATAAAGAGGTATGCAGGGGAATCACCTTATGAGTTGTTTTCAAAAAATTTGGATATCTTGATAGAGGTACCTAAGAGTTTCAGACCTAGTGATTCAATATGCATTGAACTGTTTTGTGAGATTTTCAAACTAGGGTTGAGTAAACTACTAGATGTCTTGAAATCTTAAGGTCTTGATCAAATGGTTGATTGGATAAGGGTGATAGAGGAAATTAAATATGATTATGTGCAGCATGTGATGCCTCAAAATGACAGTAGTGGGTTCCATGATGAGGAGGATCAAAAGACAGTGCAAGTAGGTCGAGAGGATGCATCAATTAGGGGAAATTTACATTAAAAAATGGGCCTCCTAAGGAACTCTAAAAAAGAAAAAATTATCACAAATAATACAATTATTTAAATATAAAAAATATAAATTACTTAATTACATGAGTTAAGTGGGGACACATGTTTCTATTATAATTCGTTAAAAACCTCAAGTCCATTATTTTATTAAAAGTGGTAACATATATTTTTATTGACAAACACAAGTTTACTTTTCATTTTAGATTATTTCTTTTCTTGATTTTTTATTTTTTATTTAAAAAATCTTAAACTCAACTTCATTTAAAAAAAATAAAATTGGTAACATATATTTCTATTATAATTTATTAAAAAATTCAAGTTCTCCTTCTTGATTATTCACTTTTATTTAAAAAATGGTAAAGTAAAAGTAACTTTAATATTTTATTTTATATTTAATATTTAATTTTATATAAAATTTATATACTAGTATATTTATATTTAAAAATATATATCTAAAGTAGTCAAGGGACATCTCTTTTCCATAATTTATTTGATTTTCTCACTTTTTTTTTTCTTTCATCATTTTGATTTTTTAATTTTTCTATTTTTTTGGTTTGATATTTTTGGTGATTTTCTCCAAATTTTTCTCCTTCCTATTGTTTCCAAATTTTCCAATTTCATTTTGGTTTTATTTTTTATTTTTCTAATTGATTTTTATTTTTTATTTTTCAAATTTCTTTTTGGTTCATGTGATTTTGTGAGCTTTTGCTCCTTCAATGGTTTTAATTTCTTTTGGATTTTATTTTTGTTTTCCAAATTTCTTTTTTGTTTTATTTTTATTTTTGTTTTATTTTTATTTCCTTTTGGTATTTTAATTTTTTCTTATAATGGGGTTTCGGTTTTTTTTGCTTAATGAAATTGCAACAAACATATTTCGATTCTTTTTAATGAAATTGTAACAAACATATTTTTTAATTTTGTGCTAGAAAAATAAAGAATTGATCCCCTCACTTTGATATGCTCCCTTTAAGACAATTTTTATGATGCTTGAACCTGCAAAAACAAATGAAAAATAAAAAATGGACTGCATTTGTTTCATAAAAATAATTTTATAAAATAAGGAGCACAGATGAATTTTATTACAAATTAATTTCATTCCAAATTTTTAAAATATTTTAAAGAAAAGTTTTGTTAAATATTTTTGAAATGATTTATATATTTTTTTTGTTATAAGAATGGAAATATTTTTTAAAAAATTAATAATTTCTATAATAGAACTTAAGAATATAAATCTAAAAAACAAAAAAGAATATTTTATATTTAGAAAGATGAATGAGATAGAATAGAATATGCAGAGTTAAATTAACCATCATGAGTTAATTCATAGGATCTTAGAAAGTTTTATTTTATAAAATAAATAATTTTAGTTTTATTTTAGATGATGTCACCGTAACGGTTGATGTCATCTTTTAATTGATTTTTGATTACTCAAAAAGCTGATGATGGAGCATTCTATACTTAGAACTGCTAAGGCTTACAACTTGATGGTGCGGGGAGGCCAATAGGAAAGTATTACAAGAAAAAATATTCATCAAATAAAGCCCCTAAATCTTGATTTCTAGGTTCATATACATATTTTTCTTTCTTAAGTTAACAAAGTATGTAATGGTAATTGCTTCAATGGATGAGTAAGAGAAATAAGGGTACCTTAAATAGGAATACATTATCCCCAAAACAAGCTAGATGGTAAGAAATTCCCAGGGCAATCGTATCAACATTGCATGAATCTAGAATAGTGCTTATTGATATAATACAAACAACACACTAATACAATAATTTCCCATTTTGCAAAATAGGGGGCAATAAATACATATTGTGCACCTCTTGGGTATATTTCGCCTACCTGAATCTCAACCTCCCCAAAGAAAACAAAAAAAAATATCCACACGCCTTGCTTCAACCCCTATACCTTGTGCATCTTCCTCTCTATTGCATTGAAAAAGAAACATGCATGTAAAAATATCCCCCCCAAAGACCAGGGTCACGAAGTTTGTATGGAAGGAAATTATTGATTCCCATGCCTCTACACACTGTACACCGCCTCCTTGTTGACACCATTCCTCACTTGTGCAATGATTACAAGAGCTAAGTTTGGAGAAAGCTCTAGCCATTTTTTCAAATGATTTAGAGTAATTGAGTTTGAAAATTGAGGATATTTGGACCACCACTCCTCACCTGGACTCAATTAAAAGACCAACTAAGTAGTATTACACTGGTTTGTGGTGTATAATCACTCAAATAATTGACTTGAAGGGTTTGTATTGTAGTCCCCAACCTAAAATAACATAGTCATACAATGGTTTGACTCAATCGATGCTCTCAACCACTTCCAAGGCTAATAAACCTACCATTACTTGAGGATAGAGTTCTACTTGGACCCGAGATGCTTTGAGATATGGAGCTGCAACAGGTTGATTGCATCAGAGAGAATTTTGTAGTGGCACAAGATAGACAAAAGAAGTATGCCGATGTGCATAGAGTGGATCATTAGTTCTCAGTTGGCGATAGGGTTTTTCTTTGAGTGCATCCACGAAAGACTCCAATCCATTATGGAAAAGGATCTAAGCTTGCGCCTTGATTTGTCAGACTATTTGAGATTTTGGAGAGGATTGGTCCTGTGGCGTATTGAGTTGCTTTACCACCTAGTTTATCACGCATTCATGATGTTTTCCATGTATCAGTTCTTAGACCTTATCATCTTGACATTTCACATGTGCTCGATTGAAATGCATTACAGGTAGAGGATGGGTAGCTAGCTTTGGAACCCATGGGAATTCTTTAGCACCAAAGGCTCGCCCTCAAGGGTCAAGATGTGGATCAAGTGAGGATCTAATGGGATCATAGTGATGAGGTATCAACTACTTGGGAGGATGTGTCACACATGCATGAGCTTTATCCTTATCTATTTGCAGGCTTCCAGGAGTAAGCCTTATCCTAGGGGGGGAGGATGTAGTGTCCCTCTAGTTGCGACACTATGTTTTAGTTTGATTTAGTTTGATAGATAGATGCTTTAGTTGATTATGATACTATGTTGTTCATTTTTAGATATGACTTTGACATTATGTTTTTTTTATATACTTTGTGGATGATACTTTTGACATCCTGATTATTTGGTTGTATGTGTGATGATATTGAGATAGACATGTATGTGATATGGTTTATTTTGCTTATAAGTTTAATGAGGTTATCATGATTTATTTGATGTGAATGGTAAAATGATGCTTTTTAGTCTTAGTGAAGAAGACAATGTAGCATTACTCACTCATGAGTACCCTGTTACGCTATGACTCTTCTTCACGGTGTGTTTGCTTATATATTTTTTATATTTTTAATAGAGATGTTTTATGTAGATACAGATACCGGGTATCAGCTCCACTTACTTGTCAAGTCTGAGCGTACCCTAATCCAATGAAATTATGTTGATCCGGAGATAGTGTCAGGTCCCCATTTAAGCCATTGTTCTTCATTGAATGAATATCTTTTTGTCACCCATGGTTGTTGTATAGTTTGTTTCTGTTGTGTCGTTGTCTATATTGTTTAGTTTCAGAATTCATTATTTTAGTTAAATGATTATTTGTAAATATATATTTGATTAAATGTTTATGTTTATGTTTATGGTTTAATTTATTAATTTAAATTAAACAAGTCATTTAATTAAAAGAGTGTTAATTTTGTGAAAAGTTATTTAATAAAAAGTAATTGTTGAATTACTTGTGCAAATAAGATTTATGTGAAAATAGATATTTTAAGAGAAAATATTTTCAACATGTTATGAATTTTGGATTTGGAGTTGAAAATGTGATCTGAAGTTAAATGGTTAAGTTAGAATTGATTGATCAATCTTGGAATGCATGATTTACAATTAGCTAAGCTTCATGATTTAGAAGTTAATTAAATGCATTAAAAAGCTTTTGTGGGTGCGATTTTCATTCACGGCAATATTCTGGAAGAATTTTTCATGGTAGTAGCCTTTAGGAAATTTTTGCACGATAGTTTTTTTGGAAAAGATTTCATCTCAGATTTTATTTGCAAGCATATTGTTGGACTTGATTGCTTTGGATTTCTTTATTAGATAGTTGGTGTTTGAGCAGAATTGATAGGAGCTACAAACTTTGCTTCAGTTCAGCTTTTCAGCTTAATCATGTTTTCTTCTTTTGGTTATCTCACAAATTCTTGAATAAAAATTGGGGAAAAAAATTAATTTTCCAAATCTACACATGCAACAAAGATATAATTAGAACAAGTTCTCAAATTTTATAGAAAATTCAGTAAAACATAAATACAAAAAATCAAATGAAATATGGTTATATTCTATCTCTGTTTTAAAACAAATTGATATTTCTTAATGACTGAAATCCTATCCATCTCTTATTTTGAATACAACTTATATAAAACCAAGCTCGACTTTATCTGTTTCTCTTTTTGTATGTGGCTTAAAGTTTCCATCTTGAATCTGGGTCGTAGTAAATGGAATATCTTTGTTGCATGTTAAGGAATTAGGGAAAATATTGTAAATAGTTTTATAGTGTATTAACTATTATATGAAATCATTAAGTTCAGTATAAATAAGCTGAAATTTCTATCCTGATAATCATAAATCATAAAATAGATTATGTCATTTGCATGCAGTTTTATTTTTTGTTAACATATAAGACCCACATAGCGTTCCTGATATTTGGGTGTAAAATTTGTATCCTTGGAATATTATGGCATATCTATGTTGATATCTGAGATTTTCCTAAAGTCTATAGAAGATAATATTTAATTGTCAATGTGATGTATATCTGTTATTGTTGAGTTTCTTTACGTGTGCCTTGGCATCACCCTGAAGAATCCTTAGATTGTTAACTTGTTAGCTAAATTCACTTTAGGAATTTGTCAATAAGTTGTAAATTCTAGCACCGTCCTTTACCCTCTCTCTCTAGCCATATTCATGTCACAACTATTTTTATTTAGATTAAATAAAATTTTACTCAGCTAACCAAACCTTAGTTGTTCCTCAAACAAATATATATATATATATATACAAATTATAATGAAATATGATCAAGATAAGTTGCAAGCATCCACCTTGAGTTTGCTGAGTTTTCTTTCCTTAACTGATTCAATTCTTGTTCCTGAAGCTTTTCCTTGCTAATTGTTGCATCCGGTTTTCATGGCACTTATCGAGCTCTAAGTCTTTTATCTTCTTTGCTATAGGTCATGTGCCTTACCTTGACATAAGTATTTCCTTGAGTTTATTTGATTTCCTTTATGCACGTGGAATGGTCTGTAGTTTTTGGTTGTATTTAAAATCTCCTTAAATTTAAGGGTATCTGGTTAGAAATTTTTATGGACTACGCTAGTTAAAACGCCTGTAATTGTGCCTCCCTTAACTCCTTTGTTCTGTCTAATGTTCACTTACAGATTTGTTAATTTATTGCAATGCATGTTACTGTGTTTTGGTGGATTGTATGCACCTATCTGTATGTATGATTAATGTATATCTTTGTTTCAGTTTACTTCTCTTTTACTCGTGTTGAAATTAGCATCTTTATAATATTTTGTATATTTATGTCAAGATGTATAATTGGAATTCTTTTGATATTTCTCAAATTTTTGATTTAAATAAATAAATGATTATGAGAAATTTAAATGTTTTAATGTTTCTATTTAAGTTAAATTGGGTTATTATTTGATTGTTCATGTCATCTTTAAAATGATTAATAATTCTTAGAGTTTTACTTTAAAAGAATATGGTTAAGGTATTTTTGTTATGTGTTATTTTTCCTAGAGGCTAAGAGGTCAATTTGTACTGTAAGTTTAAAATGTTTGTTTATTGAAATTTTAAATACCTTCATCTATTTTGGGACTTAGCCATGCAAGAGTTATTTGTCACCTTAGAGGTGTTTGAATTGTTCAATGATTGGGCCACGAGTGAGATATGTTCTATTATGGTTTTGTTTCATATGCATGTTGGTAGTCCTTGGTGTTTTGATGTTGTGCCATGTCTTAGGAAGAGTGGCTTACGATAGGGGCCAAAACCCTAGGCATTTGCCAAGGTAACCTATCATATGTTTTGTAATTCTATGGAAACCTTAACTTAATATATTAGGGGTTTGGGTAGTACTTCATTAAATAAATTTAGATAATTGTATGTCTCACCTGTCACCGTAATGCTAGTTCAGATTGAGGTAAGGTTGAGAAGGCATGGAATGGCTTAGTCATCTATCTTGTCTTATTGAAAGATGGAATGAATCCACACTAGTTTATATAGGGGCCGAGAATCAGTAGAGACTGCTAGGGTAACTCTTGGAGAGGGCCAATAGTCTAGGATGATTCACCAGGGTAAACTATCCCAACTATGTGATGACACTCTTTTCCTATTGCATGATTGTGGTCTCTTGTGTAGAGTTACTCCTAGTTGTGTTTTTTCCTTTGGGAGTTTGTTTGTTGTGGTTTTGACATTGTTATGCCGTTATGTGAATGTAAGCCAAGTAAATGTATTGTTTTTTCTTCTTGTTTGCTTGTTTTGTGGACTTGTCATTATCTCCTAGCACGAAGGGATTGAACCTTCGAGTTTCACACAGTAGGGAGGAAACCGTGCTATTACCTTCGTTGGATACTCTTACAAATATTGCTATACTTGGATAACATTGTTCATGGAGCAGATTCCAGTTACTTCCTTGTTCACGATGATGGATGCTAAACGTGTTCAAAGATATGTATGTTAGATATGTTGAGATCATTACCCTCTTTGTATATTCACCTCATTATTATGAGTGTACTCTTGTATCAATATAATGATGTATTGAGATTTTTGAAAATCTCACTTGATGTAATCTGGATATATAAATATCTTGGTTGTATAAAGTTTATGAATATGGTTCATTCATGATTATGATATGTACTTATGTTTTATGAATTTTACAATATGATGTGATTTTCTTATTTTTAATGTTAAAGTAACGTCTTCTTGGAATCCTTAAGATAGTTATGTAATCGAATGACTTTTAAAAAAAAAATATTGAGTTAAATTGTTCTTTACACTTTGTTTTAATGGAATCCTTGACAGGGCATTACATTTTTTAATTTCTTTTTTGGTATTTTATTTATTTTTTCTTATAATGGGGTTTTGGTTTTTTTTGCTTAATGAAATTGCAAAAAACATATTTTGATTCTTTTTAATGAATTGCAACAAACATATTTTTTAGTTTTGTGCTAGAAAAATAAAGAACTAATCACCTCACTTTAATATGCTCCCTTTAAGCCAATTTTTATGATGCTTGAACCTACAAAAACAAATGAAAAATAAAAAATGGATCGAATTTGTTTCATAAAAATAATTTTATAAAATAAGAAGCACAAACTAATTTTATTACAAATTAATTTCATTCCAAATTTTTAAAATATTTTTAAAAAAAGTTTTGTTAAATATTTTTGAAATGCTTTCTACATATTTTTTTAGTTTTAAGAATGAAAATATTTTTTGAAAAACATAATAATTTCTATAATAGAAGTTAAGAATATAAATCTAAAAAACAAAAATAATATTTTATATTTAGAAAGATGAACAAGATAGAATAGGATATGTAGAGTTGAATTAACCATAATGAGTTAATTCATAGGATTTTAGAAAGTTTTATTTTGGATGATGTCACTATAACGGTTGATGTCATATTTTAATTGATTTTTGATAACTCAAAAAGCTAATGATGGAGCATTCTATACTTAAAACTACTAAGGCTTACAACTCGATGATGCAAGGAGACCATTAGGAAAGTATTACAAGAAAAAATATTCATCAAATAAAGCCCCTCAAGCTTGATTTCCACGTGCATATACTTATTTTTGTTTCTTAATTTCACAAAGTATGCAATGGTAATTACTTCAATGGTTGAGTAAGAGAAAAAAGGGTACCTTAAACAAGAATATATTATCCTAAAAATAAGCTACATGGTAAGCAATTCCTAGGGAAATCGTATGATCAACATTACATGAATCTAGAATAGTGCTTATTGAAAAAATACAAACAACACATTAATACAAGAATTTCCCATTCTACAAAATAGGGGGTGAGAACTACATATCGTGCACCTCTTGGGTATATTTCGCCTACCTGAATCTCAACCTCCCCAAAGAAAACAAAAAAAATATCCACACCCATTGCTTCAACCCCTATACCATGTGCATCTTCCTCCCTATTGCATTAAAAAAGAAACATGCATGAAAAAATATCCCCCCCAAAGACTAGGCTCATGAAGTTTGTATGGAAGGAAATTATTGATTCCCATGCCTCTACATGGTCTACACCACCTCCTTGTTGACACCACTCCTCAATCATGCAATGATTACAAGAGCTGAGTTTAGAGAAAGCTCTAGCCAGTTCTTCAAATGATTTAGACCGAGTTTTAAAATCGAGGATATTTGGACCACCACTCCTCACCCATCCAATTAAAAGACCAACTAAGTAGTATCACACTAGTTTTTGGTGTATACTCATTCAAAAAATTGACTTGAAGGGTTTGTAGTGTAGTCCCCAACCTAAAATAACATAGTCAAACCATGGTTTGACTCAATTGATGCTCTCAACCACTTCCAAGGCTAATAACCCTACCATTACTTACAAGAAAATAACATGGTTAGGGTTTTTGACAACCTATCATACCATCCTTATTCCTAACTAAAAGAACAATCAATATCTAGACTAATGTATTGTAACCATACTTATAAGAGAATTAGCTCATAATACTAAAACTTCTTTTGAAAATATTTTTAACATAGTATGAATGGATTAATAAATCTCGTCACAATATGGCATATAAATAATAATCTCAAGCTTTGAATAGGTAAGCCCATTTGGGAAAACCATAGATATTTGAGTCTATTTAAATAATAATATAGGCCTTATACATATAAACGTATTCAAGGAATACATAGACCATTAAATCCATTTCAATATTGGATTCATAGTTCTATTATACTATAGCCCATTTGAGCACTATACAATTGTTTAGATGGGTAATATACATAAACCTATAATTCCATTCAACTATAAATAGAGACCAAATAACCATAAACCCATACGTCCATTAGACTATAAACAAATACGATAATCTCATATGCCTATTTTGGCAACAAACAAGTAAACTCAGGGTTTTCATAGAATTTATAATGCATTGTTTCAATAGGGTGTTTCATAGACCATCTGATCAATGCATGTAGAGCTATTCATATATTCAATCTGAATAAGGAAAACACGTGCTTCATGTATAAAAGAAACTAGTTGAAAGAGAAGACATACTGATTCACCAACAATCCCAGGAATACTAGTGTTGAAGAATGTCCCTACCTTTTCCCACCTCTTTTCCTCACTTTTGATGATTTTGCAGATGAATGCATTGCTATTCTCCTTGGGTGTAGCATTTCAAGAGGAATTGATTACAAGGGAAGACTGCCTAATAAGAGAAGAGAATAAATAAAATCAAGAGAGATGCAAGGGAGTAAATATTGAAGATGATGGTAAGGTAGCGGACCCCTCGAGTAAAGATGGTAAAAACAACCTATCTGAGTATGAAAGGTATAAAGAAAAGTAGTGAAAAAACAACATGCTGAGGTGATATTCAAGTGAATGATGAAGAGAGAAAAAATTATAATGGAGAATAGATCCCACTCGCACTAATTTCTCTATCCACTTTCCACTTTCCTCTTTTAACAACCTCATCCATCATGTCATATCCATGTGTCCATGATGTTGCAGCCCTCATAACCTTGTTGACCATGATGCATAGCCTAAAATGGTGGAGCAATAACCATTTTAATACTTAAGAATATATACATGCAACCTCCTCATTATGAAGGTGTAGTCGCGGTCCACTCCACCATTTTGTATCCACATTCATTTTTCTCTCTTTTTAATGACCTCCTCCATTAATCAATGAAAAATGAAATCTATTATAATTCCCCCCTTTTATTTTTAACTATTTTTATCCCTTGTAAAGAATAAAAACACATAAAGATTTAACTCTAACTCCCACTCTAAAAATAGTCTCCACTACTAAGAATTATTCAAAATTAATTCTCAAGATTAAATCAACTAATAGAAAGAGAAAATATTACCATATTCCCTTGGAAAACTTTAGAAAAAATAAGATTAAGATAAGCTATAATATCTATGGATTCACAATATTTAAAATACATTATATAGAAATTTTAAATAATTAAATTAAAATCAAAATAATTATAAAAATTGTAACATAAGTATTTCTATTAAGAATTATATCATATTGTGTGTAGGTTTGAAAACTTTTATCTTCTTTCAAAATCATGATATCATCAAAATCAAGTTTGCATACATGAATTAGATCAAAAAATGTGAAGGTAACTTGACCTTGAATAAAAAGGAATAATTTACTTCTAAACTACATAGCATTTTTAAATTCTAAGAGGCATTGATCTTATTTTCATTATCAGTTAACATATTATATTTTTTGTTTAATATAAATTAATTAATATTTATTTATTTGTTTTGATTAAATAATTTAAATTATATTTAAAAAATTATTTTTCTTTTTAATATTATATTAAAAATTAAAAATTAACATTAATTTGATTTATACCTTAGGAGGGCTGAGTTGATCAAGGGTTTCTCTCTGGAATTCAGTGTTGATTTTTGAAGTTGTTGGGGGATGCTTGAGACCAAGAGCGTGGTTGAATTCACACACTTTCTGCAAGTGTGTAACTCCCTGCAAAAAATGTTTTAAGGGGTTAATACTCATTATTTTGATTAAATATAGCTATAGTCAAAAATAAAGCCTTATCTTCACTTTTTATAAATGAAAAGTAGATGGGCGAGTTCGCATATCTAAATATGGTTTGTAAAATAACAAAACCAATTTGTTCTTAATATTAATGTCGAAAGCTTCAAAACAACCACTCAACCACTGCCTTTCTTAGTATGTAGAGAATATCACAATTGGCAGATCTGTCATGCTTATTAGCCTATATTCTTACACCATGTAGGTTTTACTATTCAGAATTTTAAGTTTTCCCAAATTCACCACAATTTCTGGAATATAATTAGTTGGTTTAATAGCAATGTGATGATATTCATTAGGGGAAATTTACATAAAAAATGGGTCTCCTAAGAAAATCTTTTTTTTTTTTTATCTCATATAATACAAATTATTTAAATATAAAAAATATAAATTACTTAGTTAAGTGGGGACACACATTTCTATTATAATTCCTTAAAAAACCATAATTTTTTAAACGTGGTAACATATATTTATAATTTATAAAAAAAACTCAAGTTCACTTTCTTCATTATTTATTTTTTATTTAAAAACTCTTAAACTGGTAACTTATATTTCTATTATAATTTATTAAAAAAGTCAAGTTCACTTTCTTTTCTTGATTATTTGTTTTTATTTAAAAAGTGGAAGAGTAAAAATAACTTTATATATCTTATTTTTTACTTAGTATTTATTTATATATATATTTATTTATTTATTTATTTATTTATGTATTTATTTATTTATTTATAGATTTAGATTTATTATGTTATGTACATTTATTTAAATAAATACGTTTATAGGTTTTATAATAGTATATTTATATTTAAAAAAGTATGCTGATAGATATCGTTTTTCCATAGTCTCTTTGATTTTATCATTTCCTTTCCTTTGCAATTTTTTTTGGTTTTTATTTTTTATTTTTTTCAATTATTTCATGATTTTCTCCAACTTTTTGTCCTTCCAACAATTTCCAATTTATTTTTTGGTTTTATTTTTTTCCAGTTTATTTTTGATTTTTTTAATTTATTCCAATTTATTTGGTTTGTAGTTTTTGTAAGAACAATTTTTAATTTTTTTTTCCATTTTTTTTGTTTTTATTTTATTTTATTTTTTCTATATATTTACATGAAGATTGTAGAGTGCCTCTCAATGTAAATAGTGGTAAAGTATATTTTATTTTATACTTAATATTTTATTTTATATAAATTTTATATATTAAATCAAATTTCATATTATAGATTTAGATTTATTATTTTAAATATGTTTATAACAATTTTAATAATTATGCCGATAGGCATTCTATAGGTGGAGATGATAGCACTCATTTTGTTTGTGTAAATATATAGAAATTTTTTTTTATTTTTTTTTTGAAAATATAATTTTGTTTATAATAGAACTTAAGAATATAAATCTAAAAAACAAAAAGAATATTTATATTTAGAAAGATGAATGAGATAGAATAAGATAAGTAGAGTTAAATTAACCATCATGAGTTAATTCATATGATTTTAGAAAGTTTTATTTTATAAAATAAATATTTTTATTTTTATTTTGGATGATGTCACCGTATAGGTTGATGTCATCTTTTAGTTGATTTTTGATAACTTAAAAAACTAATGATGTCATCCTTAGGAGGCCCATTTTTAATGTAAATTTCCCCTAATGATTCTGTTGTAAATCATTCATGCATGGAATCTACGGGGAGACTCACATCAATGAAACATATAGGTATGATATTAATTATCAATTATATATTCTTGTTACAATATATGATACTTAAAATTTTGTATTTTGATTAATAAAATATGTTATAGCATGAATGATAGGTCCTACAAATTTTTACACAACATCCATGCCTTCAAAATACACAACGACTAAGCCAAATAGACTTGGCACGTGACTATGAAGAGTTGCTCAATTGTGTTGAATGTCATACAATGTGTAAAGAGGGTGCTTGGTACGAAAAAAAATAGGAAGAGTGGTTTGTAGGTAAGATATTTATACTTTCATATAATTATGTACCAATAAATAACTTAAATGTTTATATAAGCTAACAATTTACTCTTTGTTTGTCGGTACAATGCACCATGGCCATTATGTAACACCTCTCTAAACCTAGGCTGGTAAGATAGTATTTTGATGTTGATTTGATATTCCAATTGTTAAATGTTATCATAATAAGATTAGACATTGGTGATTATGGAAAAGTATATCATGGTTAGTTATTATTTTAGATTACAAGCTTATATATTTATATATTGTTATCATTGCTTTGTATGATTATTGGCAAGAAAGGGATGATGTCGTAACACTCATATTTGAGAGGCTTACGATATCATGACTCCCTTCATGATGAATGATGTTACTTTGACTATATGATATATGTTATATGCACATGTACTTTGATGTGTTATTGGAAGTGATGCAGGTACTGAGTATCTACTCCGCCTGGATCCACAGGCCTGAGTGTACTCCTATTCCCCGATGGTGGTTACTGGAGGTAGTCACAGGCCAAATGTCCCCTACCCTAGCCCACTATACCTTGTTAGGGTAGTGGTTTTCCTTGTTGGTGTCTTATTGTCTGGTTACCTAATGGTAACATCCGAAGCACCTTTCTGCCATGTATATTTCAGCACACCCTCCTGTGGTATGTGGTTTACCAGTATGCCTTGCTGAGGTATTTTGTCTTGGTTTTCATGAATTTGTTATGTGGCCATATATTTTGGGTTATCGGTGTCTTGATGTGGTTTCTTTGATGTCTTTTCATGATTTCATATAGGACATTTTATAGTATTTTATTGATAGGATATTTAAATGGTTTTATCCATGAAATTAAATATGTTTTTTTTAAATGATTTTTATTGATCATTCGAGGGAATGATATATTTCATTTGAAAATTTTAAATGATTTTATTAATCCTTTTTTGGGGAGCTTTGTGTATTTGGACGATTGGATTTAAATTACTATTTTTTATGAAATAGAGAATTTTGGTGTTTCTAGTGATTTTAATTAATTTCTTGGAGAACATTAATAGCTTGCTTAATAAAATGTTTTATTTCATTTTATTGTGTGGAGGAGTTGAGTTAAAATAAAAAAAGGGAAACCTTGTCCTTGATGGATATATAAATTCATTTTTATTTTGAGAAGAGTTATCTTTTTAGAGAAGAAAATATAAAATGGAAGAATGTTTTATTTTGGGATTGATTCATTTTTGGGAAAGAATTTTTTTTTTTTTTGCTATTCTACATGGAAGAGAAAACCCCATGATTTGGGTGACTGAGCTGGGGTGTTGTGGAAGTTTTTCTGAGAAGAAATTTGTGGGTAGTAGCTTGTTGAAATTAGTGCACCATTCCTTACTTGTTGTCTAGTTTTGGAGCTTGGCCGTGTCTTCTTCATTGAGCAATTCTCCATTTCTGTTTTGGGGAAATTTGAGGTAATTTGCTAATTCTTCATTGTTGTATGGCTGGTAATTCAGGTATTTACTCGTGTTTCTTGGATGGCTGGTATTTTTCTGATCTAAGTTATTTCTATCTCATAAAAATTGGAGGAACTCCTCCATTTCTTTTTGTATTGCTTGGGGTTTGAATGTTGGTTGTTTTAAATTCAAGTTGTTGCTCTGTAGTATTGTTTATGGATGATTTTTGTATATTTTTCAGCAAAACATGAAATGGATTGTTGGGAAAATTTTGATTTATGGACTCTTTCTTACTCTTCTCTTTTTCCCAATTCGAAAAAATGTTTGTCTTGTTGCTGCCCATTATCCCTTTGCTAAAAATGAAATTTAAGGGTGTTTTTCATGTTGAAATGCCAAGATCTCAACTGGGTCTTTGGCAGATTTTAATTCTAAGCACTTTCATTTTTGGTCAAATTTGTGTCTATTGTTAAAATGACATTTTTCCTTGCTGCTCTTTAACCATCTATTAAAAAAGTAAAATAAAATTGGTTTGCTATGTAGAATCATCCATATTTCAAATGGGTCGTTCTCCAATTTTTAATCTGGGTACCTTCATATTTTCATGTTTTTTCTTGCCCAACTTGGAAAAGACATTTTTCAAAACAATAGTTCAAATTTTTGTCCTAAACTTAAAATTGAAGGTGGACTCCCACTTGAAATGCCAAAATCTGAACTAGGTTAGGCTTAGAATTTTAATCCGGGTACTTTGAATTTTTATGTAATTTTTAGGCCTCTATTTCATGATTGAATTCAGTTGTTAAACGTCTCTTCTTACAGCAATGTTGCATGGCTATTTTTAATGGTTTTATGAGGGATCTTAGTGGATTTTCCTTGTTTCGTATTTTCTATGGTTTCCTTGTTTGGTTAAATGAGATGGCCTATCCGTCTACAAGGTGTTGACTTATCC
The DNA here is from genome assembly GCA_007258455.2 of Sequoia sempervirens. Taxonomy (NCBI): domain Eukaryota; kingdom Viridiplantae; phylum Streptophyta; class Pinopsida; order Cupressales; family Cupressaceae; genus Sequoia; species Sequoia sempervirens. Next base: position 715,307,580 of record VDFB02281492.1, read on the forward strand.
ATTTGCAGGGCATTGATTTGGGCATGATTGAGTCTTCTCATCTGAATGAGAGGTGTACCTAATTCCATGTGGTGTCATCCCTTTGAGCACACATGATGACATTCCATCTAGTTTTCACTCTAGTACCTCGTACCATAGTAGCCATGAATAGTACCCATCTTGTTAATGTATGAGCATCTTCATGTTGTGATATTGGCTTTAATGCATTGTATTCCATGTCTGATTCGTGTCTTATGTGAGTGTTGGACATATGTTTCCTTGACTTGTTTTCTTCTTGGGCCTTGTGACTACCTCTGAGCATAGTGGGGTGGCCTCTTTTGAGTCCACATGGTAGGGAGGCATTGCCACCGCCATTGGGGACTGGTGTACAGGTTGTTGGAGCACCAGTTGGAGCTGATCTCTCTTGTACTTGTCTTATATGTTGATGCATTTTATTTATTGGTATGCCTTTGTGCTCATATATAGATTCCTTTATGTATACCGTACTCTCTTGAGAGAAAAGATATAATCATATAAATTAATGAGAAGAAATGTGATGTTTTATTTTGGTTTATGGGTTTCGGTGTTGGTATCAGACTCGCTCATATTATGATGATCTTTATGGCCTATCTTTCAAAAAATTTCATGCAAAATTAAAACTTTGGCTGTATATTTTCCTTCTTGCTATAGTCTGCTAAAGTTCTGAAGTGATGCCGCCTTTTGTTAATGTTTTGTGTTGCTACTACAAAAGTTCTGGTGCATCACTACTTCCTGTGTATTGTTTTGTGTCATTGTTGCAAAGTTCTAGAGTAGTAGGAAGTTCTGGAGCACCAACACAGGAAGGTTCCAGAGTAGTGCTGCCAAAGTTCCAAAGTAGTGTAGAAGTTCCAGAGCAGTGCTTCCAAGTTCTAGAGCAGTGCTGAAGTTTTGGAGCAGTGCTGCCAAAGTTCCAAAGTAGTGCAGAAGTTCTGGAGTAGTTCTACCAAAGTTCTAAAGCAGTGCTGCTAAAGTTCCGGAGCAGTACAGAAAGTTCTGGAGCAAAGTAGAAGGTTTCAGAGCAAATGGTTCCAGAGTAGAGGTTCTGAAGTAGGAAGTTCCAGAGCATAGGTTCCATAGTTGGAACTTCCATAACAAGAAGTTCTATAGCTAGAAGTTTCGCAGCTGGAAGTTCCAGAGCAAACTTTCTGGAGCCATTATGTTTGCTCCTGTTTGGATTTTCTCTGGAGGGTAGATTAGTCCTCTCCTTTGGGTTGTGTTTGGCCATGCTTTGCCATGAAAGTTGTCAATTTATTGTATTGTAAACTACTTTTTGTGAAATTTATTCTTTATGTCTTCAAAAAAAAATTATCTTGTTCTCTTTTGGCTCTTACCCTCTGGGGTTGCAAAGCGGGATATTACACATTACATCTAGATGGATCAAAATTATTTGAAGATCCAACCACAGGAGATAAAGTATATAAACCTGAAAGAAATGGTTATCGAGTAAACACACATAATTGTAATATACTTTAGTTATGGAGAGAAAATGTAGATTGGAAACTAGTTCTTTCAAGACATCTATAATAAATTATACTATAAAGTATGCAGCAAAAGCAAAAAAGAGTTCAGAAGCTTATCATCAAATCTTAATGTGACTTGCAAATATTGAAAACCCAGATGAAGCAACATCAAAGGCATACATGAAACTTCTAACATAAACCCTCATTGAGAGAGACATTGGAGCAGAAGAAACATGTCATATGTTATTGGAGTATTTGTTAAATTAAATTTTTTAAGAGAGGTGTTCAAGCTAGTGCTAAAAAATGAAGAAAAAGATGATTCTGGACATATAAAACATTTTGTTGAAGGATACATAGACAAACCATATGCAATGGAAAGTATCACACTTATAGATGCAACTAGATCTTGGACATATAATCCCAAAAGAAAAAGAGATAACAAATGAGAACCAAGGACTATGGCAACTATTGTAAGAGTGTTTATGTAGTTTCCCTCCAGTTGCTACAATTTAATTCAGTTTGTTTTTGTTTTGGTTAATAGTAGCTTTAGTTGCTTTTGATACTATCTTACCTTATTTCAGTTACGACAAGTATACCATGTTGGTTTTTAAATTGTGTTGATGATACATTGTTAATCATCTGACTTTGGTTGTGTGGCGATATTATGTTGAACATTATGTTTGTTATGGTTATATGATGTATCTAATGTTGTGAATGATATCGCATTGTATGTTAGTTTCGTTGAAGGAGACAGTGTAGCATTACTCACTTGAGTACCCTGCTACGTTGCGACTCTCTTTCATGGTGTGTTTGTCGAATTATGCAGATATGTTTAGTAGTGTTGTTTTATGCAGTTGCAGGTACAACTATTTTGAAGAGTTTTTTTTCAACAGTTTGTAAATAAATATCTAGAAATTTGAATTGAAGTTAGAAATATTGATCTTGAGTAAATTGTTTAAGTTAGAACTAATTGATCAATTTAATTTGCATGTTGATTGTTAGTTAAGTTTTGTGACTTTGAGTTAATTAAAAATGCATTAAAAACTTTTGGTTGTGTAATAATTTTCATGACAATTGATTTTGAATTGCTGAAAAGAAAACTTTCACGACAATTTTGGTTTTTGGAGAAATAGCTTCTTCTTTGTGTATTTTGGGTTGAATAAGCTTTGAAGACAATGAATTTAAAAGATTTGTGTTGTTGGGAAAATAAAGAATTATCAAGATCTTAGGATTTTGTTTCAATCTTCATCTAAATCAAGAATTTATCCAAGTTTTCTTCTTTGTTGCAATTTCTTAATTAAAATTTTCTAAGTGTTATGTTTGAAAATTTGTTTGCTCAAATATATATATATATATATATAGATTGTCTGTGAAAAATATTTATCCAGCCAGATTTGCACATGCAATAAAGAAATAAATATAGTGAGCTTTCAATTTAAGAGGAAAACATAGCAAATCAATGAAAAGGAAGGTTTAAATGTGTTTATTTTTCTGCAACTTATTGTATGATTTATATTATACATGGACTATTCTATTCTTGGAATTTAGCAAAGAATTTTTTTTGAAACACATTATATGTTTTAAAATGTTTCTAAAATTTGGAATTAAAGATTATTAGCTATTTGACCCTAGTGATCTTTTTATTCTTTCTCCTATATATGCTTATTGAGATCTATAGATGAGTTTCCTCTTTCTTTGCCTTAGAACGCCAAATTTTCTCCTTATTTATCTTGTCTTGAATTCTTATATTAATTTTTCCTAAAACTTTTTACATGTTTTTTTTTTTGGATATTGGTTCATATGGCGCATAATCCCCTATGCAGGCATAGCAATCTGAAGTATTTGCTTTTTTTTTAGAGATTCTTTTAATTTCTAGAAGGCTAGAAAAATATATAATTAGAATATATCTATTCATCACTAAAGGCATTGCCCCTGTTTTGATCTTTTATCCTCCACTCTATAGCATTGTTGTTTTAAGTTGAGGGGGTTATGTTTTTTTACCCTGTCTTAATTGTTGGTTGTATACTGATATAATTCTGATAATGGTTTTATACTTTTAGATTCAATTGACTCCAAGTCTGGTAGTGCCACCCCTGCTCTTCATTCACAAGTTTTCCAATCAATTAATTTTGTTTGCTTGAAGACTAAAGATCCTCCTAAGTCACAACACATCTTATGGTTTTCAATGTTATGCCTTGAAGGAATCCTTTAGTTGTATTTTTTTCTATTATTGGATATTTAAAAAAAACAAACAAACGCCATACATTGGTATGTGCAAGATCATCAAGGAAAAAATAGGCCCTTAAGTGGCAAAAAAGTCAAAAAAATCAGAGTTAGGCAACTTGATGTAAAAATGTGAATAAGTTATCTATATTCTTTCAAAAATATGTAAGAACAGAATCTGTAGCAAATTGAATGTTGTTTCTATACTAGTAGGTTTATTTACAAAAAAATAAATCTATTTGGTGAAAATTTGAAATTTCAATGCAGTAGTACTTAAATTTCAGGGCAAAAATAAGACGTAGGTGTCTGTCTGACCAACCTAACCACAATAAAATTATAAAAAAAATTATAATATTTTAGATATAAGTAGAGGAATCATGTCCCGATGTGATGCATATTTTTTTGTAATTTTTTTCCAAGTAAATAATTAATTATGAATTTTTTATTACAAATTTTTAAAAATATAAAACTCGTATGTCGACCACCTTAACTTGGTCAAAACATCATGAAGTTCAACTCTCTTTTTTATTATAGTATGCAAATTATAGAATGTGACACATGTTTCAGATTCAAAAAATGTGATACCATTTGAAAGCTATAGATGTTTTTCAATCAACCTATCAATCAAGACTTTAGTTGTAATTCAAATAGAAAATGAATAATAATTATTTATTAAATTCAAAGTAAAGTATAATTATATTGGTGGAAAACTAATAATATCCTTTAAAAACCTTTTTCATTTCATCGGTTTTGGGTAAAAAAAAAGTCATCAGCCACATACCCTACACATAACCATCATATCGCCACTTTTTGGCCCATCATGATCCTGCACATACCCACATTACACATACAACAAATGCCAATAGGAAAAATTTAAATGTTGAGTGAACCAAAAATATTTAGCCATGCCTTGGAGTTTCTTTTTGGGTAGGTTCTTTAGGCATAGGAAGTAATATCCTCTGTAAAATTTGTGATGGCTGGAGAATATGAAATATGTGTCGATGCTTGTGAGCCTTATATTTTATACTATTTGTTACCATCCTTGGTGTATGGGTTTTAGATTTTTATTAAGTGAAATCTAATCTATTTCGGTATATCATATTACTAGTACTGAGGGCAACACACAATGCATTTTGGTCTGCAACTGTAGATTTGAAATGCATGCATAAAAATTATGCCTTGTTAAATAATTTAGGATAGCTAGAGGATTCATTGCATTTAAGCTATTTCACCTATTTCTTTCTCTTAAAGATTTAAGATGATTTACCAATTATTAATATGCATGGTGTGTATTCCCTGATATGCATGAGTAGTAAACTATAGTTTAATATATTATTATTACAGTGAAAATAAATTAAGTTTGACTCTAAAATTTGACTTTGTAATTTTACTATATTCAATTTTAAATGAGTGATTAAATTTAGATTTAGTTTTCTTTTTAAACAATTTTTTTTACATGGAATTTAAGTTTTTTTTCTATTTATGTTTAAGAATTTGTTTTAAAAGAATATAGCTTATTAATTGTGAAATAATGGAATATTACTTTACACTATACCTTTTATTATGATTCAAAGTTAAAGAAAGAATTTTGGAAAACTTTATTTGTATTTGTCTATGGGTTTTGTTGGTGTTTTCCAATGCACCTAAGGAATCTCTAAGGGATAGCCAATTCCTATATTCAAGACCCTACAATGAATGGCCAACTAACAAGATTTAGTCAAAGACTGAGATCTTCTACAATTTAGGCTCTATAGGACCAAGGAGGGTGTTCCTATTTGTGTTCATTTTGAAATATACTTTACAAAACACATCACTTTCATAGATTAGTTGAGTGAAGGATAATTATGCAATAATTACTATGAGACTGGCTTATCTCTAAGTAAATTTCTACCCATTCATCAAAACAAAGACATTCCTCATGATAATTGACACATACATGCATTAAGATTAATAAATTTTAAGGTGAATTTGAGTTCTAACTTCAAGTTGGTCACTGGACAAACATTTGATTAACCCTTTAGGTGAATATTTGAAAATAGACCAGTGTCTTGTTACATTGGCCATCGAAGTCACATACACAAAGATTAGTAACACATAAATGATTTTAAATATAATGAAATGGACTGCTCTCACAACAAATTTGCGTTATGGAGCTCACCCTCTCTAATACATGACTACTTATCAAATCCTTTGCAAATAATGGTAAATTCGTGACCCCATTTGAGCATTTTAATTGATTACTTGAAGCAAAGCAGAAACGGAGACATACATTCAAACAAATGTTCGAAGATGAATGAAAGCATCATTAATATTTCATTCAAATTCACAAAAATTTACATCAGGGAGCAAATGTATCAGACTTATATGTTTCTTCTATGCATCAGTCATTTCTCTAAAACTATTTAAAATAATTACATATTTTCTTCAAAGCTCAAAACAAGCCATCTGCTCTATTCATTATCCCTTTTCTACACCTAATGTTCTACCCAGATAAGCACCTAACTCAAAAATTGATCAGAATTCCATCCCCTACAAATAAGCCTTGAATTCCCTTTAATAAGACAAGGGAGAAAACAAGCTATTGGCTCAAATGCAATTCCAAATACAAAAATTTCATTTCGTCTTTCATTTCAACTGCATTTCAAAATCCCCACATGATAATTCTATTGAGTGTGGGGAAAGCTAAAATAACCATAACCGCCGAGAGGAAGAAGCAAAGTGCCACCAAAATCTTCTTCCACCACCAAGCAAGTAACGACACCAATACCCATTACGCCATGAGGGCTCACAGTCAAAACCCAACGTTCCAAAAGTGTGCCATGCACATAGAAAGAGAAATCAACAACCCCAAATATATTTATCAACATAAAAATTTATTTCCCACCACCTTCTTCTCACAAACTAGAAGACCTTTTGCTAGCAACACACACACCTCAATACACATAACCACTTCAAGTAACAGTAAGGGTTGGGGATGAGACTTCAACCCCTTCCTCGACCTTATCTTCGTTCATCACAAAAACATCTCTCCCACTCAGGGTCCTAATAGCCAGAGGAGGGATAGACAACACCTCTACCTCAGGGGATATAGCTTGACCCAAGGTTGCCAAATACTGACAGTAACTAGAATTAGTCTTAGTCTCTATTTCTGATGGGTTGTTAGTAACATCGATAGGAGAATCCTGTCGACCAAATGAGTCGCGACCATACCGAAGCTTCCACTGAGTTCAGCTAGAGGGCCCAACAACTACTTCTCTTTTTTTTCTTGCTTCCTTCGAGCTCCCAGCCTAGTCTTTCAATTGGCAGCTGCATCTGAAAATCACTACTGAAGATTCCTTCTCTTTGGTATCCTCGTGAATGCTCTATTCATATCCTGGGTCTCCATTGCGGGGATTTTTAGATTGGAGCTAAGATGACCTTCATACCAAAATTGATGGGGAACTAGGCTTGCTCATTTTGCAACCAGAAAACACACACTCTCAACCTCCACTCTCTGCAACAACTTGAGGACTCGATAACTTAATTGCTATGGTGAAAATAGTAACTCATCACTTCTATTTATTGAATAAGATGATGCTATCGATTACCAATGCTAAATGCAAAAAAACACATGCAAAAACTAGGAAATTTGTTGGCATGCATATTATCACTGTTTAATTCTCAAGTGCAAGGAAATATTCAAATTGCACTTCATGATTGCCAACAATTAAGTCTCCACACACATGAAGGTCAATTTGATCACAACTACAGAGAATGTATCATTAATATCCTTTGGTTGTAGAGTGAAAATGACTATCACGTGTTGTTTTATCAACTTTGAAAATACGTTGTCGATCTCAGTCTCAGATGGAAAATCAAATGGCTTGCATTGGGTTGATAATCTTTGAATTCTAGCAGTGCTTTATTGATGTGTCCTTGGCCAATGGAGTTTACCCACCTCGGATGGCGGTTTTTTCATCGGTGGGCCTTATCCATCTCACTGACTGAATTGGTCGAGCCATGTGTTGAGATCTCATTGATCTCAGTACTTTTAATTGGTGTTCATATTTTCCTAGCAAACTAGTGGGGAACAGTGGAGATCATTCCCAAGATTTGATCTCGTTCGTTTGTTTAATTTCTTCAAATAGTGGGCATAGTAGTGGAGATTAGACCCCATGATCGTACAAGGACACACATCCTTATTTCACCAGCCTCACTACTTTTAACCCAATAGCATTTACTGCCCATGATCTGGTGGGGTACGGCCAATATTTCATCCCACATCCTTGAATCTTAAAACTTGCATGCAAGGCAATGCACTAGCATTTAATAAAAGACCTTGGTTAGGCTGACAATGACATGAACTTTAAGGGTGAATGACTTAAGCTTCAAGTCATCGAGGAAAATTAGGACTTGACTTAGGAAAAGGCTAAGGTTGATGGGATGATTGGTGGCTGGTTTTTCTAACCAAAGGGGCTAGTAACAAATGTGCATTGCGGCTTAAAAGATGATTTAAGGAACCAGAGACTAGTATAGCAGGTCAACATGTGATTAGAACATTTAAGTATTTTCATAAGAAAAACCCTACTTACTCATGGGGACAAGGGTTTAAAATGTAGACTAAGCCCATGGGGAATGAGAAAAGTCTTCAAAATTTAAGAAGCTCCATTAGGTTTTTTTAAAAGGACACTTTTGGTGTTAGTATGCTTTTTTAACTTCTAGAGGCTAGGGTTAAAATTTGATTTTAAGGGTGTTTTATGTTTGCTTATCATTGTTCCTTGCATGACTTGACTTTGGACTTAGCCATGCATGATGTAATATTTTGTTGAAATATTTGAAATATTGTATGGTATCGCCATGTTATAAAAGATATATTTGTAGTTTATTTTTTGTGCATGATGGTTATCCTTGTTGTTGTCAGTAAGTGAAGTTTTGTATATGGGAAGAATGGATTTTGATATGGGCTGAAACCTTAAGAGGTTACTATGGTAACCTATCAAAATTATTTAATCCAGTGAAAACATAAACTTAAGTACTAGGGGTTGGGTAGTATTCACTTAATAATTTAGATAATTGTTTGCCTCACCTTACACCTTAAAGTGCTTGCATAGATTAAGGGTAGGTTGAGATGGCTTGGAATGGCATAGTCGTTCACTTTTTCCTCTTGAAAAGTGTTTCAATTTGACATGAGTTTGTTTAGGAGTTGGGAATTGGTAGAGATTTCTAGGGTAACTTAGGATGAGGGTCGGTAATCTAGGAAGATTCACTAGGGTAACCTAGAAAAACTGTGGGATGACACTCTTACCCTTATACTTATTTTTGTGGTCTCTTGTGTAGAGTCGCCTTTGATTTTGTTGTTTCCTCTGGGAGCTTGTTATTGATCATGTGATTTTGATATTGTCATGTCATTATGTGATTGTCAGCCATGTGATGATATGTTCTATTCTCTTGTATGTTTGATTGTCTTTGTGGACCTGACATTATCTCCTAGCATGAAGGGAGTGGACCTTTGGGCACCACACTGTTGGGAGGAATGTGCATTATTATCCATTGGGTCCACTTACAGATGTTGTTGTACTTGGATAATATTGTTCGTGTGATAGGTTCCTAATTCTACATTGTCCGTGAAGTTGGACGTTGAGCATGCTCATGAATGAGAATAACAAATGTGATTTGTTCTTCATCTATAATGTATATTCTCTTTATTTTTATGAGAGAACTTTTGAAATGATATTATGTTGATATGATATTTATCATAATCTCACTTGATGTAACGTAAATATGTAACTTGAATTCATTATAATTTTGAGTTAGGACTATTTGTTACTAACATAATGTATCCTTATTTTTTAAGACTTTGATATTATGTTGTGATGTTCTTATTGTAAATTTTTAAGTAGTGTTGTATTGGAATCCTGAGAACATTTGTATATATGTTTCTTTTGTGAACTTACATTATTATCAATTGTTTAAAAAAAAATTGTTTGGTTATTTTGTTATCTTTTGTTTTGTTCTTTGGGTTCCTTAGCAAGGCGTTATAGATTGGTATCATTTATTTCACCCTCTGTTGTTGAGTGATGTGGAGTTATGGTAATAAAGAAAGGCGATAAGTGGCAGGTAGAATTCACCTCTGGGGCAAAGATAATAGTAGAATCTCTTGTTTGTGATTGTGAACTAAGGATTGCTATCTACCTTAGTAGATCTTCGTGTTACACCTCTTAGTTCGTACATATGACATTGTTTTGGGAATGGACTGGTTGGAATCTCATCATGCAATGATTGATTGTTGACAAGAGGTAGTATGTTGCTTAGATGATTCTGGTGCAGAAGTTGAAATATTTGGTGTATAGAGACCCATCTCCTTACGGATTATATCTGCTACAGAGTTGAGGAGATACTTTTGTCAGGGTTGTCAACTGCTTGCAGCAACAGTTAATGACTTGGATTTAGGGGAGAGTCGAGAGGTATCTCTTGAGGATTACCCTATTCTTGGTGAATTAATAAATGTTTTTCCCAGTGATATTCTTGGTTTGTTGCTGAAACGCGACATAGATTTTAGAATTGACCTAGTTCCTGGAGTAGAGCCTATATCTCGAGCCCCATACAAAATGACCACATAAGAACTAGAGGAGCTTCATCTATAGTTGGAGGAACTTTTGGCTAAGGTTTTTATACGTTTCAGTGTTTCTCCTTCAAGAGCACTTGTCATCTTTGTGAAGAAGAAGGATGGATCACTCATATTGTGTATCGATTATCATCAATTGAATAAAGTGGCAATAAAGAATTGATATCCCTTACCTAGAATCAATGATCTTTTCGATCAAATCAAGGGAGCTAATTTTTTCTCTAAGATTGATATGAAATCAAGTTACCATCAGTTACACATTGTAGATGCTGACATTCATAAAACGACATTTCAAGCTTGTTACGGGCACTATGAGTTCATAGTGGTACCATTTGGGTTGACGAATGCACCATCCATTTTCATGATTTTGATGAATGGTGTCTTTCACACATACCTTGATCATTTTGTTCTTGTGTTTCTCAATGATATTTTGATCTATTCGAGGAATATGAAGGAGAAAAAAGAGAATTTGAGATAGGTATTGCAGTGCTTGAGGGAGAATTAGTTGTACACAAATTTGAAAAAATGTGAATTCTTCCAGACTAAGGTGAAATACCTTGGTCATGTTTACTCTAGAGAGGGTATTGTTGTGGATCCCTCAAAGATCCAAGCCATCATTGATTGGCTTGTTCCTACTAATATAGTTGAGGTTCACAATTTTATGGGTCTTGTTGGCTATTATAGACAGTTTGTTTAGGGGTTTTCAAGGATTTCTCATTCCATAACTTCTCTTCAAAGGAAAATGAAGAAATTTGTTTGGACAGATTAGTGTCAGTCAGCTTTTCAGATACTCAAGGAAAAGTTGACTAGTGCACCTATCTTAGTCATTCCTGATCCTACTAAGGACTTTGTCATTTCCACTGATGTGTCTTTGAAAGGATTACGAGTCATGTTGATGCAAGATGGTCATGTGATCACTTATGAGTCTCACAAACTCAAGGATCATGAACTGAACTATCCTACTCATGATTTGGAGCTAGATGTAGTTGTTCATGCTCTGGTTCAGTGGAGGTATTTCTTGTTAGAGAATTGTTTTGAACTTCATTGTGATCATCGTAGTTTGTAATATATTTTCATGCAACCTAATTTGAATGTTAGAAAAATATGGTGGATGGAGTTCTTATGTGAGTATGACTTCGAGGTAAAATTTGTTCAGGGGAAATAGAACGTAGTAGCTGACGCTCTCATTCGGCTAAGACATGAGCTTTCTGCTGTGAATCTTGGAGTTGATTTGAGGAGTCAAATTTTAGCAGCACTTCCTATAGACAGACTATATCAAGAGGTTAATACGGAGATTGAATCAGGTAGACCCTTGAAGGGTAGATTCATAGGACATACTCTCGAGTCAGATGGTTTTTTGCAACATTTGGGTCATATATATGTACTACATCCAGAAGGTCTTCACACTTTGATTTTGTTAGAGGAACATCAAGCACCTTATTCAGCTCATCCAGGTGTTAAGAAAATGCATGCAGATCTTTGACAATTATATTTTTGGTCAAGAATGAAGCGTGATATCGCTGATTTTGTTTTGAGATGTCACGAATGCCAAAGAGTTAAGGCTGAGTACCAACATCCCACAAGACTTTTGTAGCCACATCTCATTCCTGAATGGAAGTGGGATATTATATTGGTGGATTTTATTGTTGGATTACCTATGTCATATGCCAAAGAGTTAAGGTTGAATACCAACATCCCACAAGACTTTTGTAGCCACATCTCATTCTTGAATGGAAGTGGGATATTATATTGGTGGATTTTATTGTTGGATTACCTATGTCATCTCATCGACATGATGCTATTATGGTTACTATTGACAAATTGACTAAGGTAGCACATTTTTCTTTGGTTTGTTCTTCTCAAAATGCCTCTTTTGTGGACAAAATATTCATGGTGGATATTGTTCAGTTACATGGAATTCCTCGTAGAATCATTTCAGATAGAGATCTGATGTTTACATTAGCATTATGGACATCATTTCAGCATGCCCTAGGTACTCAGTTGAACTTAAGTTTGGATTATCTTGAAACTAATGGCTAAACTGAGATATTCAATCAAATTCTTAAGGATATGCTTAGGATGTATGCAATGGATTAGTAGTCGTGTTGGGAAGTTTATCTTTACTTAGTGGAGTTTTCCTACAATAATGGGTATCAAAGTTCCAAGGTATGCCTCCTTTTCAGGAATTGTATGGATGTCCTTGTCAGACTCTATTGAGTTGGGATTGAATTGAGGATAGAGTTCTACTTGGACCTAAGATGCTTCGAGATATGGAACAAGTTGATCGCATTAGAGATCTTTTAGTAGTGGCACAAGATAGGCAAAAGAAGTATGTCGATGCTCATAAAGTGGATCGTCAGTTTTTAGTTGGTGATAGGGTATTTCTTTGGGTACATTTGCGAAAGAGTCCAATCTGTTATGGAAAAGGCTCTAAGCTTGCACCTAATTTCATGGGACTGTTTGAAATTCTAGAGAGGATTGGTCCTATAGCATACTGACTTGCTTTACTGCCTAGTTTTTCGTGTATTCATAATGTTTTCCATGTATCTATTCTTAGACCTTATCATCCTGATATTTCACATGTGTTCAATTGGAATGCATTACATGTAGACTCACCCTCAAGGATCGAGATGTTGATTAGGTGAAGGTCTAGTGGGATCCTAGTGACAAGGCATCAACCACTGGGGAGAATGTGACACACATGAGAGAGTTTTATCCATATTTTTTTGTAGGCTTCCAGGAGTAAGCCTTATTTTACGGGGGGAGGATGTAGTGTCCCTCTAGTTGCTACACTTTATTTCAGCTTGTTTCTATTTTGGTTGATAGTAGCTTTGGTTTCTTTTGATACTATTTTACCTTATTTCAGTTATGACACATCTACTATATTGGTTTTTAAACTATGTTGATGATACATTATTGATCATCCGACTTTGGTTGTGTGGCGACATTATGTTGAACATTATGTGTGTTATGGTTATATCGTGTATTTGATGTTGTTTATGGTATAGTATTGTATGTTAGTTTCAGTGAAGGAGACAGTGTACCATTACTCACTTGAGTACCCTACTATGCTGTGACTCTCTTTCATGGTGTGTTTGTCGAATTATGCAGATATGTTTAACAATGTTGTTTTATGCAGTTGCAGGTACAAGCATCGACTCCACCTACTTGTTAGGTTTGAGCGTGCTATGACCCAATGGAAATATGTGGTTCGGAGATAGTGTCAGGTCCTCACTCTTAGCCATCATTCTTGATAGAACGAGTACCCATTTGTTACCCATTTATGTTTGTCGACTGTTCCATCATGTCATTTGTGGTTTCATCATGTTGGGAATTGAATTATTTTAATTAGTTAAATGGTTGTATTTATGATTATTTGGCTTTAATTACTATACTAAATTAAAATGGTTATGTTTAGATTATCTTGTAAAAAAAAAAATTTATTCAAGGGGTAAACGCTTTTGACTAGAGCTATGAACTGGAATACAACCATTCAATAAAACCACCCCAATGGGGCTTGAACCTTGGTGGCAAGAATAACAATGCCACTTTTAAACAATCACACTATGCCAATACCAGCGATTACCTTATAGTTAAATTATTGTTCTATAAAGATTTGATTTATTTGATTTATTAAATTGAATTAAATAGAATATTTATTTATTGTATTTGTTAATTTTAATGTGCAAAATTAAATTAGTGGTTGAAAATTAGATATTTTGAAGAGTTTTTTTTCAATAGTTTGTAAATAAATATCTAGAATTTTGAATTGAAGTTAGAAATATTAATCTTGAGTAAATTGTTTAAGTTAGAATTGATTGATCAATTTAATTTGCATGTTGATTTTCAACAAGTTTTGTGACTTTGAGTCAATTAAAAATGCATTAAAAGCTTTTGGTTGTGCAATAATTTTCACTGAAATTGATTTTGAATTGTTGAAAAGAAAACTTTCACAACAATTTTGTTTTTTGGGTAAATAGCTTCTTCTTTGTGTATTTTGGGTTGAAGAAGCTTTGAAGACGGTGAATTTAAAAGATTTGTGTTGTTGGGAAAATAAATAATTATCAGGATCTCAAATTTTGTTTCAATCTTCATCGAAATCAAGAATTTATCCAAGTTTTCTTCTTTGTTGTAATTTGTTAATTAAAATTTTTTGAGTGTTATGTTTGGAATTTTGTTTGCTCATATGTATATATATATAGTTTGCGAAAAAGATTTATCCAACCAGATCTGCACATGCAATGAAGAAACAAATATAGTGAACTTTCTTAAACATAGCAAATCAATGAAAAGGAAGGTTTAAATATGTTTATTTTTTTGCAACTTATTGTATGATTTATATTATACGCAGACTATTCTATTCTTGGAATTGAGAAAATAATTTTTTTGAAACACATTATATGTTTTAAAATGGTTCTAAAATTTGGAATTAAAGATTCTTAGCTATTCGACCCCAGAGATCTTTTTATTCTTTCTCCTGTATACGCTTATTGAGATCTGTAGACCAGTTTCTTCTTTGTTTTCCTTGGAACGCCATATTTTCTCCTTATTTATCATGTCTTGAATTCTTATATTAATTTTTCCTGAAACATTTTACATGTTTTTTTTTTGGATATTGGTTCATATGGCGCATAATCCCCCGTGCAGGCATAGCAATCTGAAGTATTTGGTTGTTTTTAAATTATTTTAATTTCTAGAAGGCTAGAAATATATCTATTCATCACTAAAGGAACTACCCTTGTTTTGATCTTTTATCGTCCACTCTATAGTGTTGTTGTTTTAAGCTGAGGGGGTTATGTTTTTTTACCTTGTCTTAATTGTTGGTTGTATGTTGATATAATTCTGATCATGGTTTTAAAATTTTAGATTCAATCAACTCTAAGTCTGGCAGCGCCGCCCCTGCTCTTCATTCACAAGTCTTCCAGTCAATTAATTTCGTTTGCTTAAAGACTGGTGATCCTCCTAAGTCACAATGCATCTTATGGTTTTCAATGTTATGCCTTGAAGGTGTCCTTTAGTTGTATTGTTTTCTATTGTGGGAGATTTTAAAAAAAACAAACAAACACCATACATTACGCATACAACAGATGCCAATAGGACAAATTTAAATGCTGAGTGAACCACAGATATCTAGCTGTGCCTTGGAGTTTCTTTCTGGGTAGGTTCTTCAGGCGTAGCAAGTAATATCCTCTGTAAAATTTGTGATGGCTGGAGAATATGAAATATGCATCGATGCTTGTGAGCCTTATAGTTTATACTGTTTGTTATCGTCCTTGGTGTATGGGTCTTAGATTTTTATTAAGTGGAATCTAATCTATTTTTGTATATCATATTACCGGTACTGAGGGCAACACACTGCGTTTTGGTCTGCAACTGTAGACTTGAAATGTATGTGTAGAAATTATGCCTTGCTGTTAAATAATTTAGGATAGCCGGAGGATTCATTGCCTTTAAGCTATTTCACCTATTTATTTCTCTTAAAGCTTTAAGATGATTTACTAGTTATTACTATGCATGGTGTGTATTCCATGATATGCATGAGTAGTAAACTATAGTTTAATATATTATTATTACAGTGAAAATAAATTAAGTTTGGCTCTAAAATTTTACTTTGTAATTTTATTATATTCAATTTTAAATGAGTGATTAAATGTTGATTTAGTTTTCTTTCTAAACAAACAAATTTTTACATGGAATATAATTACTACTAAGGAATTTGAGTTTTTTTCTATTTATGTTTAAGAATTTGTTTTAAAAGAATATGGCTTATTAATTGTGAAATAGTGGATTATTACTTTAAACTATACCTTTTATTATTGATTTGAAGATAAAGAAAGAATTTGTGGAAAACTTTATGTGTATTTGTCTATGGGTTTTTTTCTAAAAGGACACTTTTGGTGTTAGTATGCTTTTGTAACTTCCAGAGGCTAGGGTTAAAATTTGGTTTGAAGGGAGTTTAGTGTTTGCTTATCATTTTTCCTTGCATGACTTGAATTTGGACTTAGCCATGCATGATGTAATATTTTGTTGAAATATTTGAAATATTGTATGGTATCACCATGTTATGAAAGATATATTTGTGGTTTATTTTTCTTGCATGATGGCTATCCTTGTTGTTTTTAGTAAGTGAAGTTTTGTAGATAGGAAGAGTGGCTTTCAATAGGGGCCAAAACCCTAAGAGGTTACTAGGGTAACCAATCAAAAGTAGTTAATCGAGTGAAAATTTAAACTTAAGTACTAGGGGTTGGGTAGTATTCACTTAATAATTTAGATTATTGTTTGCATCGCCTTACACCTTAGTGCTTGCATAGATTAAGGGTAGGTTGAGACGGCTTGGAATGACATAGTCATTCACATTGTCCTCTCGAAAAGTGTTTCGGTTCCACATGAGTTCGTTTAGGGGCCGAGAATTGATAGAGATTGCTAGGGTAACTCAGGACGAGGGATGGTAATCTAGGAAGATTCACCAGGGTAACCTAGAACAACTGTGTGATGACACTCTTACCCTTATACATGTCTTTTTGGTCTCTTGTGTAGAGTTACCTTTGAATTTTTTGTTGCCTCTGGGAGATTTTTATTGATCATGTGATTTTGATATTGTCATGTCATTATGTGATTGTCAGTCATGTGATGTTATGTTCTATTCTCTTGTATGTTTGATTGTCTTTGCGGACCTGACATTATCTCCTAGAACAGAGGGAGTGGACCTTTGGGTACCATGAGCTTGGGAGGAACATGCATTATTATCCATTGGGTCCCTTTACATATGTTGTTCTACTTGGATAATATTGTTCGTGTGATAGGTTCCTGATTCTACATTGTTCATGAAGTTGGACACTGAGCATGCTCATGAATGAGGATAATAGATGTGATTTTTTATTCATCTATATTGTATATTCTCTTGATGTTTATGAGAGAACTTTTGGAATGATATTACCTTGATATGAGATTTATCATAATCTCACTTTATGTAACGTAAATATGTAACTTGACTTCATTGTAATTTTGAGTTAGGATTCTTTGTTCTGAACATAATATATCATTATGTTTTAAGACTTTGATATTATGTTGTGATGTTCTTATTGTAAATGTTTAAGTAGCATTGTCTTGGAATCTTGAGAATATTTGTATATATGTTTCTTTTGTGCACTTGTTATAATCAATTTTTAAAAAAAAAATTGGTTATTTTGTTATCTTTTTTGTTGTTATCTGGGTTCCTTGGTGGGGCGTTACAATTTCCAAGATTTACCACCATACCTACACGTCAATCAAAAAAGTGGATTGATTTTTGTTGGTTAGAGTTATTGTTGTACAAGCCATTTTGTAAGATACAAAGGGATATTGGACTTGATGATAATACAATTATGTCAAATTGGGACTCACTCAATTATGATCCATGACATTTAGAACAAAGAATTATTTCAAATGAAACTGAAAATCACAATGATTCTGAAGATGAGGATAATTTACCAAATGATCAAAATATAATTGAACATGAGTGGGAGATCATACCAAGATTACACTGTGGACAGATTATGGATGCAACAAAAATAGATATGTTAGGAAGAAAATATATTGATAGACAAACTCCATGGAGTGTTGAATATCAAGGATATGATTACACAAATAATGCAATAAATTTTATCACCACTATGAAAGAAAATGGCTTACTAATACTTGATGAGATTTCTTCAACTATGTCATATGGAACATTAGGTGCTAAGCTAAAAAAAAGCACTTGATATTATTATGTCACATTCACATTATAATCAACAAGATAATGTCATGCCACTATACATGATAATTCAAGGAACAATTGAAATAGGTAAATCATATTTGATTAATGCAAATTGTTAAGCTCTTTATGATGCATCACAAACAAAATGTTCTCCCTTATTATTACTAGCACCAACTGGAGTTGTAGCCTTTAACATTGGTGCATCAACGATTCATTAAACTTTAAGAATACCTATTGTAGATTTTTTGAATCAGATGGTTTAGGCTCGCAAGTCTTCAAGAAGAAATTCAACATATAAAATACATAATTGATGAAGTGAGTTTTATTGGACAAAATTTGTTACAAAATATTGATTCAAGACTATGCCAGGCTTATCCTAAAAAATAAAACATGAGTTTTTTGTGGAAGATCAATCATTTTGGTGGGGGATTTGGGAAAACTACCTCCTATAAGGGACAAACCACCTTATGATAGTAATGCATGTGAAAAACTATTATGGGAAGAGTTTAAGATAGTTGTTACTTTGGATAAGGTGTTCAGACAAGAAGGTGAAAGTGAAGACCAAAAAAGGTTTCGTCAATTACTCACAAATATTAGAGATACACATCCAACCATAGATGATTGGAAATTACTCATGACAAGAATATATGCTTCATTACATCCAATAGTTAAGGAGGAGTTTGATAATAATATTAATCTATTTGCAACAAATGATAATCTACATAGCCATAACAAAAAAAAGTTTCATTCATTAAGAAGACCAGTAGTCCGTAGCATTACAACCAAAGAAGGTAGAGCTAATCCAACAGAAGGTAAGAATGATGAATTGGATTTTCAATTATTAATTTCAAAGGATGCAAGGATCATGTTAACATCTAATTTATGGATAGAATCAGGTCTTGTGAATGGAGCTTTAGGATACCTTAGAAATATCATATACAAACTTGGATGTGGCCCACCATATCCACCTACATATGTTATGGTTGAGTTTGATAATTAATTTGGAATTCCTTTTGAAGATGCTTCTCCAAATTTAATTCCAATTTCAACAATACAAAGGGGCCACACATGTCAATTTCCCCTACGATTGGCTTGGGCACTAACGATCCACAAATCAGAAGGATTAACTCTTTCCAAGGCAACAATTGATATAGGACCAAGAGAAAGGGCAGGATTAACATTTGTTGCTATATCATATGTTAAGTCTTTGGATGGAATTAGAATCTCACCACCATTTACATATGATCATTACGAAAAAATGAAGACAGGAAAGCAACTCGCTAAAAGAAAAGCAGAGGAAGAAAGACTAAAATCTTTGGAAACATAATATTTTTATGTGATGTATATATTTTTCAAGTGAACTCTTCTATTAATATTGATATTAAATTTTTGGTATAAAAGATGAATTATCTCATTCATTATGAATTCCTATTGTACACATCTCTTTGTGCATTTGAATAAATATGATATGAATCATGATTTGTAAAGTATTATAATTCTTTATTTAAAATAAAATGTGATAAATTATTATTTTACATTGCACGTTGCAGATGCTACTAGCTTAGATATCTTATATACATCTATCTAAAATACACTGAGAGATTTTAGTCTCAAGGCACCTATCTATTCTCAATAACAATTTAAAATAGGCGTCTTGAGACCGATATCTCTCGACATATTTTAGATAGATGTATTTAAGATGCTTAAGCTAGTAAACTTTTTTTAATAGATCTAACATGTGAATAACTATGATATGTCCATTTTAAATCATTAATATTATGTCTATTTTAAATTATTAATATTATATCATATTGTGTGTTTTTTAAAATTTGACATTTTATACTTTTTTTACTAGATCTAACATGTGAATAACTATGATGTGTCTATTTTAAATCATTAAAATAGTTCTAATTATAATGAAAAAGGAGGTGATAATTCCTCACATTAACAAAAACACACAATTGTTTCCTCTTACTCAAATAAAGGTGATTAAATATAATTTTACTCCATGCATAATGCCACACCTTTATCTTGATATTAAGTTAAATTTTTCAAATATTGTCTTAAATTCCTAAAGAGATCCCAAAATTGTACATGCATCTAATAAAAAATGTTGATTTGAAAATAAAATGATCCTCAATATCTACCTCTTAAAAGTGATGTTAACACGTTTCTCTCTCTTTTGAAATGTAATAATTTATCTCAATTTGTAATTGATGGAACCTAATAAAAATATATATACAAAATTAAAATCTAATACACCACTTATTTTGAAGATAGTTTGTAAAGAAAATGTCACCATCACATATAGTACATTTTTGTACTAAACAATTTAAACAAAGAATATCTTTGTATACAAAAATATTTATAAAAATTTTGGAATCAAAAAATTATATAATAAGATTAGTATAATTAATAAATGGAAGTAAATAATAACTAAAAATTTATTAGATAGTATTTTTGGATTCAATTGTGTATGGTTTGTTATTGACATTCATATCACTCTTAGTGATCTATCAATAAGAAGAGGATAACCCTCTTCATCCTCACAATGGATCACTCAAATGTTGATGCAAAATATATATGATTAAATCTAAAAACGCTCTCTACTAAATTAATAGATTATGAAAAATATGTGCTTACTAAACTTTATTATTCAAAATTTGAATAATAGTATACATTAATATTTAAAATTTAAAAGATAATAAAAAAATTATATGAAGATAATTGTTTTTTTTAAATAAAATAAATTATATTATTTAATTTTTTAAATTAAAAATAATTATAGATTATATAGATTAGTATTTAAGATTAAAAAATATAATGATAAACTTAGTGTATGTATATCAATTTCATACAAATTTACATGAAATTATAGTTTGAAGAGAATTATTTGATATTAGACGTAGGATCTAGTAATTTCTTTAAAATGAATCATAATGTGATGTTCATTTCTCCTTCGATTTTTTTTAGAGAAATAGAAAGACTTTTAGAGCTTTTAGATCACTAACATGAATTATAGTATTAGTGTGTGTTAGAATTTATTATTAATAAATTTATTTAATTTTTTTTTATATATAAATTGGGTGCAAGGGGACTCTACCCTTAATATATACATGAAATGTGGCATTTTAGTCATGTAAAACAACAAAAAAGATTAGTAATTTGAGCCTATGAACATGCTATAATACACATTAAACGGTGTCATCTAATTCTACCCCAACACCCTCATCCCAAACCTCATCACCTTCTTCACCACCCTAGATTACTAGGAGAGCCAAAACCTCCACTTGATATGATAAATTGTAGACCCTAGCAATCTCCTTCAAGAGGGCTATATTACCTCCCACCTCTCTCATCCTCGCATCTTAGTCCTCTCCCACACTGTAGATAAAAAGGGTATCCATGGACCATTATAATGTAGTGTTAACAATGGCTAGACACCACTCAAGGGCCTCAATCCCAGGCCCAACATTGCCATACCCAGTAGAACTCCATCACATCCCTCCACCTTGCAGCAACCAATCAACACATCATGAATCTCATGACCTCGATGTCCTCTGATGCATGGAAAAGCCATACCATAAACATGGAGGACTCATCAAAATTCTCTGAAACAATAAGTAGACAATAAGAACCTTTCCCCAAGAATGTTATTAACTACTCCTAGTGCCTCCTCATCTTTGAAATTGAAGATCTTCTTAATATGTGCTTCTAAAACCACACTCGCGAATAACATTTTCCACTCCTTCACCCTCAAGCAAATGGTTGTCTCCATTGCTTCCTTCAAGATAAACTAGCAAAACCCAATAGTCACCTTGTTTTAAAATGCCACCCACCACCTACCCTACCAATGATAAATTGACATCGTATTTAATCCTCCCCTCTCTGCATCATTCTAGTGGCCTTCACTTGTGTGGTCTCAAATATATTGAGCTTTGGCATACCATCGTGCCCATCAACCAAATTAATTGCATCCTTCAACAATTGGTCTACTTCTATGTTTCTTTCCTGATAGATATGAGTTATTTTGAAATCTTCCACATCCTCTAACTCTTTCAAAATGTGAAATTGCCACCTATTCAACTTTTAATTAAGGGACATTCTTCTTCTTATCACATTTACAGTAATCATGGAATCTCCTTCCAAATGAATCTTTCTTATTAATTTATTTAAAATTTAATGTTTATAAGTTAGTTATAAATTAGGTAATAGAATAAAAATATTTAGTACTTAATATATTAGAATAATAGAAAAAAGCATGAAGTATAAATGTATAAGCCTTTTAGATGTATGATTCAACAAAATAATATGTCAAAAAAATTATGAGCTAACTTTCAATTACTTCTAATTAGGAGATGAATTAACCCAATTTAATTAAAATAGAGGTGGTTTTGACTAATAGATGTGACACTTAACTAATTTCATCAAATTATCATGAAGATGTGATAACACTTAGTACTTTATGTTAAATTAGATACACGTCATTATTAGCTATCTAGATATTTAAATAATACTCTTATTCTAAGTAAACTTATTAAATAATTACTTGATGTAATAAATTAATAGAAATTTTAAGTTTTGTTGTGAACACATATATATTGTATTTGAATCTTACTTCTCTAAAATATTTTTGTTATGGATATACTTTAAGTTTTAAATTTATATATATATTTGATTTTAATAAAATAAAAAAAAATTGATACGTATTTATTTTAATAAATGTTTATTTACAATGAAACCTACTAATAATTTTTAATATTACAAATATATATTTTTATTAATGTTAATATTTTATTTTTAATATAATATTAAAAAGAAAAATAATTTATTAAATATAATTTAAATTATTTAATTAAAACAAATAATTAAATATTAATTAATTTATATTAAACAAAAACTATAATATGTTATTTGATAATGAAAATAAGATCTATTCCTCCTAGAATTTAAAAAATTCTATGTAGTTTATTAGTAAATTATTTCTTTTTATTCTAGGTCAAGTTACCTTCACATTTTTGGATCTAATTCATGTATGCAAACTTGACTTTGATGATATCATGATTTTGAAGGAAGATAAAAGTTTTCAAACCTACACACAATATGATATAATTCTTAATAGAAATACTTATGTTATAATTTTTAATAATTATTTTGATTTTAATTTAATTATTTAAATTTGTTATATAATGTATTTTTTATTTATTCTATTTAAAAATATCTTAATTTATTAACTGATATGATCAATGTGGCACACTTTACTTATCAAATAAAACAAAGGTTATAGGCCTAATAGGAAGAATAGAAAAACTGAAAAATAGGAAAAAATTAAAAATTAAAAAAAATGAATAAAGCTCATCATCAATGCTCATTTATTTCAAACATTCGTGTCAAAGTTGTTAACAAATGATTATATCAAAAACAGTTTAAAAAATATTACATCTAAAAGAGTTAACAAGTATGGAATTTGAATTAAGAGGGGCCTACACTAAGAGTCAAGGCTTAGTGTGTGATGTTTAAGCCCACCATACTCTAACTGCTAATGATCCATGGAGGATAGTGATCATCGACATCATCATCACCATCACTATGCAATAATTAAAGTATTGTTTTGTCACTTTTTATTTAGACACGATAACTATATCGAAATACATAAAACAATTAAGGGTGGACATACCTTAGGAGGAACTTTTGATTCGTTTTCCTTGTCTGACGTATCCTTTTTTTTCTTTCTTTTAAAGATTATTTCTCTATTTTCCAAAATTAAATCAATGACATTGACTTCTTCCATTATTTTTCTAGGCTTCTTTCTGCTCATTTCAAATGTAGTAACCTACATATATGAAAACAACACCAGAGTACACACTCTAGATGACCTAAAACAAAATTGTAAAATTGATGGCTGACAAAGAAGGTGATATTAAAAAAAAAATGATTATTTTGGTTGTTTCCCATCTTGTAGATGCAATTAATTAATACCTAAACCTAAATTTCATTCACACGTAGCACAACAATAATAGAAAATTCCTCACATGAAGAATATAGAGAAGCTACAGGGATAGCCTAACATGCATTCAAGCTCCTCAATATTGTTTCAGATTTTGGTCATAGGTAGTAAAGGGTTAGGGTTGCAAATGGTAAGAATAAAGAATATGGTTTCAATATAGGACAAAATAGTTTCCAACAAAAACTACATTCCATGAGAATAAGAGTAGAGGGTATAAGAGGTTGAACCAAGAGAACAAGAAACTACAAACCATAAAGGGCCTACATAGATAAATGCAATAGTGCAATCACATATGTGTACAAACCACAAACCATAAAGGGCCTACAACCAATCTGAATGTCAGACAATCCCAGTAAAACCAAGTAGTAAAAACACCAAATTTCCATCATAACCTGAGAAAGCAAGGCTCCATATAGTAATCCTCTAAATCTAATAGCTATTAAGGAAAATCTGGGTGTGGTGGGCGAAATCATAAGAGATAAAGGTAACATAGGATTGAGCTACGTTGATATGTTGCTTCAACATTCAACACATTTTCCATATAACCAAAACCTGATTGATGCCTCTATTCTCACAAACAGGGTACACTGATGGAGTGTTCCATACTTAAAATTGCTAAGGCTTACAACTCAATGGTGTAGGGAGACCATTAGGAAAGTGTTACAAGAAAAAGGATTAATCAAATAAACCCCCTCAAGCTTGATTTCCAGGTTCATATGCTTATTTACATTTCTTAAGTTCACAAAGTATGCAATGGTAATTTCTTCAATGGCTGAGTAAGAGAAAAAAGGGTACCTTAAATAGGAATACATTATTCTCAAAATAAACTACACAGTAAGTAATTCCTAGGGAAATCGTATCAACATTACATGAATCTAGAATAGTGCTTATTGAAAGAATACAAACAACACACTAATACAAGAATTTCCCATTTTTCATAGATACCACATGATTTCAAATAACATAATTTAACAATAAGATTACAATTCTCATTCCCCGAATGAGGTAAATCCAATAAGCATAGTTACATAATACATCTTCCACCTCGATAACAAATGAGGGGTAATAAATTACAAATTCAACTGAAATGAATAAAGCATGAAATGAAATAGGATCCCACGAGCTCTCCAACTGGAAATCTCATCCACACAAACAAGAAGAAAACCCAATGGAGTATGGTGCACATTCCACCCAACCAAGTGATACCTGAAGGCTCACCCCCTATGCTAGGAGATAGTAACAAGGATTCCTAGACAAGACCATCTACCTCTAGACATAGGCTAAAACATAACTGAACTGAATCAAATACAAATACAACATCACTTAACATAATGGTTACAATGCTTCTAGAGTTAAATAATCAATTGCATCACTGATACAAACATACTGCTGACTTAGGAGAAGTGTCATCACAATGTTACATGGGATATCCTAGTAAGTATTCCTAGGTCTCGATCCCCTTCTTGGGATATCCTGGAAACCTCTAATGACTCTTGACCCCTCATGAAAACCAATGCAGAATCAGTTATCTCTCATAAAGAAAAGATAACAATATTTCCATTCTAGGCCTTGTCATCCCATCCCAAGTCTATACAAGCCCTTACATCCATGAGCAAGGAAAAATTAATCTTATTAAGTGTTTGATACTACCTATTCCTCTAATCAGTTTATTTACGTTATCACTGGATTAACTAACTTACAATGAGTTACCCTGGCACCACTTTGTGTGTTGACCCTCATTGCAAGCCACTCCTCTAAGAAAACACATAGAATAACTCCACAACCCAAGTGTACACCAGTGTGACCTAAGGATATTAAATCCCTATCCACGACATAAAGTCAACACATCCCGTTCATGATAACTGGGTATCTAACTAGATCCATTAAGATGCACTACCCAAGGAAATTCAAAGGTTGACTAACACATTGCGACAACCCACACAATTAAATTAAAACCCCATTTGGAAGACTTACATAAACAAATAACTCCATTTTTCCAACATCAAGAATGACAGAGATAACATAACGAAAATACAATTTGACAATTTAATACCCTATTTTAGGATTTCCTAAATCCAAACACAACAATGACATATTACATGTAACAATAAAATAATTAACATTATTCTCTTACAAAACCGCCTCCACATCTATAATAAAATCATTATAGAAAAACTATAATTAAATATAAATTAAACATATATATATATATATAACTATATATTTAATGAGTATATAATTATATATATTGATATTTAATATATATTTTAAAAAAGCTATTTAAATTTCCATTCACAAATATTTTTCAATTATTTAAAATATATAATATACAAATATTATATATAATACATATATTATATATAATATATATATTATATATATTAAGTAAACAATAATAAAAAATAACATAATATATTTATATATATAAATATATATATACATATATATACTTATATAATATATATTATATATATTATAAATAATATATATATATAATATATATATATAAATAAAATATATATTATATATAATATATAAAATTTATATAATATAAAATTATTTAAAGAAAACAACCTTTTTTTAATGTTGCACAGCCCCCAAAAATAGGGGACACAACCCCTACTGGGGTGGCCGCCTATGCAGCCTACCCTTTGGGGTGCGCTATGGTAGGCAGGGCAGCTGCCTATGAAGGCAGTGATGCTACCTCCACAGCGCCTCCCATGGGGGCAGCTGTGGGGGTAGCTCCCAGCCTTCCCTAATTTTTTTTTAAAACAAAACAAAAAAAATCTTCCTATGTCTGGTTTTTTTTCCAGAACACTAAATTTGACAAAAAAAAAAATTATGTAAATTTTTTTTTTAAAGAAATTTCTCCAGCATAAAGAAAAACTTCATATATATATAACGTATATGTGCATATATATATATATTACAAAATATATATCAATATATATATATATATATATATATATATATATATATATATATAAATCCATTTTATAGTCTATTTGGGGAAATTTTCTACAAAAAATTTACAACAGAAGAATTTTTAAAGCACAATTTTATGATATAAATTTATGGAAATTCTCAAATCCAAACAGAGAAGTTTCTAATTTCTTTTTTTGTTTCTATTTCAATTCTTCTGTTGTATGATTTTTTTTTTCCACAAGAATCTAAATTTTTCCATGATTTCAATAGAGATTTTCAAAATTGAAAAGCCAAATTTTCAAAACAATAAAAAAAAGAAAGAACCTGTTTTGAAACTTGAAGAAAAAGACTAAAGTTGAACTTCCCTGTAGAATTCCAATTTTCCAAAATTCTTCCAAAGACTTCACTCCAAATCCAGAATGTATACAAACAAAAGAAAAAAAACCTTCTTTCCTTCTCCATAGCAAATTTTATCCAAGAATGAAATATCTCCCTTCAATTCTTCCCCAAATTTAGTCAATAGATCCTCTAAAATATCTCTCACCCACCATAGTTATTTCTCTCTATGCATTTTGAGATTTAAAAATAAAAATAAAAAAATTTAAAACCAAAATTTCTTTTCAACAAGAATTTATTACTTTAAAAAAAAATCTTTCCAAAAAGAATTTAAAACTTTTAATAATTTCTTTTCAAAGGAATTTAACACTTTTAAATTCCAAAATGAATAACTTAATTCAATTCCACACAATTAATTTAATTAATCAATAAAATAAATCTAATCCAAGATTAGATTATTTTATTAATTAAATTAAATTAATTAATAAATTAAATAATATTTCTAACATTATAACCAGATTTATATAATCAACAACTTAACTACATAAGCCATTTATTTACCTTTATAACTTGAAATTAAATAATAACCAAGGTGAAATGAACAACATTACAACAATTAAACCTTTCTACAACCTGACGACACACTATGACTAGGGTGATGACTTGGCACGAAAAACCTAGCTACTATCTCCCAATTGAATACCGTTGGCCAATGGACATGCTCAAACCTGTGAAACTAGGTGGAGTAGATGTCCTGTACCTATCAACCTGCGAACAAAGAGTATATCGAACATGCATATATATAACATAATAAAACACACTGTGAAAAGGAAATTGGGAAATCGTAGGGCGCTCGCAAGCGAGTGGTGCAATCTCGTCTCTTTCACCCATACAATATTACTAACTGACGAATCTAACATCAATAATATAATCAAAAGCATAAAGCATCATTAATTCAAATATCTGCTAAGCTAATCCAAAGCATGCGATAATGATAACATCTGAATAAAATACCATTGCATCAAAATATAACATTCACATCGATTTACAGTTTGCGATCAAATAGTAACCAAGTACCATAGTCAAAGTATTAACAGAAACAAAGCATAACAAAGAAGAACACTGTCTGATCAAAGAGCAAAAATGGAGGGGTGCTACATTTCGCCTGCTTGAATCTCAACCTTGCCAAAGAAAAAAGAAAAAAATCCACACCCCTTTCTTCAACCCCTATACCTTTTGTTTGTGTTGAAAAAGAAACATGCATGTAAAAATATCCCCCCCAATGACTAGGCTCACAAAGTTTGTATGGAAGGAAATTATTGATTCCCATGCCTCTGCACACTCTGCACAGCCTACAACACTCCTCACCCATGCAATGATTACAAGAGTAGAGTTTGGAGAAAGCTCTAGCTAGTTCTTCAAATGATTTAGAGGAACTGAGTTTGAAAATCAAGGAGTTTTGGACCACCACTCCTCACCCATCCAATTAAAAGACCAACTAAGTAGTATCACACTGGTTTGTGGTATATATTCATCATTAGAAAAAATTTACATAAAAATGGGCCTCCTAAGGAACTCTAAAAAAGAGAAAAAATATCTCAAATAATACAAATTATTTAAATATATAAAATATAAATTACTTAACTACATGAGTTAAGTGGGGACACATGTTTCTATTATAATTCCATAAAAACCTCAAGTCCATTATTTTTTAAAAAGTGGTAAGATATATAATTTTTATTGACAAACTCAAGTTCACTTTTCATTTTAGATTATTTCTTTTCTTGATTTTTTATTTTTTATTTAAAAAATCTTAAACTCAAGTTTCTTTTTTTAAAAAGTGGTAACATATATTTCTATTATAATTTATTAAAAAACTCAAGTTCACTTTCTTTTCTTCATTATTTGTTTATATTTTAAAAATGGTAAAATAAAAGTAACTTTAGATATTTTATTTTATATTTAATATTTTATTTTATATAAAATTTATATACTAGTATATTTATATTTAAAGTAGTGAAGGGATATCTCTTTTCCATAGTTTATTTGTTTTTCTCACTTTTTTTTTTCTTTCATCATTTTAAATTTTAAATTTTTCTATTTATTTTTTGTTTTATATTTTTGGTGATTTTCTCCAACTTTTTCTCCTTCCAATTGTTTCTAATTTTTTCCAATTTCTTTTTTGGTTATTATTTTTTATTTTTCTAATTGGTTTTATGTTTTATTTTCAAATTTCATTTTTGGTTCATGTGATTTTCTCGCTTTTGCTCCTTAAGTTTTAATTTCTTTTTTTTTATTTTTTGTATTTCTTAAGTTTTATTTTTTATTTCCTTTTTGGTATTTTAATTTTTTTTTCTTATAATGAGGTTTTGGTTTTTTTTCCTTAATGAAATTGCAACAAACATATTTCAATTTTTTTTAATGATATATATTTTTTTTATCAAAAGTGGTAGACCACTATAATTTATTAATATTAAATATATATTTTATACAAAATCCTGGTTTAGGCAGACATACTGGTGCGAAAGAACCAGGAAGAAAACCCCAGTTATAGTCCGAGCGACTGAATTTTACATTTCGACCAACACAATTAGATTGATTGTTACAAAAGACTAATACAATCTTGACACAGTCAGATTGACTATTACAAAAGACTACTACAATCTCGTATACCTAATTGATACATTACATAAGATCATCCTAAATTCATGCCCAATACAAGAACTCAAAAAACACCCTAACATATTGCATATCCACTTTATGCCTTTTTACAAATGTGAAGCCCATTACATATATATAGTCCCTAACCAAAAGAATTATTTGGCTGGATAAAGACCAAAATTAAAAAGACAATGGTTTGTTTCTTGCTCTTTTAAAGCCATTGACTGGGCTTTCTTTTGTTTCCACATGCTTGTTTGTCTGCTGAGGATCATGAGAAGGAAATTTTTTTGTTTATATCTGGTATATAATGATAATAGTATTTCCTTTTTGTAGCTTGTGGAGAGGCTAACAGTTGCAAATCGTGAACACAAGTATGGATTTTCAAGAAGGAAATTGCATGATACTTCCATTTAAAATTATCTATCTCCTCCATTGAAAATGCAAATCTATTCTTATTGAGAGCTTGATATAAATGAACTGAGGCATCCTGCATTGTTGATAATAACATTCCTTGAAAGATTTTTGCATACCTCTTGTTGTAATAAATGATGTGTCTTGGAAATAAACCACCAATCAAACCTTCACCCATAGTAAAATCATATTGTTGTACGTTGTGAAGTAGAGCATCATTTTGCAAGTATATGCTAGCAACAAAATTGTTAGGAATGTTCCTCAAAACATCAAAGTTTTGAACCAAATCCAATATATTTGAAAGGAAAATGGAGAGTAAATTAGCAGAAAAAATTAACCTTTACAGCTCTGTATGCAGAGCATCCTCTCCAATAATGGCTTTTAATGCAATTTAAAGTAGATTTGTACTTAACCTTAAATACCTTTTGCAGCTCATCTTTGCAAATGCAAGCAGAAGAGGGTTCCTCCCATAGATTTACCACGACTGTCACTCTGTAATTTCACACTTTAAATTATGATAACTCCATAAACCCAAATTTTGTAATGAACACTATAAACCAAGAGCTACGTATTGCAAATGAATAGAGAAACATGTTTATAAACATGTTTCACATGCTTATTCCAGTGAAAGATTTGTTGGAGATCACACCTTGTAAGGATAACACAAATGAAAGTAATCCAAACCTTAAATCGGCTACCAACTTTCAAATTATAGTACCAACTTCGCACCAAACAATTCTGCCAAAGTACAACTATAAATCAATATATTTACCTTCTAAAAATAGAAGTAAATTATCGTTGATACACAACCATTTAGACTAGAAAACCTTTTAGCAGTGCCACTTTTCATTCTTTTTGTTTGGGCAACCTCCAAATGTGTTGTCCTTACAAGATTTCCAATCCAATAGAAAAGATATACTATTTGACATAATTTTCGTTGCTAAATTTCAATCTTTTCATATCAAATGTACAAAATGAGTACTTCAAATGCCAAGGAATGCCACGACATCCTGGTACCACACATGCTATCATATGGTTGAATGTCTAAGATGACATAAAATCCTACACACTGATCATCAACAACATTAGTAGTACCTGATCATAATGATAGATGATGCAATAGTATGACGATTGAAATGATGCATACATATTGGAAGGAACATTTGAATACTAGAAAATGTGCTTTAAAATTAAAATTAAAGCATCTTAGGGTTTTACTTTATCTCTATTGACTAATTCAAGCAAATTAGGGTATGCCTTTATCTCTATTGGAACATTTGATTCCTTTAAATCAACTTGTTCACTACCCAACACCGCTAAGAAGTCTTCTACTATATTTCCTTCACAGTAAGTGTGGGAGATGATTGAATTTTCCAATTTATCTATTAACAACCATATTTTGTTAAGCACATATTAAAGATTCCAATTTTGAATTCTTCTTACCCTAAGTACATTAATGATAATTTGTGAATCACCTTCAATGTACAAATTTGAGAAACCCCACTGATTTGCCAACTCCATGCCACATAGTAATGCTTGTGCTTCAGCATAATTATTTGTACCATTTTTCAAATGAAATGAATATGCTGCTAAAACTTCCCCTACTTCATTTCTGAAACAAATTCCTGCACCTGAAAGACTTGGGTTGCCTTTAGAGGCGCCATCAAATTTTAATTTCACAAAACCTATTTGGGGAGGGGTCCATTTCATTGAAGCTCTGTCTACCTTTGTAATGTCTTTTTTAAGAAGGCTACCATCAAATGGTAATTTAATGAGCTTCCAATTATTTAGGATAAAACTATCCTAACTGCTAAAGGAAGAATTTATGAATTTGTCTCTTTGAACACATGTATTGAAACCCTCTGAAATAGCTTTCTCTATTTTGATCATAACCATTTCAACTGGTGATTTAATTTTCCTGAAGATCCTCATGTTCCTTTCCCACCAAATATTCCATATCACAAGTGGTGGTATAATAAACCATATGCAAGCAAAAAAAATGATCGGTACAGAACCGACTAGGCTTGGAATAAGTCCCAGATTGTATTTGGCAAGGGGAAGGATATTTTTAATCTATTTTTGATGAAGTTCTAGCATTGATTAGCTAGAATACATTGTACAAACAAATGATCTACTATTTCAAATTCTAGGTCACATAGAGGACATTTTAAAGGATCAACTATTCTCAATTTACTTAGTTTTTCACTAGTCAAAATTCATTTCTGTAAAGTGATCCATGCAAAGCTATGAGCATTTGGAAGGACTTTATTATTCTAACAAAAATTGTATGCACGCTGAGATTCATTGGAGTATTTTGAGTTTTTGTGAACTTAAGAAATTGTAACAAACATATTTTAATGAAATTGTAGAAAACATATTCTTTAGTTTTTGTGTTGTAAAAACAAAGAACTGATCACCTTACTTTGATATGATCCCTTTAATCCAATTTTTATGATGCTTGAACCTGCAAAAAAAAATGAAAAATGAAAAATGGACTGAATTTGTTTCATAAAAATAATTTTATAAAATAAGAAGCACAAATGAATTTTATTTCAAATCAATTTCATTCTAAATTTTTGAAACATTTTTAAGAAAAGTTTTGTTAAAATATTTTTGAAATAATTTTTATATATTTTTTGGTTTTAAGAATAAAAATATTTTTTAAAAAACATAATAATTTCTATAATAGAACTTAAGAATATAATTCTAAAAAACAAAAAAAATATTTTATATTTAGAAAGATGAATGAGATGGAATAGGATATGTAGAGTTAAATTAACCATCATGAGTTAATTTATAGGATTTTAGAAAGTTTTATTTTATAAAATAAATAATTTTATTTTTATTTTGGATGATGTTATAGTAATGGTTGATGTCATCTTTTAATTGATTTTTGATAACTCAAAAATTTGATGATGGAGTGTTCCATACTTAAAATTGCTAAGGCTTACAACTCGATGGTCCAAGAAGACCATTAGGAAAGTATTATAAGAAAAAGAATTCATCAAATAAAGCCCCTCAAGAAGTTTGGTTTCCAGGTTCATGTACTTATTTGCATTTCTTAAGTTCACAAAGTATGCAATGGTAATTGCTTCAATGGATGAGTAAGAGCAAAAAGGGTACCTTAAATAGGAATACATTATCCTCAAAATAAGCTACATGGAAAGTAATTCCTAGGGAAATTGTATCAACATTACATGATTCTAGAATAGTGCTTATTGATAGAATACAAACAACACACTAATACAAGAATTTCCCATTTTGCAAAATGGGGGGTGAGAACTACATACTGTGCACCTTTTGGGTAGATTTTGCATGCCTAAATCTCAACCTCCCCAAAGAAAAAAAATATATATCCACACCCCTTTCTTCAATTCCTATACCCTGTGTTTGCATTGAAAAAGAAACATGAATGTAAAAATATCCCCCCCAAAGACCAGGCTCACGAAGTTTGTATGGAAGGAAATTATTGATTCCCATACCTTTGCACACTCTGCATAACCTACACCACTCCTCACCTGTGCAATGATTACAAGAGCTGAGTTTGGAGAAAGCTCTAGCTAGTTCTTCAAATGATTTAGAGGAACAGAGTTTGAAAATTGAGGATTTTTGGACCACCACTCCTTACCCACCCAATTAAAAGACCAACTAAGTAGTATCACTATACTCACGTAAATGTGAGTAGCCAGTTGATGACTATTGTCATTTCATGAGTAACATAGATGTAGATCCATATAGGAATGATGAGGGGGTATGTGCAGGATCATCATCGAAAAAACAAGCCTTTAAGTGGCAAAAAATTTAGAAAAATTAGAGTTAGACAACTTGACATAAAAATTTGAATAAGTTATCTATATTATTTCAAAAATATGTAAGAATAAATCTATAGCAAATTGAATGTAGTTTATAAACTACTAGGTTTGTTTAAAAAGAAAAAATCTATTTGGTGAAAATTTGAAATTTCAATGTAGTGGTACTTAAATTTTAGGGAAAAAATAAGTAGGTGTCTGTCTGACCACCCTAACCACAATAAAATGATAATATTTTTTATAAGATTTTAGATATTAGTAGAGGAATCATGCATCGATGTGATGCATATTTTTTTGCAATTTTTTTTTCAAATAAATAATTAATTATGAATTTTTTATTATAAAATTTTTAAAAATACAAAAAATCATAGTTCTAACCACCTTAAATTGGTCAAAACTTCATTAATTCAAATTTTCTTTTTTTAATCCTATAGTATGTGAAGCATAGAATGTGATGCATGTTTTGGATTCAAACAATGTGATCAATACCATTTGAAAGCTATAGACGTTTTTCAATCAGCCTATCAATCAGGACTTTAGTAGTAATTTGAATAGAAAATAAATAATAATTACTTATTAAATTTAAAGTAAAGCATAATTTATATCAGTGGAAATCTAAGAATCTCCTTTAAAAACCCTTTTCGTTTCATCAATTTTGGGTAAGAAAATAGTTGTTAGCCACATACCCATCATATCGCCACTTTTTGGCCCATCATGATCCTACACATACCTAAGGATGAAAATACACAATATGAGGACAAGGAAATGGTGCATGATTTTCATCCTTGGGATTTCCTAGATGGTGAGAAACTACAAGAGGTGTGGGGGAAGTCCCACATCCTGATTTGATCAGGGACAATGATGCAAAAATCAATGACCAAGGTGATGAAATTGAACTTGGTCAATCCTCTATTGATTATAATTCTTCTTATGAAATGGAGATGGAATCTCTTATTTCAAATAGAGGATATGTTGATAGACTTGAAAGGGTGTACTTTATTGGGAGTGAACAATTTTCTTCATGTGTAGAGTTCTCAAAATGTGGATCAATAATCTTGAATGCAAATGATGAAGATGATGTTGAAAATATTTCTCTTTTCTCTTCAAGTGATAAAAATGAATTTGAATGCATTGTTGACTCTAGAGATTGGGATCCTCACTCTAAGAAGAAAATGGTGTATGGGGAAACAATGAAGGTGTGGCAGAATCCCCTATATGATGAACCCTCACCAATATGTGAGATGATAAATGATGATCCTTACTAGTATAGGAATAATACACTTTTTGTTGAAAATCTTGATGAGTTCTTGGAAAGTACCACTTGTGAATATGTTTGAAATGGTACAAATGAGATAGCAAGAAATGAAGACTAGGATGGCATTAAGGTTTTTTATTCTATCCTTGAGGATGGTAACCTTGATTCAACAACTCCCTAGTCACATGAAGGATGCAGTGGTATAAGTATTTGTGAAGTCACTTTCCCACAAGTGAATGAGCAAACTATATTTGATGATTACCAAGAGTGTGATTCATATTTGTTGATAGTTAAACATGCTAGTTGCTCACAGGGTGAAGAATTTAAAGATAAAGATGCCATTGAAAATGGTGATGATCCTAAATACAGTGCTAGTATTGAGGGAGATGTAGATAACCATGCCTATATTCTTATGGTACACGGTTGTGTGCTCAAAATAGAGGTTGAATTGTGAGTCATACCTGATAATGGAGATGACATATACATGGATGAAGGGAGGGGCCTATTCTTGAATGATCAAGTCATGCACATGGATGGGTACATTGGTCCTCAAGTAGCTTGGTTGCATGTTGATGAGGAGAAATGATTTGAAAAATCTTTAAATTGTGTTGATATGACAGAATTGTTTGATCTAGGTGATGAACAACTTGGGGGTGTAGATAACATGGTGTGTGATGTTAATCAGTATGAGTTGGAACTTGAATTCTTTGCAAATTCCCCTCATCTTCTGGACCTTATCATGGATTTTTTTCCATCCAATGAGGATAACACTCATTTCAACCACAATGAAGGTGTTGCTAACTATGAACCGTTTCTCTTTAATACTTCAAAAGCTTGGCCCAAAATACAAAAAATTATCTATGAAAGATTTTAATTTGATGTACAAATTGAATGTGATGTTAAAATTCATGATCAAGTGGAGTATGAATGTTTTATTTTTCCAACTCAATTGGATAAGCCTATAGTGAAACAGGTTGTTGAACAGGGCAATTTCATAGCAAGTGTAGTTGATGGTGTCAATTATGATGAGGTTGGTTGTTCAAAAATGCTTAATACACATGTTGATCCATTACAAGTAGAACAGGAAAAGTTTTTGATAGAGGAAATAATTAGTCCTGAGTTCTTGGGGGCCATGGGCCTCCAATTTGAGGATTGAAGCTAATTGAATAAGAGGCTTTTAGAGAGATAATTTTCATTATATATTTTTGTAAATATTGTACATTGGATTGCTTTAGTGTGCTTTCCTTCTACTGCATGTTTGCTTGCCTTGTATGGTTAAGCTCCAGGGTTTGTATGCTTCTTCCCTAGTCTACTTCAACTTGAGATTTAGATTCTCACTATACCCATAGGAGGTATATATCCCCAAGCATGAGCCATTGATAGAGTTTCCCAAATCCTTGCAAAATTTCAAGAAAATCATGACTTGGATCATGACTGTTAAAATTGGAGCCTAAGGATGGGTTGGGGTTTTGGTTTCTGAACTCTCTTTGCTAAATGTTCTACCTTAAAACCATTTGGAATTTTAATTTTCCATTGACCCATTTGGTCAATCACTGGTCATTTGAGTTATTGCCTGATCCTTTGAATACGTATGGTCACCAACCCCCTTTTTTCTAGGAAAGCCAGTCACCCATGCATTGTCCCACTTCAAATACCAATAAAGTTTGGAAAAATATTTCACCGCCAAAAAGACTTATGTCTAAGTCACTTTCTTGAGGGGTTGAATGTCATTGTCCTAATCCATGGCCCCCCTTTTTAAAAAATATTTTTGCACATGCAAGATATGCATCTAAGTCAGGTAGCCATCCATTGTTGGAGATCCTTAAATTGACGGGTTTCTTTTGGTGCCAAACCACGGTTGAGGTTTTCTTCTTTGCATCGCTCATCGAAAAAGCTCTTCCAACTGTTGGTTCAACTTTAGCGATGAGCGATGGGTGTGGTGTTATGTTGTATCTCCCATCACTGAAGTGTTTCTTTCACCTTTTCAAGCTTCAACAATAAGTAATGGGAGGAGAGACTGAACGGTATGGTGGCCACATGTTGGGCTTGTATTTCACTGCTTCCATCACCCATTGCCGAAGAAATTCCTAAATTCAAGATCACTCCAATGATGAGCAATGGAATGGGTTGTTTAGATACATTGCTTGAGTGTCTTCATCACCAAAATGCTCAAGAGGGTCTAGTCATCTTCCGCAACCAGTGATGGAATTTTGTTCAAGAATATTCCCTTCGAATTTGAGTTTTGGCTTGTCGATAAAGATGAAGGGAGATGCTGAGGAGATTCTATGAGAATGATCAATTTAAGGATGATAGCACCTAGACATGGATGGGTACATGACAGTTTTAAAAGCACCTCATCTCTTTTTCCAAGGAGGGAAGGGAAAGCAAGTGGCGATCCTTAATGGGCCTCATTGATCAAGTTTTAAATCCTAAATGATTGATGGCTAGGATTCAACATGGAGTGATTATTTTTTCTATTCACTCAAGTGAGCTAGGATGGCCATTAAATGCAACTCACCTCTAATTCCTCTATTTAATGAGGATTTCTTGTAGTTTGTTCCATCATCTATAATTATCAGGGTGTTAAAATAATTGTTGCAAGTATTGGAGGAGTGATATTTGAGTATTGAGCTAATCATCACAAAGGTGGTGGTATGATATCCTTGGGTCTATAAGTGTGTATGCATGCATTATAGTAATCCATTCTAAGTCCTAGGGTAGTATTATTGTTGTAGCTCAATTGTACTATGTATTATCTTTTGTGGGGCTCATTGGGTTTCCATTTCTATGAGTGAAGATTTTCTAAGGGTCTTAGCTGGTGTTTTTCTATAGGATAGGCTATTGGTTAGTTTTTTATTCTTAGTAAAATGGGTGAGCCAAGCACTCCAGTCACACTAGTTAGAAGGTCTAGGAGGTTGGGTATGCAGGAGCCTCTAGTGTATGTGTTTGTTGCTAAACTTGGCACAATATAAATTCCAGCTCTTTCGAAAGCAAAGAGGAGTGTTCAAAAGAAGGTTGAGAAAGTTACTATCCAGAGTACATATAATCTAAGAAATATGACCATTTCAGAAGAATTCATCAAGTTTAGAGGGAAAAGGCTTGTTAAGCTCTTGTGAAGGAATTGGAGAAGGAAAGTGGTGGTTCTAGGGTTTATCTAGGGAAGCATGATGTTCCCATAGAATTTTCTGATAGCTCTTCTAGTGAAGAAGGAGGAATGGGCCCTAATTGTGGCCCTTTTCCCATTTCCCTAGTGCCCTATGGTGATTCTAAGGAAGAGGTGATAGTAGGCACTCCAATTTCAGTCAAGAAACTAAGCTGGTGTGTCTATTCAACCACTGACAAGGCTGGGTAGCACCCACTTTTCCCTCTGACATGGTGTTTGGTTTTTTGGACTCTTGTGCTAACTCAACTCTTTTGTGGATGGTTCATCGGTCTGCACTGATGGTACTGATGGAAACTTCCCCAGTTTCGGCGTGAACATGCTAATTGTGATGGTGACGCTTTTTGGAGGATTGTCTTGCTTCTTTTTGACCAATCACGTGGTGATCATTTCATCTTTTTTTTTTTCCTTGGCGAGGAATGATTAAATATAATGGCCCCAAAGGTGACCTTAATGACAATGAAATTCACTTTGAAATATTGGTGAAATGTAACTGCATTTGAGTAGGATGCTTGTAGCTCCCTTGTGCTATAAAAGGGATTTCATGGCTCATTGAAAGGGGTTTTAAAATTTTGAGTCTAGTATACAGTCTAGGTAGAAGTTAGGTACAGAAAGGATATACTGTAAAATCTAATGAATAGAATAGTAGGTTTGTCTTGGATTTAAGTCTTATATGTAATAGTCTTAATTAGTATTACATGAATTACTGATATCGAAACAAATCTTATCTCTCAAACATTTACTCTCCTATTGTAAATTTCTGCAAGTCATAAATGAAAATATCAAGGGTATTATCGTTTACCTTCAAATGTTTAATTGAATGTGTGTCCTCATTTATGCTTTAACTCAAAAGGTTAATTAAATGCTTAAAGAAGGTCACAGATTTGTGAAAAATTGTATAGGATCTGAAAAGAAGTTATTTTTTAGATGATGTGAGTTTTTGAATTGCAAGGCATTATGAAAATAGTCCACTATTATCAGAGTTAAAGAATTTGTGTATTACTAGTTGTAGCATATTCAACTCTATTGCCCAATTGATGAAGCACTGGTATGTTTGTCATGGATTTTTGCAATTGAATGAGTTAATAATTTACCCGACTATGGATTTGAAATAAGAACACAATTCACTTAAAATCTTTCAATTATGAAGAATGAGTTTGAAATACCTCTTGGTTCCTAGTAAATGGATGATTATTTACTTAAAGATCAACCAAATATTTAGTGGATTAGTTTTATTTGCATGTTATAGGAACTGATTTTTGTGTAGAATTTTTCTCCATCAAATTGATCACAATGAACACAATAAGGAACACACTCCTAGGTTCCACAGATCTTGAAGTGAATGAGTAAAGACCTTGGATTCCTTTCCTCATTTAGTTGGTCATTCATCTTGAGGATTATTGATTACAGGAGTTGCCTACTCTTTAGAGAATTCTAAGGGTATACTAGAAAAAACACCAAAAAAATACACTACCCCTACCTTGTCAACCCTACCATATTGCCAAGCTAGTGAGCTTGTTGGTACCACTAGCCTGCCAATGTGATAGGGTTGACAAGGTAGGGGTAGCGTATGCTCCATAGAAATGGGGTATCATGGTGATTACATCACTGTGAGACCCCATTTCAATGAGGCATATGCTACCCCTACCTTTTCAACCCTACCACATTGGTAAGCTAGTGAGCTTGACAAGGTAGGGGCAACATATGCCTCTTAGAAATGGGGTCTCATGGTGATATTCATCAGCGTGTTTGTATAAGGAATACACTACGTATATCATCATGAGTCCCCATTTCTATGAGGCATATGCTACACCTACCTTGTCAACCCTACCACATTGGGAAGCTAGTGAGCACTAGCTTGCTAATGCTCCAATAGCTTGCCAATGTATGCCTCATAGAAATGGGGTCTCACGATGATGTATATCATTTCCATCATTGTGAGAACCCATTTCTAGGGGCAGCATATGTCACATAGAAATGGGGTCTCATGGTGATGTACATCACCGTGAGACCCCATTTATATGAGGAATACACTACCCCTACCTTGTCAACCCTACCGCATTGCACTAGTTTATCATCATGAGTCCCCATTTCTATGAGGCATACGCTGCCCCTACCTTGTCAACCTTACTGTATTGGCATACTAGTAGTAGCACCACTAGCTTACCAATGATCCCTACCACATTTCCAAGCT
Source organism: Sequoia sempervirens (assembly GCA_007258455.2). Lineage (NCBI taxonomy): Eukaryota > Viridiplantae > Streptophyta > Pinopsida > Cupressales > Cupressaceae > Sequoia > Sequoia sempervirens. The sequence continues at coordinate 715,348,381 of VDFB02281492.1, forward strand.
AGTGGTGCTCCTATATCTTTCCAATGTGATAGGGTTGATAAGGTAGGGGAAGCATATGCCTCATAGAAATGGGGTATCATGGCGATTATATCACCATGAGATCCCATTTCTATGAGGCACCATGAGACCCCATTTCTATAAGGCATACACTGCCCCTACCTTGTCAACCCTACCGCATTGGAAATCTATTGGAGCACCACTAGCTTGGAAATGTGGTAGGGATCACTGTGAGTCCTAATTTATATGAGGCATACATTGCCCCTACCTTGTCAACCCTACCACATTGGCAAGCTAGTGGTGCTACCACTAGCTTTCCAATGCGGTAGGGTTGAAAAGGTAGGGGAAGGGTATGCCTCATAGAAATGGGGTCTCCTAGTCACTGTGAGGCCCCATTTCCCCATTTATATGAGGCATGCCCTTCCCCTACCTTTTCAACCCTACCAAATTGACAAGCTAGTGATCTCACTAGCTTGCAAAGCTCACTAGCTTGTTAATGCTACCACATTTTGCATACATTTATATGAAAACATTATTGTCAAAAAATTCTCATGCCTTTTCCATGCTTTCATTTTGAGTTATGATTGCATGATAGGTTGCACCTTTCCCCATGTTGCTAACGTAGCCTTGAATAAAGAGTCTTGAAATAGTGGAGAGAAGGGTTAAAATCCCTTGTAGGTAGACTAATCAAGGAAAATTTTAAAATATATCACAACACAAGTGATGAGGTAAATTTAGAAATAGAGATGAAAACCAAAATAGATTCAAAGATCTATCAATTTGGGAGGAGTATATTCCAATTTTTTAGAGACATGTATGGAAAATTTGGTAGCATAGACAAGGAAATCAACTGCTTGGTATAATTGTTTGAAAAAATACCTAAATGAGATATGTCCTCATGGACTATAATGATTGTAGGATATGCACAAAATAGATTTATTGAAAAGGCTTTAGAAAATTTCAAGCATATGCAAATTCTAGGTGTAAAAAAAAATTCAACTACATTTTCCAACATCTTCCATGCCTTTACCAAAATGAAAGCTTTGGAGAGTGGTATGCACATCCATAGTAAAGGATTGAGAAATGATGTATTATTTTACTTATAAATTATGTCATATATATATATGTGTATACAAAATGTGGAAGCATACACAAGTTAAGTCAATTGTTTAACAAAATGCCTCAAAGAGATGTGCTTTAAAAATGTAATTTGCAAGTGTAAAGAATTGTGTAATTTAAAATGTGCATTGACAAGCTACGGTTATAATGACAAACAAACAATGATCAACAAGGAATATGAAAAATAAAAAAAATGAAAGCAAGAAATAATAGAATGAAAGAAAATGTGTAAAGACTTCACATACCTAAAAAATCAGAGTTTCAAATGGAGGAGTTCTACCCAATTATGTATACTTTTCTTCTTCTTTCTTCAAAATCCTCAACAATTTTACTTTTTCAAAATATTGTTCCCCTCCAAACTTCAATTGTATATCACTCTTGAATGGAATTCAGATTTGAATTGATATTATATGGTTTTCAATGTGAAAAAAATGCTATTTTATGCAAAGGTGGTGGAATGTGAAAAACATGCATGCACACTTGACAAAATCATCAAAAACAAGATTTTGTTGGAGCACGCATAAAACAAAAAGAATATGTAGAATGTGGGCCTTGAGATCACAGGCATATTAAGTTTTCTACCATTTTTAGAGCAAGAAAAACCATGCTCATGTTATAACGTTCCTGCATTATAACGTGAGCATGTTATGTATTTTTAAAACAACAACCATATCTCTACTACTTCAAAGGGTCTTTATTTCTCCATTTCTTTCTCTCTTCCATTCTCACCACCTTCCTCTATCTCTCCCTCTCCATCCCTCTCTCTATCTCTCCCCTTCTTCCCTTAACCATAAACCACCCTTCCCTGCATTCCACCCTTCCTAAACCCTCCATTCCATTAAAACCCTCCACCCCTCCATGTGTCCCTCTACCCTTAAAACCATCCAACCTTCAACCCTCAAACCCTAGAACCTACCCTCAAACTCCTAAAACCCTCTACCCTCCCAACCTAAAAACCATTAAACCTTCTACCCTCTGCCCTCCAACCCTCTGACCCTCCATCTCCCTCCATTCTCCACCACTCCCTCCTCTCTCCACTCTTTCCTATCCTCTCCATCCACCCTCCCTTCCACTATCCTCCACCTCCCCCTCCTCCACTCTCTCCTTCCTCTCTCTCTCTTCCTTCCATTCTTTTCCATCCTCTATAAACCCTCCTGTCTCCCTCCCTCTCTCTCAGGTCTCTCCACCCCTCCGTCCTCTCTCCTTTCCATTCCTTCCTCTCCCCCCACTACCAACCAACCCCTATACCCTCTATCTCTCTCCCACTTCCTCCTCTCCACATACCAAGGGCTCCACTGCCGGGCCACCCGTCAGCCATGGCTCCCTCCACCCTCCACCCTCCACCCTCTCCATTCCTCAGCCCAACCACCATGCAGCCCCTCAAACCCCTAAACCATCCATGTTATTGAGACCCCTCAAACCCCTTCACTAACCATGTCTTCCCTCCAGCCCCTAGTCCCTCAAAACCCTACCCCTCCAGCCCATTTCCATCAGCCTATAGGTCCCTCAACCCCTATACCACAATTCTCAACCCTTTACCCCTATACATTTGTATCCTCCAATCCTCATATGTCTTTTGTCCCTCACTCCTATTCTCTTCTCATATCTCACTTGTCCCTCCATCTCCTCCCTCCATCCTTCTCTCTGCCCTAGTCCATCCAATCCTTGTACCCTCAGCCCTTAGGCATTGCTTAGGCACTCAGCCCCCTGCTGCCCCTTTTCCTTCCGCCATCCCTCCCTCCACCCTGCCACCCCTCCTTCCTGTCCCTCCATTCCTTTCCTTTCCTTCCATTCTACCCCTCAACCTTCACCCATTTTCATCCCTTCCATTCCCACCACCCTTTTACCTATACATTTGGACCCTCAACCTGTGTCCCCAGCCCTATATCCATTCCTACACTCGACCAAACCCTCAGCCTCAACCCTTAAACCCTAAAGCCTTAAACCCATTTACCTTTACCCTCACACTTCAAATTAAACCCTTAAACCTCAATTATCAGCCCACCTCAGCCCATGATGCACTCATTAATCCATTTATCAGTCTGCGGCTAGGTGGCAGTGCCTCACACGTTTGGACATAGGCTTTTAATCTTATCCATTCCTTTCCCTACCATTCCACCTTCCATCCCTCCCTTTCTTTTCTCTTCCACCCTTCCATTTTCTTTCTTCCATTTTCCTTCATTTGCTTCAAACTAAACCCCTAAACCCTCAACCCCACTCTACCCTTAAAACCCTCACCCTCACCCTCTATCCAATGCAGTCTACCATCAACCCCTAATCCCTCAACCCTTAAAACCCCTTAAACCCATTATGAACTCTCTACCCTAATCCCTCAGCCCTCACCAACCTTAATCCCTCCAGCCCTCAGCCTAATCCCCCAGGCCTAGCCACCATTCGTCCACCATAACCCCGCCAACCACCCTCCATCCCTCCATTCTCAACCCCTTAATCCCTGTCCAACCCTCAACCCCTAAAACCCTCCCATTTCCCTCTACATTGGACCCTCCAACCATGGTTTCCATATGCTTATCCCTCCTTCCATAATTCCTCCATTTACCCCTTCTTCCATCAACCCATTCCTTCCTCAATTTTCTTCACCTACCACATTTACATCATTATATTATATATATTTTTCCCTCCCTCTCTTTCTCTCCTCTCTATCCACACCCCATCCCTCATCTCTCTCTCTCTCCCTCCATCCCTCCCTCTCTGCCACAGTCCATAAACCTCTTGACACCTAATCCCTCAGCCCTCCACCATGCTGTCCACCATTCCTGCCACCCCTCTTCCACCACCATTCCTTGATTCCTGTCCCTCCAGCCCCTCCATTCCCATTACCTATACATTGGACCCCTCCAGCCTAATCCTTCCATATAACCCCTCCCTAAACCATCAACCCCTTTCCGTTCCTCCAGCCACAATTCCTCCATGCATTTGGATTCCACTCCAACCCCTCCTTTTATCCACTTCCCTCCCTCCCCTCTTCTCTCCCTCTGCTCATTTATCCCTCCATCTCCCCACTCCATCCCTTCCACACTCCCTCATACAAAATCCCTCAATTTGTACCCTCAGCCCTTTAATGTGGATTAGGCACTCGGCCTAAACCGCCCACCATCCACCCCTCCACCCTCTTCCACCATCCATCCATGTTCCTTCCCTTCCATTCTCACCTCCAGCCTCTGTCCTGTCCCTCCCCTCCATGTCCACCATACATTTGGACCCTCAACCCTTAAACCCCATCCACTACCTATTCCTTCCCCTTAACCCCTCCAATTATCATCCCTGACCCATAGTCCTTCAATTCTCAACCCCTCAGAGCCCCTAAACCCTCCAGCCACATTACCCTCTACCCCACATACATTTGGACCCTCCAGCCCCTGGTCCTTAAAACCATATGTGCCCTCAGCCCAATGCTCCTAGAGCCATCCCAGCCCTATGGATTCCTCAACCCTATACCCTCGATTCTCAGCCCTCATGTAAACATTTTTCCCTCACTTCTCTTCTCTCTATCTCACTTCTCCATCCATCTCTCTATCCATCCATCCTCCCTCTCCCACCTAATCCCTCACCCTGAGCCCAGAGCCCTAAACCCTTAAACCATAAACTTGCTCAGCCTGATCTCGACCCATAACCCCTCAGCCTATAGAGCCTAAAGGCAAATCCTTGCCCTGTAACCTCAGCCCAATGCCACATTGCCCTCGGCCCTAAATCCCGTGGGACCTTAAACCCTTAAGAGCTCAGGAAAAGTCTCTGTCCTAATTCTTGGACCCTCGGCCCCTTGTCCCTCCCAGCCCATGGAGTACTCAGCCCTGATACCCTAAGTCCTTGGCCCTTAAGCCCTAGTCCTCAGCCCCTGCTGCCATCCCTGAAAAGATTTGTACATTTGGACCCCTCTGACCCTGTACCCCTCGTGTTCTGCCCTCTGACCTTAGGCCTAGGCCCCTGACCCTCAGCCATTCCCTCCACCATCCACCCCTCCTTCAAACCCCTCAGCCCCTCCATTCTCCAGCCCCTCAATTCCTCGGCCCCTCCAGCCATGTCCCTCCCATTCCATAAACCCCTCCAACCCCATTTGGACCTCCTTCCATATACCCCTCCACCCCTCCACCCCTCCAGCTCATTCCTTCCTTCCCTTTCCTTCCACCCTCCACCCTCCAACCCCTTAAAACCCCTAAACCATCCAACCCCTCCACCCCTAATCCCTCCTTTTGTGCTATCACTTTCTCTCCATCTAACCCATCCATATCTCTCTCCCTCCCTCCCTCTCTCCCTACTCTCTCTAGTTATTCTCTATCTGCCCTCTCCCTCTTTCCTTCAGTCTCCACCACCCTCCCTCTGTCTATCTATCTATCTCCACTACCTCCATCCTCCCTCTCCCTCCTCCACCCCTCTCGGGTCTCTCCATTACCTAGGGTCCTTTCCTCTTTCTCCACCCTATCTATCCCTCCACCACCTAAGAATGGGGATCCATCCACCACCCTCTATCTCCTCCACCCTCCCTCTCACTCTCCCTCTCCACTCCCTCTCTTCCACCTATCTCTCCTCCCTCTCCACCCCTCCACACTCTCCATTCCTCCCTTTCCCCTCTTTCTCTCCTCTCTCACCCCCCCACTCTCCCTCTGTCCTCCACCCTACCTAGCTAAGTTCTTCTCCTCCAACCCCTTCTCTTCCCTCCCCTCTCTCTTGGACTCTCCCTTCCACCCCCCTCTCCCTCTCTCAGGGCTCTCTCCTCACTACCTCTCTACCTCTCTCTCTTAAAATTCTCCCTCCCTCTAGAGACATACATAAATACATACATGCCCACATGCAGCCTAGGCATAATGTATGTGTACATACAATATACAACCAGCATACATAATCATACATATGTACATATGATCCTACATATATACAACCATACAAGTACATATGTAGATACAGTATTACATACATATAGTCATACATATATGTACATGCATTGATACATACATACATACATGCATGCATACATACATAAAATCATGCATACATACATACATGACACACAAGCATACATGTACATTAAAACATACAAATATATAAAAATAAATTCAATAGAGTAGCATTTAACATAATTCAAGACATAACATTAGAGTTTTATACCATACTCACATTATGTCTTGCTAGACATGTCCCGCACAAACACACAAAACCATTTGCAAGCATGTTATAATGCACTCACTTTATATCTTTCTTTGGGAATCCCCAAGCCTTAGGCTTGATATTTTCCTTGGAATACCAACCCAAAGGCTTGGAGGGCCTTCCCAATGACCAGAGATATGTTTTTACAAATTCTACAATATTTCACATAATCAGGTTCGTGCTCACCATTAGGATTGCACATGTTTCAATTTCGAACAAATCGAACACCTAGGTAATGTTAGGTTCTCTCTTAGCTATCCAATAATGTAAATTTTTTCACTTTTCAACAATGTTAAGCCTTTCATCTATAATTTATTTTGTTTGTGTGTCTCTTTTTTGGAAAAACATATTGTTTGGTTTTTTTTCATTATAAATTAACCATTCATCAAAATTTCAAATAAATTAGATTTTTAGAAACTAGACTCCATTCTACAAATTTTTAAAAAAAAATAAAAATTTTCAATTAGTTTCCAAAATTTATAGGGGTAGCATGACAAATATTCTATTTTTTTAGGAAGCATCCACTTAGAAATTAGTAAAATGTCAAATATTCAATAAAAATTTATCAAAAAGATCATGCATCAACTACATACTGTTAGCTAATTTCTCACTGAAGTGAATTTAAAAATACTAAAAAAAATTTCACTGTGCTAGGGACATACAAAAGTTGTTATGTTATGTGTTTTTGACAAAAACAACACCAATTTCTATACATCCATCTTTTTAATCCCTTAATTTAAACCATTTTCATAATAAATTAGCAGTTTAGAAAGTAGACTCAGAGCACTATGATCCTTGTTTTTGTTGCATCTCAAAATTTTGAGTGTAACTATCCTTAATTTCACGTCCAAGGTCAATATTTCCTTATTTCAGAAAATAAGTGGGTACTTGAGCCCCTTTTTTTTTCCCCCATATTTTTTCCCTTACCCTTATCTGTAAAATGATAGACATAAGGAGGAATTCATCATAACATAAACCCAACATGCTTAATCAGGATCATGGAACTACCTAAATGGCCAACTGATTGGGTATACAAAGAATGAGCTCATTTCTCTAATATCAAGCAAAAGGTTTAAGGTAGGAACAATGGACCAATATGCTATCTCCCATAACCTCCATCAAAATTGGGCAAGAATGCTCAAACCTGTGGGACCAGGTGGAGTTGATGCCCTGTACCTGCAACCCTGCATCATAGATGAATGCATACAAAATATAACATATAAACATCCACACACACACTCATGAAGGGAAATCGTGACATCTCATTTATCCCCAAAGAGAGTGATGAGACATCATCCCCTCTCACCACAATCAAGATCAAACACATAAGACATAAAACATCACATCCCATAATCTAACTAAAAACGTGAGTACCAGGGTTAGTATCCACAAATAAATGATCAAAATGGAAATATAATCATTAACATAACATATAAGTTACTCAAATAATTATTTCATAAAGTAAATCATCATAACATAAACATCATCCAAATCATATAAACTAAATGAGTCATCATCATTCTATTTAAATAGAGTCAATGTCCAAAACATGGAGGGGTATCACATCTTTATAAGACTTTATTTGCAAATTTTTTAACAAAGTCATTGCTGTTATAATTTTCAAATGACCTTTTGTCACCAGTCAAAAATAACTTAAGTGAATTTCTTGAGGGGTTAAGTCACATTCATTGATTGGTCCTCCTATGCACTGAAACTAGTCAAGTAGGTTGAAGTTAGTGTTTGAGTTATTTGAATAGAGATCAAAAATTCCCATTTACAATTGATTTCGGTGGAAAAAGTCAATCAAGGGCTCTCATTTAAATTTCTTAACAACTATTTCCAATGGTTGCAATTTTGAAGGAACTCTAAATGTCACTGGTTGTTTCCATCCATTTTGAAAGTGAATAGTTGTGTATGATTTCTAGGATTGGCACCAAATCTATTAAGTGATTTTTCCTTTTCCATGGAGTTATGTTTTGGAAGGTGTCTATTGATGAAAGAAATTTTTTGTGAAGAAGATAAAGCTTCTAATTTGGAACTCTTGTGAACTTGATGTAAGTTTTGATAATATAATGTATTTTGTTTACAAATATTTGTATAAGCCTATTTGTTAGAAAATTAGTATAAAATAAAGATACACAAGATTTTTTTGTGTATAAAATTTTGAGCATGGAAGAGAATTGTGATTGACTATAATTGCTATAAAAGGAAGGCTGAGAACCTCCTATGTCTGAGAAGATTGAGAAAATCAGATGAATGATGAAAGGGAATGATATTTAAATATTCATAAAGTAGAACAATATCATAGGTGTTAGGAATTTGTATAAGAAATGATTTCAGGTGGTTTTGGTTTGTGATATAGTTTTGTTTGAGTAGAATGGTAATTGATCCTCATTCAAAAGAAAGGTGATTGCAGAATGGTAATTGGGCTTCTTTGAAATTGAAATTTTGGATATTGGAAATTTAGATTAGCCTATTCAAGGATAAAGAATTCAAAGTTGTATGTTTCTTTGTATTGATTAATTGAAATTCCTGAAGATTTGTTTCTTTTTGTGCCAAATTGGGAGAGGTAAGGTGTATATATAAGTGTTATAGAAAACATCTATAACCATTGTTTTCAATGTGGATAGTACTTTGTATTTATCTTCTTGTATTCAAAGATTGGAGTTGGTGCTTCAGCCACTTGAGTTGGTGCTTTAGTGTTTTTAGAGTCGGTGCTTCGAAGGAGAGTTGGTGCTCATGCAAGAGTTGGCAACTTGAGCTGTATGAAGTTGGTGCTTCGAGAGAGTTTGTGCTCTCAATGGGTTGGTGCTCACTTGTGTAACTAGGTTGGTGCCCATTAAATTTAATAAAATAAATAGTTCAAGAGTGGTTTTTTTCACCCTTTTAGGGGTTTTCGACTCATAAATTTGGTGTCTCATGTTTCCTTGATGATGTGTTGGTTTGTGGATGATTCAGTATTTTAGATTCATATGTGTTGTAATTTGTACATATTTGTGTTCATTCATGAAAAACATATCTAAATCTTTGGGTGATTGAGAATGTTAAGGTTTTGAGATTGTTTTTATCTGATCACTAATTCACCCCCTCTCAATGGTCATGTACTCCAACAAGTGGTGTCAGAGCCATGGCTCCTTTTGCACAAGTTCAAACAACTTGGGAGATTCTGATAAAGGAGTACTCATTATGGCTAATCAAGAAGGTTGTTCTACTTCTAATGCACCATTATTTGATGGTTCATGTTTTTCTTTTTGGAAGTTTAGAATGGAAAACTACTTATCTTCTCAGGATTATGACGTTTAGGCATCAGTTGTAACTCCATATACTACTACTACAACACCTACCACTGCAGCTAAGAAAAATCCATATGAGTGTAATGCTAAAGAAAAAAGTGCTATTTGTTGTGGATTGGCAAATGATATTCTTGTCAAGGTTATGGAATGTAAATCAGCAAAAATTTTGTGGGATAGGTTAACTAGTATCTATTAGGGTGATGATAAGTTCAAGGAAGGAAAGCTACAAAACTTTAGAGCTAAATTTGAAGGGTTAAGAATTAAAAAAAAATTAGAAGATTGGTGATTACCTTTTAAGGATTCAAGAAATAATCAATGCTATTCATGGCCTTGGAGAGACTTTGGAGGAGAAAATAGTTGTCAAAAAGGTGTTAAACTTACTTACAACCAAGTATGACTCTAAAATATCTACTATTGAAGAAAGGGATATAAAAAAACTCACTTTAGATGAACTTCATGGCACATTCACAACATATGAAATGAGAATTTATAATGAAGAATCCTCAAGCAAAGAGGATTTTTTAAATCAATCAAGAAGGATAAAGAAGAAAATTTTGATTCAAAGTAATTAAATGATAAAGAGTCTATCTTTGTGAGAAAACTAAAAAAAGGATTTGGGAAGTATAAGGGAAAGCTTCCATTTAAATGTTTTAGCTATGGTAAAATCAGACATTTTGCTGCTAAATGTCCATATAAAGATTCTCAAAGTAAAGAGGAGAATAATAGAAGAAAAGAAAAGAAAAAGCATAGTCCTAAAAGGAAAAACTCATTAAAAAATAAGAAAATTTAGCTTGCTAAGAATGCTGAGGTAACAGAGAGTTGCTTAGAAGATTCAATTGAAGGAGGGGAAACTTTATTTATGACCATTGTTAATAGTGAAGATCAATATGATAATAGTGAAGATCAATTTGATAATAGTTCATGAAGGATAGGTTGATTTTGAAGGAGAATTGAGATGTGTACTTGGTGAAATTAAAAAAAATTAAAAAGGATGTAGTAGAGCAAAGAAATCAAACTAAAAATGTGATCAACAAGGTCAATGAATCAGAAAAATTAGTTACAGACTTAACTTCAGCTTGAAGAGAACAAGAGAATTGTATAAGTCATGAAAATGGAGCTAGATACCAAGGAAAAAGAGTGTTGTACTTTAGAGGAAGAGGTTGTGGCTTTGAAGAAAAGATTAGATATGTGTGGCCATAGTTACAAATTGGTAGATCTGTTGGATAAACAAAAAGGACATAAGAACAAAACTAGTTTAGGGTTTGCAGAAGGTGAATTTTCACACTCCAATGATTTTCAACATGTTGATAGTGATACTAATGTCACAAACAAAAGATTCATGAGACCATTTAATAGCAAAAGGAATACATCTTTCAGGTATAATTTGCACTTCTTTGGTTATTGCTTTGGTTGTAATCAATATGGGAATAAGGCTAGTGAATGTAAGGTTGTGTCTAAAAGAACAAGTTTTGCAAGTAGAAATCCTTTTGAGTTCTTAAAAAATTGAGATGCTTTATCTGTGGAAATTTTTGGCATATAGCTAAGTTTTTTATACCTAACTTGGAGGTGCAACAAAAGAAAATGGGTGCACATTCTAATGTTGATAAGATGAAATTGGTTTGGAGAAGAAAAAAAAACCAAGAGAAGGATGAATTCAAGCTTGTGCATACTTCACAAGTAACATATTCTAGTGCATAAAGGGAAGCATGCGGTTAGGGGAGATTCTTGTAGTTTTATTATTCAAACCCCATAGTAAGCAGTAGAGAGGTTGCATCTTTGTAGTAAATTAGTGTTCTCATGTTGGTAATATTCTTTAAAAGTGTTATAATGCTTCAATTCCTTCTTCTTAGATGACTTGTTGTAGGAATCATAATGATTGTTTCTCAATGTTTCTTGCATGTGATCAGTAGTTTGTTGACATCTGGTTTTTCCATTGGTGTCAAAGTTATTCAAATGTCAAGTGACAATAGAGATGAGGTCTAAGATGGTATCTTTCATCCCTATAGTTAATCATAGTGATCAATTGAGTTGTATTCAAAGAAGTTTTTACTTGATGAGTTTTTTATGCTCAGTGTTTTTAGTCTCTTGGTCATTGCTTTAGTGGTTTTCAATATTTTTTGTGACAGTAATGTTATAGTCAGCTTAGCAATAGTCTCCAAGCTTTCTTTCTCTTCTTGAGTCAATCCATGGGCTATTCCTTTCTCATTTACTATTTATCAAGGCTTTAAGACAATATCTTGCTTGAGGCAGTCATTAATGAGGAAGTGACAGTGTCATAGGATATGAATTAATTTCTATGAAGTGGAAGGTAGACTCATGAGATGACCGCATGACAACTAATACTCAATGAAAATAAAATGATCCATGTATCTTACAAATTTCTAATACCACATTATAGTGATTTGATGGAAGGGTGCATTAGTCCTGATATTTAGGTTGGTTCAATCAAAGTTTGGTGTGGCAATTGTCTTGGTATGGATATTTCATAGGGTGAATGCAAAGTAATTGAAGGTTAGTGTAGGTGGTGGATTCTTGATTGTGTAAATCTTTTCAAATTATCTTGTGGTGGGCCTTCAGTGAAAGTATCTCATTGCTTGCTACTGTTTATCTGTATCTCAGTTATGGTTGATTAACTCTATTTTCTTTATGGATGGTTAGTATTTTTTCAATGAAATTCATATCTATTCTTTGTGAATTTGTACAGTGATATTCATGTTTGATCTGCTCATATATTTGATCTTTAATAGTAGTGATATGTCATAAATTCAAAGGACAATGGTATGCCTTCTTTGTGGATAGTCATAAATGCAAATGTCAATATTTGGTTATAGCATTGGTAAAGGTTTGCATCAAGGGATTGCATCATCTATGTTGCTTATTTGTTCAGTGATGGCTCGTGTTTTTGATTTGACAATTATCCAAGAGTTTTTTGTCACAGTGCTATAATAGGTATGATAATAGTGGTCTCAAATGACATTCATTTTATAGTATTTTTGCATAAAAGGTCAAAGTTTGGCTGCCTTAATTCAAGTATTGGTGGTGATTGGTATTTGGTTGCAAAAGATGATTTTCACTTGTGTAGGCATGCTTACCTTAAAACACCATGTTTTGCTTCATGATTTGTATCATTATCAGAGTTATTGTCTTAGCTTGTCTCATGTTTCAAGTAATTTCATGGACAAGAGAAAACCACTTATCTTGGGTTGATAGTGCATAGTACTTTGGTTTGCTAAAGCACTAAAAATGGTATTTAGGCCTTTTAATGTTGACATTGATCAACTTGACAATGAGTTTATTGCTTGGTTTATAACTAATATTTTATTCTTGTTTCAAGAGGTACAGTGGTCTTTCATGTAGGAAAATTACTTAGAGTTTTTTGGCATTATATAGTTCTAAATCTATGTTTACAATGACTAAGAATAGTGGGTAATATGTTGAAAGTGTAAGGAACAATGTTGTGATAGTGTTACTATTCTCTTAAATATTATGAATCCTATGACAATCCTAAGGTACAATGCTACTACAATGAACAGTAAGCTATAATTGTGCTACTTCAAAGTTGCTTATGTCAATGTTCTTATGCTTGGGACAGTGAATACTAACTCTTGCAAGTTTTTGTCTTATAGTTCTCTGTCATAATGCATCTATGCTTAGGATTGTGCATCTATGCTTAATGGTAATGGTATAATAATCATAATAATGTTCGGACAATATGTATCAATTTGGTGAAATTTCATTCATTGTCACAATGTCTTTCAGTGTGTGTTGGTCTCTTTGTCATTATTGTCAAAGGGGGAGAGAAAAAGAGAAAATAAGATGAAAAATTTGTGGAGTTGACATCAATGCCAAAGGGGGATTTTTTTGCATTGGTATTGATTTTTCATTGATTTCAAAGTCATTGATGGTTTGGAATTGGTATTGGTTGATGTTTATCAAGGTGCTTCAAGTCATTCATTCAAGGTATGTAATGTCGTTCATGATGTTATGCTTGCTCTTTTAGGAAAAGGTATAGTACAGTGTCATGTTGATGGTGTTGATGTATTCTATCAAGTGCCATCAAGGAAAAGGATATGTTCATGTTTCTTCATTCAGTCAAGGATTCAAGGATTCTACTTGTTGATGCTTCCACATAGCTTCAAGGGTAATTCAAAATAGCTTCAAGGGTTCTACTTGTTGATGCTTATACATGTTCACTTAGAGGTATTGGAATAATTATCATTCATTTTTTATAATGATTATCCATGTTCACTAAGAGGTATTGGAATAATTTTCATTCATTCAGTATTTAGGGTTTTCTTTGAATGAATTGTAGAACTTTGCTTTGTTTGAGGGTTTGTATGAAAACCCTAACATCTCTTTATAAGAATTTGTTTGCAAAGACTTTAACAAAGTCATTACTATTATAATTTACAAGTGAGATTTTGTCACCAGTCGCAAATAAATTAAGTGAATTTCTTGAGAGCTTAAGTCACATTCATTGATCGGTCCTCCTCTGCACTAAAATTGGTCAAGCAAGTTGAAGTTAGTGTTTAAGTTATTTGAATAGAGATCAATGGTTCACATTTAAGATTGATTCATGTGGAAAAAGTGAATCGACGATTCTCATTTATATTTCTTAACATCTATTTCCCATGGTTGCAATTTTCAAGGGAGTCTAAACATCATTGGTTGTTTCCATCTATTTTGAAGGTGAACAGTTGTGTATGATTTCTAGGATTGGCGCCAAATCTATTAAGTGCTTTTTGCTTTTGCATGGAGTTATGGTTTGGAAGGCGTGTATCAATAAAAAATAGATTTTTGTGAAGATAAAGCTTCTAATTTGTAACTCTTATGAATTTGATGTATTTTTTGATAATACAATGTATTTTTTCTACAAATCTTGTGTAAGCCTCATTTTTAGAAAATCATTATAAAATGAAGATACATAGGGTTTTTTGTGTGTATGCAAATTTTATCGTGGAAGAGAATTGTGATTGAAAATAATTGCTATGAAAAGAAGATTAAGAACCTCATATGTCTACGAAGATTGAGAACAACAAATGACTTATAAAAGGGAATGATATTTAAATCTTCATAAAGTAGAACAATATCAAAGGTGTCAGGAATTTGTATAAGAAATGATTTCATGTGGTTTTGGTTTGTGATAAAGTTTTGTTTGATTATAATGGTAATTGATACTCATTGAAAGGAAAGGTGATTGCATAATGGTAATTTAGGCTTCTTTGAAATTGAAAGTTCAGAGATTGAAAATTCAGAATACCCTATTCAAGGATTAAGAATTCAAAGTTGTATGTTTCTTTGTATTGATTAATTGAAAGTCCTAAAGATTTATTTATTTTTGTGAAAAATTGGGAGAGATAAGGTGTATGTATAAGCGTTATAGAATACATCTATAACCTTTTTTTTCAATGTAAACATATTAGTACTCTATATTGATGTTCTTGTATTTGAAGACTAGAGTTGGTGCTTCGGTGTTTTCAGATTTGGTGCTTCGAAGGAGAGTTGGTGCTCACATAGGAGTTGTTGCTTTATGTGTACAAATTTGGTGCTTTAGGAGACTTGGTGCTCTCATTGGGTTAGTACTCACTTGTGTAACTGGGTTGGTGCCCATTCAAGATAATAAAAGAAATTGTTCAAGAGTTGTTTTTTTCACCCTTTTAAGGTTTTTCCACTCATAAATCTAGTGTCTCATGTTTCCTTATGATGTATTGCTTTGTGCATGATTCAGTATTTAAGATTCACATGTGTTGTTGTAATTTGTACATCTTTTTGTTCATTCATGAAGAATATATCTAAAGTTTTGGGAGATTGAGATTGTTAAGTTTTTGAGATTGTTTTTATCTCACCATTGATTCACCCCCTCTTAGTGGTCCTGTACTCCAACATAGGTCAAGTAACATACTTTTTGTTTAGAATATGGAAGGTATGAGCAAGGATTTGAGACATGACACAAATCGTGAAACAAGTACACTCAAACATGCCTAATAAACCTTTTTGTTCTCATGGTAAAAGAGGTATTGCTTCAAGCTTATCAAGTTTATGTTGATGAATCCTACAAATATTATATGAGCTATTTTATTGAATCTTTGAATATATGTCTTATTTTAGCACCTTTGAACATGAAAAGCATATTTTATGTAGGTTATACTCAATGTTTATGTGAAAAATAAATTATAGTTGTGAAGAACACTCAATTTTCTTCCTTCTAGGACTGAAAATACTAAACCTCTCTATGAAACACTGATACATGAGTATTTTTAAGTTTATTTGTGTAGAAATAACTTAGTTATTGGTGTTTTTTGTGTCAAAACAACAGTCTAAATCTTGAAAAAAAAATTTGGTCCATCACCTCACATAGTTAGATTTTAATTTATGTAATCCTCCTATCCCTTTTCTCAGTAGTGCTTTAATTTAGTTAATCTAGGTGAGACACCAAGGGAATCAACTCATTCTAGAGGTTCTTTTTTGTTTAGGTGACCCACAACCTAGAAAAGTCCCTATGTTTCACCAATAAGCTGAGTTTTACAACTTAGCAAGGGCACAATATTGAGTGATAACAAGAGCAATAATAGCTGGTTCTAAGGATTGATTTTATGTTTGAGCATGTTTACCTTTTATGATCTTCTACCTTTTTAATCTATTTTTTTGGGTTCTCCAACATAGTGTTCATTTTTTCTCCTAGAAAGGTAGATTGATGGTACGCATAACCATGGCTCCCTTCTATTACCATTTCCCTTCTCTAACTTTGTCCATCTGAAATCTTCTTTACTATTTCCTGAGCTTTAGATTGCAAAAGAGGTGGTTTAATTGGAAGAGTTATGCTACTATCTAGTTGGACTTGCTTAACTTCTTTATTTTGTGTAGATGAGGATGATTTTTTAGTACATAGATCAAATTTCCATTGTATTTGGAAAAAGAAAAAAAGAAAAATTCTAGAAAACGGGAGGAAAACGAGAATCTAGAAACATTAAATGTTTAAAACCACACTAAAAAATATTTAAAATAAATTTGATGAGGCAGAGTTAGAAATGTTAGTAAAAAAGATTTTGGTATTGGTGGGATCAAAAATAGTTGAACAGATAGTAGATGAAGTGTTGGAGGAGGGAAGCCTATGGGAGTGGGATAAGAGTAAAGGAAAATCTGAAATAAAGTTCCTTAAGTCACCTGGTCAGCCAGCTCCAATCATCTCATCAGATAATCTTCAAATTTAGAATGGAGTCGTGCTTGATACAGATTTGCAAGGGGCTAAGGATGGTGTTGAAGATATAAAGGATCCTTTTGATTTTTTAATTTTCCCAATCTTTGTCTATAACTTAGACCCCTTATCAACCAACTCCAAAGAAGTCTCTGGGTAAGAGAGGTTGCAAATCAAAGTTTTTCAAACTATAGGAGGAAATAGAGGCGGGGTGACAATAAAATTTGCATGACACCATTATCAATTTAACAAACAAGCATCTGAGGAGAGGTTGTTGCTCTCCTTGGGTACAATGAGGATTCTAACATGGAATGTCAGGGGCATTAATGCCCCTGACAAGTGTGCTCACATCAAACATCAAATTGATGGATGTGGAGTTGATATAGTGATTCTTCAGGAAACAAAATCATCAGAAGACATGTATAAAGCTACAATACAAAAATGGCATTTTTGGAATTTGACACACTCACCTATTCAAGGGGCCTCTCAAGGTTTGTTGGCTCTTTGGAACCCAAAATTAATTTATGTGGTATCACACAAAATTGAGAATAACTGGCAATTGCTGGAAGTAGTCAAATTTGATCTCAATTTTTGGTTGTTCAATATTTATAATCCTTCACCCACATTGGATAAGAAGAATTTGTGGGAGCAACTCACTCAAATAATAATAGATATGGGAGATGAGAAAATCATTTTAGGTGGAGATTTTAATGCTATTACTTCATTGCAAGAAAATATTGGGGAAATTATTCCTCCACCTAAAGTAATAGTAGATTTTAATACATTCATCAACACTAATGCATTAAGAGATATCTTTCTAGCTAAGGGTAAGTACACTTGGACCAATAGAAGAAAAGGTTTCCTTTAGATAGAGGCTAGATAGGATAGATACCTTGTTTCTTCAAATTTTTTCAACTTACATCATCATTTTATATCTGATATCTTGCCTTTTTTAGATTTCGATCATTATGCAATCTCTCTTAGTGTTTCAAATGTATCTGCCCCAACTTTCAAATCTTCTTTCAAGTTTGAAATTATGTGGCTAAGATACCAAAACTTTATGGAATTGGTTCGTCAATGGTGGATTTCAGCCCTTTATGAGCAAGGAACAATGATGTTTCAGTTGTGTACAAAGTTGAGGTATATTAAACAACAACTTGTGAAATGGAACAAGGAAGTTTTTAAAAATGTCTTTCACAGAAAGAGGTAGTGTGAAAGGAATTGGAAACTGTGCATGAACAAATTATTCAACACGACTTGGATGTGAATTTATATGAAAAGCAAAAGAGACTACAGGAGGAATGGGAAGAACAGTGTGCAAGAGAGGAAGTTTATTGGAGGAAAAAATCAAGGGAATTATGACTATTTCCATTCCTCCACTCAAATTAAAAGGGTTTTTAAGGTTTTCCAATCTATACAAGATATCCCAATAGGTGATTTCCTCACTAAGGAAGAAGATATAAGGAGAGAATACACCAAATTTTTCTCAGATCTCTTATCAACACCATAAGTCAGAAGTGTTCAAAGTGATAAGGATGAGGAGGAATTGCTAGATTCAATTCTGACACTAATTATTGCAAAGGGAAGTGAAGATCTATTGAGACCATTCACATTGGAGGAACTCAAAAAAGTTGTCTTTTCTTTGTCTCTAGACAAAGCCCCTAGCCTAGATGGATCTACAACTCTATTCTTTCAAAAATGTTGGGACATTTTATGTTTTTATCTTTCATGGGAAATTGAAGAATCAAGAAGAATAGGGTCTTTACTTAAACAATTCAACATAACAAACATAGTTCTCATTCCAAAATTTAAAGACCCAAAATAATTTGCAGAATATATGCCTATATATCCCTATGCAATACAATCTACAAAATCTTCTCCAAGGCAATTTATTTAACGCTGCAACCTATTATCCCAAGGATTATTTCTCAAGAACCGGGGGTTTGTTCCATGCAGAGAGACATATGAAGGAGCCATTGTAGCTCATGAGACTTTGCATTCAATTTCAGTTAGTAAAGTCCCTTCTATCATTATCAAGTTACATATGATGAAGGCCTATGACAAGGTCAATTGGAAATTTTGAAAAATATGTTGCTAAAGTTTAGGTTTAGTGCAAGATGGTGTAGATGGATAATAGCATACCTCTCAAGGGCTAATTTTTCAATTATTCTTAATGGCTCTCCCACAGGTTTCTTTAGTGCTTCACAAGGAGTGCAGAAAGGGGATCTTCTTTCACCTTTTTTATTTATAATAATGGCTAAGGAATTGAGTAGATTTATCATCCAAAAACATTGTCAAGGGCTATGGAAAGGGATCCATATTGAAAACATAGATTTAGTAGTTACACACTCTCTTTTTGTTGATGACACCAACTTATTTGGAAAAGAAATGCTAGCAAAAGAAAATCAGATCAAATAAGTGTTAAATAAAGAATCATTAGCATCAGGTCAAAGGATAAATGCTTCAAAATCAAAAAATTATATCCTCAACACAAGTGAGGAAACTATAAAGAAGATAGTTAAGACTCTTGGATTTCAAAAAGCTTCTTTACCATGCTCATATCTAGGGATTCCCTTCTTTTTAGGACCAAACAAAGCAGCATATTGGGTGAAAGTAATAGAAAGACTCAAGTTAAGGATCTTGGTATGGAAGGCAAGGTGGTTGTCTCTTGCTTGAAGAATATTACTGGTAAAGGTTGTTTTGTCTTCTATACCTAATTAGTATCTTGCAAACCTTAAGGCACCTAAATCTGTCATTGTAGAAATTGAGAGAGTGATTAGGAGTTTTATTTGGAAAGGAAACATAGATGAACAAAATAAGGTGCCTCTAGTATCCCTTGAGGCCATGACATGTGACAAAGATAAAGGTGGATTAGGTATCCTAAATCTTCAAAAAAGGAATTGAGTATTTGGTGTAAAGCTTGCTTGGAAAATGTATGTTAATCTAAAGGTCAAATGGTGAAAAATCTTTCAAGGAAAATAATTGGACAACGTGGATCCTTCAAGAATATTTACTGTTGCTAATCCTCCAAAAGGATCAACTATATGGAACTTTTTGACCTCATGTAGAAATTTAATTGTTTCATACATATCCTAGGAAGTAAACAATGGTCAAAGCATCAAATTTTGGTTGGACTCCTAGAATGGGTACCCACCCTTACAAAATAATCCTAATCTTGTCCAGATTATGGAAATTTTGAAGGAATTTTAGAGGGAAAATTTGTTGGATTATGTTTAGTCAATTGATTCCATATAAGGTAAAGTAACCTAGAAAAAAATATTTGATCCTTTTTTAACCAGCCAGCAGAGCAGTATGTTACAATTTTTTTTGAATGTTCGAGTGGTCTATATATCTTCAAAGCTGGACAAATTGGTTTGGGAGCCTTCAAGGGATGGAAATTATATGGTCAAACATGGTTTCAAGGCCTTAAGCCACAACTCAGGTCATCTATCTCCCCAAAGGGCTTATTCCTTTTGTTGGGATAGTAAATTTTTACCCAAGGCAGGGAGTTTCGCTTGGTTGGCTCTAAGAAAGCGAATACTAACTAGTGATCGGTTAGTAAAGCTAAAAATGACTATAACTTTTATGTGCCCATTATGCAATGAGGATTTTGAAGAGGTAGATCACTTTTTTGTGAGATGTAAATTTGTGCAACAAAGTTGGGTTTTTGTTCTCAATAAGCTTAATTTATTCACCCCTTTGTTGAATTCTTTATGGGCCTTGTTTCAAAGTTGGCCATTTCTATTCAAGTCCTCTTTCTTCGCATGTATATGGAGAGTAGTCCTAGCATTACTTGTATGGAATTTATGGTGGGAGCATAATTTGCACATTTTTAGAAAGGTAGTTTCATCAAGTGATGTAAACATACAAATAGAAAAGGTAATCTCTAAGACAGTAAATGCAAGTGTTCAAGAGCATAAAGGTATTAGTTCAACATTTACAATGGGATAATCTTGTTGTAGACATTTAAATTTAATCACTTCCATATGATTAAATTTGTTGCATTTACGTCTATCATATTAATATTAATTTATTAAATTAATATTACACCCTTTGTCTCATACCGATAAAGTATTTAATTTAATAATTAATACTTTGTCTTTTACCTTATTCCTCTCTAAATTAAATAAATACACTAATTTATTTAATTTAGTCATTCTTCCTCTTTTGGTTTAAAAATCAATTTAAAATTCCTTTTTCTCTCTCCTTGTCACATCCTCCTACATTTGCCACTTGCCTCTAATCTTCTGTTAATTAGCCTAATCCAATATTTGCACAACCTTAACCAAAATCATTAGCTAAATTTAGCACCACTTTTTAGTCAATTCTTCCATTTTTCCTTTTTTATATTGACCCCCTTTCCTATGTGAATTTTTAATTCACATTTATTTTCTCTAGAGTCCTCTCCTTTAAATGTGAATTTTTAATTCACATTCCATTCTCCCAAAGGCTTCTAGAAACCTTGGACTTGTCACAATCTCCACATGTGACCAAGTCCTACCTTTTTGGAGCCCACCTTTTACCCTCTAGATCATCCTAGGGATGTGAATTTTTAATTCACATTTATCCTCCCAACCACCTTTCCTTTTCCCATGTAGATTTTTGAGGAATTCTAAAATTCCTCAAATGTCCCTTTCACTCCCACTTGGGGACAAGAAATCCCTTTTTGTGGAAATCCTCTCATCCCCCAAGGTGCATGTCCTTTTCCACCTCATGTACCTTTTTGACAACTCATCTCCACCTCATATCCTCTTGTCCACTTCACCCTCCACATGTCAAGATGTGAGGGCTTGTGGGTTCTCAACCCACCATAGCCCTTCATCTTGACCTTGTTGGATCAATCTTGACCCTTGAATTCTCTAGAGAATTCAAAATCTCCTATAAATACTCCCTCCTCAATGGCATTTAGAGAATACTTCTTCATTTGAGCAACCTTATGCTGCTAATTTTCTTTCTCAACACTTTGCATTTTGATAACTACATGCTGTCCATTTGAATCCTCAATCCTTTTGCCATCATTTAACCATCTTTTTTCATCATCTTGCATATTGAATCTTGCATATAGTCATTCAAACAATCATCTAAGGAGCACACAACCAATCCAAGCAAGGGCCAATCAAAGAGGTATCAACAACAAGGGAGGTAAAAGTGTTTGTGTTTCATTTTATTTGCATTCCTTTTCGTTGTATCACTCTTTTGGCTAATCTTGAGGTGTCCTTGGTATTTTGTTATTCATGTTTCTTAGTTATTTCACACATTTAGAGTAGTAGAAATATCAAGGTATACACTTGTATTGCAGAATTGGAAGCATTTGAAGTTTCCTTTCCCAGGTAGTCTCTTGCATTCAAAGGTGGTGAAGTGTAATAGGAAAAATGTTAGTTGGAAGGCACCCCAGGATGGTTTCATAAAGTTAAACTTCGATGGGGCATCAAAAGGGAACCCAGGAGAGTCAGGGGTAGGCATTTGTTTACGTGACTCAAGAGGTAAGGTATTAGCACTCAGTTCAAACTATCTCCACAAAGGATCAAACAATTTAGCAGAATCACAAACATTGCTGATAGGTTTATAAATTACATTAAGGATTGGTGTTAAAGAGTTACACATTGAAGGAGATTCACTATTGATAATCAATGCTTGTAAAGGGAAAGCATTCAAAATTGGATTATTAAATACATCCTTCAACAAGTTTGGGATTTTCTCAATAAATTTCACAACTATCAAATCACCCATACATAGAGAGAAGGTAATAGCTTAGCAGATTATTTAGCTAACATGGGAAGTAACAGTCAAGAGCTTTTGATAACAAAAGATCTATCTTGGCTTAAGAATTTTCCATTATTGATAGAAATTATCTAGCAAGATGCCTTGGTTTTAAATGGAGAATCATCTTGAGGGATAATCTGCAGTCATTCATATTTTGAAAATGATTGGTTACAAATATTGTCATAGATTATAATATGCAATGGGTGCCATGGATCATAATAAGTTAAGGGGACAAATGGGTATATTGTGTCACATATGAACAAAGTATAGTATGCATCGAGACACAAGAATTTCCCACATGGAAATTTTTTACCCCATTTTCTTAATGAAGTATGATCCAATTTTAGCATGTCCATGTTTGGAAACAAATTCTTAAGGTCATCTTGGTATTAGAAACAGGAGATATCTAAATGAGTTTGTCAAAATTAGCAACAAAAGATGATGTCTTATTAATCACCTCATCCAATGTGCATTGGTAATGGGGGCCTTTGGTTCATGTGATCATCTCATCCCCATGTCAAACGTGAGCTGGGAAAGGATGATCTCAAGTGAGCAAAGGAAGATTTTTATTTTTCCTAAACTTGTTTGGATTTTGTAGGTGTTTAATCGTACCAAACACTGTCGATAATGATGATAATGTAAGCTTAGCAAAATATGTTTACTTTTTAAACCCTGAGGCAAAGGCTACCTAAAATCATGATTATCTCACCTGGGCAATGTCTCATGAATTCAAGCATGTGAAGGAATTTTTGTCAATTTTAGTTTGGCCCATTTTTCTCACAACTTTCAAGCTCACCAATAGCTGAAGGGTTTCAAAGAGGAAATGAAAATTCAGGATTCATCAAAAGATGAGAGCGAACTCAAAATCAACAAAATCTGTGGAAAAGGAATGATGGAATACCTATCGTGCAACCAAAGAGTTTTGATTTCAATTGAAGAATGGGAGATTCCATTTTCAAAAATAATTGGAGATTTACAGGTAGCACAAGTATTTAAATCCTACTGCTATTAGTATAGGAAAAGTGTTGTTTGAATCATTGGAGAAGAAGTTCTCTACCCACAAGCTCGTCAGGCCATATTTCCTTCTCAATTGGTCTCGGTTTTTCTTTCTAATGCCTACAATTTTCTTCAATATTATCCTGACCTACAATTGATAGCTTCAAAATTGGTTAAAGATGTCTTTCTACAAGAGGATAAGATGCTCAAAGGTGTTCAAGCGTACAAATTTTGGAAATGTCAAGGAAGAGTTTGCAGGGTTTTTCCTCAACATTTTCTTCTCAATAGAAAAATTTATGTCTTTGTGCTTGATGCTATTAAAAACACCTTGGACATGTGTAGCTTCTGCTATCTACAGTCAGCTCTTGAAAGACATAGGGTGGAAATTCATGGGGATCTCGTAGATGACATCAAAAGGAGAACTAATGCTATGCTCACTTTGCTCAGCCATATTCACCCCCAGCCAATCATTGTGCGGTCGTCTCCTCCTCAAGCACCTCATGCAACTTCATTGGTGGCAATCTTAGACTGAACAAGCTCTTCCTCTCCTTTGCAACAACAAGTGATTCCAAGTCTTAACATACCTCTGTAATCAAATGACCAGGGCAATGAAGATCAGGAAACTGAAGAAAATCAAGGAGAAAATGAAATTGTAGAAATGGAAGAATAAGTATTTTGTAAAGTAAAGGGCTGATGAAAGGAAATTAATATCCTACTGAGTATGGGTTCATCCTACATTTGAGATAGACATATATTGTAGTGTTCAAAAATCTCGATGGGTTGTAATTTTGATCTTGTAAAACCATGCTATGGGTCCCTATTATTGGGTAATTTTGTAAGAATTTTGTATGTAATCAAGCTACAACCAGAGGTTTTCTTCCTAGTTCTTTCCTACCGGTATGCTCTTTTGAACTAGGTTTTTGTAATACTTTATTTAAATATAATATAATATATTATAGTGGCTTGCCACTTTTGCCAAAAATATATATATATTTAAAATAAATTGTTTATTTTTTAATACATTTTTTTATATTATCTCTAGAGAGAGAATAGTTGGGATTAAAGACATATCTTTAATCTCAACTATTGTCTCTAAAGAGAAAAAAATACTTCTATTTCATATTATCTTTATAGAGACATTTTTTTAAGACACTAATTTAAGATACTCACTTAAAGACAATATTTAAGACAATACACAAGTTTTTTGTCTCAAGTTAAGACAATTTACTCAAAAATTATCTTAAACTCCCCTTCTATGTAGTAGTGATAATTTCATTCATTATTTTAGTGGAGCCAAATTTTCCTTTCAATGTTTTGTTTTCGGCCTTTGCAAGTCTTTTTTTTTGGCCTAAATTTCTTTTTCATTTTTTGATGGCATTGTGCCCCAAAGGCTAAAGGTTACTCTTGTATAAAAGCATGCAATACACCATGTGGTGGCTACGTGACTTTTCCTTTTATCATTTTCCCTTTAGGCCCAAATTGAGACATGTGGCTACATGATAGGGATTTTCCCCAAGCTACTCTCGCAAATTCGAAGATTTCCTACCAGTATGCCACATTAGCCAATTTGTCAAGCAGATTTTTTCTTCCACAGATGTATCTCTTTTGGCAGAGTTTGTCGAACAATGCAGTGAAACTCTTATCTTCAGGATTGGTCTTATTGGATAGTGTCATCATACTTTGTAGCTGATCAGACCAATGTTTACCAGGCTCTAGTATGATTTGATTATCCTTTGAAAGTATATCTTCACAAAACTTCTACAATATCCAAAGCCATTAATGAAGCAACTCAATTTTTATTACCGAAGATTGCATGATCTAATTAGACCTTGGATTGGATTGTGGCATATCAGTAATGTATACCTGGGATTTATTTAGCTCTATCAGTTGTGACATTGACTCATCCTTCTAGCTATTTAAAGGGGTTTTCAGTAGGGAGAAATGAATCATCATTAGTTAAGATGAAGAAAAATCAAGAATCATAGGTTTAGAATAGGGAAGGAATAGGAGGATATTTACAGAGCATTGTTTATGCTCTATGGCATGTTTATTTTGTTAAGACTTAATTGGATTGGCATCCAACCTTTGCTTTCATTTCATTTATAGTAGAAACATGTATTAGCAAGGAGAAATCTTTGAAATTTTGCATCTATGGCCTTTATCATAAATTTCCTTTTCCTATTTTGTATATGTTGAATGCTCTATGTCAAGTCATAGTGAGATAGTCTTGGTGATTATTTTATATGTCATTAGCTTTTACGCTTGATGATATCTTCCAAAAATTGGATCATGTTCATTATACTCTTTCATTTTATATGAAAGTTATGTTGAAGTTCATATTATGATGTAAGAGCGAAAGGGTTTTGTAAAGATCTAACATATTCTTGTTTCTTATTTTTGTCGAACCTTAATGGATGCTTCCGATAGGGAGATTTGAATGATTGCTCTATGCATTATTTAGCCTTAGTCATTCATTCTCTTTCCAAAAATGAAGGGCTTATGGAATTTTGTCTCCATTTCATCAGGAGTAAAGAGTTGTTAAGATTTGAAATGTTTTAAAAGTTTTGGTGCATCACCATCTTTCATTTTTATTGCATTTCTCTTTCCCCCTTTTCCCAAAATATAGAGAAGAGCTGACTTCTATAACAATCCCGAAGGTCATTCAGTAATGCACAAGTTGGTCCCCCATTCACTAAATTTCCCATAAGTCTTTTTTAAGAGGTGCAAACTTTTATGATCAACAGATCTTTTTTTGGCATGCCCAATGGGACCTAACTTTTTCATAGGTGTCTGATATTCAGCCTTCTAGAGGCATTTTTAAATCAGACTAACAAGGGAATTTGTAGGTGATCTCATGCCCAAAGTCCAAAAAAGGGCATCTTCAAGAGGAAATTTATAGTATTCTCACTTGCTCGACTTGACCCCTAAGATAAGGAGAGTCACATGATATGTGTCCCTAGTTAGAAGAAATAGGGTAAGAAGCATCAACTCATAGTACAGAGCTTTATCTACCCCTCCAAGTGGTTGAACCTTTCAAATATAAATACCTATCTACCCAATCCATAAGAATCTAGTTTCAATAGCTAATTTAAGCAATCTCACTCCTAGAAATTTCATAACATAGGGTAGTGGTATCCCTCTAGTTCCACCTACACCACTAGATGTGTGGCTTGTCATACCTGCCAATGCCCTCAAGGCAATTATGAAGTTCACTGAGGAATATTTCAAGACTCATTTCAAGCACCTCCAAGATATAACAAAAGTTTGTAGAGTCTATAACATCACAAAGGAAAACGTGGCCCTCAGATTACTGGTAGAATCTTTCAAGGGGAAGTTGTAGGACTAGTGTATATCCCTGACCCTTGGTTTCATCCTCTCTTGGGATCAACTTAGAGAGAAGTTGTTCAAGAAATTCTCAAAGAAAGTAGATTGTTCTTCCTTGCTACAACAATTGATCACTATCAAGAGAGGCCTATAGGAGACCATGATTGACTTCAACACTAGGTTTCATAAGGCCTAGTAGAGGATTTCTATTACCAGCAAGCCTCTAGTAGTTATGGAATTCATGTTCTATTCAAAGGCTTTCAATTTAGAAATAGAAATCATGGTATAGACAATGGGAGGGGATACCCTCCCCAATGAATATGACCTAGTTGTGTAGGCATAGAACAATCTAATTGACACTGGAAATCTCCCACTATGACAGTCAATGCCCATGTTCATAGAGATCTTGAGCGAACCCTAGGATGAAGTTATAACTAGCACCTCCACCACCATCAAGTTATGTGTACCCGAGCACACAACCCAACATGTTAGGTTCTTCTTTGTTGGTAGAGGATGCTAATGATATAAAGAGCCTCATGAGAACTTTCACCAATGAATTGGTCATTATCAAGTGACAACACGATCACTCTTGAAGCCTCCCACACAAAATTATCAAGGAGGAAGGAAACCTTACCAACAAAACACATACCTAGGAGCTTCGAGAGGAGGCAATCAACAACAAGCATCCACAAGCTAGATAGTCCTGGTTACCACGCCACTTTAAACTTCCAAAAACAATCCAAATAAAGATTTGGTCCTAGGTCAAAATAATCTAACATAAGATGAGAATGCATGGTGTTTCCCATTCAATGATAGCCACATACCCCGACATTGTCCAAGGAGAAATCTTCAATAGAAGATAGCAGAATAGAGAAGACAAGGTGTATTTTCAAACATAGAGGATTATCAATCTAGTGAAATGGAGAATGCCCGATTTAGCGTGAAAACACAAGGGATTACCTTAGAATAGGAATTAGATATCTCACCAGACCAAACACTTTTCTCTTGGATGGAGGAGGAAGATTCAGTGTTCACAGTCGATGTTCTAACTACCAACACTTCGTAGGTACAGTCAGAATACAATACATGATCCAAGAGAAAGCTCACTAGGGAGTACGTGCAACAAGCTCCCCATCAGCAACAACCACAATGACCAACTCAACAATTGCAGGCTCAACCGTCCTTGTAAAAAGACATGGAAAAAGCCTTCAGCCCATCCATGCCAGATTAGTGAGCACATCCATGTTAAATTAGTCTTTCCCAAAGGAAAAGGAAATTCCACCATTATAGCCCAATTTTCCACTAGTCAAAATGCTTAATTTAGTAGAGCAACTGAAGAAGGCCCCTACTAGTGTTCCTTTGTGGGATGTTCTATCAATACCAAAGTAGAAATTCATGATTTAAGAGGCATTGAAGAGTGAAGAATAGTCTCCATCAGGGTATGTGTGGGATCATGATGGGCCAAAAAGTGGCAATATGATGGGTATTTGTAGGGTATGTGGCTAACGACCTTTTTTTCACCCAAAATTGATGAAATGAAAAGGGTTTTTAAAGGATATTCTTAGCTTTCCACCAATATAAATTATGTTTTACTTTGAATTTAATAAATAATTATTATTCATTTTCTATTTGAATTATGACTAAAGTCCTGATTGATAGGCTAACTATTAATCATCTATAGCTTTCAAATGGTATCACATTTTTGGAATTCAAAACATGCATCACATTTTATGCTTTGCATACTATAGGATTAAATAAATAAAAAATGAATTTCATTAAGTTTTGACCAAGTTAAGGTGGTTAGACATATGAGTTTTTATATTTTTTAAAATTTATAATAAAAAATTCATAATTAATTATTTACTTGGAAAAAATTATAAAAAAATATGCATCACATCTAGACATGATTCCTCTACTTATGTTTAAAATGTTGTAAAAAAATGTTATCATTTTATTGTCATTAGGGTGGTCAGATAGACACCTACATCTTAATTTTTTCCTTGAAATTTAAGTACTACTGCATTCAAATTTCAAATTTTCACCAAATAGATTTTTTTTTATAAATAAACGTAGTAGTTTAGAAACTAACTTCAATTTGCTACAGATTCTATTCTTACATATTTTTGAAATATTATAGATAACTTATTCAAATTTTTACGTGAAGTTGCCTAACTCTGATTTTTTTGAATTTTTTGCCACTTAACGACTTGTTTTTTCCATGATGATCCTGCACATACCCATCAACGGAGATGATCCCATCATCTAGTCAAGATAGAGGAAAAGGGCTTGTGTCAAATGCCCAACCCTCAGGAACTACAACATAAATGAACATCATGGACGAAACAAATGAAAAATAGGTAAGGAAACCAAAACCCATTCCTTTCTTTCTGATTCTTATTGTCAGATATAAGCTTTTGTACAATAATATGACTAATTCAGGAGCTAGTACCATGGTAATTTCCAAACAAGTAGTTGATGCTCTAGAACTAAAATACGAGCCTCTTGAGAAAGGGATCATGTAATTAGATGGGAAAAAATTCTTGATTTTTCAGCTGCATGAAGGACCTTTCTTTGAATCTTTCTCCTGTGCAAGCCAAATCATCAAGCAAGAAGTGATCATAATCAACATCCTTCTTGTCTTCGACATGTGCCTTTCAAGGGACTTCACGACAAAGCTCAATGAATATCTAGTACTTGATTGTTCTCATTTGATATTATGGACCAAGTATGGGGTGAAAGTGAAGATCTTGTGTGAGTCATTACATCTTGAACATATAGTAGAGGTTATAGTACTGAGATTTGAAGTAGTGCATACCTCCTTGAAAAAGGAAATGTATTGCATAGAAATATTGGAAAATGAGGATGTTGGATAGGACAACTGAGAGGGGGGTGAATCAGTTGTCACAAATTATAACCTTAAATTCAATTACTAGAAATAACACATAAATTGATTAAGTGATTAACCATCAAATGAAAGTGCACAAACACAATAACACTAGATTGACATGGAAAACCCAATCAGAGAAAAACCACGGTGAGGATTAACTCACACTATAGAGAATATCAAAACTGATTACAAAAAGGCTCACTACCTATCTATAAGGCTCACTACCTGAAATAAGGCTCACTTCCTAAAATAAGGACTCACTTTCCATAGGGCTACAACCCAAAGGGCTCACTTCCACAAAGATACAAAGAAGAAAAAAATACTTGTTACAGAGAGACAACAATCCCAATGCAACAAAGATTCCACCACAATCACTGATCAACTCACTTGAATGATAGAGTTAGCCTTCTACTCACTACATCTGGAAACTCAACATTAAGCTTCATACTAAACAACCACACACTTAACTCACACACTTTAAGAATAGCATCAAATTCATGTCTGCTCTTTCACTTATCTTCCTTCTTTTCTTATGTACTACCTTCATCGTTTAGCACACCCTATATTTATACTTTCTCCAACCTTGAAAAGATACAAAGTCGGCCATACAACTACAAATTCAAATTTTGTCGTTGCCAAACATCCTAGGGTGGAATTAGAATGAGGGCAACCCAAACACATGCTTCACTAGGACCCATAATAGATCAAACATGCTTCATCAACTTTGAAAGTAGTGCTTGATACACGGTCGACCATACAAGTGTAAAACACATAGATCAATTAAGCTCAATACTTCCAAATGCCAAAACCAACTTCAATAAAGAGAAATCCAGACCAACAACAATTCTCCTAAACCTCAAACAACATACAAAAAAACATAGTTCACAAGCACCAAAACCAACAACCTTCTTTTAATACAATTTTCTCAATATCCTTGACATGTACAATCAATAGCAACTAGTAGATAACTAGCTGACCAGTTGACATCAATGACAACACTTCATTCTTCTTCCATTCTTACAACAATCTCCCCCTTTGTCATTGATGGAAATACATGATATGAAAAAAAATCAAAGACACCATACCTATTCTGAAAATACTTCTCAAGATTTTTATTTCTACTTCTCCCCTTTTAGAAAATCATCATCCTCATATTAACTTTCTTCTTCACATGCTCTCTCCTTTTCTTTTTTTTTTACATTCTCTCTCTCCCTTTTTTTTCTTTTTTTTTCACATGCTCTCTCCCCCTTTGACATCAATGGAAAAGGAAAAAGATATGTCCATTGAAACTTCCTTTGACATGAAAATAGAATACGCATAGTGACAACATTTAGAAAATCTGCCTACTCCCCTTAAGGGAAACCACCAAAAAATATTTGTCCAAAAGAGATAGAACTATGAATCCATCAGATTGATGCATCTTAGTTTGTAAAAGGAGGGGAAATAACCCCATCTTATCCTGGAGATACTCAAAAATATCTTTAGGAACAACCTTTGTAAATATATCCACAATCTGATCTTTTGTCAAAACATATTCATGCTTGAATTCATTCTCCATAACCTTCTCTCTTAAGAAATGATACCTGATAGATATATGCTTCATTCTTGAGTGCATCAAAAGATTATTTGAAATATTAATTGCACTTGTGTTATCATAGAAGATATAAATAGGATCATCATGTAGCACTATGATATCTTTCAATGTCTATTTCATTTATAAAACTTGTGTACAACATGATGCAACAACAATATACTTAGCTTTAGTAGTAGACAAAGATATTGAATCTTGATTTTTACTCAACCATTCGACCAATCTACATCCAAGAAATAATGCACCACCACTTGTACTTTTTCTATCATCTATACTTCTGACCCAATCTGCATCTGTATAAGAACTGAGTGTAAAATTAGTATCTTTAGGATACCATAATCTATAAGCTTGAGTTCCTTTCAAATATCTGCATATTCTTTTCACTATAGTGACATGTGTTTCCTTTGGATCTTCTTGAAATCTAGCTACAAGAAAAACCACATGCATAATATTCAATCTAGTAGAAATCAAGTACAGTAGTTCACTAATCATAGATCTATATTTGCTCTAATCATCTTAGGTGAATCATCATCTTTTCCCAACTTGCATCCAGTTACCATAGGAGTACTTACCGGTTTGGTGTAGAAGTTGAAAAACCAACTTCACAGTCCCCAAGAATCACCTGCAAGCAATCACCTATCACATGCAAAGATATTCAGAACAAAAAATAGAGAAGTTTTGTAAACTCTCAGAGCAAAAATGTGTGCAAGCAAAAATCAGAATTCTTGATTATTGAGAATAATGTTTTACAAATAATACAAAAGTCTTCGAAAAGACAATGATGCAATAAAGCAAGAAAAAGCAACCCTAATCTTATCTTGAGCAAAAAGATAGCTCAATAAGATAAGATAAGAATTAAAAGATAATTATCCTAGGAAATAAATAATTACCTAAGTAAACTTATCCTAAAGTGTAATTAAATAATTAATTACACCAATACCCCCCCATAAGTGCAACTTAGGGAGAAGCAAATTATTATGCAAATATGAGTCCCGGCAATAAGGCCTGATCAGGTACTCATGTACAAATGCAAGGGAAACTAAATCAAATGGGGTAAAGGAGAAAACCACATGGGAACAAAACTCCTCCCCAAAATAGAATGTAATAAACTACCTAAGTGATGAAAAATGGAGGACTCCATAAGACCCCCCAAGGACACCATTCATCACAAAGATACATGAAAGAATCCCCCCATAAGAGAGGAAGAAAGAGACCATAGCTCCCCCCCCAGAATGAAGTAACTCCAAAAGAAGTGAAGAAACTGCATCTCCAAAAAGAAGTGAGAGGGAAGAGGTTGAATGAAAGAAATCTCAGAAGGTGGAATAGGTGCAGCCCAAGATGTCTCCACAGAAGCAGGTGTGACCTCAACAAATGAAGAAGCCGAAGTAGGTGAAGACTCAATAGAAACCTCCAAAGATGTATGATCAACTAGATCCTGCTGCACTGAAACAAAAGAAGCAACAGGAGGAGGAGGAGATGGAGCAGAAGGCTCGAGAACAAGATCCGAAGTGAGAACAGCAATGTTCAAGAAGCCAAATATCTCCTCTGAATGATGATGCACTCTCAAAGTGTGAGGAACAGCTGTAGGAACAGAAGCACCACCAGTAGCAAAATCAGTGAAGGAATACAACCGAGAGGAGTGATCCACTATCCCAGTAGCAATGATTGCTCTACTCTCCAAGTCTCTGATGATAACAGAATCAGGTGTGAACTCCACAGATCTCCCATTGCCCCCATGTGTTATCTGATAGATGGAAAAAAGGTTATGTGTCAAGTGAGGGACACACAAGACATCCTAAAAGGAGTGGTCCCCAAAACTAATAGACCCCTTCCCTATAACACTCATGTAAGTGTTGTTTCCCATCAAAATGGGAGACATAGTGCAAGGCTCAAAGGAAGTGAACATAGACTACGAAGATGCCATATGATGAGATGCTCCTGAATCTAGAAGTCATCTCCCTGATCCAATACCTGGAGAAGCACAAAGAGCATGTCCCTTCATATCTGATGAATTATGTAAACCAGTTGTGCCTGTGTTATGTTGCTCTGAAGAAGAAGAATGAGGAGAAGAAGATGATGCAGACATCCTCGAAGGCAAATCAATCTAATGTTTCTGAAGAAGATATTTCAACTCATCAATGTCCTTCTTGTAACAATTATGTTCTGCATGTCCTTCCCTCTTGCAATATGCACATGTAGACTTCTCCTTCCTAAATGATTTCCCCTTAGAAGAGGAGGATGAATATGAGGACTCCTTTTGTTGCTCATGAGGTTCAGAATCCTTTTGTTTCTGTTCCTTGCCTTTGCCTGTAGAAGTCTTCTGATCTCTAGGCTCCTGTGATGCAATAAGTGCCTGTGAAGAGGAAGAAGGTTTCACCGTACCCATGCTAGCTAACTTAGCTTGCTCTCGAGTGAGAGATGAAGCAAATTCATCAAGAGAGGGCATAGTGAATCTTGTACCAAGTGCATCCCTAGTGGCATAAAAGGTAGAAACAAAAACTGAATAATCAAGTCCAAGCTTAAAAAGGATGGACAATACCAACTAAGAGTCTTCTTTCTCAACACCACACTGTGACAACTGTAATCTAAGAGACTTGAGTTTGGTGAAAAACTCCTGGATGCTATCAAAATCCCTAGGATTTAAGCCAATAAGCTCATTCTCTAACTGAAAACCTCTCATAGTATCCTGCTTCCCAAACAAGGACTCCAAAGTATCCCATATCTCATTTGGTGTAGTGCAAGATTCAATGTGAAAAAGGAGGTCAGATGAAATAGACAGACATAATGTTCCATAAGTTTCATCACACCTATTAAACCATTTTCTCTTTTCAGTAGCACCTGTAGGTTCAATTTCTGTACCCATGGTTACCCTATACAACCCTTTATATTTCAAGTGAATCTCCATTTATTTTTTCCAACCAAAATAGTTGAATGGAGTAAGGGGTGCAATGTTGTGTAAATCCATGATAGAAAACAGCAGTAATATACTCTCAAACAAAAAAAATCCTCTTGGATCTAAAAAAACTCCTGATTGCACGTTTCCCAAGAAAATAACTGAAAAGGTAAAGGCTGAGATCAAACAGAAATATCAGATACCTAGTAAAAAAATCTAAAAAACAGGTCTGAGATCTGTGTAGAGCATTGAACCAGCTTTCCAATGCCTATTCGTTTTCGAAAAACAGAGCCAGGACGCAAAAGTTACGCCTCCCGAAGTGAAAACAATAACTTCTGTCTTTGACAAGCGAAAAAGGCATCAAAATGGTAAAATCAAGAAAAAATAATAGCACCACCGGAATGGCGTCGGAAGCAGCTTTCCGACGATATCTTGTTTTCGAAAAACGGAGACCATATGCTCAAGATATGACCTTTTTACTAAATATGCTCATTTAGGCTTTAAACCAAAAAATTTGTTGATTTAAAGATGAAAAAATTAATAAAATATTTAGCTGAACCTTCATGCACGAAAATCAAGGTAGCACAGAATTGATGCAGATCCCAAAAAAATATGGCACGAAAATTGATGCGTCCGTACGGATCCGTACAGATTTGTTGGCAACTATTTCAAAAAATTTCAAAAACACTAAAAAATTAATTTTCAGCAAACCCTATCATATTTTATATGAAAATAGGGGTTTTTGGGCCTTCTGAGCACATCTATGAGATCCGTTTTGCACTAGCATGCACTATTTGAGAGATCAAAGTCAAAATTTCTTTAAAAATGATGAAAAACCCCGCTGATCTGACAAAAAAATACTGGAATAAAACCCTTGCACATAAAAAGATGTTGTGAGAGAATATCTTCAAAACACGAACAGGAAGCAACAAATCTGGAGCTCTGATACCATGTAGAAGTTGAAAAACCAACTTCACAGTGCCCAAAAATCCCCTACAAGCAATCACCTATCACATGCAAAGATATTCAGAACAAAAAATAGAGAAGTTTTGTAAACTCTCAGAGCAAAAAGGTGTGCAAGCAAAAATCAGAATTCTTGATTATTGACAATAATGTTTTACAAATAATACAAAAGTCTTCGAAAAGACAATGATGCAATAAAGCAGGAAAAAGCAACCCTAATCTTATCTTGAGCAAAAAGACAGCTCAATAAGATAAGATAAGAATTAAAAAATAATTATCCTAGGAAATAAATAATTACCTAAGTAAACTTATCCTAAAATTTAATTAAATAATTAATTACACCAATATTTGGAACCATCCATCCCAAATTTTCTCAACATCTCTCTCGCATTCTTAGATTGTGAAATGAAAATTCCTTTCTCTGTTTGATTAATCTGTAGCCCAGGAAAGAAATTCATCTCACCAAACAAAGACATCTCAAATTATTTTTGTATTTCTTGCACAAACATATTGCACATTTTTTCGTTTCTCCAAAGATAATGTCATCAACATATACAACTACAATCAAGATTTTGTCATTTTCAGTCTTGAAATAAAAATTACTATCTATTGTACCTTTGTTAAATCCTTGTTGATTCAAATACTTATCTAGCCTTGCATACTAGGCTCTAGGAGCTTGCTTCATACCATGTAAAGCTTTCTTCAATTTTCACATCATATCTGGATGATCTATTAACTGAAATCCTTATGATTGTTCCATGTAAACTTCTTCATCTAGATCACCATTTAGAAATACTAACTTGACATCCATCTAATAAAATTTGAAATCTTTATAAGCAACTAATGCCAAGAATATCCTTATAGCTTCCATTCTTGCTACCGAGGAAAAAGTCTCCTGAAAATCTATACATTCCACTTGTCAGTAACCTTTACACACAAGCCTTGCTTTGTTTCTAACAACTTTCATGTTCTCATTCAACTTGTTTCTCAATACCCATTTTGATCCAATGATATTTTTGTCTGCGAATCTTGGGACCAATTCCCAAGTTTGATTATTTTCAATCTGCAAAAGTTCTTCTTTCATTTCTTTCTTCTAGTGTTTATCCTCATAGGCTTCACTTACTGATTTTAGCTCAATTTTAGATAATAAGCACAAATTTACTTCAACAACAACTTTTCTTCTAGTCAACACACCTTTTGTCTTATCTCAAATAATTTGAATTTCTGAATGATTTCTCTATACATATTTCGGTGTTCTATGAGACACTATTAGAGCATCTTCTTCTCTTTCTACTCATCTCTATCCTATTCGTCTAAAATTTCTTCAATTCTTGCACAACCTTGTTCATCAAACATATATCCATCAATATCAAAATAATTCTTCACTATTTCATCAACCTTCACATTT
The DNA here is from genome assembly GCA_007258455.2 of Sequoia sempervirens. NCBI lineage: Eukaryota > Viridiplantae > Streptophyta > Pinopsida > Cupressales > Cupressaceae > Sequoia > Sequoia sempervirens. Next base: position 715,384,970 of record VDFB02281492.1, read on the forward strand.
TAGCTTTCCACAATCTTCCTCAATATTTTGTTGAAACATCTATATTCCTTTCTTTTAGTAGAGTAACCAAGAAATATTCCTTCATCACTTCTTGCATCAAACTTTCCCAATGTTTCCTCATACCTTCTAATATAGCATTTGCTTCCGAATACCTTGAAATATTTAACTGACAGAATTCTTCCCTACCATAACTCATAGGGAGTCTTTGTACTTTCTCTTGCCTGAAATTGATTGAATACATACATATTAGTGTGAATACGTCTTTCGTGGTCATTGACTTAGAAACTTCTTGAATTTTTCTATTTTTCCTTTCAAAAACTCCATTCTGTCGAGGAGTTCTTAGAGTAGATAATTGTCTCTTTATTACATGCACTTCACAAAACATATTGAAATCATGGGAGGTGAATTCACCACCTCTTTCACCAATTATACTTCACACTCTCATGGGTCCACAAATATTTTTATGAACCAAATTCAACAATCCAGTAGTAGATTGTTCTCTTAATCTATAATGATTTCTTGTCTGCTTCCTGAACTAGAAATTCCTACAGATAACATTCATAGGATTTTCAATTCTTGGTAGATCTCTGATGGATTGAACAATACTTATCCTTACCAAGTTATCAAATTTCATGTGATACATCCTCCTGTGTTATAACTAGCTATCATTTATCTGAGTTATAAAACATCATCCATCAACACCTTTAAGTTGATAAATATTCCCTTCAGATTTCTTTCTTGTAGAAATCATCATTCGAGATCCTTTTCGAGTCTCACATTTCTCATCCTTAAACACAAGATCATATCCCTTTCTGCACATTTGACCAACACTTAACAAAGTATTCCTTAAACCCTTAACATAGTAGACATCATCAGTATGATTCTTTCCATTAAAACTTATTGAACCTATCCCACAAATTTTAGTAGCAGTATCATCTCCAAACATAACTAGACCTCCATCATATTTTTCAAGTTTCATAAAATTACTCTTGTCACCAGTCATGTGATGTGAACAACCATTATCAACTACCCAAAAATTATTTTCCTGTTTAGCATGTAGGGCAGAGATAACTATACCTTCATTTTTCTCCTTCTCCTTCTCCTTCTCTGGAGGACTTTCCTTTTACTATATTTTTAAATTAGTAGAATTAGGTTCATCTTTAATCGCCAAGAACAATAATTCATTGTCATTTTGATCTTCATATTTTGAATCTTCATTTGAAATACTAGTATTCTCATTAACATAGTAAGCTCTATTAATCTTCTTCAATTTCCTTTCTTTCTCATATCTTTGTTTATTCTTTTTAGCTCTTTCTGGACACTTTGTAGCATAGTGACCAATCTCTCCACAACTAAAGCATTTAAACAAAAAATTTCCTTCATACTTACCGAAGCCTTTTCTCAATATTCTTACAAAGTTAGCCTCAATTTCTTCAAATTTCTCTTCATCTAAATCTTTAGTTTTTGTAGCTTTAAAAGTAGTTTCTATTTATCCTCCACTTCTTAGATTTGGCTTCCTCATTTCATAAGATGTCAAAAATCCTAATAGATCCTTATTACAAGTCTTGTAATGTATAGTTTTCTCAATAGAACTCACCTTTTCACTATAAGCATCAGGAAGAGTTCTGAGAATCTTCTTTACAATTCTAGTTTCATCTACAGTGGCGCCAAGGGATCGCATTCCAGCCACCACCTCATCCAGTCTTTGTACATAGGCTTTAACATTCCCATCTTCAGACATATGTAGAAGATCAAACTGTGTTTTCAAATTCTATAATTTTTTCTCTTTTATCCTTTCATCACCATTGTGCGCTCTTTCTAAAGCATCCAAAACTTCCTTAGCTATCTTTAAATATTGAACCTTAAATCAACTCATAATATACCAAACTATTCTTTAAGATGGACCTTGTTATTCACTTCATGTGATTTAATTTTTTTAGGTGTACTTGGACCATTTGTAGGATGGGTGTAAGGATTCTTGTAAGCTTTCTCTACATCAAATCCACAATACTCCAAATACCATAATTTGTTCCATCAAACCTCCGATAATCAAATACCATTTTGTTAGCCATCCCAGACCTTCCTTAAGCGGTTAATCTCTTCACCAAGGAACCAAACTCTGATACCAATTGTTTTATAGGACAACTGAGAGGGGGGGTGAATTAGTTGTCACAAATTATATCCTTAAATTCAATTACTGGAACTAACACAAACCAATTAAGTGATTAACTATAAACTACAAGTGCACAAACATAATAACATCAGATTTATGTGGAAAACCCAATGAGGGAAAAACCATGGTGAGTATTAACTTACACTATAGAGAATATCAAAACCAATTACAAAAAGGTTCACTACCTAAAATAAGGCTCACCGCTTGAAATAAGGACTCACTATCCATAGGGCTACAACCTAGAGGTCTCATAATTGCCACAAAGAGACAAAGAAGACAAAGAAGACTTGTTACATAGAGACAACAATCCCAATGCAATGAAGATTCCACCACAATCACTAATCAACTCATTTGAATGATAGAGTTAGCCTTCTTCTCACTGCATTTGGAAACTCAATATTAAGCTTTGCACTAAACAACCACACACTTAACTCACACACTTTAAGAATAGCATCAAAGTAATTTATGCTCTTTCACTTATTTTCCTTCTTTTCTTATGTACTACCTTCATTTCTTAGCACATCCTATATTTATAATTTCTCCAACCTTGAAAAGATACAAATTCAGTCATACAACTTCAAATTCAAATTAGGTCAGTACTAGACATCCTAGGTTTGAATTAGAATGAGGGTGAGCCAAATACACACTTCACTGGGATGCATAATATATCCAACACACTTCATCAACTTCGAAAGTAGCGCTTGACACATGGTCATACATACTAGTGTAAAACACATAGATCAATTAAGCTTGATACTTCCAAATGCTAAAACCAACTTCAAGAGAGAGAAATCTAGACCAACAACAATTCTCCTAGACTGCAAACAACATACAATAAAACATAGTTCACAAGCACCGGAACAAGCAACCTTCTTTTAATACAATTTTCTTAATATCCTCAACATGTACAATCAAGAACTAGTAGATAACCAGATGACTGGTTGACATCAATGAAAACATTTCATTCTTCTTCCATTCTTGCAATAGAGGACACAAGTGATTGGACCCCTAGAGAGGAGGTCCTGCTTAATCAATTCATCGGCTCTGATCCCTTCGAGAATTTCCACACTATCAGGTTAGGCACCTATGTGATCTTCGATGAAAATCAATCTCTTCCAAAATTAATGAAGAAATGAGAAGAACCAAGTAGGCTAGATGATAATGGCTTATGGATAGTAAATTTTGATGGTGCCAAATGTAATACTGGTTCCAAAGTAGGCATCCGACTGGTATCGCCAACTAGGTCAGAAACCCTCAAAGCCTTCCACTTCTAGTTCCTATGCTCAAATAATGACATAGAATATAAGGCATTGGTACACGACTTGGATTTAACAAAACAAATGGACATAAATAAAATACAAGTATTTGGAGATTCAAAGCTAGTTGTAAGCCAAACCCAAGGATAGGTCGTTGCCAAAAATGTAAGGATGAGGTCCTACCGGCTCAAAATATGGGACCTATTTGAGGGGTTCAAAGCTTTTAACATACAGATTATCCCATGATCTCAGAACTCCACTACAGACCAGATATATTATATTGGTTCATAATTTGAGCCAGCTCCTAGATCAACCAAAAGTTAGCATGTGATGTGTACCATTTTCTGCCCATCTATACCGATAATGACCAAAATTGGCAGGTCCTAGAAGATGATGCTCAGATTACCACCTTCTTATGAAAGTCGAGGGAGTTTTTAGACTAACCACAGACTGAGGATAGAAAAGTTGTCAAGGGACAGGTAATCCAATTAAAAGGAAATAAGTTCCCATGAGGCCTAATTTCCCTTGAGAATCTCTTTGACTACAAAGATGCTAGGAATTATAAGTGAAGATTCACAGCTAATGAAGGGGACTATGAAGATCTTGACATTGCAAGTGATAGAAAGCTAAAAGTTAGGAAAAAAATTTCAAAAATAGAAAAGGATAGGCTAAGGACTTGTTCTTTAAAAAAATAGGACAGAGTCATAGCCTAGACCTACGATGACCTTAGGGGTTACAATCCTAGTGTGATCCAGCATACCATCGATTTGGCCAAAGGCTCTAAACCTCTCCAAAAAAAGAAAATACCAATTAACCCAAAGGTGGAAGTACTAATGGCATAGGAACTTACCAAGCTAGTCAAGTTGAAGATTATCTATCTGATCAAACATTCCACTTGGGTATCTAATCTGGTCTTGGTCTAAAATAAGAATGGAAACATATGGCTTTGCATAGGCTTTTAGAACTTAAATAAGGCCTCATTAAAAGACCACTATCATTTTCCCTATATTGAGTGAATTCTCAAGACTGTGGCTAGATTAGAGATGTTCTCGTTACTCAATTGTTTTTTAGGCTATAACTAGGTTTATGTAAAAAAGGAGGACCAACACAAAATGATGTTCACCACTAAGTGGGAAATGTTTTCATATGTAATATGCCCTTTAGAGTCTCCAATGTAGGCACCACTTTTCAATGAGTGATGGATATAGCCTTCAAAGGATTGATCAATGATATCATTCTCATATATCTGGATGACCTAATTGTTTTCTCCAAATCAAAAGGTGATAATTTTCATCATTTGGAAATGGTCTTCCAGAAGTTCCAATAGTTTGGTATTTCCTCATAATCCCAAAAAATGTGTTTTCGGCATACCATAAGGAAAGATGCTTGGCTTCGTGGTATCAAAAGAAGGAATAGCCATAGACCCCGAGAGGGTGAAGGCTATAATAGAAATACCACTTTTCTATCAACCAGAAAGGGGTATAGACTTTTCTAGGGAAAATTAACTTCGTCAACTGGTTTATCTCAGATTTTACAGGTATCGCAAGACACATCACATTAATGTTGAAGAAGGGTTTATCATTCAAATGGACCCCTGAAGGTAAGCTTGATTTTGAGAAGATTAAGGCATCCATTTCTATAGCTCCAGTGTTAGCTAACCTGAACTTATCCAAAGACTTCCTTCCATTCTCATACTCTTAAAGGATATGAAATCAAATATAACTTCAATGAAAATCAAGCCTTTTCCATTGTCAAAAGCCTCAAAAAAATTTGACATCTAGTTTTAGTAAGAAAAATAACAATCCTTGTCACCCATCCCAACGTTAGAGAGTACATCACCAAGGGTGAGATAATCGAAAAGAGGGCTAAATAGATCACCAAGATGCTGGAATATGATGTGGACATCTGGCCAACCAAGCTAGTCCAAGGAAGAGGGATTTTTGAAAACCTCACATAGGAATTGGGCCCTCAGGTAGAAAGAGAGGTCGACCATGTCTACATGAATTAGTTCGATTTTGATGAGTTGTGGATGGCTGATCAGATGTGATTTATGAAGCCTAGCCAATATCTTGTTAATATCCCACCTCACAAATGAAGATACTATAGGTTGCAAGGCACTGGTTATGTATTGGTAGAGGGGGTTTTATTTAAAAGAAACTATGATGGATTCCTCCTCTATCGCATGGACAAGCGACAAGTTGAAAGGATTCTGAATGAGTTCCATAGCAGCCCCAAAGGTAGAAACTTTTCCACCAAGACCACCACTTTGAAAGTCATGCGGGGGGACTACTACTATCCTACGATGTTCTCTAAGGCTCACCATCTCATGCAATGATGCACTTAATTCTAGTATTTTATTGGCAAGAGAAAGAACTCTTCCATGCCATTAAGCCTAATCGTAACTAAGGGACCCTTTGCACAATGGGGTTTGGATTTTATCAAAATAATCAATCCCATCTCTAGAATAGGTCACAAATGGATACTCATGGCCACAGACTATTTCACGAGATGGATGGAAGTTGTTCCCTTAAAAAACACTAAAGAAGCGGAGATTGTCAAATTTTGGAAGATTTGGTATCAAGGTTTAGTTCATCAAAAACCATCATCTTGAATAACGTGCAGGCCTTCATAGGGTATGGAATTTCATATTTATCTCTTAAGAATTAAGTCCACCTCAAGACTTTGTCCAACTACTACCCACAAGGAAATGGGCTAGTAGAATCAACCAACAAAAACTTTATCAGGTTGATAAAGAGCATTGGGTTGGAGCACCAATGAGAATGGCACAAGCATTTGTGAATGTCCTTCCGGTTAGACTGAATCATGCTTAAGAAAATTTTAAAGGATGCTCCTTATGAACTAGTATATGGAAAAGAGGTAGTCCTACCTATTTCTATGGAAATCCTAGCCCTACAATTGCTTAAATCATTGGAATTCAAGGAGAATGACGAGATGGAAGTGAGACTTGTAGAACTCTTGAGCCTTGAGGAAAAAAGGGAAAAAGCATTCGATGCCATGATCAAATGATAACAGGTGGTAAAAAGGTGGTTCAATAAGGAGGCCTCTAACCTAGGTTTCAGGGAGGAGAGTCTTGTGCTAAAATATGACAAACGAGCTACAAAACTGGGGCAACATGCAAAATTTGATTCATTATGGAAGGGTCCCTTCCACATCCACAAATGCAAAGAAAGAAATGTATATGATCTAGAGTACATGAATAACAATGTTTTAGATATACCCATAAATGGTATTCATCAAAAACAATTTAATTAGGTATGCACAGTTCATTAAAATATGCAATTATGTACCATATGTAAATTTTTGTAAATAAGTGTTTTTGTGAATAATCCATGACAACGAACAAAGAAATGGCAAGAAAATAATATATATTATATTCATAGAAAATAATTTATAATATTGTATGATCTTCTGAGCCTGAGGCTCTGAGACAAGCTTAAAAATATTCTCTTCCAAAAACTAAAAAGATACATCATTTTGAACCGAAAAGGAGGTAGCACGGAAATGGTAGGGAAATTTAACCTCTAGAAGTAGCAGTGGTCAAAACATTGTGATCTCCAGGGTAGTCGAGCAAAGCAGTAGTAGGGTTATCAACACATAGGGCACATGGTCATTATACAGACTCAATCCTTGATGTTAGGGCTGAAAACTAGGTTCTTGAACTTGGTCATCCATTGGAAGCTATAGGTGCACTCCACATTGTGCACCTTTAAGAGGAAGGTAGCCATAGGTCAGGACCACATACAATGGAATTCTAGGTTCATGGTCTGAACGTCAGTGAGGAAGTGCAACCAGTGAACTACCTCTGTGTTATCCACATTCCTTCGGATGTCCATCACCGATGGGATTCCAAGGATGGGAAAAACCACCTAAAAAATCTCACCCAACCCACCCAAATACACTAAGTCAAACATGATATAAGGGTATGGGCAGGATCATGATGGGCCAAAAAGTGGCGATATGATGGGTATATTAGGGTATGTGGCTGATGACTTTTTTCTTACAAAAAATTGATGAAACAAAAATGGTTTTTAAAGGAGATTATTAGCTTTCCACCAATATAAATTATGTTATACTTTGAATTTAATAAATTATTATTATTCATTTTCTATTTGAATTATGACTAAAGTCCTCCTTGATAGGCTGATTGAAAAACATCTATAGCTTTCAAATGGTATCACATTTTTTTAATCTGAAACATGCGTCACATTCTATGCTTCACATGCTATAGGATTAAAAAAGAAAAAATTAATTTCATGAAGTTTTGAACAAGTTAAGTTGGTTAGACATACATGTTTTTATATTTTTTTAAAGTTGTAATAAAAAATCATAATTAATTATTTGCTTGGAAAAAATTACAAAAAATATGCATCACATCGAGACATGAGTCCTCTACTTATTTCTAAAATATTATAAAAAAATATTATCATTTTATTGTGGTTAGGGTGGTCAAACAGACACTTACTTATTTTTTCCTTGAAATTTAAGTACTACTGCATTAAAATTTCAAATTTTTACCAAATAGATTTTTTCTTTTTTTTAAATAAACCACTATTGAATTTGACTCCATTTTTTGACAAACGTTCATTGGTTGTTCGACAAATATTTGTCAGAAATTTGACGAATTAACGAAAACAATTTCATTGCTATTTTTTCGTCAAAATTTTGACGATGAATTAAACGTCAAAATAACGGTGTAGATTCGACAGTCATTGGAATCATAAAATGACTCAAATGTTCGTCGGAATATCGATGAAAACTTTGTGTATCCACTGACGAATTACAACCAAAATGCAATTACAATGGCTCTTCCGAAGCATCGAAACAACACCAGAAGTTTGTCGCCATTTCAAAAAAATGGGAAAGGAGTTACAACAAAGCCTTCGTTGTAGCTAAGCAACTTCATCGGACCTTTTCTGTGATTCATCAATGGCCTTCGTCGAAATTGTGATGAAATGGGAAAGGAGTTACGACAAAGCCTTCATCGTAGCTAAGCAACTTTGCCAGACCTTTTATGTGATTTGTTGGTGGCCTTCATCGAAATTGCGATGAAATGGGCAAGGAGTTACAATGAATCCTTTGTCAAACCTTTTCGATGATTCGTCAGTTGTTTTCATCGAAATTGTGATGAAACAATGCAATTTTTTTAAAATATTTGTTAAAATGTACCATCACGAAGACTCTTGGCAATGACCACCAAAGCCAACCCATAGGTGAGAGATAAATCATTGGCACATGATAGAAAACTCACTCCAATAGTCCATGTCTTGTTGATGACTTTCGTCGGCAAGACAAATCCAATTTTACACTGATTTGACCTCTTCAGGAGTTTTGAACACTACTGGTTATCAGCAAGACATTCTGAGGGTCTTGTCGATTAAACAAGTGTCTAAGAGCAAGTAAACAAATGGAACCTATTAATTTTCTTATTTTGGGGCTCTTTAAATCATAAAATAGATTTCATCTTCTTGTGTATAATGTAATTATATTCAGATTTGAATTCAAGACCAATTGTCATTGTACATTCCTTTTTACTTGCACAAAGTATTCGATAAGCAATATATTGATAATGCCAAATGATTTATGGTGTTGTACAACTCTACCTATCATCACAGTTCTGTTTTTTCCCCTAAGAGAATCCTGTAAAGACAAGTTTACAATACCAAGTCAGATAATATGAAAAAGACTTACTTCCATACAAATTAAATGATTATTCTCACAATGGAAATTATCTAATCACAACAACAATTCCATGAAAGGTTATCCATGCTTCATAAGAGATGACTGATCACACATACAAACTGCAAGATGCATAGAAAAAGCATTACACTTGAGAACAACCAAGGGCTAACAAGGGAAGGAGTTAAGAAACGTCTGGATTGAAGATAAAATGTGTAGGGAAAATGTTGAGCAGTGTCAACAGAACAGAGCTTGTAGAAAATATTCTTGACCTAATAAAGCTCTTGAAAAACTTAAACAAAATTAAAATACTAACACATACATGAGACATGTAATGAACTTCCAATATCTGCTATCTTTTTCATTAATGCAGAGGTAGGTAAAGGAGAAATAATTATAATTGTAACACTATTCATGGTCTAGTAAATTATGTTCATAATTTGTGTTCAATGGACCTCAGTTTTATCATTATACTGCCCATCTAATACCATATTTTAATCCAAGGTTCAACTATCTCAGATCTAAAGAAGCACCTTCAATTAACCATTTAAAGTGCTATAAAATAAGGTAAGACTTTTACTTGAGAAATATTTGGTACACTTGAAGGATTAAAGTTCTCACAATCATTAGGATTTATTGGCACACAGACACAACCTGCAACATATAAACTAATGGATGACTACAAGTTAGTGAAATGGTCCTTAATATGTGACTAGTTTGCAAATTGATTGGTAGAAAATAAGGTTACAAATAGATCTACATGAAAAATTATGAGGAAAATCTACTGTAATCATCAAAATAGATGAAAAGTGCAAAGGAAAGAGCTGAGATACATCTCTAGAGCCTAAAAAAACACATGCAAGAAACATAAAAAAAAGAACAAACCTGTTTTTGGATAAATACAAAATGGTGCTTTCAACAAGTGATTCATATGCTTTCACACTTGACACAGGACATTAAGAAGATTTTAGTCTTCCTTTGTGAAATTAACTACTTACAAAATAAACCCAGAAACCAATATTATATACCTCCATGTCTAGCCGAGGGTAGGTATAAGACAAAAAAAATTCCTCAATGTAATGCCAAAAAATATCAATGTGTGTGTAGGTTTGTATTACTCAAAATATCATTTCACTACCCAAGGAAAAATACCAAAGTGATGTTTTAAATTTCAATCTTCACATAGGCTCCCTTATTGCTACACATGCATATATAAGCATCATTCGAGCTCTAAACTATTCAAATATTAAGGATTTAATTAGCTATAAGATGGAAAGTTATTGTTTAGACATAATCCATCATCTTTTACATATCTTTATTCATTCCTAATGCTTCAGATAAATTTGTGTAAATGAGATAGAAATGTAAATATTTTATGACAAAGAAAATTCTTAAAAGGAGGGGGGAGAGAGAAAAGGGTAGGGGGCAAGAGAATGCTTGAATGTATAGCAAAGTATAACATTTTGATCATTATAACAATGAAACAAATCTTAAGTTTGAAGCATTAATATCATTTACAACATTTATGATCAAGAATGAATGTAAGTAGAGAAACTTTTGCATAACTGCAGATGGTACACAATTTCATGGTTAAGTCGAAATCTCCATCAACAACAAGATCCAAATATCTGTATCTATCCAATTGAGCCTCTAAACCCTTCGAGAGTTGTTAATTTTTCTAACCTGTTATGCACAAAAGTCAATGTAGACTCGAAATCGGGCTCAAGACTTCTATATTCTTCTTCATATTTCAGATTCTTCATGGTCATGATTAAATAATGTCAATTATTTAATTAATTCACCTTAATATTAATTCTTCTATTAATTAAATAATCTTAATTATTTAATTAATTCACTTTTCTTTATTCTATCTGATTAATTAAATAAATGTTTTTATTTAATTATGTTACTAATTAACCTTATTCGTCTTGTCAAATTAAATAAATTCTTATTTAATTTATCCTTTTTCATATTTCAACTATAATTAAATAAATTCATTATTTATTTAATTATTCATTTAAAATCCCTTTGTCATTTAATTAAATAAATATTATTTATTTAATTATTCTTCAAATATCGAAGTCTTGAATTAAATGAATTATTTAATTCATTAATTCTATTTTAACACATTCTTCTATATTTTAGATAATTATGTGAGTTATCTAAGTATTCACTTTTACTCGACTCAACATCTATTTTTATCATTCAGTTAACTATTCATTCGATGTCTGAGTGGCGTCTTTGAGTAATCTCTTCTTCAGATCATGCAATCCTCCAGTTCTAACTCATTTGCATGCACATGCATATTAATTAAATGTTGTGCGTGCATTCAAATAGAGAGTCGTTATAATCAATCTTTATCTTTGTCATGCAAAGATATTTCTAATGTTTTCGAATGCCGAACTAAAGATTAAATCATTTATTTAATCTTTAATTCTATCAGTTATCTGAATGCATGTCCAATCCGTCAATCTCAACCATTCGTTGATCTTTCAATCTTGACCTGTCGTTCGAATAATCAATTTTCTATAAATTGATTTGTCATTCTTCATTCCACTCTCTCTCATGAATTTTATAACTTCTGGAGAGCACATATCTTGAATCTTTGATATTTTGCTAATCTTTATCATTAGGCTATACTTGCACGAATTACAAGAAATCTGAGGGAAATTATACTACACAAGCAAAATGGAGAAGGGCAATCGAGATGAATCATGGAAATACGTTTGGAATTGGTGAAATTGTTTCAATTTTAATTACATTTTTACATTTCCCATGTTCTTTGTTGCTTAACAAATGAATTTTCATTTTAGATTTAGTATTGTATGCATGGTAGTCAAGTGGAAAATCAAGAACCTACAGGTATATGGCGATTCTCAACTGGTAATCAGACAGGTAAATGATGAATATGAGACTAAGGATGAGAAGCTTGCTCCGTACAAACGCATGGCTGATAGCTTTAAAGAGTACTTTGACAAAGTCAAGTTTCATCAGATACCTCGTGTTTTAAATAGGGCAGCGGACACTATGGCTACAATTGCATCACTTCTTGACATTCCTAACAATGTGTCTAAGTTTGAGTTCTTGGTTGAATAGCTTTTGGTCCCATCCTACGATATCCCAAATTCTGAAATGGTGTGTGACATTGTTGGTCCTGATTCCCCATGGTACAAAGAAATCTATGATTACCATCATGCCGAAGTCATACCCATTGGCCTATCCAATAATCAACGTAGGACATTCCTCCGCAAGTCAGCCAAATACACCATCGTCGAAGACACCCTATATAGACGTGCCCTAGATAATACCCTATTGAGATGTCTTGATTCTACTGAAGCATAAGAAACCTTGCGTGGGGTGCATGAGGGTATATGCGGTTCCCATTCTAGCGGTCCTACCTTAGCCAAAAAGATTATGAGACTGGGTTATTATTGGCCTACTATGGAAAAAGACTCATATGTCTTTGTAACAAAATGTCGCCAATGTCAAGTTCATCGAGATTTGATACATGCCCCAACATAGGAGCTTCGTCCTATCACGTCACCATGGCCCTTTTCCCAATGGGTACTCGACCTCATAGGTAAGATCCACCCCACGTCATCTAATGGACACAAGTTCATTATCACTGCCACTGAGTACTTTACAAAGTGGATTGAAGCCATTCCTATGACATACATTACTGGCACACAAATTTCTAGATCTATCTTGAACTATATCATCTGTCGGTATGGTGTCCCTCAGTCCATAATCACTGATAATGGCCGCCCATTTAAGAACCAAGAAGTATGTCATCTGTGTGATCAATTTCATATCCAACATCACTTCTCCACTCCATACTACCCCCAAGGTAACGGCCAAGAACATCTGCATAATCTTCCTAGCACATCTTTGACCCAAGTTGATGTCCTACAAACACAAATGCACGCATTACAAACGCAAATGGATAACATGTCGTTGTCAACTAAGAAATCATTTTCACCAAAGGACATATGCCCATTCCCTTTTTATAGATCATTGTACATGACACCTTTCCCTCATGGATATGTCATACCGAATCTTCCTAAGTACAATGGCAAACGCAATCCAGTAGAACATATCAGGGAATTTTCTACCATATGCATAGATGTCGCTTACGACCCCACATATCTTATGAGGCTATTTCCACGAAGTCTTGTAGGAGTTGCACTAGAATGGTTTTCGGGTCTAGATTCTGGCATTAGATCATGGGGAGAACTAGTCGAGAAATTTGTGGAGCAATTCTCCTTCCACATTGACCATGAGATAAATATAGCAACCTTGTGCCACACAACATAAGACAAAGGTGAAACATTCATTGCTTTCTTCCAGAGATGGAGAACTATTGCTAGTAGGTGTCCTGTCGAGATGCCCGAAAAACAAAAGGTTACAATGTTTCAAGAAAACCTTCATCCAAAACTCAGGAGTAACTTAAGGGTACATTGTTGCATATCTTTTCCAGAACTAGTGGAAAAAGGGGTGATAATAGAGAAGGATCTCATTGAAAAGGGTGAACTCAAGATGACAACACCCAATCGAAACCCGATCGTACAAAACACCCCCATGGATAGAAACAGATTTTGGTCTCGCAATAAAAATGTCACAAATGATGGGGTGGTTGATGCTAAAACATTACAAGGGCCTCATAACTTTTCCAACACGCTTACTGCTGCCAATCAACCTCCCAACATGGTCCAAAATACTCAATGTCCACAACCAAGGAGATTCCAGAAACGTGAGTTCACTCCCTTAGGGGAATCCATTGAGTCGGTGTTCAAACAACTGTTACAACACAACCTCATACAGCTGCAGGAACCAAGACAATATGATCCAGGACAGTTTAAACCAGCTTGGTGGGATGACAATGCCTTTTGTGATTATCATAGGACTAAGGGACATAACCTACAAAACTGTCGACAACTGAAGAGTATCATACAGGATCTTGTTGACAAGAGAATTATTGAAGTTAGTGGACAAAAACAAAAGACATCGAACACAGATCATCAAGTCTTCTCAGACCCACTACATGACCATGGGAAAGGAACTGTCCCCAGTTCGAGTACTAAGACCAATATGTCAGCCAATTATGTGAGTAGCAAACATGATTATGATAGTGGAAAAATCATTCATTGCCTTCACGTCGCCGATCAAAACATCAATACCATTACTATCAATGCTAATCCTGAGTGTGCCGTCAATACTCGTCATACTAAGTTCACTATCCAAGGCCCTCCATCACAGCAAACATCACAACCTTCCAAGTTACAATATAACCTACTTGACCAGTTGGGGCAGACCCCAGCCCAAATTTCAATCTTGGAATTGTTGCGTATTTCCCCTAAACATCGATCCATCCTCGATAAGGCTTTACAGAACACCACAGTCCCTAATGACCTTGATGTCAATCGTTTCCAAGAAATGGTGGGCTACTTGACCAATAATCACCATGCCACATTTTCTGAACAAGACAATGCCACGAAAAAGATGAACCACAATGACCCTTTACATTTAGAAGTCCTTGTTGATGACACCAAAGTTAGACGAGTTTTGGTAGACGGAGGAGCAGGGTTAAATCTATGCACTTTAAAACTAATTAAGGCATTAGGTATTTTAGAAGCATTCATAAACACCACTAAGAGTATTGTTATTAAGGTTTATGATGATGAAGAACGAAAATCAAAGGGGGTGGTAACACTTCCTATCAGAATTGGTCCTGCCGTGATGGAGACAAAGTTCTAGGTCTTGGATTTCACCCTCCCTTATAACCTTTTGCTAGGTAGACCATGGATTCATGCCATGAAGGCAGTCCCTTCCACGTATCATCAATGTCTTAAATTCCTTACAATGGCACCGAAATAACTATCGATGGTGATCTCGATCCTTTCCAGTATTGCACCAATCTAAAGGAGATCCCTCAACGCCAAGTGCTAGTCAACCAAGAGGCCTCATCATCTAATCCATCTTCTTACGTTGACCCGTCCACACTCACTCGAACATCTATTTCACCCTCACTTCCTACCACTCCTAGGGTTGAGATTCAAGACAAGGGTTGTGGAGAGTATTACATGAAGACTTCTTATTGTGTTAGCCATTTGGTTCCTCCTAAGTCATATGGTTTTCCTACAACAAGTAGGGGACAGTCTATGATCACTATACATGTTCCCCCCACAACAACTTTCACTAAATGGGGTGAATTAAGCAAAGAGGCTGTAGATAGAGAAGATGTCACTTCCTGGCTGTATAAGGAAGACAATCAAGAACCCCTTTTACTTGCTCATATTCCTACAAGACTATATGGGAAGGGTTTCAAAATCATGCAAAGCAAAGGATATGATGGACAAAGTGGTTTAGGCTTAAACCAAGATGGCAGAATTGAACCAATATTTGTTTCTCAGTGGCCAAAAGGAGTAGGACTAGGGTTTCAACTGATTCAAATTGGTGTTCCTAGTACTCCATTACCCTTACTTGAGGAAGTACGTGCTTCAGACGATATTAAGACTCTCACGAACCAGTTGACCAAAATCATTGTAATTCCCCTGACTCTAATGATTATGAGTGGGATTCCTTATCCTCTACTTCTTCCATGGACCTTGACAAGTTATTTGGAGAACTTGACTTGATGTTAAGTTCCTCACCCAATCCCTTAAATTCATGTCCACCAAAGAAAATGACAAAGGAGGAGTGGTTTAAACACTACTATTGGGAATCACTTGATCCTACCTCGTGGCAACCTGAGCCACCTGTTTCCGATTGTCAAACCTTGGCATTAGGCCCACCTATTCATCCACCTAGACCCAAACCCAAAGGCAAAGCGGACTTGAGTGCAGAGACTTTTTAGCCAATCACATGAATAATTCAATCTTTACCTTAACTATTAGACTTTATTAACTCACGGCGATGGCTATGCCCTTAGTTTATCCCCAGCTCATAGATTGGGATCAACAAGATCCCCTGTCTTAAGACACTTTTAGGAAACGACAAAGCAATAAGCTAAGTTCTTGGGATTCACTGAAGGCATACCTACTTGAGATCATAAAGTTGAGACTTTACAAAGTGACTTGGACGTAAAGCATATTTTGAGATACGATTTCCAGCCCTCCAGTCCTTAGAAAAGGAAATGAGAAAAGGATAAACAAAATAAAAGGTGAGTCACAAGGTGAAAACCGAAAGGCACCTTTAGACAATGAAAAGTAAAAAGAAAGGATGCATCCGAAGGTGAAAACCTCTCTCAGGCACCTAAGGATGAAGGTTTGAACATTCTCCCCATTGCATAGGAAAATTCACCCATGCTCGTTGAAGAATCAGTAGAAGTCAACATAGGCACAAAAGAGAATCCTCGATTGATTTATTTGGCAGCGTCATTGACAACACAAGAGAAATCAGAGTTCCACGACTTCTTTGAATAGAGACAGATAGATTTTTCTTGGTCATATGCTGACATGCCTGGGTTAGATCCTGAACTTGTTCTACATCACTTGCCTTTACAACCAGGTGCCAAACCAGTAAAACAGAAGTTGAGAAAAATGCATCCACAAATTGCTTTATTAGTCAAGGCAGAACTTAAGAAATTGTTAGACATTGGTTTCATCAGATCTATCGACTATGCAGATTGGATTTCCAATCTTGTACCAGTCACTAAACCAACTGGGGGCATCCGCATCTGCACTGATTTTAGAGATATCAACAAGGCTTGTCCTAAGGATGACTTCCCTTTGCCTAACATAGACATGATAGTGGACATGACAGCAGGATATGAGATGTTGTCCCTTATGGATGGATTTTCAGGATATAACCAGATTAGAATTGCAACTGAAGATCAACATAAGACAGCTTTTACTTGTCCTTGGGGAACGTATTGCTAGAATGTTATGCCCTTCGGACTCAAGAATGCAGGAGCAACCTATCAACGTGCCATGAATACTATCTTTCATGATCTAGTACACACTTGTATGGAGGATTATGTCAATGACCTTATTGTAAAATCCAAGACAAGGGTAGAACACTTACAGGTTTTAGACAAGATATTTCAAAGGGTAGAAAAGTATAAAGTGAGACTTAATCCAAAGAAATGTGTGTTTGGAGAAAATTCAGGGAAACTGTTAGGTTATATCATTTCTAGACGAGGCATTGAAGTGGATCCTGCCAAGGTGAAAGAAATCATGGACATGCCACCACCCGCCAATCTCAGTCAACTAAGGACATTACAGGGAAGGTTGCAATCTATTAGAAGGTTTATAGTGTAGCTAGTAGACAAGACACATCCTTTTCAACATCTACTTAAGAAAGGAGTACCCTTTGCATGGACAGCTAAGTGTGGAGAAGCTTTTCAACTAATTAAAGAATATTTACTCACACCACCTGTCTTAATGCCACCTGTTGAAGGAAGACCATTGATTCTTTATATTACAGCAACCCATTCATCACTCGGAGCATTGCTTGTATAGAATGATGATGAAGGTCATGAAAGGGCAGTCTATTATATCAGCCAGACTTTAGTTGGTTACGAGCTTAACTATAGTAACATTGAACGTGCCTATCTTGCAGTAGTATTTGCTACCCAAAAACTAAGGCACTACATGCTAAACCATCAAACAATGTTGATCGCTAAAATAGACCCTCTGAAATATCTTCTCAGCAAGGCAGCATTAACAGGACGATTGGCCAAATGGGTTATGATACTTAGTGAGTATGATATCCAGTATGTAGAAAGGAAAGCTATTAAAGAACAGATCATTGTTGATCAATTAGCTGACGCACCCATACAGGCAGATCACCCATTAGTTGCAGACTTTCTGGATGATTTTATATTCACATTTGACACAAACATAACATGGAAACTGTACTTTGATGGCTCACATACAAATCATGGTTTAGGAGCAGGTATACTGTTTATCACACCACAGGGTGATTCCATCCCTAAGTCATTCAGGATTGCATTTCCATGCACTAACAACATGGCCGAATATGAAGCTTTAGTGACAGGTTTACGCATGGCAGTCAAGTGGAAAATCAAGAACCTACAAGTATATGGTGATTCTCAACTGGTAATCAGACAGGTAAATGATGAATATGAGACTAAGGATGAGAAGCTTGCTCCGTACAAATGCATGGTTGATAGCTTTAAAGAGTACTTTGACAAAGTCACGTTTCATCATATACCTCGTGTTTTAAATAGGGCAGCGGACGCTATGGCTACAATTGCATCACTTCTTGACATTCCTAACAATGTGCCTAATTTTGAGTTTTTGGTCGAACATCTTTTGGTCCCAGCCTATGATATCCCAGATTCTGAAATGGTGTGTGACATTGTTGGTCCTGATTCCCCATGGTACAAAGAAATCTATGATTACCTTCATGCCGAAGTCATACCCATTGGCCTATCCAATAATCAATGTAGGACATTCCTCCGCAAGTCAGCCAAATACACCATCGTCGGAGACACCCTATATAGACGTGCCCTAGATAATACCCTATTGAGATGTCTTGATTCTACTGAAGCATAAGCAACCTTGCGTGGGGTGCATGAGGGTATATGCGGTTCCCATTCTAGCGGTCCTACCTTAGCCAAAAAGATTATGAGACTGGGTTATTACTGGCCTACTATGGAAAAAGACTCATATGTCTTTGTAACAAAATGCCGCCAATGTCAAGTTCATGGAGATTTGATACATGCCCCAACACAGGAGCTTCGTCCTATCACATCACCATGGCCCTTTTCCCAATGGGGACTCGACCTCATAGGTAAGATCTACCCCACATCATCTAATAGACACAAGTTCATTATCACTGCCACTGAGTACTTTACGAAGTGGATTGAAGCCATTCCTATGACATACATTACTAGCACACAGATTTCTAGATTCATCTTGAACTATATCATCTGTCGGTATGGTGTCCCTCAGTCCATAATCACTGATAATGGCCGCCCATTTAAGAACCAAGAAGTTCATCATCTGTGTGATCAATTTCATATCCAACATCACTTCTCCACTCCATACTACCCCCAAGGTAACTGCCAAGCGGAAGCATCTAACAAGACCATCATTCAAATCCTCAAGAAGACTGTCAATGATGCTGGTCGTGACTGGCATTTACAGCTTAACCTTGCCTTATGGGCCTATCGTACAAGTATCCGTACCCCCACTAGTGCCACCCCATATTCACTTGTCTTTGGTTTTGAAGCCATTCTGCCTATTGAGGTCGAAATTCCTTCCCTATGGGTATCTTTGAAAGGCCACATTGATGATGAAGAGTACTGAGTGTCAAGACTCCATGAGTTAGAATTCCTGGATGAGCGTAGACAGAAGGCACTAGACCATCTCCAAGCATATCAGAATCACGTTCGTCATAGCTATAACAGGAGGGTCTTAAACAGAAATTTTGACATTGGTGACCTAGTATTAATGGAGAACCCAAAGAATCAAGCAGAAAGAGAAAAACCAGGAAAGTTTGAACCTAACTGGTTGGGACCTTATGTTGTTACAGAAGCTTTTGGATCAGGAGCGTACCAACTCTCTACTCCTGAAGGTGAACCATTGTCCTCACCAATCCATAGTATGCATCTAAAGAAGTTCTACGCATAGCTTCTGAGAGCCTTTGTCTTATTTAGCAGAAATACAAAAAAATCAAAAAATCAAAAAAATCGTTATCAAGGTGAAAACCTGGCAAACAAGCATCTTGCTAACACCAAAAAAAAAAAATTAGTTAATATGGAAAATAGTAAAGACAAATCATTCGTCCAATGGTGAAAACCACTTCGGTGGCACTTTGGATAGGTACCTTGGTGAAAACCTGGCAAAC
The DNA here is from genome assembly GCA_007258455.2 of Sequoia sempervirens. NCBI lineage: Eukaryota > Viridiplantae > Streptophyta > Pinopsida > Cupressales > Cupressaceae > Sequoia > Sequoia sempervirens. The sequence continues at coordinate 715,404,911 of VDFB02281492.1, forward strand.
AGGTGCCATGTGTACTCAACTCTGCTCCTTTGTCTACTATTATTCTAATCTATCTTGTACATACACCACATCATTATATATATACCTCCCCTGTACATACCCCTTATTCCTGTACATACTACCTATGCCTGTATATATCCCTTATCTTTTGTGTCCATCGCTTGTATATATCATTCATAATAAGTGATAGTCTTTCCCATAACTTGGAACAATTGACATCGAGAGCATTTCCTATCCCCATTTTACCCTATTCATAGTCAGTTGGTCTTATACTTGACTAGGGGAAAACACTTGACATGTGTCATATTGGTTCTTACATTGGCTATGTTGAAGACGTAAAACCATGAAAAATCCACAAACATCGCAAAATGACCTGAGAAAACACAAAAACATCAAAAAACTTCAAAAAGACAAAAAAATCAAAACATTTCAAAAATCCAAAAATAGAGTCAAAGTCAGTCGCACTTGTCAGTCTTTGTCGTTTGTTGAACTACGTTGCCTCTACGATTGGACGTAGGCAAGGCCATCTGCCGATGTGCCCCCGAGGCATTAGGTCAATCTGTTTAGGTTTGTCTGTATAAATTCATGATTTACTCCATCTGTCTATATGACAAGGTTATTGGTCGAGTCAAAATACGAGGTCTCTGTGTGTACAACGTAGGCAAGGCCATCACATGATGAGCCCCTGAGGCCACACTAGGTCAGTCTATTAGGGTTCGTTGCATTCACTTTCACACATGTCTTTTGTTTGTAGTCAGTCTTGTCGGTTGCAGTCAAATCGAACTATGTTGCCTCTACGAATGGACGTAGGCAAGGCCATCTGTCGATGTGCCCCCGAGGTCACATTAGGTCATTCCATTAGGGTTTTTCATCACACATAGTCAATTGTCAACACTTCATATCAAGTCATGCATCAATCTGGTGAACAAGTCAGCAATATCTCTAAGTCAAATCAAACAACTTGCCAAACAAAACAATCAAAACAGATCAACTAATGTCTGCTACAGGATGTGTCCTTCCTGGAAGCAAACATCATCATAGCAATCAACCTATATCATATTCAGGATGGGTCCTTCTTGAATACTGATATCAACAAAACAACCTATGTCTTATTCAGGATGAGTCCTTCCTGCATAATCGACAAGGTCAAACAATCAAACATAGCCTTACACGGGTTATCACATCAACGGTATCTGACTCAACGTCTTATACAATACATGTCTTTCTGAAACCAGGCTTTGTCATGCCTTATACAGATAGTCATAACATCGAAACTAGACTCACAGTCTTATCCAGTATGTGTATCACCTGAAATCAGGCTCTATCTATCAATCCTTTTATCAATCAAACAAATCATGTTTTGGAAAATATTTTCATTGGCTAATTGACTTTATGGCTTATTTATCTTATCATTTATTCTGAATTGATGATTGGGATTCATGTTACTCGCTTTCTCAAGGATGTCCCATGAAGGATTTAGAGAAGCAATGACGTATCAGAATTCTATTTTCTTTGACTGTTGTCTGTCGACTGTCTTTTAAATTTGATTTTGAGTCATGTTACTAGTTTCCTCAAGGATGTCCCATGAAGGATTTAGAGGAGTGATGATGTTTCATGACCCGTCTTTTATTTTGTTTGATGTCTATGGTTTTTCTCGACAAAAAGACTAAGGCAACTTGTGTCCTTAGTATGAGTTGGTGACAATCCTTGTCTGCAACTGTCTGTTATTAGCAAGTGAATGACCTTGCACACCTTGATCTATGTCATATCACGATTTTTTTCTCCATTTGTATTAGTCCTACCCAATGATGATAAAGTGCAATATCTTTTGTGATAATGCAAAATATCGAAGATTCTTAATACTAACATTTATCTTCCATCTTCTCATTCTTTCTCAATCTTTCTTTCTGCACTAACAGTTCTTCTTTCTTACATTATGACGGAGTCCTGTGACACAAAAAAGTATACATCATCCTACATCAACATACATGTTAGAAACATTTATATATATAAGCATAGTTCATATATAGATCATCATGGCATAATAGACAATAATAATTTAAAAACTATACATATCATTAGCATTCCATGTACAAATCAACTGTAAATATAGGCATCACATTACATTTGTATAACATCACATGTCATCTGCATCATACATATAACATCATATAGCAGCTCAAAATCATATAGAATTAAACATCACATAGAATCAAAATTATCTCATTAGCTGCATAAACATCATAAAATGCATACACTCATCCATCACATAGGCATATCATATAAACATCACATGTATAAATAAAGACTGCACAATCCATACATAGAAATGCATATCATGAGAATCGCCGCCAAAATCATATATATATATATATATATATATCACTCAAATGTGTCACATCACAATGTCATAATGTATCAATACTACATGGAAGCCCGTAGGATTTAAGATCAAAATACAATGTCTCAAAATAATCTCAAGCAGTATCTCTATCCCGAACTGCCACTGCCATCATGTCGGGAGTGTGTCGGAGAATGATGCTGGGAACCCGCTAATCTTTGAGCTGTGGGAGGTCTGTCATATGGCCCTGCTCTACGTGGCTGATCCACCTCCTCTGTGCTGACTATTTGAGTGTGGGTCCTGGTCTAAGACCTGCTACTGTGTGCCACTGAAAAACTAGGAGCCCGTCTCTCTAGGGGAACCTCTGCCTCATATAAGTCCTGGTAATACCTCTCCCTCTCTCGGGCTCTAACCAACTCTCTGGCAAACGTAGCTGATGGTCCTGTGCATAATGCCCTGAGCTCTATGAACCTCTGCTCAGTCTCCTACCACCGAGCTATGGCCTGATCCCTGTCCATCAAGGCTCTATCTCTCTCCACTCAATAAGCATCCCTCTCGACCATCAATACTCTCATCTGCTCCTCCAAGGAGGCAACCTAGGCTCGCAACATATCTGTGTCAGGAACCTCTACCTTTGTCTCATCCTGTCGGGCCCTGTCTATCCTATCCTCCTCTTCATCTAGCTCCTCAAGGATCTGATCTCGGATCTCTTGCTCGTGATCATCCTCCTCCTCATCGTCCTCCTAGTAGGCACCTAGCAAACCAAGAGCATCAATCTCTGCCTCCTCAACACCTCCCTCGACACCTCCCTCCTCTCTGCCTGCCTCCTCGGCACCTGCCTCTGCCTTTGCTGGGATATTTGGGATGTCTGGGATAACTGCCTCTGTTGGCTGCTCCTCCTCACCACCTTTGGCTACATCTAACATGGCCACATCCTCCTCTCCTCTCTCCTCTCGGATCGGTGATAAGGCTGGTCCTTGTCCCCGTCGACCACGCCTCCCTCTCCTGCCTCCATGTCGGCCACCTCTACCATCATCCCCTCCATCACCACGGCCTCCTCTGCCTCCTCGACCTCTCCCTCTGCCTCACTTGCCTCTAGGGCCTATCCCACGCTGCTCTACCGGTGTTGGCTGCCCTAGATCTATCAAGGGAATCGGCCTGTGAACTGCCCACCACTGATCATAAACTGGGGTGGTCCCTGGATCTGCTGGTTTGTCCCTCCATCTCCATGGAAGTTCCTGTAAACCATCAATATCTTCCTCCGTAGTGGCGACTGGAATCTCTGGCCCCCATAGCAAGACCTCTCATGATGACTGAGCAAACTCTGCTCTCCCTCGAGGTACATCCTGTACCTCTCCATACTGTCTCAATACCCGGTCTGGCAACTGCCGCTCTATAATGTGCATGTGGGACACTGTTTGTCCCACCAAATACTATGTTTGTCTACAAAATGGCAGATGCTCATCCTCATCTGACCACTGCTCGCAGCTAAGGTATGGTCTCCATGTGAACTCTTGCATCATGTCTATAGCATGTCTGAAGTAGCCTATGTCTCCAATGTGATGCTGTGTGGTTGCCCCCGCATAACGGAAGGCATATGGAGCTCCATGAGGTGCGTCTACTATCACAGGTGGTCAAAAAATAGCAATATGCTCCCACACCCATACCATCAGAAGCATGGTACCGCAGCTCATCGATTGTGCCTCTCGGTAGGCAATGTCATGCAAGTGGAAATACAACATACCTAGCAAACACGAACCCCAGGCATATACGACTCGGCGCTCCAGCATGCCCACTAACATCTCCCCCCATTCCACAGGGAATCCATGACCACGGCGGTGAGGCAGTACAATACCGCCTATCAGTGTCGCTACTAGACAGTCTAACTGTCTATATCTCTAGGCCAATACCCGCCATCTAATCTCATAGTCATCAACCCCTAGCTGTCTAACGTCGGCATGGGGGTAATATCTACACATCTTGGCAATCCCCCTCTGCGTATCATAGACTACCTGTGTCCCTCTAATAGGTAGTCTCAATATCCTATATACATCCTCTAAGGTCACCGTCACCTCTCCAGTCGGAAGGTGGAAGGAAGACATCTCTGAGTGCCACTGCTCACATAATGCCGTCAGTAGTCCCCGATTTGCCTGAATCTGGGGCATATCGGTCACATGCAACAAACCCAAATTCCATAGAGTTTGTCGCTCAACTGGCCGCAAGCTGTCTCTAAATCGAAACGTCGTGGGTCTCGACTCCCGTGTATAGATAGGATCCAGTACAACCTGCAACAACATTATGCATGCCTCATATCAGCATGAATCATCTATCCTAGTGAAAAAATGACTGTTTTAACATAAAATGCAAATACGTCATTATTTTGCACATGCATCATTCTTTTGCACATGCGTCACTTTTTAACAAATGATGTTCACAAATTATGTATGCGTCATTACTAATCAAATGCGGTTCATAATAATCAAATGCGTCATAAACATAACATTTGCGTTTCAAAATGACAAATGCGTTTCAAAATAAACAAATGCGGCTATTAATATGCACATGCGTTGCAAAATGTCAAATGCATAGAAAAAATAAACAAATGCGTGTATTCGCTAAAACTATTCTAAATGGCCCGCGTAAACTTTCAAATGCGGCTTTTCACAGTCAAATGCGTCGTTCGTGCATACACATGCGGTGCAAAATGAAAAATGATGCATAACTCAAAATTGAATTAAATGCATTAAATAACGCGCAAATCAAAAACTTTCAAAAGGCAAGTTTTAGGTCCATAGCGGGGGGTCCGCACCGGCTGGTCTCTGGTATGTCCGGATCCTGTATGCGCGATGATAGGTTGCTGGAACTTGAGACATCCTCGCTAGAAAGTCAAAGCAAATTTTCAAATCTCAAAGCTAGGTGGGTGCAAATGAATAGTATTTCACCCCAATTCAAATATATACCTAGGGCTTAGGTGGCATTTCCTTCCTACTAGCCATGTAAACTTCCATTTTCTATCATCCCGTACCCGTCCCTCCCATTTCCTATCCCAAATCTGTCAACTGCATTGCATTTTTGCCTATCTACTGGACTAATCGGGAGCATTTCCAAATTTTTCTGCACGTTTCCCAAATTTGTCAATTTTCCCGAGGGGGCATACCTTCACCTATTCTAATCTAGAGCATTACTGGGGCATATTTCTTTTCAATTTTCTTTGACACAACGTTGAAACGACATTGTATCAAAGAGGGGCAAATGTAGACACCGAAATCTGGTCTTTAGCCTGCGACTTCTATATTCTTCATATTTCGTATTCTTCATGGTCATGATTAAATAATTTCAATTATTTAATTAATTCACCTTAATATTAATTCTTCTATTAATTAAATAATCTTAATTATTTAATTAATTCACTTTTCTTTATTCTATCTGATTAATTAAATAAATGTTTTTTATTTAATTAT
>VDFB02281492.1:715410812-715518602 GCA_007258455.2 Sequoia sempervirens
TGGTATTTGTATTCATTACTCCATCTACTAGGGTTTTGCATGTGACATCTTTAATATCTTCATGACCATGGATTTTAAATAGATCTCAGTCTTTGCTTTAATCCTTTTCATGGTAACCCTTGAGTTCCATAATCCACCTTCAATCTCTTCTAAGAATAGTGTCTTAAGCTAGACTGCATAGTATGCATATAAAGCAAGTCCTTCATACCTGCCATTGTTCCTAACCACCACTCACTGCCTTGCTTAAAATGTTTCCTCCCTAAGCACAATAGAATGTTTTAAAATCATGGTTGCCAGTGATTTACCATTAAGGTCACCACTTTCATCAGATACAATGAGATTTTTTGTCTTCAAACTCAAGGCATATGCAAGATAACATTGTGAATTGTTTCATATGTGTAAGATTTTATTTTTCTTTCACATTTATTGTTTAAATCTCCTTTAAGACTGTATTGCACCTCGAGCTGCAATCTCAAACAACTGCCCACTATCACTTGAAGATTTTCATGAGCATCCTTCTATAAAATCAAACTATGCCCTATAGACTGCCTACTTATTACAGGGGACTCATTGTTTCATGGTATTGTAGATCTTAAGATCCTTCAACCTTATTGACACTACTTCACAATCCACAAGGTATTATTCACTATTCTCCCATCTTTGATGAGTTTCAAAACACTGCTCAAACATCCAATCCACTACCTCCATTATACATTAATGGCTAAGAAGAAACATTGAACCTATGATTACCACTGTTACTTCATTTGGATAGTCATTCCCTTATTGCATTTTCTTTGTCTAACACTACCAAAAGCATTTGAAAAACCCTTAATTTCAGCAAGGGGGTAAGGAAACTCACTGTTAAAATCTCCACTTTACTATGCAAGGTTTGAGCTTTATTATCTTATCACTGCTCAGACTCTTTTTTATTGTCACATCTTAAGTGATTGTCATTGTTCTTATCGTAGATTGCATTTACAAATGTCGCTAAGCTACATAGTGTGCTTGTTATTGACTACAATCTTTAGATTGCAAGATTTTGTTATTAGCTGGAATGTCTCAATATTTCTAGTATTGCAACCTCACTAATCTGCTAGAGTTATTGTTTATGTTTCTACGAAGTCCTAGGGTTTGTACCATAATCATGCTCTTACCAATGCTTCTGTTGGAATTAAAAAACAACCTTAAATCTTGGGTCAAAAATTAGTTGTCTTAACAAAGTTGTGATATGATCTTGGATTATATCCTAGAGTGTGTGGGAATCTTGTGTTTGATCATTAAGGTATGTAAACCTGATCAGGAAAATGTATCCTATATAGCATGGGTCTTGCTTTAATACTTTCCATAATGGTTATTAGCATATCACATTATTATAGTTTGCGGTAACCCAAAATTGCATTCAAGTATGTAACAAACTTGGTTTGTAGTTTAAGCTATACACTTTTAAGTAACATTCATAAGGCTTAGAAAATATTGATCACTCTCTAGAATAGCCCATTAAACATGGGTTGTGATTGAATGCACTACATAATTAAAATAACACAACCACTTCACATATCAACCCGAGTTATAGGCTCTTTATTGCAGCAAGAAGTAATCACTCTTTGATCATGCTATAATTACATCCTAACATGTTAAACTTGAGACAACCTGAATGCACCCAATGATGATTGACACCTACATTATACAACCTAAATTAACTACATTATATGAGTGCCTCCATTTCTATCACAACATAGCCACATTAAACTTGGGTCACACATGAATGCATCATGTATTTGTTATAGCACTGTGCCACATGACCAATAGAGTTATGGATCACATAATTATAGTCAAAGAATCTATTCCTTAAGGTGATCTTGTAGGATTCACACAAAAAATTTTATGAAATTTCAAAACCCTAAAATCCCTGGGATGGATTTTGATTTAAAAATATGATTTCAAACTTGGAACTACAACTCGACTTCACAACTAAATTCCTAAAAAAGACTTGATGACTACCCTTAACTTGGCGATATCTTCTTGATTTTTTTTATTTTTCCCAAGAAAATTGTCCTTAGTTCTCCACAAACTGTTTCAAGTAGAGCAAAACACTGTCGCAATAAATCGGCGAACTCACTTTTCTTTATGTCGGCCACAATTTTATTTTTTTCTTATTTTTCATGTTTGTTGAAATTTCGACGAAACTGACATGCAAATTTTTGACAAAACCCAGGTTTGTCAAAATTTCGACAAATGTCGAGGATAAACTTTTAAAATTTTGAAAAATTACACATCAAATTTTACAAGCACCTAGTGATACATCAAATTATACATATTTCGTCGAACATTTTCGTCAGATTTTGCAGTCAAATGAGTTAGTGAACCTAGTAGTTTAGAAACTACATTCAATTTTCTATAGATTCCATTCTTACATATTTTTTAAATAATATAGATAACTTATTCAATTTTTTACGTCAAGTTGCCTAATTCTAATTTTTCTGATTTTTTCACCACTTAAGGGCCTATTTTTTCCATGATGATCCTACACATACCCATAACAGAGCTCAATAATCTAGGGCTTAGAAACATCCATATTTATCAATGAGGCCATGAACCGGGAGATGATTTTTGTATTACATCGTTGTTGGTTCACATCTTCTACATAGTCCATTCCCAAGACACACTTAAATGCCACAATTTCTAGGTGGCTCTTTGTGCTCAATAGGTGCTTGATCCTGTGAGTCTTGTCCTCTCCAACAAAGGATGCTTGTAACTTTCGATTCATAAGCCAAATTGGGGTATCTAGACCACTCATAATGGCAACAAGAAAATAATAAAACACAAAGGAAAAAAAGCAGTGGAAATGATTTACTAACTCAATTCCAACTCAATGTTTATTTTTGCAAGGTGGATGTTACTATTTATAGAAAAACATAAGCCAGAAAGCTGGCAAACATAAAATTTCTTTCCCATCAAATGAAAATGGAAAATGTGAATCGAAAGTAAAAATTAAAGGGTAAATCTTATAGTAAAGATTTGGTAGAGCTTTGAGGAGTTAATTCAATTGTTGGGAGTTAATTCTTACATATATGACTTCCTACCATGTGTTCATCATCTTCATCAACACTAGTTAGCTCTCCTATGTGAAAGGATGTTTTTTAAAGCAAGCTCTTGCTTAATTAATGCAAATATCCCTTCTAAACACGCTTTGTGTTGCTCAAGGTTATCTTTACCCAAGGTCGGCAAAGGGAATGTACTATTTTCATTCTTACACCAAAGATGGAATTTTTAAGAAGTAAGAAACCCCACTCTACATGTATCACCTCGTTGGTAGCTACGTATGTACTATTGTATTGAGAATAAGAAATTTAATCTATTTAATTAATTGTGACTATAATAGAATGAATTGTTGAATCTGGGAGTCTGATTTTGTTATAGCAATGGGTGAAAGTGATGGTGTTGTTTTTATTTTTGAATCTTATAAATTAGCTTTGGCTTCTTGATTATCTTTTTGGATTTTTTGATGTGGGAACCCAGTTTGCTTTAGGAACTTTCTTAGGGATATTGTAAACCTTAGGCTTCCAGAGGCTTGAGTTTATTTGTTAATCAATGTTTCTCTATTTTGGTACTTTGATGTGGCAAGTTATTCAATATCTTTATTTTGAAAGGGTTGTACGGAATTGTTGAGACTCTAATTTGTGCTTTATGCGAGATGGGTAATGCCTCACATGTTTTCTATTGAGATTTTACGTTCATTTTATGTGGTACAACCCTTAGTTTTGTACTTGTTTTCAAGTTCATAGGGATAGTGGCTCTTCGTGGAGGTCGACGCCTCGAATAGGAGGAAGGGCTCAGGATAACCCATGTAAGAGTTAGATTAACAAGTGGAAACCTAATAATAGAACCTAGGGGGATGGGTAGTAATAACAGAATAAGATAATCTTGGATACCTCGTCTATCCATTAGGGCTATCGCAAACTAATGGTAGACTGAGAAGGTTGTGGTTGGCAAGTCATTACCTCATCCTCATGAGAGGTTAATGGTTTCGCATGAGTCACCCTATGTGGCCAACGCCTCAAGTAGAAGGAAGGGCTAGGATAACCATAGATGGGGGTCGGCACCTCATGTTGGAGGAAGGGCCAGGATAACCCATGTAGGACTATGCGATGACACTCTCCACTAGTTGCCCTTATGCTTTGATTTCTTGCTTGCCTCTAGAAGTGATTATGGTTGTTGCTTTTGATTTATCTATTAGGTGTTTTATGGTCTTGTATTTACTATGATTGGATCTTGGTTGTTGTCGTTTAAGATCTATGTAATATTTGTTGTTGCTTTTGAAGTTTTGTTACTATGATATTCTTTATTAGAGTTAGTCTTGTGGCATTCTTAGTCGAGGTCACTTCCTTGTCACCTCTGAGCATGGGGGGTTGGTTTTTTTTCTAAAACCCACATGGTCGGGTGGAATGTGCTTTGCACCCATTGGGTTCCCCATCAACATTCGTTCTTCACCATATCTTTAGATGGGGCTTGTACCAGATATTCATCTTGTATTTCAGACATTCTTTGTATTATGTATTTATCCCACATGTATGGGAGGTTTTATTTTATCTCATATATTGTGAACATGTAATGTATTAAAAGATGATGTATTGTAAATGCACCCTTGTATCCATTCATGATTTATAATATTTATTATGGTTTGTATCATGTGTTGTATTTATACTTATGCTTATGGAAGTATTTATGTTATCTTTTGTAAATGGTTATTTTAATGTCTATGATGGATGTAAAGATTAGTTAAGTTATTTAGCTTTATCTGTAATCTTTCATTTGAGTTGGTTTTATGCGATGTGACCTCGCGTGCCCCAAAGGACTTTGATGTTTATTATGTTACCGGGTAATGTAATTATGTTTAATGGTTCATTATGTGTTTACTTTATTTTATCTAAAAAAAATTGTGCATTGTTATTGTCCTTTGGGGTTTGCACGATAGGCGTTACATGGGGAGTGCACATGCATTCAAGCACACTGCCTAGAGCTCACTGCTCAAATACAAAAAGGCTTATTGCCCAAAAGAAGACTCATTGTCTTACATTCATAGATAGACAACTGGAGTGGATGAACTATGAGATAACATCTGCTAATGCCTGATTATAGTTTCAATTAAGCACATTGATCGCATTCTTCATATTGTCTGATTTTTCTCTTGAAAATATGTCTGTTTTAATTCAAATCACCATTATTTGTTTTGTGCAAGTGAAATTGCACACAATCGATCTATATTCCTTCTAAATCTTGCATCATATCATATCACTTCTCAAAATGATATGAATAATTGATTATATATATCGGCAAACGAGAGATTACATCAACTGCATGTTGGCTTTAACGAAATATGAAACATGAACAAACTGTTGACCCAATCCATAAACAATTATCAATACGAACCAACCAATGTTGGCCAAAACATAGTGAGGACCCAAAATGACATTTCTCAAACATGAAACACCTTAAACAATTGTCATGAATATCTGTAACACACTATAATCACCTAGTCGGCCTTTCTGCACTGTTAGACTGAAAATCAATAAACTGAATATTCTAACTTACACACCAATCAATACGAGCCCCTATGATTTAAAGATAAGATAGTTCATACATCAAAAGACCTTCCTTGAGATCCACAACAAAAAATTATAATAGGAAATTACATATGAGTCAATGTACACAACTCTGTCGGATGCCCTGTTTTAGCTTTGACAATTAACACATATCTTCAATCAAACTTCCGGTATAAGAAAATATTGAAGTGCAGATAGGATTACTAACTAGGGCTTCCATTAATGACAAAACCAGATGACTTGTGCAGTGTCTCTTGCCAATATTTTTATGTTGGTGCCAAATGTAGATCCAGGTTCGATTTGATATCTTTCTCTATTCTTATTTTTCCTTCGAACGTATGATATATGGATTGATTTCTTTGGGAACAAATGGCTGTTTCTTTTTATATTGCTTGGAAACATGATAGTTATCCATTTATTCTAGTATAAAAACAATTGAAGAATGTGTTTACATACACTAAATAATCTAAAATATAAATATAAATTTATACTGTATTTGTAAAAAGGCCAAACCCCTTCACGCTCACTCGCCTTTCTGCAATTATACAACAAGAATTTCTTTCCATGAGACACCATCATTCTTCACCCACCATTTACATTTTCTTGAAAGTTTCTTAAGCCTTTCCATCGAGGAAAATCGTGCACATCTTGCTATCTTACCATTCTTATGCCTTGGTTTTGCCCTCGCATTTTATGTATGTCTTGTAAGGAACTTATATTTTCTATTGTGGAAGAGACTATTGACTGTCGATGTACCTTTTGTTGTTGGATATTAAAACCCCTTGCACCATTCAATGCAAGCCTATGCTTTGGATTGTTTCATTTAGCATCACCATTCTGTGTATCCTCCATCTTGGCATCCCACCGCTTACCTTAGTTCCTCAACTCTTGCATCTATTTTTGTTTTCTCTTTGTTTGAGTTGTATGCCCTTCCACAGTGGTATCTATGGAGGTGGTTGTCACCTCCATACCCATAGTCTAGGAGATAGTAATGTTGCTTCAGGTATTAGGGTTTATGCTTTAGGCACTTGATAATTGTAGGATTCTAATTTATCAATTGTTTGATGCATATCAATTGGAGTTTGATAGTTTGATACGTATTTGATGATTTTATATACCCATCGATACCCTCTTAGCAATGGATCAATAATGGCATGATTCTACTTTATTGGTGGTATGATTCATATTTTGATTGGACTTGAAAATTTATGTATTTTCATATGATAAGTATATATATACATATATTATGTTATATAATGGTTAATAGTAAAAAGAATGTTTAGAAGGAATAATTATGTCAATTAATACAAGAAGGAATTTTCCTAATTGTGATAGATTAAATATTAGGTGGAGAAATAAAATGTCACTGAGTAAAAATATTTTGACCATATAGCTATTATTAGAATGTAAATGTATAAATTGTTGTAGTTAAAAGCATGATGTAAATAATTAGATGAATTGTTTTATTTCGTATTTAAATAGAGTTAGGGAAAAGTTAATATTGGTTAAGGGTAAAAGTTTAGGAATTGATTATTTAATATAATGATTATGAGTTAATGTTAGATGATTCAGATGAATCACTGTTAGCTAATATGTAAATAAATGTTGATTATTAAATTGTGGATTTATAGAATTACTTCGTAATTAATTAGAATAATACATATAGTTATTTTCATATTATTAAGGTAAATTATTAGATCATTCCATGTTAATTAATTTGTAGGGGAATATTAATTGTTTATATAACTTTTTATAGTTGAATTGAAAGATTACTAGGTAAGTTAATTACTCAGAATATTTTGTTATAGTTTTTCAAATATAATTATTTGGAGAAATAATCATTATATTTAATTATGTGGTTAAGTGGAAATGAGTGTCGAATGAAATAATGTTGTATTATTGAGAATATATGTATGGTCATAATGTATTGAATAATTGTTTATATTTATCAATGTATTGATTAAGTGTTTGTGTAATCATTAAAAGGGGCTGTCATTTGTAATTTTAAGGTTAGTTTCCAGAGGCCTAGGAAGGGGTATTTAATGTGTGAATGGTTCTTATGATTTTTACAATTGGAAGTGGTTTGGCATTTTTTTGAGTTTTGCGCTGTGTAAAATGTAAACCCTAAGGGTGTTGCTTCCTATCTTTGTATGGATTCATGTGTTTATGATGGATTTGCAAGATGGTCAATTCCTTGCTCTATGTTTGGATTCATGTGATTATGTTAAGTGTGTAAGATGGTCAATTCCTTGCTTGATGTGTAGGGTTTACTAGTTGCAAGTAGGGGGAGTGGCTCTCAATGGGGGCCAAAACCTAAAGTGGTTCTAGGATAACTCATTGGAGGGTTTCTTAATCCAGTGATAACCTTAACAATGAATTAGGGGGGATGGGTAGAATTCACATTAAATAAGATAATGATATGCCTCACTCATGGCTCAAGTGCTCATTTAGGTTTGAGATTAGATGGGAAAGCCTAAAATGGTAAGATCAACTACCTTGTCCTCATGAAAGTTATTTTGATTTCGCATGAGTTTATATGGGGGTTAGGGATCGAGAGAGGCTACCAGGATAACCTAGGATGGGGGGCCAAGAGCCTAGGAAGATCCACCAGGATAATCCATATCAGGTAATGTGATGACACTCCTCCCTATTGCAATCTAGCATTCCCTACTTGCATTTCCTCTTTCTATTGTGTGAGTGCCTCTGGAAGTGAATGTAAGTGTTGTAAGTGATGTTGGTGTGATGTCAGTGTTGTGTTGGAGTCCATGTATACCCTTGATTGTGTTAGCATGTTGCTTTCCTAACTTTCTGCTTGATGTGGGACCTTGTGATGTTCCCTAGTCGGGGTGGACCTCAGGGTTCCAGATGGTCGAGAGGTTGGTTCTTTTTCCTCCATTGGGTAGTCTTGTTGCATGTTCATGTGCATGGAGATTGTTCCTTGTCTTGTGGACTCCAATTCCTATTCTAGTTCAAGGAGTCAATCTTTCATGTAATTGTATATTGGATAGTATATCAATTGTATTAACTACTGTGATATTCCCACTTGTAGTAGGGGAAGCATGGTTGTAACTATTGTAACAACATAGAAGTTATTGATGAATTGTTCTTGTAATGTAATGTGTCTTGCTATGTAGTTGCTAGAAATTATCTTTAATATTAACTATCAGTTGACATGTTATGGAAGTAAGTAATGTAGAATCATTTAATGTGATGTTTTAAAATGAACCTTGCTTGTTAGATAAACCATGTTTTCTTAGTAGTTAATGAAATGATTCTAGTTATCTTGATTAATAGTTATGTGAGTAGCGAAGTTGAGGAACCTTAAAGGACCTAGGTTTAGATTATATGTTATGTTACATTATGCATTCTATTGTTATTTTCTTTTTAAAAAAAAAGGTTATTCCATTAATATTCCATGGTTAGAGTTATCCTCTAGGGTTTGTTGGCAAGGACATTACACGTCCCAAGCTATTACCATTGACAAAAGGAGGTGACAAGTGGAAAAAATGCTCGAAAATGAGTGTTGGAACATTGAAACATCATGAGATTCTAGTGCAGTTCGCAAATGTCTGTGTGATGCACTAGTGTCCAGATACATCACGCTACAAAATGATTAGAACAGGAAAAGCACCAGGTTTGACACAAAGCTTATGCATGAGGGTAGCTGCTAAAGAGGGGTCTTGAGCATCCTGAGAGGAAAAAAGGCTAATGAAGGGGCTAGAATGAGCCTACAAAAATGCTAAGGGAGTGGATACTAAAGCGGATGCAAAAATGTATGTGAAATTGCAAGGGGTGCAATTTTACAACATTACAAGAATCTCTCAAACCCATAAAAATTGGATATTTAATATTTTCTTTTAATTTATTTTATTTTTATTTTGAGAATAGATCCATAAACATTTTAGGATTTTCACATCTCTACACTCATTTTTTTACATAGACTTGTTCAAATATCTACTCTGATGTGTTATCTAGTAAAACATTAAAAATTATCTAGTCTACCAGACTATCTACTCAAATATTTTACTATTAGTCACTTCTATACATAGATAAACTACTCAACTAATCTTATAAAAAGTTACAAATCCAATTTAATGGGGAGGAACCCAATCTAGTAAGTGACTCAAAAAAATATTTTATACTTGAGGTGTAACAACCTACCACGAACCCTAAAGGACAAAACACTATCAACTGAAAATGGAACAATATTTTTTTTTAAAGTGTAATGTTACATGTTTATGAAGGAACATCAACCAATATACTATCTTATGTCCTCTAAGGTTCCCAACTACATTAAGTAGTTCCCATTATCCAATTTAACAAAAAAACCATTAACATTATAATGACCAATTCTAACATCAAATAATCCATGAGATAAAACCATATTATGAACACAAAAGATTAACTGATTTCATTCATTCCACTTTACATAAGCAATAACACTGAAATAATTCCATCACATAGTAGATTTTACATTAGTATGCATTTTAATATTGACATTTTGATCAACTATATCTCCTCGTTACAAAAGAGGAGTGTACAAAAAGAAAGGTACAAGATACATCAATTGTGATACAATACAAAAGCATACGTAACAAATCCCAAGTGTCGGTACAATGTTGAAGTCTTTGAATCAAGTGAAGTCGCCAAAACACATAGAAGGGAAGGGAACCCAATGGAGAATGAAACACGTTCCACCCAACTATGTGGACCCAAGGGTCACACCATCACTAATAGACAACAAGGTGGAAACCAACAGACATAACAATACTATAGGGATTCCCACATACAAAGAACAAAATCACGCAATACAACAGTGACACAGCTTCCAGAGGCACAACAAACATTAAATGGAAATGCCAATCAAATAAATGCAAGGTTGTAAAGGGGAGAGTGTCATCGCATGGTCTATGCATGGGTTGTCCTAATAGTCTTCCTCTAGATGTCAACCCCCATCTATGGTTGTCCTAATAGTCGCACATTTGACACCGGCCCCATAGGGTAACACATGTGAGACCAATTGTCCTCTCGTGGAGACAAGGATAATGGAATTTCTGACCAGGCCTTCCTAACCCATCCTTAGCCTACACAAGTGCTACAGGAATAGGTGAGACATCCAATCCTCTTAGTTATGTGAATTTCTACCCAACCCCCTAGTTAATTAATTAAGTTTTCACTTGATTAGAAAACTCCCATCTGGGTTGTCCTAGATGCCACTTTGTGTGTCGGCCCCCATTGGAAGCCACTCCCCCTTCTACAACTAGAAAAGCCAACAAAAATGACAAGGCAACCAAAATGCGCAATCTCATAACAACAAGAACATACACCATGGTGAGGCATGGACCATCCTACACGAAGAATCAACCATGAAGCAAGAACACAATACATGGCTAGCCTCAACAGATGGAAATCATCACAACAATGAACTTTAAGGATCAACATAAACATCAAATCAATAACAAATTTCAAGCCTCTAGAAGACCATCAATATCAACCTTGCGGAAAAAGATGAATATTACATCAGTATCACACAAACACCTTTACTCAATCATCATACCAATAACTTCAATCAACAAGAGAATCATGGATTACTTATCAGATTTATAGTGTAATCACTTCCAATATTCTACTTAATCAACATATCCACATATAAAACTTACTTTTACTTATTTACATTATCTCCAATTTGAACAGACAATTTTAAACAATATTTGACACATGGTAAGTTACAACTAAATGAGTACGCCATTACAATACATACAATGCTTATAGCTACCAAGAGATTAGTCTAGTTTCACAATTAACAGATCTCATTATTAATTAAATTATTTAAATTAATCTTCCCTTTTAATCTTTTACTTCAATATAATACATATTCATATGTGCCTATCTATCTATCTATATATATATATATATATATATAGAGTTACATACTCAATATTAATGTATATTTATAAATGTAAAATATTTATCTATCTATTGTTAAATCAGATTACAATAAAATAAACCCATAAAAGAAATTACATATACATATCAACGAAAAAATATATAAATAGAACTGTACCACACATTTTCTAAGGGACATTGAAATAACTCGTCCCCAAGACATGATACTTGAGAACATGATATACACCTCAACATAAGTTTCGAAGAACAAAATAATAGACCTTGTGCTTTTATGTCTTTCTTTTCCTTGAGATGTGCAACTTCAAAGCATAAATTGTAGCAAGTGATTCTTGGAAGCTTGATCTCAAAGAAGAAATTCTTATCCTACATTTTCCTCACAGTTTTAACTAACCATGAATACTTTTAAAACAGAGTAGACAAAGCCAGAATATCATTTAGCTAACAGACTAGCCAAGGCCAAATTAACAATCAGCTAGCTGCAACTGCAAATAATATTTCACCACAATTACCAAACCTCATCGTCCAACTCAAAAAAATAGTACCACTGCATTTAAGCTGGCTTGCACCAGCAATGGATACTTAATCGACAGAATACAATTCATCATGATACTAAAAGAGCCTCAATGAAAATACTTGTAGATCATAATCAAGGTTGATTGCTATACCTACTACTATTAATTCGAAAATTTGGAAATCAATTTTTTCTAAAATTATTTTATATCGACATTCTCGATTTAGCGTGTATACCAACACAAATTTATACACGCTCAAATATATATTTATATGCTGGTAACAAAACAATGACTAACCGAACTAGAGTTAAGGTTCAGGAGATCAAGGTGAAAGAATACAAATTGTATGGCGCTCTGTTTGTTTAAAACTGTATAATTGTGAACATCCATAAGTTACGACTGCCTACAAGTACTAAGAGAAGTGAGAAAACAAACATAAATTATCAAGGAAGCAATCAGAGAAAACAAAGATAAATTGCCCGAAAGGAACAGTGAACACTTAAAAAGGTAAGGTATGCGAGCCAGTCTTCTACTCTGTTTGTCAGGCTAAAGTTGTGGTATTAAATGAAGATAAGCTCTATCTTTTCAATGTCGCGTCAAGCTATCGTTTAATTTGAATATATTACTACAGATAACGATTATCTACTAGAACTTATCTCTAGTAAATTTAATGGAATACTAACTACTAGCAGATAGAGGTTAGCGCCATGATACAAGGGGTTTATCTTGAGCTTCAAATATCATGCATACATTCCAGTAAGGGAGTCATAAGGACTTAAATTTGACGGTCAACCTTGCCTGTCAACAAATTTTTTAATGACTTAAAATATTATGATATACTTTAGTGTAAGTAAAATTATATATAAATCAAATATATATATCATTATAATTCTATGTAAATTTTGACAGCCTATCTTAAATCTATCCTTTCATCTGATACAATCTTCTTAAAATTTTGATTGTATTTTACGGCAAAAATCTTTGAATACGGTCATACGGCCATCAAATTTAAGCTTTGGCATCATCGACAGGTTGAAGAAGTAGACTCAAGATCAAAATACACATATTTAAATATACACATTTTAAACTCCATTCACTATCCTACATGTGCATGAGGTGTGGAGTTTTAAATCAGCTTTTAATCAGTTAACAAGGGGTTTCCTGATGGCCGATCTAATAGTTAACACTAAAATTTAAAGCGCGAGTTATGGAATTTGAAGGTTGTTGGAAAACAGAGGCAACAACGATAAAGTTAGGAAACCATTTCATGCAACCACCAATAAGAATGTCGCGAGCGAACAAGGTGGACAAAATTCTTGAGTAAAGTTAAATCTTCAAAGACTCGGCCCAAAGAATTAGGTATCAGCTTTAAGGCCGACTCCATTCCAACCCTGAGACTTCCTAGCAGTGTCTACATTAAAGAGATTTCTTTTAATTTCAAGAATTCAAAGCACATTAACCATGCAATACAGTTGACCATTGAGACTCACTGGGGACTGCAAAGATTAATGCATGGAGAGGGAGAACCCCAATTTAGTTGACAATACACATCTCAGCCTAACAAGATAGAGGATATATATAATCTGTACAGAACCGCGGTAAAGAGGAGGATAAATTAAAAGAAACAATATATGCATGTGATAAAAGGATGTAATAGACTTAAAGAAATCCTTGAGCAAGAAAAATGAATAAAATTCTAAGTATAGCCGAAGCCAAAGCCAGAAACATTGTGTAACGCTACTAAGGCCATTAGCAATACAAGGAAACCTGTTACCTATCAAGCATCTGCTTAATCTTAGAACACAAGAATACAAAAACGTAACCCAATGAAGTAAATAAATTCTTGAAAACTTGAGGTTATCTAATTTAAGAAGTGTAATTCATTTTACTAACTGGCCAAAAGACTCTTCTAGATTTGAACAGAAACTTTTTAATTTCTAAAGGACCACAAATTCAACATCTGTGTTTAATTCTCATGAGTGTTAAGAGTAATAAGTTATTTCACTTAATTAATCTAATCATATTGGTTAATTAATTAAGTCACTTATCAATTTAGTTACTTAAGCTAAACTTAGGAACATTAATAATTAATTATTAAGTGTGCACACTAGAGTTTCCTTTTAGGGTTATGCATACATTGCTTTTATAAAACAATTCATCTCTTGTAATTTCTCAATTCCTAAATACAATACATTTCCACATCTTCATGCAAATTGCTCTTGATTTTTTTGTTTTTCTCTTGTGGAAGGTATTTATGGTTTGTATGTCTGATCTTGGATTCTAACATAGTATCAAAGTAAATATTTGTAGCCCTTTCTTAGTTTTTTGGAGAAATTCATTGTAGAGCTTGTTCGGGGTTCCTTGAGGGTTTCATGCCTTGAGATTATTTATACAGTGTTTTGGATCAGATTAGACATCTCCATTGGATTCAAAGTGCTGTAAAAAGTCCGGATTGACTTTTGTTTAATTGATTTTGGTCATCATTGAAGAAATCTATGAGGGTTTCAAACTCAATGATTTTTTTGCAAAATCTAGGGGTAGCCAATTTTTCGGAGCACTTTGGGCACAAATGAAGGTCACCATCGCGTTCGCAATAGCCAAAAACCCTAAGAATGCTTGTCATTTTGTTAATTTTGGAGAAGTTGATCTAGAAGGTAAAAAAAAATTGCCAAGGAGGACGTACAGCCTCCCCAACACACATAATGAGGTGAAAACTTTATAAAAATCAAAAAAAATGACTTAAAAAAAGTGCATGTAGTTTATTTTTGGCTAGCACCAAGCAACCATCGCTCAGCCACCAAGCAGCCATTACAGCGTCGCCCAGCGGCCACCTCACCACCTCCACTCCATCTGACTAGCTCTAGCCCCCGCGGGCTTAAAACCTCCACTGGCGGTCCTTTGGAGGACCAGGTGCCCAGCGCCCAGCCCTTTCCGACCTCCCAACCCCCACCGTGATCATGTGGGTGACTAGGGGCTTCACCCTAGCCCCCTGTCCACCAACCCCTAGTCACGCACAGGACCAGGGGCCAAAAATTTTTTAGCCCCCTAGGCTTCTTGTAGGTCTTATTGGCCAAATTGGAGCACTTTTACTAAATCGGGCGTAACTTTTGTGTCTGGTGTCTATTTTTCACAAAGATACCATTGGAAACCTGGTTTTGACACCAATCCAATGGTGAACATATTTTTTTTCCATATTTTTCTCCAATTTTATTTTGCAGGCCTCTAAAGTCAAATGAAGCAATTTTTACTTCAGGAGGCATAACTTTTGACTTTGGACTCCGTTTTTCATGATCCAAACAGCACCAAAATGCTAATTCAATCCTCTACATAGATTTGACATCAATTTAAATCATGGAGGTAGATTGAACATTGGTTTGTGCATGCACTCTTTCTTGTTTCCATGCACTAGGTTTGCCTTTTCTCTTTAATTCATGCATGTTTTGCATGTTCTCCTTTTACAATTATGGGATATTGTAATAAATGAATTTATATAATGTTCCATCAGGGGGGCTTCTTGCATAATAATTTTATTAAAGTGTAGTTTCATTGTATACACTTTAGTCTCATCTTCATATTGATGGCAACTCGTATGAGTTGTATTTGGATAATGTAGTTTGTTTTGGCCACATCTTGCTCATAGCTTGACACATTTTGGTTTGCATTGATTCACATCTTAGATTGAGAGCCTATGATTAATGATCCTAAATCACATCAGGTCACATCTTATTTTGAGGCCCATTCATTTTATGGTTAATATTCTAGAATATTCATGGTACTTGCTCCTATGGATTAGTTTTACACATAGTTTGACATCGGCATCGAGATACACATAGCTTCAAGATTATTTCATCAAATCATTCCTGTAAAGACCCATTCAGACAATCTCAAAATTTATTAATAATATTTTTTTTTTTAATTAAAGAAGTGAAACACATGGCAAATATAAAGGAACCATTATGCCATTATGAATAGTTAACTAACACAATATTGTAACAACATTATAATTTAAAACCAATGACTTTGTACACACATTTGCAATGAAGAATCTATTGGAAAAGCTTGCTCACCACCCAACCATTTTGGAATCACAAAGCCACGTCGACTCTAGCCAAACCCCCAAGCAAGAAGGGGACTACCATTAACTAAATTACTTATTGATAGTCCCAAACCCTAAAGATGATATTTAGCGGGTATTCAACCCTTTCTAGGACTAAATTCCTTAAACAATTCCTTGTCGGTAGACACCCACTTAGGTGTAACAACAATTCACTATCCATAAGCATGACATTAGGTGAAAGTCATTTTAATATCAAACATCTAATAATAAGAACATTTAATAACCAGTGAAATGATTGATCCTCAATCAAGAATTAAATGATGAAATTTTGAGGATAAGATACTTTGTCATCACTTTTTTTACTGTGTTAATAAGATTATGAATATAAATTTCTAGGATTAAATTGAAAAGAAATAGGATCTAATAATCCATCAACATTGACTAAAGATCTTGTATTTTAAAGAAACAATTATGCTATTTAAAATGAGGTCCTTTTTCCAACTCCTATTCAATCTGTACTTTAAGAGTTATATCTTCATAATTAACCACTTTTGGAACTTGCATGAAGTTTAATGACAGGTAATAAAGAGAAGAGAGATAAGTTACCTCTTCCTTTGGTGAGGTGATCCAATCCTTCAATTAGAATAAGATGAAATAGTTAAATATCTCAAACAAATAACACTTTTAAATTCTATTGAAATATGATTCCTTCCTAACTTTAACTTAATTAGAAATTAAAGTATCAAACACTTCTTATGAATTTAAAAATGAAATCTATTATAAAAGGAAAGAAAGGAAGTTTCAATCATATTATGTCTTACCCAAACTCTTGAATAAATTCCAGTAGTTTTAGTACTATTGGAACATCTATACCCTATAAACCACATGGTGTAAACATTTGTACTTGAGTTTGCAAAAATTCAATAATGTTAGATAAAATTATCTAAAGTGATAACACTTACAATGCACAAGGAATGGACGCATCTCTTGTCTTATGTCTTATTTCAGTCAAAGGGTTAGAAGTTGAAATGATTGTAAGGAGGTGGAATTTGCATGACATACAAGAGGACAGCCCTTACCACCCCAAATGGATAGTGGGCAGCAATATCAACTTAAGAGCAGAAAATTCATTAACAAAGTAACCATGAAAAAAAGGCAGCAATCCCATAGGAAAAGATGGTAGGAAACTCATAAGTTATTGGGAAGATATCAAGGTTAAGAGCAACAATTAATGCCCAGTTAAGTGCAATAAAGATCCCATAATAAGTGCAGAAATAATGGTCAATAAAGTATAGACAATTATGTCCAAAAGATGACAGCAAATAATGCAATAAAAGTGTAGCACATATAGTGTAACAAAAGACAAAAAAAAAAACAATTCAAACGGGATGACAGCCATCTATATAAAGGACAACAGCAAATATGAGTTTAACAGTAGCAAAAACTCTTGATGAGCAAAACATCAACTCTTAAGTGCAGCAATATAGTCCAAATAAGGTGCAGCAAATTAGTGACAAAAGTGTAGCAAATTCACAATGAATAAATGAGCATCAAGAACCAATCAAGAGCAAAAAAATTTGTAAGCTTTTTTTTTAAGTCATTCTAGAGCTCTAATGCTCATTCTAATGCAAGAATATAGAGTGCTTATTAAAATGGTTTACCTTTGGGGCTTGAATGGATATTTTGATACTCACCTTGCCCTCTCAATGTTGTCTAAAACCTGCCAATCTTGAAAATCTCCTTCCACCTGCGACTAAGCTCAAGAGATCTCGTTGAATAGGTACCCAATCTGAATAACTGCATACATGAGTGTACATTTTTTTCCCTAGGTTCACAGGGAAAAACATAACTTGACAATGCTCTTCTGCACATTGATTTACAGACTCCAACTTTATTACTAAATAACCATTGTGAATGTATTATGCCAAATTAACAGTATTTTAAAATAAAAGTCAATTCTTCAATAAGACTTTGTGACATCCTTAAGCGTGCAAAATATGGTAGATCAGATAATTTATGGGAACCATTTGAACCCTGCCATTGACAACTCAATAATTTTCTACGTGTAAAAAAAATTAACCTTTACTATGCTTAAGAACCTAAATTATAACTTCAAAACTTTTGAATTCCATCAAAACAGGCAGATCATAAGCACTTAGGATAGATTACAGCTTGTCATACTATACTATCCAATAAAATGTCTCGTCCACTTCCTGATCCTACGTCTAAAAATAATGTTGTTCTCTTTATTGGAGTAGTTGTAAGATAGAATGAGTTATGAAATTGATAAAATTATTCTCATGACACTAATCACTTTGAACGATCTTCCATCTGTGAGAAAGCAAACGACTTGGCCTAGGACGATCCAACCCAATGCATTTCTATTGGGCAATGGAGCAGAGTGTAAAAACATAGTACGATACACTTTAAATGCCAGGCATTATGAGTGCAGCACAACAAAGTGGTGTGGTCTTTCCAGCATGGAGATCTTATGCGTACTTGGCATAACCCATATACACTATGCAGCCCTACATTTGAGAATGTAGTATTTCTGACTTAATACATGCGTTGCAAGATTCAACAATTCTTAACTTGTGCAAGGATAACTTCACAAGTTTTTCATTCAGTAATCAATAAATATGCTCTTTCAAAATTCAAACCCTACATAATGGAATTACGAAAAGTGAAGAGAAATATAAAAGAAGAACATTACATATTAGATATAATAATATTATTCCCTGAGATAACATTTTATAACAATGGCAATGTAAATTGACAGATGATTTTGAATTCAAAATGGTGTTCGATTGAAATTAAAACTCTTAATATCATTCACAGGAATGCAACTACACTTTGGTGGATATGCATACAAAATGGGAAAAGTGATGGAATAGAGAGAAGAGGAAACACAGACAAACACAAACACTAAATATAGGAGAACTCAGTGAAACCCGAGCGCTGATGAATTCACACTCGTCCATTATATTTATAGAAAGATACGCATTAAATTTAATGCTTACTGTAACAAATTGTTAGTTGCGGCATTTATCATAGGCAAGTCCAGCGTGAGCAACGTGGGCGGCTAAGAACGACACTGGATTGCTGGAGATGGCTCTGAAAGGTGATGGAGGGTTCTAGACTTGTTGGTTGGTCTGTGCCGACAGTCTTCTCCCATTATTAATTTACTTCTACCAACAGTCTGAAGAATCCACTTAGAAGGAGATCTAAAAATTAATTTAAGCCTGATATATGTATGTGATTTATTAGATGCAGAAGACTTTCCTAATTGGATGATCCTCCAAACAAAGTCAATACATAAAATCTCGTCTTCTACTAGCTATATCTAGTAGGCACATTCAATTGGCGTTGAAAAAGAATAGTATACTAGCCATGCAATCTAAAAGAGTATTGCTAGAAGGATAATTTCACACAAATCAGAAGTTTAGGAACATTTCTCTTGATATTTTTTTTTTTTTGCAGTTTTCTAATTTTGTATTGCAAATAGTGAACTTGGTACAAGATCTACTTGACAGTTTTGAATTTAAGGTTCAAGTTCCTTTTTTCTTTTTACTTTACCAGAGTTCAGTT
The DNA here is from genome assembly GCA_007258455.2 of Sequoia sempervirens. NCBI lineage: Eukaryota > Viridiplantae > Streptophyta > Pinopsida > Cupressales > Cupressaceae > Sequoia > Sequoia sempervirens. The sequence continues at coordinate 715,430,480 of VDFB02281492.1, forward strand.
GAAGATGTGACTAGGATTTGGTTTTATAATCGCCACGAATCTGAAGAGATTGGAAATCTTTTTAACAGGTATACGGTAGTCTTTTGAAATGTTGCCTCATCCTCTGTTTTACAATAAGAAAATGTAACAACTTATTTATATATTTATATATCATCTATTCACATCCTATTAAAATTTATTAAGGAAATATGTCTAAATTCCTTATTTTATTTGAAATGCTATGTATAATGAACTAGCTCTTAATGATCGTAATGTTGAGAATCGTGTTTCAACCTTGCAAGCTTTTTCCAGGGAATTTTAGAATTTGTTTGTGGTAGTTCTCTACATGTTTATGTGTTGGAAAAAGGTGCATGAGTTGTTAAAATGTGCCTTGTCTCTAGTAGAATATAGGAGGGTCGTTTTTGAGTATAAACAACTCATTGTATGAATTTAATGGGGGTCTAAACTAGAGGACAAAATTATGGACGAAAATGTTATTTTAACTTGGTCGTTTTCCCATCTTGGAGTTACAAATGACAAGTGGGTAACATGTGGCATGGTTGTTTTGCCCATGGTTTTGGCTCATGGTTTTGTAAACCCACAAATGGTTCCAGGTTGTAAATCACTATAAAAGGAGGGCTTGGAGAGGTGTTTGTATCATTGAGTTCAATTTGCAAGACTGGGTGCTAGAAGGAGTCTCTCTGAGTCTGAGTTCGAGTTGTGGTGATGCGCTCCTGTAAGAACTTGCATTGCAAGTTTATTGTAATCTTCTTGATTTGATAATACATTGTGCGGGTTTTGGAGGGTGGAGTTTTTCTCCCGGAAGGGTTTCCCCACGCTAATTACTGTGTTATGTGTTTAATGTGATTTTTCATTTATGCATGTTTATTTGTCCATTGGAATCTCTGTAATAGTTAATTGAATTTGCATAATCGTCCTCTCAAGATTAGCGTAGGAAGCGATTCTGCGCACCTTTGCTTCCTTACAAGTGGTATCAAAGCCTGGCTAGTTTTGGTTCTATTTGTTTTTGAAATTAGGGAAAACATATTTTGATGGGATCCGGAACCCATTACAACCAAAAGCCAAACAGCTTAAAAAAGCCAAAAAAACCAGACTGCAGAAAAGACAGTCTGCAGTCAACAAAAAAACCAGCTCACAAACAAACACCATTAGGTTTTACAATTAGAGTTTCGTTTGTTGGAGCAAAGAGTCATATCAAAAGAAGGCCTAGAGGGTTTTGATTTTTTTCTAGTAACAGTAGTCCAGCCTTCTTCAACTCGTGCTGCCTTAGCCTGCCAAGCCAACCCATCAAATTCTTGAGGATGAAAATTCGCAACCCGGGAGGTAACATCAGAGTTTGCCTGAATAGGTGTGGAAATAACCGGAGAGAAATCAGAGGTGGGAAACAAAGCACCATCAGTAGAGACAAAAATCGGTCTAGTCGTATGTTCAATATGATTTATCATGGTAGCTTCCCCAGCGGAGGAAGGAGAAACCCCAGCAGTTGAAACCCCAGCAACCAGTGAATCAGAAGCCCCAGCAGCAAGTGAATCTGAAACCCCAGCAGCAAGTGAGTCAGAAGCCCCAGCAGCAAGTGAATCAGAAGCCACCACCTCAGAGAAGCTCCTAAGCTGATCAGATTTCTTCTCCACCGTGTAATGTTGTAAAGAAGCACCATTCCACCAAGTAGTTGTCTTACTCTTCTTCTCAAATCCACATTGAGCAGCAGCATGTCCTGTTTTGAAGCATCTTCTACAGCGGAAAGGGTTTTTTGAGCTAATCAAAGTTTGAGTGGGAGCTTGTGCAGAGTATTTTATTTTCTGTATTCCATGATTGTAAAGATGGCGAGCACATCGGGGAGAATTGATGTAGAGAAGTTTTATGGCATGAATTTTGAGATGTGGAAGCTGAAGATGGAAGATCTGTTAATTGATCAAAATCTATGGGATGCGGTGGATGAGAATACACTGAGGCCCGTAGATCCAACTTTAGTTGCACAATATGATGTAATGGATAGAAAAGCTAAAGGTCTCATAAGGTTGTGTCTTGCAGACTCAATTTTGATTAATGTCCATGAAGAATCTACAGCAAAGAAGCTTTGGAAGAAGGTAAGTGAGATCTATCAAGCGAAATCACTTGTGAACAAGATTTTCTTGAGGAAGAAGTTGTATTCCTTGAGAATGGAAGAAGGTGGACGAATTTCTGAGTATCTGCAAAGCTTTAATATGTTGGTGACTCAGTTGACCTCAGTTGGGGTGAAAATAGAGGAAGCAGATTGGATACATTGTACCAGCTTGATGCATGCACGATTGAGTGCAATAGTACTTCTGATAAGATTGTGAAAAGGACTACTTTGTTGGAGAAGGAGAGGGTTTCTCTTTCAACAGATGGTCGTGGTTTTTGGGTACCCAAGGGTGCTTTATCTACCGAATCAAAGTTGTCTGCAAAGAAGACCATGTTAATATGGCACCAAAGACTCGGCCACATAGGTGAGAAGGGTCTATTGACCTTGAAAAATAAAAACCTTGTTGATGGGTTGAATGACTGTAATTTTGAGTTCAATTTTTGTGAGCATTGTATCTATGGTAAACAAAATCGTATTCAGTTTTACTCGAGTTCTCATAAGTCTTCATGTATTTTGGATCTTATCCATTCAGATGTGTTTGGTCCAGTTGATATTTCTTCTATTGGTAGATCAGTTTATTATGTTTCTTTCATTGATGATTTCAGTAGAAGAACATGGGTTTATTTTTTAGGAGTAAAGCTAAAGTTTTCAGTCGTTCAAAGAATTTAAAGCAATGGTTGAGTTGCAGACTGGAAAGAAGATAAAGTGTTTGAGAACTGATAATGGTGGTGAATATTGCTCTAATGATTTTGACACATTTTGTAAAAATTGTGGTATTAAAAGAGAGAAGACGACAATTTTGACACTTCCAATTTTTGAACATTTTATAGACCCAAATTCTTTCACTTACCCATTGATTGCATTCATCTTCTATTTGATAAAGATGATTCTTCAATTGTTGAGAGGGAAACTCTAACCCACTTGTTCATTCTCTACATGATCATCCTTTTGAGTTTGGCATGAGTGTGGATTCTTTTGGACACCATTTGAAGGAGGCTTCTTTGTCTTCGAAGGAGGCATCTTTATCTTTGGATTGTGTTCTACAATTATTAGATTTTGGATTATCTTCTTCGGAAGTGTGGCTGAGAATACCTTTTTGGAGTGTGACAGGTCTTTCAGCATCGACATGGAGACCCTTGAGCATTCTTCAAAGACATCACACATCATCCTTCTTCTTGCATCTTCCTACCTATAATGGGAAGCATTCCTACATTTGAACTTGGTATATATTCTTCCCAAGAGGAGAAACATTGTCTATAGGTATTGGATCACGTTTTGACTTCAAACACTTAACATTTTTGTAGGATATCACATATTGTGGGGGCTACATTGTCTCTCTTCTTCTCTCTTATGGGGGGACTTTTTCCTTGAATGGGGTTTTGTCCTCATTCATCATTAAGAGCATAATTTTTCATCTCTAGATTTGGAGGAGTTTTTTCCTACTAACATTTCTTCTTCTTTTTTGTTTATGAGAGATATCTTTACATATGTACATGGGTACCTTACATGGTATTGTAGCTAGAACCCATCTTTGTGTCATTTGCATAAATATACTCCCTAAGTTGTACTTAAGAAGGTGTGTTGGCATAAATAGGTGTTTTACCTATCTAGGTCCTATTTACATGCTAAGTCCACTTAAGTCCTAAGAGGGAATCTTTCTAGTTAGTGTTAGTTGTCAATGTTGGAACTTATTATATCTTTTGGAATTTAATTCTTGGGTCTTAATTCATTTAATATTTGTTTAGGTAGTTATCTCATTATACAAGATTAAGACACATGTCAAGATCTTGTCTAATCCTATCTCATAACTTGCCTTAAGCAAGGAATCATATGTATATTGTTATATTCAATCTGGAAATCTTGCATCCATAATAATAGAATGACATTTTTACCATTTCTCTCTTTTGGAAGTTATTTTTTCCTTACAGGTGATCTTGGGGTGTTGAGGATTTCACCATAAACTCATACAACCATAGGGAGAATTATAGACTAGAGTGGTGTGTACAAGAGATGAGGAGAGATTGGGATTCACAAATATATGCAATAATAAATACTAAGGGATAAGGTGAAGGGTCAAATATTAGATAAGAAAGGTATGAGGACAAGACTCATGCATTCAAGTAGGTGAAGCATTAATGGAAGACAAAACTACCTAGAGAAATGGTAAAAAGGTTAATCACAATACTAGAGATAGGTTAAGATATGGAAATGGGAAGGAGATGTCCTATAACTTGATCTCCAACAATGTAACTCACTAAACTCTAGAAAAACTAAAAAAAAATTACAAAATGGTGACAAGAAAAGCATGAGAGTAAGAATTCAAGTGGAGGGTAAAATGAGAGTTAAATTTGGTTTATAGAAGGACCCAAATAAATGAAATTTTGGAAAATTTATTAAGAATTAGGTCTATAATATTCATCTAGACCTAAATCTTAAATGAATTTGAGCATGACCATTCAAGTGGCATTGATATCCTTGAGGACTTGGACTTCTAGATATCCAAGGTAGGTAAAAGATAGAAAATTAAGATTTTAATCTTTGTATTGTATATTTTGATGAGTATTTATTCAAAAAAATGGGATAGATGATACCTAAACATGACAATAAAAATAATGAGTATATAAATATTAGATGAATATTATGAAGTAAGCAACTTTTGATAGATTTTTCCCTAACTTAATATGACTTAATGAAACTACGTGAAGAAGTACGATAAATTAAATACATAGGAAAAACAATTTAAACTTTGTAAAGGATGTTGTAAGAAGATGTATAGGACCTCAAACTCTTTGTCTTTTCTTTACTTTTCCTTCACTTCAATGTGCACTCTAATCCTATGATGTACCCAAGGAAGAAAATAAGTTTTTACTATTCATAAAGAGAAATAATGATTATATAGATCAAAAGAAATGAGAAGAAAGAGACAAATTAATATTCATGAAGAATAATATAAAATAAAAGGAATAAAATTCTAGGGATGGGTGGAACGAGGATATAGAAATGAAACTATTGTAGGAGGAAGTACCTTGGAAAGGGTTTGTATATATACTATCTATTGGAACGTAAAGTGGATAATGATGGTGCTAAGCTAGGCCCAATATAAACTACCTAATGATTATGATACTATCCAAAAAAAATAAAAAATGATTATTATCATTTGGTGGAATTATAACGAATTATACCACTTATGGGACATTGTACAAGAATGAGTCATAGGAGGAAAATATTATTTAACACCTTTGAATGAATATTTTCGTTCAACTTAAGGATTTTCACTCAAAGGTATATATCCTAGCATGTGTTCTTTGGTTTTAGATCTAGGTCAAGGGAATTCAAATGAAGTTACTTTTTAATATTTTAAGCTATAAGTCTATAAAAAGCACCCTCAAATAAAGAACATCTAAATCAAAGGATTTCTTTGGAAGCCAATTATGTGGCCCTTATTCCATTTATTTACCTTTTATTTGAAAAAAAAAAGTGATTAAAGAAAAAAAAATCAATAATAAAATGAAGTTCCCATGAACATGATTTTGTGCAATCATAATCTTCAGAGTAATTTTTTCAAAAAGTATAATTTATAATATTATTTATTTAATTAATTATCTTTACTTTCTATTTTCTAATAAATGGTGTTTTTTACCAAACATAAAGGTTTTTTATTTAACACACATGAAAAAATACAAAAATGCAGATATTTTTAAAATATGCCACTACCCTCTATATTAATGTCATTGTTTTAATCAAAAAGTAAAAAATAATTTACATATATAGAAAGAATGTTATGTGATAGGTGAAATATTACATTTAAAATACTATAACATATAGAAAATACTTTATCAACAAATGTTTCAAAAATAAGTAAATATATTTTTAAAAAATTCAAAAAAATAAGAATCTATATGAAATCTCAATAATCACTATTTTACATTATCTTCAAATTACTAATGGTTTTCTTCCTAAAATTGATAGAAAGTGAAATTTTTGCTAGAAGTACTTATTAAAGTGCCCCACTTAGGACAACTATTAGGGTAAGTGCACAAAGTTGTAACTAAAAAATGGCCCTTAAGATGCCACTTTTTTTAAATCAGCAAAGTATGATGTTTGATGAGAAAATGAAGATAGTTGCACTCAAAATTTGAAGGTGCACCAAGAATATGAGTTGTAGTGCTCTAAATCTAATTTCTAAACAACTATTTTTTTAAAAAAATAGTGGAGATTAAGGGTTTGAAAAAGGGGGAGCACACAAAGTGTTCATATTTTTATCAAAAAATAGCATAGCATCTATTGTGCGCCCCCTTTAAAATGTTAACTTTTTTTTTAATTTCAAAAATCACTTCAGTGAGAAATTAGCTAACACCTGGTAGGTTATGTCATTTTTTCAGTTAATTTTTTAATGAATATATAATATTTTACTAATTTTTGAAGTGGACACATCCTAAAAAGATAAAATTTGAGTGTGTTCCCCCTAAACTTTTTGAAACTAATCGAAAATTATTATTTTTCAATACATGTAGAATGGAGTCTAGTTTCTAAAATTGTAATTTGCTTCAAAAATTTATGAATGAGTAAAAAACTATACCCAAACTAGCACATTTTTTTTTCAAAAACAGACACTAACAAAAGAAGTTAAAGATGAAAACCTTAACATAATCAAAACGTAAAAAAAATTATATGATTAGATAGCTAAGAGAGAGCTTAACATCATCATGATATTTTTATAAATTTGCTTTGAAACACATGCAAACACGATGGAGAGCACAACCAAAAAAGTGAAATTTTACTACCCTTGAACCAAAAAACACATATTTAGCATGAAATGATTGTCCAACCCTCTGGGTTAGATTCCCAATGCAAGCAATTTGGTTCTAGCCAAATAAAAAATTTCATTTGGCGATCACCAAATGTAAATGATGGGATTTTTTAATGCATTTTCTTTCTCTTTATTTTTTTGTCTTTGTCTTTGTTTTTGTCTTTGTCTTTATCTATCAATCAAAACTATATACATGAAATAAAAATTTACATATGGACATTTACTTTCTTATTCTTTAAGTTATATTCCATTTATATAGTTTCAAGATGTTTGAGAATGGTTTCAGATCTCTTGGAGTTATAATTTAAATTCTAGTTTTTGGAAGATCTTATAATTTTGTAGACTTAGTCAAATTTTATTAATCAGCATGTCAAATTTTAGTAATCAGGATGTCAAATTTTAGTAATAAGTAAGTCGTATCATCTTCCTCTATCTATCTCACGTGTTCATCTTTTATTCTCTAGACCTCTCTCTTACTATCTACATCCCTTTATCTAAATCTCTCTCTTGATCTCATGAAGAACTATCTCTCTACCTATCCATCCCTTTTTCTCTCTCTCTATTTTTATATATCTCATCTATCCCTCTTTACCTCTCCCTACCTCCCATCTCTCTCTCTCTCTCTCTCTCTCTCTCTCTCTCTCTCTCTCTCTCTCTCTCTCTCTATATATATATATATATATATATATATATGTATCCCCTCTCCATCTCTCTACCTACCTCTCCATGTATAACTCCCTACCATTATCTCTCTACCTACCCCTCTCTGCCCCTCTTTATATCTCTCCTTGCTCTCTCTACCTACTTCTCTTTACTTATATCCATCTCAACTACCCCTCTTAACCTCTCCATCCCTCCCCTCTCTTTCCATGTTTATTTATATCTCAACTCTCTCTCCCTCCCTCCCTACCTCTCCCAACCTCTCTCCTTCCCTCTACTTCTCTCTATCTCCTCCCTCCATGCCTCTCTCTACCTACCTCTATCTATCTCTCCATCCCTACCTCTCCCTCCATCTTTCCTTCCCACTCTACTTCTCTCTATCTCACCTCTCCACCTCTCTATTGGAAGATTGAAATCACTAAGAGGGAGAGGGAGGGGGAGGAGGGTGAGGGGGGGGTGAATCAGTGATTTATAAAAGTCACAAACTTTTTCAAAACAAGAATTTATGTTTTCTTTTGAACCAAGAGAACAAATGACAGATATGTGGAGTGAACTTGACAAAAACATCAAATGATAGTTCAAAGAACAAATTTTGACTTATGCATGAACAGTATTGTATATGCATAAACAATGAATTAAACAAGAAACATTAATCAGAGGATGAACTTAACATTTTCACATGTATCAAAGCTCACATTAATTAAAGAACCTCTTATGTATGAAACGTGCATTGATAGATATGAAATGAGACATAACAATGACAAATATGAAAGATTGATAAGAAAAATATCACATATAAACATCACATAACATCAGAATTTGTCCTGAGTGGAAAAACCCTCTTGGGGTATAAAAAACCACTCAAAAAATCTTTCCTTTATTCACTTAGAGCACCAACTCTTTCACAATCAAGAGCACCAACTCCATAATCACTACAGAAGCACCAACTTCTCAAATTACAGGAGCACCAACTCCATAAAATATTGATCATAATCAAATGTTAAAACCCTAGAAGTGCAGTAATTGCAGTCCTAGAATCTCAACACAGGATTATAATGATATTCAATAAGTTCATTGATGAAGAATGTTGTATGATATTGACAACATCTTCTATTACAAAGTATCAGAGATCAAATATTTTCAATGTAACTCAACTTCTTTTAAAGATAAAATCTGATATTTTCAAGAACCATGTTTTTGTTCTTCTCCTTAACACAGAAAAATACATCTTAAAAACTACATAAGCATAGCTGCAAATAGTTTTATAACTGTAAACCAACGCAAGTTAGGATTACAAGGAAAAAACCCAAAAGATTTTTCAACCAACTCTTTCAAGAATCATATATTCTCATGTATCTTCATCAGAATTTCAAGAATGGAATAACATAATGCATTGACCCTTTTATTTGTTTTCTCATAAATAATTAAGGGTTTCAAAAACATTAACCATTGAATCTTTATAACTAATGCCTTAACAAAAACAATAACGTTAAATTGTATTTACCTTAATACCTATTTATGCAATGAAGAAATCAAACAAATACCAACCAAAGATCATTGGAGTCAACCACAACTGCCTAGCTGAAGAATTCATTGTTACTTTATTAACAACTACCAACCTCTTGTTGGCTCGTAATCTACTATAAATGTTTGTAACCAACTCATTTAACTTTTTTAGTGTCGGCCAAGAAGAACAAATTCTCATGGCGGCTAGGGTTCCAAACCCTTCATCAATAACATTGCCCTAACTTTCTTTCTATCAAGTCTGTCAAGGACTTTGTCAAGCATAATGATGTTTTGAAGTCCAAAGCCAATCAAACATAATGATTAATAATCCATGATTATGTCTTTAACACCGATAACAACTTTCAATGACAAAAATATTCCAACCATTCATTGCCAACTTTTAATGAATGAAGTTGATAACACATGTTTTGTGTGTTGCAATTCTCAACTAGGTCAGCACTACCCGATATGCCCAAAACATTAATTAACAAAAAAATATTGATTCCTTGTTATTGCCAAGACTTTTAAAAAGTCTATTCCATTGAAATCCATCCAATATCTTTATCACATGCTTCGATACTCATTAGGATTATAACGTAAACAAAACTTTTTTATAAGAAATGTCGATGATGTAAACACCTTTCAATTGATCATGCCAATTAATGTCAATAATAAACCAAGGCTCTTATAACCACAACAAATACCAATATAATGTGAGCAAATATCAACCTATAATAATGATGCTGCTCAAATACAAAATATATGCAAGTTGCCAGATGTCATATATGTTCAAACAAAACAAACTGAACCCTTATTAGGATGAACCTAAAACCTTATTAATATGTCCAACCAAAATCTCCTTGTAAACTTTATTACAAAACAAAAAACATTTATAATGTCAATATCACCATGTATCGAATGTTGGCACACTATGTAAAACAAATAACCTTGTATGCTTTGTGTAAAGATGTGCCACTTATATATCATTTGATCTGTCAGCCCAAATAAATGCACAAATGTATAAACGAATGTTATACCTTAAATGTATCTTCCAGAATGTGTAAATCATTGTGCATAGTGTCTAAGATACATGTTTAATAAACAAATGTCATCATGTATATCATGTCAACAACCATATACCTAATATGTGCCATATATCTGATCTATGATTTGAAATCTTGAAATCATGAAAAGGATAAATCTGACTTGTAGCACCCTGTCAAAATAAATTATAGACAACATGTATTCAAGATTATCAATTTATGTATCAAGAACTTTTCAAAGTGATAAGATGTCAGCATCAACTTGTATCATGCAATAACCAGAATCTAAAACTGCAAGTGACCATGTACATCAACTGTGGTCAGTATCAATATCACCAAAGCCTATTTTGACATCAAGGACAAACAATCACAATAAAAAACTAAAAGTCAACACCCTCTACCTACCTCTCCCTTTATAACTCCCTACCAAACTCTCTCTACACACCTCTCTACCTCTATCTCCCCTCTTCCTCTCTCTACCTCTCTCTCTACTTCTATCTCATCTATCCCTATTTACCTCTACCTCCCTCCCCTCTCCCTCACACCTTCCCTCTTCTCTCTCTCTCTCTATTTATTTATATCTCATCTTTCCCAGCTCTCTCTCCCTCCCTCCCTATCCCTCCCTATCCCTCCCTCTCTCCTTCCCTCTAAACTTATCTCTATCTGCCCCTCCCTATCTCTACCTATATCTGTCTATTTCTCTCACGCACATCTCTCTCTCTCCATCCCTACCTCTCCCTCCATCTCTCCTTACCTCTCTAATTTTATCTCTATCTCCCCTCTCCATCTCTCTACCTACCTCTCCCTCTATAACTCCCTACCATTCTCTCTCCACCTACCTCTCTACCTATATCTCCCCTCTTCCTCTCTCTACATACCTCTCCCTCCATCACTCCCTACCACTCTATCTCTTTCTCTCCCTTCCTCCCTCTCTATCTATCTCTCCTCTCCTTCTCTACCTACCCTTCTCTCTTTATCTCTCCCTACCTCCCTCCCTATCTTTCTATCTCTCCTTGTGCTATCTCTACCTCTCTCTCTGCTTCTATCTATCTAACGCGTCCCTCTTCACCTCTCCATGCCTCCCCTCTCCCTCATACACTCCCTCCTCTCTCTATTTATTTACATATCAACTATCTCTCCCTACCTCTCCCTCTCTCCCTCCTTCCCTCTCAACTTCTCTCTATCTCCCCTCCCTCTCTCTACCTACCTCTCTCTATTGCTCTCTCTCACCTCTCTCTCTCCATCCCTCTCCTTCGCTCTCTGCTTCTCTCTATCTCCCCTTTCCCTCTCTCTCTCTCTCTCTCTCTCTCTCTCTCTCTCTCTCTCTCTCTATATATATATATATATATATATATATATATATATATATATATATCTTCCTCCCTCCCCCATTTTTCTATCTATCCTCTCCCTCTCCCTCTATCTCACCTATATTTCTCCCTCCCTACCTCTCCCTATCTGTCTCCTTCCCTCTCTACTCTCCATCTCCCCTTTCCATCTCTCTACCTACCTCTCCCTCTATCACTCCCTACCACACTCTCCCTAATCCTCTCCTTCCCTCTCTACTTCTCTCTACCTCACCAATCTCTCTTTATACTTCTATCTCACTTATAAATCTTTACCTATCCCTCTCTCTTTGTATCTCTCTCTCTCTAATGTGCACCAAGATGTGATACAAAAAGGGTAGGAAGGTGGGAAGATTGAGAGAGGAGGGAAGGAGAGAGGTAGAGATGGAAAGAGAGATAAAGAGATAGAGATTAGATAGGGAAGGAGAGAGAGGGGTAGGAGGGAGGGATATGTAGCGAGGGAGAGAGAATTGAGATAGACAGAAGTACAGAGGGAGGGGGGAGGAGGGAGGAAGAAGTAAGAAGGAAGAGTGAGGTGAGATACATAGAAGTATAGAGAGGAGGGAGGGAGAGAGAGAGAGAGGGGGGGGGGAGATGGAGAGTCGTATAGAGGGAAGGAGGGAGGGAGGGAGGGAGGGAGAGATAGAGAGATAGAGAAATAGAGAAATAGAGAGTAGAGAAGGATGGACAAGTAGAGAGGTAGTTCTTGAGCTCAAGGGAGATAGATTCAAATAAAGGGATGTAGATATTGAGAGAGAGAATTCTAGAGTAGAAGAGAAAATAATGAGTGGGATAGAGAGAGGGAGAGAGAAAAAGATACAAAAATCTCAAATATCTTGAAACTATTTACATGAAATATAACTTAAAGTATAAGAAGGTAAATGTCCAATATTATACTTAAATGTTTATTTCATGTATATAGTTTGATTGATAGAGAAAGACAAAGACAAGGATAAAGAAAAAAAGAAAGAGAAAGAAAGAAAATGCATTTAAACACTCATCATTCACATTTGGCTAGCACCAAATTTGGCGCTCACCAATAGGCTTGGTATGACCAAGCCTTTGGATCGATCACCCAAGCCATTTGGTGAGTGCCAAATTTGGCACTCATCAAACATGCAATTTGGGTAAAAAATGAATGTAACATCATTTTTGTGTCATATCTTTCTGCACTTACCCATTAGTGTACAAACCAATAAAAGATAGCCAAAATAGGGCTTAAAATAAAAATGGTCATATTGCTACTTATGTAAGAGTATCCTTAGGTGATGAGCACATCTTGCACCACCATAAATAGTTGAATTTAGTTCATTCAAGATCACTTGCTTGTTAACTTATTTTTGTTGATTAGTCAATTATAGTAGAAGCCACTACATCTTATCATAGTGTAGAGTCTTCTTTCACAAAATTTTCAGCATGTTGTATAGTGATGAATAGATGATATATCCATATATTTGAGAGGAATTATATTTAAAGAAGAGTATTTATTTTCATTTTGAACATATTTAGGTCATTATGTCTTGCATAGTTGTATTTTTTTTCCACTTTTGACAAAATAGTATATGTGAAGATGCATTGGACCCTTGAGAACATATGTAGGGAACCATATGAAGCATGGTTATCACTACATATATTTAGTATTTGTTTGTATTGGAAAAAAAATGTTTCATGTGTCCTAGAGCTTGGTTCCACCTTGTCAGTGACATAGATCATCTTCAAGGCTTTAGATTATTTTTTTATAGGGTATGTGATCATTTGAAGAAATCATCCATGGAGAGGGAGAGTTTGCATGAGGGAGAATAAGGTTCCAATATAAAGATCGATAGGGAAGAAGATAATGGTGTAGCATATAGGATAGTGACCCCATAATAGAGTGTCCCACATTTTAGACAAACTGACACATTAAAATCAACATTTTTAACTAGATTTACACCTTTTGTCACCCATAGAAACTAAATAATTATTAAGTTAAAGTTTATGTGAACTAATTATTTTAAAGATTTTATATGTAGATTCTAAATTTGTTTTCAAAAAATAAAAATCAAAATATTTGTGTTTTTCTTGCATAAGTTTTATAAATTATTTTTTAAAAAGTGACATTTATTCCACATAACATAACCTTTTTGTAAAATTAATTTTTATATATAAATATAGATTGACAACATAGTATTCAGCACGCTAATATTTTTCATAAGTTTTTGTTGCGTATTTTATTTTTTCTAAATTTTTGGAGTGATTTTAAATGTAATTTAGACATAGGTTTGTTCCCTATCATATAGAATTTCCTATATATATCCAAAATATCTTTTTATTTGTTGAAACAAGGACATCAATATCTAGTGTGGAATTTTTTTAAAAATATTTACTTTTCTATTTTTCCACATGTATGGAATAGAGACCTTGATGTCTGGTCAAAAAACCTATGTTCACTAGAAACTTGAAAATAAATATAATAATTAAATTAAATATATCAAAAAAGCATAGTTTTCAGAAATTTTACTTTGAGGACTATGATCTTACAAATTATCTTGTCATATCGATTCCATTTTCTATTCCAAACTAATGTTTGAAATAAAAATTTTAAAGGAAAGTTTACACACCAAAGTCGAAAGGACCATTAAAGGACCTTTATTCGAAGGACCTTCAAATGAAGGTGACTTTGTTTGAAGTTACCATGGACCTCTATTTGAAGGAATATTTGAATGAAGGTGCTTTCTATGGTCTCAAAATATATTAAAATATTACAAATTTGAATAAGCTTTGGATGAAAGTAACCCTTCATTTGGATGTAATTGTGTAAACACCTTTGAACAATGGTATCTTCATTTAAATAAATACCCTTGAATGAATGTGTTTACTAAAAAAATTCTCCCCAACTATGAAATTTTCTAATGTCTATAAGTGGGACACACTATTGTGGGCCTACCCAATAAAGTTAGATTTTTATCTAGTTTGTGTTATTATAGTTATTAATCAAATCATTGTAGCCTAACATGTAAGGATATTGTTGGTTGTTTTTAGTTCCCAAGTTGTTCTTAGGAGTAACCCATAGAATTGCCACTTCTAATGCTTAATTACTCTGAGGGATTGACCAACTACTAGGAGAAAGTTGAATTAACTTTCCCTCTGCACTTTAGGCTCTGGAAGACCCGAGAAGGTGATCCCTTACATTATTATAAAATATCTCCTTTCTATTTATCCTGAATACTGTAATAAGAAGATATGCTCTCAATAGATTTGTTTGATGATTATGAAAAACTCAAAGACTAGGCTAGATCCTTCAAGGATTTACATAATTTATTGCAAGAGAACATAAAAAATAATATTAAGCACACACATAACTTAAACTAAAAGTGAAATTTATGATGTTCACTTAAGTATGCGATCAAGTAGATTGTATTGAACACAGTTTCAACATATTGGTACCTTAACCTAGGGCACGAAGACAATATTAATGTAACGGAAATGTATATAACAATAATTTTCTTCAAACATCATTAAGCTTTGTAGTAATGCCTTACACTACTACTCTCAATATTCCATCCCAACTATACTTACAAATCCCTACATACACATATACAGCACAACATCTCTGTTAAAGCATTTACTCTACTCTTTGAGAAAAAGTTATAATAGAAATATTCAACACAAGAAAGACTATGAAGATGAAGAAAATAATCCTTGATCATTTTATTCATAAATTGTAAGCCGCATATATATAAGAGACAATTGGACTAAAAAAATTATTTTGTATATTCATGAATTGATGCTAGTAATGTTACATTAAATTTGCAAATGACATACAATCCTATTTCAGACAAATGACCTGGACTCAAAGAATAGACTTAATTACAATTTCTTTGCAATACGAAATTTGTCCAAGATCTAGTGCAAATGACCTTGAATTCCCTTTTATAAAAACAAGGGAACACATTAATCTTCAGACCAAGTACACGTCACATATTCATTTGACACAGAATTACAATTCAAAATAGGAAGTTCCATAAAGGACAAAAGTTATTATCTATATAGTTGTAGAAGATTCCCCTTGCTCTCCAAAAAGTGCTCATTGTAGAAAGTAGCTTGTACTTGCACTAATTTTTCTTTTTTCTTCATTTTTTTGTATTCTAAAAATTTGGGAACTGAAGAAATGCAAAAATGGACAAAAAAGGTGGGGTCCATGGACAAAAAAGATGGGGTCCACCACGATAGATAATAGGGAATAAGGCTCAATCTATGTATTTCTTGAGCCAAGAGTTATACTATTCTTCAAATGGTCAACTAAACCCAAGTAATTTTTGCTCTTTGACATTATGTGCATTATACTTGGCATCTATAATTGTTTTAGCCTCTCTAGCAAACGTGTCCATATTCATCTCCATTTTGAATAGATCATCAATTGAATTTCTAGTACATGGAAAATTATTGAAGTCATACTTCACTTGAGGTGTGTTTTTTTCCATGTATAATGTTTATATGTAAATTTTCTATACAATTGATTTGGTCTATTTTTTGGTTTGTCTAGTATTTTGGTATGTTTTTTTATTGCTTTTTGGTTTGCTTCATCAAAGGTTTTTGTGATCTCACCTTGTTTTGTCAAAATAAGTGTTCCCAAGTAGAGCCACTAGTAGGACTTGTAAAAAAGAATTGGTTCCAAGTCCTTGTCTTATATTCTGAGCTTTTGATTGAGTTTCAATGGTTAGGGCTGGTCAGATTGTGTTTAGTGTTTTTCTTCATAGCTTAAACCCTACAAAAACCTAACTCTTGAGCACCTTTGATCCCTTGGTCTAATTCCTTATTGACGTGTTGAGTCGATTTACAGTTATATAAGTCACAACCTAAGTTTCATTAAGTCATTAGTCAACCAGCCTCTTTACCTTGGAATACTGATCGGTCCATCTCTCTTAATTTTCATGAAGTCACTTTATGCAAGCTTTTATAATATTACCTACGAACCATTGGGAATATATTTTGCACTATCAAAATATTTGATACAAAACTCCTAAGTCTGAAATATTTATTCACCTTATTAAGCCTTGTTCACTCATCTACCTAGGCTATGTTACCTCTTTAAAATAAATTAGCGAGCACATGCTAAAATCCTTCACTTAAGTTCCTTACCCCTATTCCACTCAAGCCATGTGGTGTCCAAGGCATCACAGTTTTAGGTTAGCAATATGAAAAGAAAAGTGCGATGTGGGATGGAGTATAAGGAAATAACGAGAAATCATATGCTAAAGGAATATTCTGGGGACAAGTGTTCATCTCCTAGTGCATCACAAGCGCTGTGGAAGGAGGAAAGCACATTATGCGTTGGGTGCTTGGGATTGCAACTTCATTAAAGATTATTTAAGATTATTTGAAAGATAAATACGACGTGAACACGTGACACGAGCGTCGAGTTCCTGCCGATGAGCAGAAAGCATTTAGATGAAAAAGAGAGTGAGGGAAAAATGTAATGAATAAAATTAGAATTTGTATTAAATCTTCATAAGTTCAGCCACTAAAGATAAGCAAAAACATGGGTTTCCTACCAAAATTAATAGTGGGAGATGCAACCTCAAGAAAGGAGCAAAAATGTCTCAAGTTTATCTTGACATGTCTTACATACTTTTCCTTCGTAGCATTGACTGTATATGGGGCAAGCCCCTTATGTCTTTATGATTTATTACTTATGCAAAATTGGTGGATGTTATATTCATCCTTATTCTGAATTTTCACCTGACGTGCCAAAAAACAGCCTAAAATCTTGAAATTGTACACTAATTGTTTGACTAAAAAAAACCCAAAGATTGAAAAAAACTATATTGAAAATTGGTATTGTGATTGATTTTAATTGTGTCTGTGTGACCAAATATGTCTATTACAGACTTTCTGACAGAATGCCTCAAAGAATGGAGAAACCAATATTACATTGCCCACAAACTATTCAACAAGACATCTTAAATAAAAATAACCCAATATTAGATTTCATACACAACTGTTGAGCAAATGTTGCATTGAAAAGCATGAATAATAACACTGTGCATTAGAGAGTCCAGTGCTTTGTCTCCCAGTTAAGAGGATATTCTATATTAGATTGCACAATATTCTATTTTTAAAAATGTCAGAAATAACAGAAAAATTGGTGATATATAAGTCATTCAAAACATCAAACAAATAACTTCTCATTTTTATCAAGGTTTTCCATGAGCTTTTTTCTACAAAAGTTTCATGCTTTGTCCCCCAATGCAAAGCATGCAACATTTCAGAGATAGATTGCATACAAACCGCTTGACAAAATGGCTCTTAGAAAAAAAGACAAATAACAATATGCATTGTACAAGAACCCAATGTTTTGCATCTCAATATAACAATTTAGATGTTTTGGTGAGCTAGTGTCGTCCAGGGCTCGAACACTTGCACTGCTTATTACATTTGTTTGGGTTCAAGCCCAAAGCCAAAAAAGATCATCACCCCTTTGTTACTTAGATTACATACAAACCGCTTGACAAAATGTTCTTAGAAAAAAACACAAATAACAATTTGCATTGTACGAAAACCCAATGCTTTGCATCTCAGATTCTCAATACAACAATTTAGATGTTTTGATTTTGAACTAGTGGCGACGAGGGCTCAAACACTTGCACTAGCTGTTCATGTGCAAATATACTTGATTCTTGAAGAAGAGACTGCAGGGTGAGAATTTCGAATCATTTATCTCTTTTCTTTCCACTAAAGTTTGATTCTTCAAATGTCTGTATAAAGTATGCCAATTGCATGAATCTGTCTAATTTATGCTGAAAAGCAAGTGACCTTTGCAACCATTTCATTGCAATAATGTTGTTGCCAGAGATGTGCACAATTGCAATCATGTGATGTGTAATTCATATGCAATGTTTCGCATAGTACATTACTCAGATTTGCTTATAAGCAAGTGAATATTAGGACTGTTGTGCTGAATAGATAAAAACAGGAACGGAGAAATATACTTAAATTATACACTCTGATCGATGTACAAAGCAAAACATTGCATATGGATTCCATATCAGGTGTTTGTAATTATCCATAACTCTGATTGCAAAAGTAACTTGCTTTTGGCCAAAAAATAGTTTCATGTTTATGAATTACATACTCATCTGTCTATTTAGTAACTTAGATTGTTGAACCAGGCTTCTCCTTTATTTCTCACAACTCTTCCAAGGCATAATTTTTACACACATTGGAAGACTTAAAATTCATTGGAAAGAAAAGAGACGAATGATGCGAGATTCTAACCTTCCAGTTTCTTGTTCAACAACCAAGAATATTTGCAGTCATAAAGATCTTTGCCTCCAACACCAACTGCAAGCAATGGTTCCTGTCACAGGAACAAATTAGACAAATGATCACAAACCATGACATATAATATGTTATTCGTAAACATGAAACATATGATTTCTAACAAGTTTCCTAATTTTCTTAAACAAAAATGATTTATAGAGCTACTCACACGAATAGAAAAAGAGATAAATGTTAATTTTCAAATATAAAAAATAAGTTTTACAATTCAGACTATACAAATAGAAAGTAATATATTAAAATAAAAAAATGCGATTGGCCAATGCTGCATACCAAATGCATATCGAACGAATGCAATAGCAACCTTTACGGTAAGAACTAATAAATGTTAATTTTTAAATATTAAAAATAAGCTCCTAAATTCAGACTATACAAATACAAAGGCATATATTTAACAATTGCAAATGTAAGCTGCGTATCAGCAGTTTACAATAATTTGTCGACATTAAAAATAGCTAAAAGTATTTGGTAATAATTTTAGTCTAACAAATAAGGGTTTTTTACTTCTTTGTATTACCTTTGCTTCTCTTTGTTTAATTTATAATTCATCAGCATTGGGAAACTTTAATCTAAGCGTGCATGCAGATAGATTTCAGTATTCTTTTATTATAATTATCAGTTTGCCTATATCGCTCTATTGCATTTAATTAGCAAGTATGAAACTCTAGGCTATCAAAAACAGTTAGATCTAAATCAAATATCAACTTGTAACCTTCTGAAAACTAATTCTACTTCATTTGCATCAACTGGAACAAATATATTGACTGATAGACAAGCTGGAAACAAAATTTCAGACTTAGAGTAAGACACTGTATAGATTTATGGATAGCAGGTGTAGGCAATGATGATGAAAATCAGACTTACAACATGGCAACTACTGCAGATCCAATGTTTGTAGAAACCTCTAATGACACAAAATGAAATAAAGGTGCCAAAGTGTTGGTATAAAATACATACTCAATTGACAGCACTTGGTTGAATATCGTCAAATCCTCAAAAATGGATAGAGAAAAGTATCAGACTTAACCTGATTATTACCAGCATTCACACAGAAAAAAAAGAACCATACAACACGAATCCTTGAGATCATAGATGCAAGACTCGCCAAAAACTCGCGAGTTTTTTGGCCTGGCGAGTTTTCCAAGCAATTGTACGCCTGGAAAACTCGCTGTACATTCTAGAAAAACTCGCCAACTGGCGAGTTTTCCAAGCAATTGTACGCCTGGAAAACTCGCCGTACATTCTAAAAAAACTCGCCGTACTTTTGGCGAATTTTTCTAGAATGTACAGCGAGTTTTTTTAAAAAACCTGCGCAACCATTCACATGCCCAGGCAGCCGCTAAAAAGTGATTTCAAGTTTCTTTTTTTCATTCATTCTCATTCCACACTCAACAAAAAACATCTCCAACGCATTGTGCACTCATTTGCAGCAATTTTACATCCAAAAGACAAGATTTGAAGGGCATTTACATCGAATTTAGAAGGCAAATCTGATTTCCAGGTAGGGTTTCTCATTTTTTTTATTCTTTCTTTTTTAAAAAAAAATTCTTCATTCTTGTTGGTTCTATATTTAAAAATCATTTGAATGTAGTGTGAAAATAATTTAAATGCATTTAGATTCATGAAAACAAGATTTTTTTATGAATTTTTCTCATTTTTTTACATATTTTGCTGATTTTTTCATTTTTATTAAATTTTTTTTACATCCAAAAGACAAGATTTGAAGGGCATTTACATCGAATTTAGAAGGCAAATCTGATTTCCAGGTAGGGTTTCTCATTTTTTTATTCTTTCTTTTTTAAAAAAAATTTCTTCATTCTTGTTGGTTCTATATTTAAAAATCATTTGAATGTAGTGTGAAAATAATTTAAATGCATTTAGATTCATGAAAACAAGATTTTTTTATGAATTTTTCAAATGTGAAAATAATTTAAATGCATTTAGATTCATGAAAACAAGATTTTTTTATGAATTTTTCTCATTTTTTTACATATTTTGCTGATTTTTTCATTTTTATTAAATTTTCTTAAAACCCTAGTTTTTTTTTTGTTTTGAATCCTCTTTTTTGTTGAATAACATGCTTGCAATCTTTTAGATTAGCTTAATTTTTTACTAGTTTGAAGTAATTTTCAGATTTTTACATTTTTTCACATTTTTTTGAAACCCTACTTATTATTTTTTTTTTAAATCCAATTTTTTTGTTATAAAAATGTTTAGAATCTAGTGATAGATTTTTAGTAATTTAAACTTAAAGTAATCTCATTTGATTTAATCTAATTTAGCTTGTTTTTAAATTTTCTATCAAAAACTAACAAATTGTGCTTTGACTTTCACTTTGTGTAGGTTAATAATTAATTGATAATGGCTTCTGAACCTGCTTCTGCCTCAGGCTCTATCCCATCCGTGCATGCAGGATTTGTAGGCAAACGTCCTCCAGGAGCTAGAGATTCTGCATGGAAGTATGCTTATCTAGGACCCATACCTGGCACAGTATATTGCATTCAATGTAAAAAAGTATATCGTGGAGGCATCAATCGCCTCAAGTACCACCTTGCAGGCATCCCTCAACGTGATGCTAAGGAATGTCCTAAAACCACAGAAGAAATAAAAAGACATATGAATGCCATACTTTCAGCTGCAGAAGAAAAAAAAGTGCAAAGAGAGAAGGCAAGAGCAACAATGCAAGCAGCCATTGCCTCTTCTCAAGGTGCTCCAATTGAGTCAGATGATGATTATGATGTTACTCAGGAGATAGTGGGTTCTCTTCGTGGCCCACGTGTGCGAAGGTAAGGCAATCTATTAACGCCTCGACCTCCATCCCTTCATCTTCCTCTAGTAGAGCACCAGGGGTAGGGGCAACTGCAGGACCTACACGGTTGGATAGTTATTTTGTGCCTAGAAACACACCTAGTGCACAACCTTCCTTAGAGGCGACTAGATGGAATAGGGAGGTGCATGAGCAAGCAGACATTGCTTGTGTAGATTTTAGGTATTTTAACAATATCCCTTTCAATGTGGCGAGTTCTCCTTATTGGTAGAATTTGGTCACCGCATTGACAGTTGCAGGAAAAGGCTACAAGGCGCCTTCTCGCATGGACTTGAGTGGGAGGTTAGTTTATGTTCTTTAATTTATGTTTTTTAAGTTTAATTTATAATTTTATGATGAATTTAAGCTATTTTTTTTGTTTACAAATTAAAATTGTGTACTTAATTTCACTTTGTACTTGTAGGTTGCTTGCTAATGCAACTGAAAGGGCAAGGGCAGCAGTAGAGGAGCAAAAAGAAAAATGGCAAAAATATGGCTGCTCTATTCTTTCTGATGGGTGGACGGATGGAAAAAACCGTACCATCATTAATTTCTTGGTTGCATGCAAAGAAGAGGTGGTGTTCTTAAAATCAATTGATGCCTCCCACATTGTAAAAAGTGCAGAAAATTTGGCTAAGATGTTGGAGGAAGTTTGCATGGAGGTGGGGATTGCAAATGTTGTGCAAATCATAACTGATAATGCAGCAGCATATGTGGCAGCAGGAAGACTCCTCCAAGATAGACACCCCTCAATTTTTTGGACACCATGTGCAGCCCATGTCCTTGACCTTCTTTTGGAGGACATAGGAAAACTAGATTGGGTCACACCAGTTGTAGAGGACGCGAGGAGGGATCACTAAATATATCTACAATCACCCTTGGGTTCTTCGCTTGATGAGGGAGCACACCCATGGGAAAGAATTGGTGAGGCCAGGTGTCACAAGGTTTGCAACGATTTTCTTAACGTTGCAAAGCATTCTTAGTTCTTTGACTTCTTTAAAACAAATGTTTGTGAGTCAACCATGGATGGACTCAACCTATTCGAAGAAGCCTGAAGGAGATAAGGTGTCAAAAATTGTGTTTGATACCCAATTTGCACAAAGGGCAGCAGAGATTGTGAAGGTAACTTCAATTTCAAAACTTTGAATTTGAATTCAAATTGAATAAAATTTTTTAATGTCTTTCATTGTAAATTTGAAACTCTAATCTTTTTGCATTTTTATATTGTAATTTGTAGGTGTCAGAGCCCTTGGTTAGAGTGCTCCGCTTGGTGGATGGGGATAAAATCCCAATGGGATATCTTTATGAGGCCATGGATAGGGCCAAGGAGGCTATAAGAAATTATTATAAAGGGGACAGCCTCAAATTTGATCCCATTTGGGAGATTATTGACAGGAGGTGGAACCATCAACTCCACCAACCCCTCCATGCAGCAGGGTACTTCTTGAACCCTCATTTCTTCCATTCAAGCACCTACTCAGATCCTACTGGAGAGGTTATGGAGGGCCTCATGAAGTGCATTCAAAGGATGTCACCTGACCTTGATGCGGGAGACCTCATTGTTAATGAAATCCAAAGTTATAGAGAAAAAAGGGGTGCACTCTTCTCTTTAGAGCTAGCAAAGAGAGCAATACACAATCAGCCACCAGGTATAAAATTTGAAATTTACAAGTTACAAATATTGATAATTTGATAAAATATGTTTTCAACTTTTGAGTTTTGACTTTCCTTTCTAAGTTTCTAAGTTCTCTTGTAACTCTTAATTTGTTTTTTGTAGATGTTTGGTGGTCAAATTGGGGTGGAAATACCCCACATCTCCAACAATTTTCCCTCCGTGTCTTATCACAGCCTTGTAGTTCGTCCAATTGTGAGCGTAATTGGAGTTTGTTTGAGGCCATCCATACAAAGAAAAGGAACAAACTAGCTCAAAAACGCCTGAATGACCTTGTATATGTGCAATATAATCTTCGGTTGCGCACAAAACAGGTTAAGGAAATATCAGATGATCCAATTGATTTGGATGAGATAGATCCATACAATGATTGGACAGGGCAAGATGATCGACCTTCATTGTTTTCCGAGGATGAGATCTATGACTTTGAGCTACAAGCAATGGAGGGGGGTGGATTTGCATTCTCATTGGATGACATTGAGGATGACCCTGAGGAGGAGTCATTGGCAGTGCCAGAGCCACCAGCAGTAGCCTCTACATCCAGGATGGAGGTTGAGCAGCCACAGCAGATGCCTACGACTACACCCTCTCCCGTAGTGAGAAGTACTAGACATGGGAAGAGGAAGATGTGAATTTGTAAAAGCTGAAATATATTAATGTTGTATTTACTTTCAGTTTTACAAAAATTATTCGCTATTTTCATTTTGTTTCATACTATCAGTATCAGCGGATTGAGCATTCCACATGGGGATGCGATTTTGTATCTAATTTTCTTTCAAATCAATCAAATATAACTAGATTCAGCTTGTTTCTTCTATTTACTCATTTTATTGACTCATTGGATGCATCTTATCTTTGAATTTTGCAAAAAAAAAATTGCAAGCATCAACATTTGAAAATTTCTGACCATTTTGTTTACATTTTCCATGTTACTTTAAGAAACCAAATACTATGCAACCAAGTTCAAGCATAGTTACTTTATTTATATCCATCTAAATATTAAAAAATTGCACGAGTGAAATGTCTTGAACAATGTCTACAACCTAAATTATAAATATTATGAAAGATATACAATAGACATTTTGAAAAAAAATAACCACCATATTGATTTTTCTTATATTTATAAGTACTATATTGAATCAGTGCTTAGAGTAGAAATTTCCTTAGTTTTGTTTAAAATAAAACTAACACTCTGGCATCTTAGACAAAGATTTCCCCTTGTTTGATAAATTTTAAATAGATGAATTTATAAATAAGGAAAAAGAAAAAGATACACACAAAAATATACATTTCTATATCCACATGCATATAGAAAGACACACAAAGAAAGAGACAAACATATTTACACACATGCATGCATATAGAAATACACACATAAACAATCATTGGAGTAAATGTTTGTATTGTGTACTCTTACACAGACAGGAGTGGTGTGTTTTGAAGGGGCTGCTATGGAGGCTTACTGGAACCACCAGTTGTTGCTCCAAGCTCGTGGGCACTCATACAAAGACGCTGGCAAAGACTCAAATGGATAGATGAGCTTAAAAGATGAGGAAAATTTGAGACTTGCTTGAATTCATGCTGAAAGGGCAGGCAGATTTGGGAGCTTATTCTTGGGACTTTATTCAAGTGTCAACACTGGAGGTGTTTGAGACAGCACTTCACTCATCTTTTGGAGCTGTGGGAGGACATAGAGACTGCAGTTCTTACTCTTATAACTTTGAGCTGTGGTTGCTAACTAGAGTTGTATTTAATGTTTATTTGTGTCCTTTGAATTGTGGAGGTGAAGGGCAGCAATTTCTTGCTGTTCTTGTGCAGTCATTCTTGCCTTATTTGCATTACAGTTGCTGTTGTTCATATTCAGACATTTTTAGCATGATAGTTGCAGCTGTCCATGCTCAGAATATTATATTTTGTGGCTGTTGCTGCTCTTCACGTTCAGAACTTTTTAGCATTTTAGTTGCTGTTGTTTATGCCTTGTAGTTGTAGCTGCTCAGATCATTTTTCCTGTTGATGTCATTATTTTTTTTCTTATTCCAATAAAAAAGAAAGCATACATTTTGTATACATAGGTACTTGGGAAATTACATGTTACTTCTAATCTTATACAATAATAATCGGAATACAACTAAAATATATTCATTCTATTAGTCATAGAACCATTCGATCTTTTCTAAATCAGTCACCGAGAATATCGGATTAGTAATATGAATATATCTAGTTGTTTTCTTTTTCAAATTGAAAATACACCAAACAATAAAACAAAGTATTTAGTTCCAAAATCATAGAATTATTCATTGGTTTAATACTGCCAATAATACAAGCTACTATATGGTATTTTCCATAACTTCTTGTTTCAAACTCTCTTAACTAGCATAAGTCATATAATACAAGATAATGAGTAAACATTTTTAACACTTGACAAGGTCGAGTTACATATATAATTTGAGAATTGTCATACCAAACATAATACTATATGCTATCATGATTCTCATAAATTAGAAACAAAATATGTCTACAAAAAAATTATTTCTTATACTAGTCTATTGTCTAGGTGTTGGCATAACTGAAGCAAAGAAAATTAAAAAGG
The DNA here is from genome assembly GCA_007258455.2 of Sequoia sempervirens. Lineage (NCBI taxonomy): Eukaryota > Viridiplantae > Streptophyta > Pinopsida > Cupressales > Cupressaceae > Sequoia > Sequoia sempervirens. The sequence goes on from VDFB02281492.1 coordinate 715,456,337, forward strand.
TTGGTTCTTATTCTCAACAAAATAACTCAATATATATTCCTTGAAGGAGATATAAAAAAACTAATTGTATTGGCTAGCTAGGTTTGACGCTAATATAACCAAGATGCTGCCAATTATGTGACAACATCAATCACAACAATATGGCCCACAACCGTTATATAACAGGGAACACAACCAAAATATTGTATTTTTCATAAAACATCAAACACATAACACTGACATTATTGTTATGTCATGGAGGACAAAACCTTGTTGATTCTATTATAACCTCAAACACAACCAATTTAAAGTGGTTGGGCTGATATTATGACAATTTACTATCATTTAAAAAATGATGAAAAAGGATCTAGTCCTTCAAAGGTATAAAATATGATGCATTAAATACCAAATCCAGGAAAACAAAAATCCTTTCACATCCACATCTTACTAATCTTGTTCATGGAATGGATTTTTAATTTACAGACCTTTTCCTTTGTAAGGATATTCCATTATAGTTTTAGATCGACCTTACACAGAAAAAAGGAAAGCGATTGGGTAAAAGGTGCAGGCGCAGGCGCACTACACAAATACTAGTAGAATAAGAAATGTAAATGTTGATCAATACTAATGAGACACAATAATGTTTTGAAATTGAAAAAATATCGTATCCAACACACTAGATGTACTATATCCAAATTAACAAGGCCATATTCAACTAAGCCCAAGAATTTTCAAAAACGGGGGATTTCAACAAATTAAAAAATAAAGAAAAACCTTAAAAATAAAAAGAAAGCATATAGAAAATGCTTTAAAACAATAAACATTTATAATTTTGTAAACAAGGCCACGAGCAAAATAACTAAGAAATTTAGATACAACTTTTAGTACAAACAAAATAATGAAGAGAAAAACACACCTGAATTGGAGGCAAATATTAAGAATTCTCTATATTTGTTGGACCTGCTCTACCCTCTTCTGTGGATCCTTACATCCAAACCTGCATCCATGGGTGGGTAAGGAATTAAATTAAAAATTTCAAAGCTAAAATGGACAGCCCAAAATCTAATGGTTAATTCTCCATACTGCAAACAAATTTCAAAGAGGGCAGAATCATTCACCTGGAATAAGAGGCTGATATGCAGAACTACCTATTGTTGTTTGTCCGCTACAGACTTTACAAAAAACTATGTACCCAATTAGATTTTGAATGTAAAAATGTATTACCCCAAAAATTCATTGGTTAATAATTAAATTGCAAATAAAATTTAAACTGGATAGAGAACCTTGCCCAGTATTAAAGGAAACTATGAAGAATCTATATATCTGTTAAGCCTGCTCTGCTCTGCTCTGTTCAAACCTGCACCCACAAATTGTTAACCTGCTCAACGCCATTCACAAAAGATCAAGACATAATCCTCAAATTTCCAGATAGGGCTACCATAGTTCTTATCTTAATTTGAGTTTTAGCAGGTGAAGCTCATTGATCAAATGGCAATCCACATTTTCAAGTGTATATAGATATTCTTCAACAGCAAAAGGTTAAGGGATAGTCAAGTTTGCCAAAAGCCAAGGGAACCAAGTAACCCCAAAATTAATTCTGCTCGTTGGAGAAACCAACTGAAAAAGAGAGGAAATGAATTTCTGAAGAAGTAGGAGACTACTAGAACCATCTTAATTGGAAATATGCAACAAAGTTGTGTGCCCTGGAGGAAGAGGGCAAAATAATATGGGTGCAACTTATGGAAAATGATCTATGACTATTACAGTACAAATTCTATGATGAGGTTTCACTTGCTATGTGAAAAAGCACATGGTAGTACCAACGGCATGGAGGCAAACAATTAGAGCCAACAAATGAAATGAAATGCTGAAATATTTAATTGATAAGCAATCAAACAAAGCTAAGGCAGAGCGGAATTGGAAAAGAGACAAAGAGCCATTTAGAGTATGGATCGATGCAGATCCACTCCAAATGCACAAGCAACTCTAGTTCGTTCCCAATAATAAGTGGAACTCAAGTAAATTCCAAATCAAGAAGAAGTTGCATAAAGAAAATTGGATAACCAATAGCTTGGATTATAACATATTATGGATGGGTTGTAAGAAACAGAAACCAAATAATCAAATCAATAGCAAAAAAAAAAAAGAGAAGCAAGGTGTTAGTGTCTTGACCATATTAACAAATTTTAAAAAATTTGCAAGGGGTTAAGTTGCAATGGTATTTAGACTCACCACTAGAAGCATAATTAGAGATTGAGAATGATAATGAATGACACTTGTATAAATATGATTTGGGTTTAAATCTCTCACCAATATAAGGTGACCCATAATTTTAGTACAGGAGAGGCTAATCACCGAGAGAAAGAAAATTGTAAACTCACCTAAGAATGACAAAACTACATAATATTCTAGAAATATTTTGGTGAGCTCCACGCTTAAATTTAAGATAAACAAAACATGCCAGCCACAGGATAGGCGAAAAATAAAATTCATCTGAAAGGCTTATCACTCGAGGGCTAAAATAATTCTATCAAACTATCATAAAGATTCAACCTAAAAAGACATGATCAAATATTAAGAAGTTCTATACTTTTGAGAGTCCCAAAAGAAAAGTCAAAGCACAATTCTGTCAAAATCCCAAAGAGGGTCAACCTGAAAAGATTCATAAATAATGTAAAGCTCTATACTTTGAGGGTCCTAAAAGAACATTCAAAGCACAAAACACAAATTCTGCCAAAATGTCCAAATAGAATAGGCACATTGAAAATCATAGAATCCCTTCAATTCAAGGCCCTGAAACTAAAATGACGTCTAATACCAAAAAAAATACCCAACTAACATAGGAAGTTTAAAGAATACTATGAAGTCTACAATTAGAAAAGCTCCAGAGCAGAAATTTTGAAGACCTGTCGGCTGCCATTTGAAGGTTGAAAGATCCCAAACACACATTTTATCGCAATGGGAAAAAACCCTACCAAAAATAGGCCAAATCTGTCGATTTCTATAGGAATCTTCATATACGCCAAACCATCATAGGCAATGCGACCAATATTTCCACTCAACCCTGTGCTCTTGAATGGTTGTAAACCCTACAGTGTTATAAACCCATTGAAAAACAAATAAAGTGAGCATCACAGACACAAGGGATCGGATGAATTGGAGTCAACATACTCAAAACCGTAAATATTTTGAAAACCTAGGAACTGAAACTGTTAAGAAACCTTACTTCAAATTTCAAACCATACACCAGGTCAGCAACAAATTTCTGTCATCAAAATTAGACGGATTTGGTATTGGAAGCAACAGACTCAAAACCGCAAATATTTTAAAAACCCAGATCATGTTTGAAACTTCTGTTACAAGCCAATAATATTTTCCTCACAGAGACAAATTAAGGAATGTTATGCAACCAAAAAAAACTACTGCACAACTGAAATTGCTATTGAAACCCACCTCAGACTCGAGAGCACCGATATTCAGTGGAAAACCATGTGTGCTCACCTGTGTAAAGATTTTGAGTACGCACGGAATGTATAAAAAAAGTCAATTTTCCCCGGACTCCACAATAGATGAACTAAAGTGCTGCTTCCACCGCTCACCTCAAGTTACATGCAAAAAATAAGTTACTTGCAGAATTAACAGTAAACAACTAGCTGCACTTTAATTTGTATTAAATAATCAAAGTACACTGACCAGCATAGCCATCCAGCGGTTCCAGCAGCTTCTTTTCCAGTTAGATGTCATTTAATGCATTAATGAATTTTGTACCCCAGTGTCAGTTTTAATCTTTCATTTTTTATTTAATTAATTTATGCCTTCCTATTTTTCTGATTTTTTTAAACAAAAAATGATTTATAGAACTACTCACACGAATAGAAAAAGAGATAAATGTTATTTTTCAAATCTAAAAAATAAGTTTTAAAATTCACACTATATAAACAAAAAGTAATATGTTAAAATAAGAAAATGTGATTGGTTGATGCTGTATACCAAATGCATTTTGAACGAATGCAATAGTAACCTGCCTTGGGAGGAACTAATAAAGATCACAATAATCGTCGATCTTGTTTTAAAACAATTTGATGGCGGGTTGGCGGAATGAAATATTTTACTCGCACGAGCGTCAACATGCATTAATGACGTATTTTCTATACTTCTAAGGTGATAAAGTAGTGAATTGCCTTATTTTTACTATTTTCACAAGTGAACTCAAGCATTATGTGAGAGGAGATCCGAGCAAGTGAAATCAAGCAAAGCAAAAAGCTAGGGTTTCTCGGGTAAGTTTGTAATTTATTATCCTTACGAGAAAGAACTTGGCTACTTGTGAAAGCATAAGGGATTGTAATTTTTTTTTTTTAGGGTAATTTAGGTAATTTGTGGTTTATGTGTTGCATTTTCAAAGGAGAATTGTTAAAACTTAAGTTTCTTAGAGTGCATTTATAGAATCATGTAAATTTTGAGTTCGAGTTTTAAAACCCTAAGAAGTTATTCAATTATTGCAAAACCCTAGAAGATTTTATTGATGTTTTGAAACCTTAGTCTACTTGAATTCTACTAAAATGAGTTGAATAAGTGGAAGCTCTAAAAAGCCTAAATCTAAGAGGTTAAGAGAGATTTAGCCTAGTTTATGGAAGATGGACTTATAGAGCTCAATTCCCTGATGTGAGAACTATTGGTCAACATGCCACAGGTGAAGGGATCCTAACTGATCACTTGCAATATGTTACAAAAGCAATCAGGGATGTTAGAGTTCCCCAAAGTGGCTAGAGGATATTTGATTATGCTTTCAGAAGGGAAAATAATCCTTGTCCATCAAATAACATGAACATCAATTTTAGGCAAGATAATTGTGCCAAATATGTTTTTAGATGTTAATTCAATAAAAGAACTAGTAGAGTGTCATGATCCAAATGAAAGGGCAATCAAGAGTAGGAAGGGTGCACCCCTCCTTGATATCACAAGGCAGCAAATTGTAAGAACTTTTGTTCTAAACCCTTCTGCCACAATATCAATCCATTTAAGCTCACTATGTAAGGGATATGAGAAAGATAAATATGGTTATAGAAACCACTAGCTACCTAAACATAGGAGAAGAGACACTGGAATGAATAGGGTGAGGTTTTCTCCCAAGGAAGTAGAGCCCTTCAACTGTGATGGGTTTGAAGATTACTTCAAAATCACATATTATGGATTGTGTCAAGTATTGGGCAAGAATTATGATTTGAGAATGCCAGTATACTTGATGATGTTGGCTCTTGATATTCAACAAAAGGATGTCAATAGGGACTTTGAATATGCAGCATATTTGGCTAAGGTAATTCATAAGCACTTAACCGATTTGAGGAAGCTAGATGCTCCTCTATACTTTAGACATTATTCATTACTGATGCACATGATTCTATGTAGTGGGGAGAAGGCTTGGAAAAAGTTTATGGACTTGAGAATAGAAGAATATAAAGACAGAGGATTGCTAGTGTAGATGTGGACCCACATTTGGAACCAAAATTGTAGTGAGTCCAATTATGTTTTCTTTCAAAATGGATTGGTCCAAGGAATTTTGGGAAATCTTAATTGTAGGCCTACTAAAAGGGTTTCCATGAATATCAAGAAAATTTTAAGTCTAATACAATTCAATCCACAAATGAAGATGCATCACAATTGGGGTGATTGGTACTTGCATAGTAATTCTATAGTTTTTAGTTTATGGCGAATCTATGTAGCCTCATTGTTTACCTGTTTATGTACCTGAAAGACTTTATTTCATGGATATTATGTAGAAAATGGATAATATGGATAAAAACAATTTTAGGTTGGCCAAGAAGGGATTATTTATCCCTGGGTAGTTTAGATTCCCTCATTTCACTGTTACATCAAAGGAAGGATTGGATAATTTCTCCACTATTTTGAAGAATCTAAACATGAGGTTTGAAAAGGGTAGAAATTGTGATCTAGAAGGTTTCATAGATGTAAAGAGAAGAGAAAGAGGAAGATCTAGTTACCAACATATTTTTCTTTTCACCGAGGATTCTATTAGGAAATTGTCAACAAATGCAGATGTGAAGGATAGAAAACAAACTTGGCTCCATATTACTGAGATTGAAGACAAAATATTTAAAGTAAATTCATACTATGTGAGTCTATTTTCTCAAATTGTAGACCCGGGCTATAAGAAAGCAATGAAAATGTTGGAAGGATATGATGATAGGAGATTTATGAATATGATTGTGCTAGCAAAGGAAACAAGGAAGAAAAAAGAAGAATAGATGGAAAAACTGTAGAGTATGCCAGCTCAATCATTTGCTTATGCTACATCTATCCAACCAATAGATATAGAAGATCAACCAATGGTTAATCCACTTGTTGAATACTCTAAGGAGATAGGGGATGGAAACACTATGGAGGAAAAATTAGCAAATCATATTCTTGGAGAAGAAGAGGTTCACCAAAGGTTCCCTTCCCCTAATGTTAGAGATGAGATGGATGACTTTAGGCTACAAAAAATGATGATTACTAATGCATATGAAGAAAATCATCCAGCTGAGGACATAAGGCTGAAATCCTATGAAGAATTCATGAATAATGAGTCTTTTCTTTAGATGTAAAAGAGTTTAAGGAGTCTTTTATTTAGGTGAAAGGTGCAAGTTACAAGGAGAGGATTGAAAAGAATAAGATGGATTGGATCCCTCTCAGTATGAGGAGGTTGACAACAAGTGGCATCTCAAATTGATAACGAAATTGACAACATCTCCCCTATTGAAGGAAGGAAATTGGTAAAACAAAGTGGAATACTTTTATTTCTAAGACGGGGTCTAACATCTACCCTACTATAAGAAATGATATAGATGCATTTATATTAGAAGAGAAATATGATAATGTTATATTTGGCTCAAGGTTCAATCCTAAAATGCACACATTGGAAATTTGGTCAATGACACCAAATAGAGGAAAACCAAGAGTAATTAGATTAGTTGGGGATATTATAGGAGAAGTGGTGATCAAAAGAGCATAAGAGATTAACCCCACATAGGCAACACAATTGGTTTTCCATATTGCCATGTTAAGTGTTGACACTATAAAAACAATGCAAGGGAGATATATTGAATTGTTAGAGAAATTTAATAAGTTACAGGAGGAATACAATAAGGCAGTGACCAGAATTCCTCAAGAAATGTTAATAGTACCACAAATCAATGCCCCTCCACCATCCACTTCCTCACAATAATTTTCAATACAAGATAGGAAGACTTTATCTCTGAGAATAAAAAGGTTAAAAGAGGAACTCGATACAGTGAGAGAAAATGAACAAAAAGTTAAAAAGAAGCTATCAAAGTGGTTACTAAATTCAGGGATGATATATTGGGATGTAGGATTGTTTGTGTTTTACATAAATTGGAAGGTGCATGGGGAGCTTTTAAGGGCATTCATGAAGCATATAAGAAGCATTTAAAGGTATAAGAAATGTTTCAGAATGTCTAGAGTAAATGGAAAATAAGAGCATTTCCTATTAAGGAAATACTGAATACAATTGATGTAGATCCCGAGGTTCCTAAAAATTTTCCTCAAATTCTATAGAGAATTGAGTTGGGTGAAATTTCTACATTTCAAAGTAAGTTAGACATTCAATTTAAGTGAAAATAAAAATGTTTCAAGATATGGAGTTCAATGGAATGCCCAAGATTTTAGATGATGTAGGAGAGTTGAAAACTCTAACAAAATGGAAGGAGTTTGGGAGTTTAGTACCCTCCTCATCTGCATATATTTATAAAGATGGAAAACCATATTTGGTATTACTGAACAATTCAATTGATGACATATTAAAAATGGAGATGAATCTAGACACATTTTCCAAAGAGGCTAGAACAATTATAGATGCTAGGTATAATGCACATAATGTCAAAATGCATAAATTACTTGGGTTCAATTGGCCATCTAAAGAAGAGTATAAATCTTGTCTCAAGAAATACAAGAATTGAGTCATATTCCTTATTATTTTCCATGGTGTGTTAGGGTTAGAAAGGTAGATATCTAACAATTAAATGCGGATTTAATTAATAAACAGATAAACTAAAACACACACAGAATAAATCATAACACAAAAATTTAGTGTGGTTCACCTAATCTGGGCTACATCCACCAAACCGCAGCCATCCAATACTTTTATTATCCAATGCAAAACTTATTACAATCTTGCAAATAATCACATTTTTCATTATTCTGTAACACCCATCCGAACCCCTTTTTATCAAGCTTAGAAGCTTCCATATTTTGGGTTCTACAAAATCGAATTTTTCTTTTTTCGTTGATTTTTCCCTTTTTCGGTGATGACGCGAAAAATTAGGAGGAAAATTTTTCTCGGGGGATGCCACCTCTGAAACCCCTCCCGAGGCCTGGCCTGACCTCAGACCCCAGCAAGGATACATGCTAGGGTGTACAGTATACCATGGGCTATACAGTATAGCATGATCAGTCGCCACATACCAACAATTGCCCACTTGGAGACTGATCGAGCTCCCACCAACACAATCTCCCACTTCGAGACTGATCCTAGACTTGACACTACTGCAATTACAACTCCCACTGGAAATAAGTACCTTGGACCCTGTTGTTTTGTTATACTTGAATTCAACTTTGAAGGCCAACTGAAGCTGAAGAGGAGCTCAACTTCTCCCTTGTCACTGCCTTCGTAAACATATCCACTGGATTGACATATGTATGTATCTTGTCAAGCTTGACCTATCCATCCTCTAACACCAACTGAATGAAATAATATCTCAACTGTATGTGTTTTGTTTTAGAATGCAAGGCAGAATTCTTTGCAAGATGTATAGCACTCTGGTTGTCTGTAAACAAGTAATTTCCAGCTTGTTGTTTGCCCAATTCATCCATGAAAAGTTGCAGCCATATCATCTACTTTGCCGCCTCTGTTGCAGCAACATACTCTGCCTCTGTGGTGGATAAAGCAACCACCTTTTACAATCGAGAAATCCAACTCACTATTGTCCCACCAACTGTAAAAACATAACATGTGGTACTCCACCTGGTATCTATATCCCCTGCCAAATCTGAGTCAACATAGCCTTTTAAATCAGTATTAGAGCCCCCAAAACATAAATATTTATTGGATGTACCTCTCAAGTACCTAAGAATCCATTTTACTGCATTACAATGCTCAACTTCAAGATGACTCAAATACCTGCTAACAACTCCTATGACATGTGCAATATATGGTCTCGTGCATACCATGGCGTACATTAAACTGCCTACAGTTGAAGCATATGGTACCTTAGACATTTTTTCTTCCTCCTCTTATGTCTTTGGACACATATCCTTAGTCAATTTAACATAACTAGGCAAAGGTGTGCTGACAGCTTTTGCATTGTCCATATGAAATCTCTGCAACACCTTTTCAACATAATTAGTCTGAGATAAAAACAATTGTCTATTTTTCCTATCTCTACAAATTTTCATACCAAGGATTTGCTTTATTGCCCCCAAATCCTTCATAGCAAAATATTTTGCTAACTGTTGTTTTAGCTCACTTATGTGATCCATGTTAGACCCTGCTACAAGCATGTCATCAACATATAAACATAAAATAATGTAGTTGTCATTATCCAACCTCTTAAAATAAACACAATGGTTAGAATTACACCGGTTGTAGCCTTGCTCAACCATAAAACTATCAAATTTCAAGTACCATTACCGAGGTGCTTGCTTCAAGCCATATAAACTTTTCTTCAATCTGCACACTAGTTTCTCCTTACCTTGACCTCAAATCCTTGTGGCTGGTCCATATATATTTCTTCTTCCAAATCACCATGGAGAAAGGTTGTTTAACATCAAGTTGTTCTAAATGCAATATTCAGTAGCCACAATACTTAGAACAATATGAATAGAAGTCATTTTAACAACTAGAGAAAAAATCTCATCAAAATCAATACCCTTTTTATGTGCAAATCCCTTTACAACTAATCTGGCTTTAAATATTTTCTTACTTCCATCCTCCTCTTTCAGCCTATAAACCCATTTGTTTGGTAAAGCCTTTTTACCTGCAAGCAACTTGCATAATTCTCAATTCTAATTTTTCAACAAGGAGTCCATTTCTTCTTCCATTCCATGCTCCCACTGAACCTTGGTATCCACCTGCATAGCTTCATCATAATATTTTGGTTCACCAGCATCAGTTAACAAAATAGTATATAAAGAGGGAGAGAATCTTTCTGGAGGTCTACTTATCCTTGAAGATCGTCTAACAGGAGTTTGTGGTATTTGTTGTTGTTGTTGCCCAGCATGAGGAACCGTTAAAACATCATTGTTTGGAATATCATCCAACACTCCATAATCATTTTCATTCTTCTCATGTTGCAACAACAGATCTTTGTACAATACTTTCTCATTGAATATGACATCCCTACTTCTCACAATTTTCTGATTTTCAAAATCCCAAAGCCTATAACCAAATTCATCAATGCCATATCCAACAAATATACATTTCTTTGATTTTTCATCAAGCTTGGTTCTATTTTCAGAATCTACATATGCAAATGCTTCACAACTGAAAGTTTTGAGGAAAGAATAACTCACCTTCTTACCTTTACATGCTTCCTCTGGAATACCACAACCCAAAGGATTAGAGGGACCTCTATTAATTAAATAAACAACAGTGCTTATAGTCTCTGCCCATATTTTTAAAGGCAGCCTAGCATGTAATCTCATAGTCTGTGCATGCTCCATTATTGTTCTATTCATGCGCTCAACCACTCCATTTTCCTGTGGAGTCTTTGGAACCATTTTCTGCCTACGAATACCATTAGAGGAATAATAATATTCAAACTCTTTGCTGCAATACTCACCACCATTATCAGATCTGAGACATTTTATCTTTTTACCCATCTCATTCTTAACCAAGCTTCTCCATTTTTTAAAAGTTTTAGATACATCAGATTTCTGCCTAAGGAAATAAATCCATACATTCCTAGTTGCATCATCAATGAATATAACATAATATAGAGAGCCACCAAGAGAAGATACCTGAGTTGGTCACCATACATCCGTATGCACAAGCTCCAATTTCTCATCTTTCTTTTGCTTTCCATCCTTGAGAAAACTTACTCTCTTTTGTTTTCCATACACACAACTTTCATAGAAATCCATATTAACACATTTTAGACCTGGTAAAACATTATTTGAATGAAGTACTTTCATATCTTTTGCACTCATATGCCCAAGTCTATTATGCCACAGTGTTGATTCAAAGTCCACAGCAACTGTATGATCTTCTACCTGCTGAACTCCAGCAACTATTCCTGAACATTGACCTTTTTCTGTAACAATTAAAGTAGAAGGAACAGTATGACCTGTACAAAGATATAGGTGCCTACTTTCACACCTTTTTCTACCACTAAGGTACCCTTTGTGACCTTCCAATTTTTATCACTAAATGTAACAACACAACCTTCATCATCTAGTTGCCCTACTGAAATTAAATTTTTGCTTAACTTTGGAACATGCCTTACCTCATGTAGTAGCCAATGATTCCCATTCTGCAACTTAATCTTAATTCTTCCTTTCCAACAATCTGACAGGGTTCGTTATCTCCTAAATAAACCAGCCCAAAATCCCCTTGGACATAATCAAGAAAATAACTTCTATGGGGGGTAGCATGAAATGAAGCCCCTGAATCTAATGCCCAAGAATCATCAGCATTATCAAGGGAAAGAATCAAAGCATCCTCATCAGATTTATTACTTACCACATTTTCCTCTTTACTTCCTTCCTTTTTGTCTCCTTTATTTTTTCGAGACCAACAATCTTTCTTTAAATGACCCGGCTTTCCACAATACCAACAATCCCTCTTGTCGAGCTAGATTGGGACCTCCTGTCCTTTGATTTTCCTCATGACTTCCCACGGTTTCTGAAATTTTTTCCTCTCTCCTTTGTTCTGCCCCTGCTTTCTGCATTCAAAACACTGCCTGATGTGGATGTTCCACCTGAGCTTTTCCTACGAATTTCCTTGCTCAAAATAACACCAACAATATCATCAAATTTCAATGTATTCGAACCAGAAATAGAATTGCTAACAACCATTACCAAGCTATTCCAACTTTCAGGCAAAGAACACATAATCAAAAGAGCCCTAACTTCTTCATCAAAGTTTACTTTTATAGAAGTTAATTGACTGTGACCGTATTCAACTCATTTAAATGATCAGTAACTGACCCACCTTCTACCATTTTCATATTAAATAAATGCTTCATAAGAAATACCTTATTCGAAGCGGAAGGCTTTTCATATAACTTCGCTAGGGTTTCCATCAACTCTTGAGTTGTCTTTTCTTTTGTAATATTGAACACCACTGATTGTTCCAAGCATAAACGAATACTGCCAAGAGCCTTTCTATCCAAAATCTCCCAGTCCTCATTAGACATTGCTTGGGGTTTCTTGGTTTTCCCTTTCAATGGCCGCCATAAATCCTTCTGATAGAGATAGTCATCCATCTGCATCTTCCATAACTGATAGTTTTTCCCATTAAACTTCTCAACCTTCTTACCCTCATCTGCCATTACTCCCACTCAACCGTGAGACCTTCCTACAGACAATAATCGAAAGACAACCCGCTCTGATAATACTTGTTAGGGTTAGAAAAGCAGATATCTAACAATTAAATGCAAATTTAATTAATAAACAGAGAAACTAAAACACACACAGAATAAATCATAACACAAAAATTTAACTTGGTTCACCCAATCCAGGCTACATCCACCAAACCACAGCCATCCAATACTTTTATTATCCAGCGCAAAAATTATTAAATCTTGTGAATAATCGCATTTTTCATTATTCTATAACACCCATTTGAACCCCTTTTTATCAAGCTTAGAAGCTTCTAGATTTTAGGTTCTACAAAATTGGATTTTTCTTTTTTCATTGATTTTTCCCTTTTTCGGTGATGACGTGAAAAAGTAGGAGGAAATTTCTTCTCGGGGGCTGCCGCCCCCGGACCCCGGCAAGGATACATGCTGGGGTGTATAGTATAGCATGATCAGTCGCCACATACCAACAATGTGGACCTCACTTTTTTTGTCCTTTTGTGTTTTGCTTCAGTTCCCTGATTTTTGGAAGATAAAGAAAGTGAATACAAAAGAAAAACCAGTTCAAGTACAAGCCACTTTCTATAATGAGCCCTTTTGTAGAGTGAAGGGAATCTTCTACAACTACATGGATAACAATTTTTTTCTTTTATGGAACTTTCTCACCACGAGCAATTGTAGTTATATTTTGAATTGTAATTGTATGTCAAATGAATATGTGATGCAGGGGCATCGCATACATTTTATAAGTTTCACTATTTTCTTGATTATTTCAATTTTTTGACAAGATGTGGTGTAGCGAAGTTCCTTCCAACTTAGCGACAGGAATTATGTTGATCGATAAAGTTGCCTTCGACATAGATTATGAGTGATTGTGGATAGTTTGGAGTTGAGCAATTGGGGGTCATCGGTTATGGAGTTGAAGTAGTTATAGGGAAGCGGTTGGCATTTGGGTGAGTGCGATGGTGGAAGAGGAGACAGGGTAAAGTTAGAAAATGCATTGGATGGAAGGGAAGGGGTTCGGTCGGGTAGAGCTAAATAGTTGAGGCCAATGAAGTGGCTGATAAAAGATGGAAGAGCATAGTAGACAGATGCATTAAGGAAAAATAACATAATGAAAGATATAGGAGGGCGGAAGGAATGAGAGGGAAATCAATAATGTTAGGGTGAAAGGAGCGATGGAAGAAGAATGAAGGGTAGTTGGATAGAGAAACAGAGGGCAACAATAGAGAGTGGGCAGAGGTTCTAAATAAAGGAGGGGTCGATAGATATAAGAAACAAAAAGTCAAGACATTTAGAACAAGAAGATAGAAGTGGGCGCAAAAGACTGGAAGAGGAGCCGCGGATAAGAAGAGGGGAAGAATAAGCAAGGGTCCGACAATCTAGAGGATGAGATAATTGATCCTTGAAGGATCTTGTTCATTTGTAGTGTGTAATGGATTCTCTTATATGAATAAAGATATTGTTTCATTGTGCACAGCTTCTTTTATGGTTATCATAGGTGTCTTGTCATGTTCGTTATGAGTTTATGATGAAGTCTTTGTTCTATATCTGACTACTTTTCATGGTATTATAAGTTCTTGTAGCTATCGTATTGATTATAGGATTGGGAGGAAAGAGCCATTAAATTGGGTTTAGTTTATGAGTGTTTGGTAATTGCACCATTAGTAGTAAATGATTGTGGGTGTAAATGATTGTGTGAGTAAGTTGGTACTGTGAAGATTTGAATGTCAAGATAGAATGAGAGGGTAGAGGGCTAGACGGTGCCATCAATTGGTATCAAAGCCCTAAACTATCTGGGGATTAGAAGTTGAGAGTTTTTAAGGTGGGATGTATGATGCAGAATGAAAGATTGTTTCCAAAAGATTTGGGTAGCGAGCACTAAGTGTGTTCTTGATTTCAATGGGTATTGTTATACGATTGTTGCAGTCTAATGTATGTTGCAGTTTGGTAAGTTAATAAGAAAGGAGAGGTACCAAAAGACTGGGCAGAGTGGATAAGAAAGAAGCCCTAGATGAGGTATCTAGAATATGAGAATGAATAGAAAGATGTAGTGTATGCATAGGTAGAGTGTTGAAGGAGAGGCAACCTATGCTAGAATTGGCAAGAGATGTGTGATTGTTGTGTGAACCGATCATCGAAGGAGAGGTAGTTCACACTTGAAGAGTAAAAAGCAGTTGAGTCACCAGAAGACCATGGGTTAATTTGTTGTAGAGGGTAGTGAAGGAGGCACAAAAGATTGTTGGAGATTGAGAAGGAAGATCATTGTATAAGTGCAACATATTGCAGCAAAGTGAAGGATGGGGATTAGTGTAAGAAGACCCATGATAATTCCATGTTGGGACAAATATTGGGACAAGATGGAGAGAAAAAATCTCTTAAAATAATTGGAAGAGATTGCAAGAAGAGTGGATATTTTGGAAAGCATTTATTTTCCTAATAAGGTGGTGATTGAAAAAATTAGAAGAGAAGTAGAGGGAAGCAAGTCTACAACAGTGTTATGTCTTTTGGAAGGAAACAAAGACAATAATTGTGTAAGGGTTGAAAAAGAGAATAATGGGAATGCAGTAATTAGAAGGGTGGCAGCAGAGATATGAATTAACGAAAGGATAGAAGATGCAATAATGGTTGAGGAGAACATGGGAAGAAATAAAAAGAAAAGAGGGAAAGAAAAATTATAGCAAGAAACACTTGAAATAGAAAATAATGAGGAAAGGAAAGTGTCCAAAAAACATGTACTCAAGGAGACAACGTGATCTCTTGATTTATTTTCTACTGATTTGTTTGAAGTTGTGAATGTAGGTATGAAGAAGGTTGAGATCAAGCCTTTGGAGACACAAAGAGGAAGGGAAAGAAGAGAACTCACAGATAAGGAAAGAGATAAGAAAGAAAGAAGGCAAGTTGCAGCAGCATGCCCAAGAGATGAATGGAGAACTATTGTAGGAAAGATTAAAGAGAAAGAGATGGAAAGCTATAATATGAGCCAAATGGGACAGCAGATTGATGAAAAGGTAAAAGTTTGTTTTGATGGTGTTTTTTTATTATGTAATTGGGAATGGGAATGCAAATATGCAAGTTCGAAAGGAGAAAGTAAAGTTTGTAGACCACGTGTATATAGTACCCTTCTGGAAAAAGAAACCAATAGTTAAGGAACAACAAAGAGAAGTGAGGCAAGGAATAGCTGAAGATAAAGCTTGTGGCAGTGAGTTAGCATCAAGGATGGAGGGTATGAAAAGATTCAGAGGAGACAAGAGGATAGGCCAAGTGCAGAGGTAGCAAGGCATCAACCCAAGAAGATGAAGAACCCAGTATGGGTAGTGAAGCATGGGACAACAATAGAAGAAGTTGATGATGTGAACAAGTAAGGAGGAAAGGTGTAGATGTGGAAAAATCCACTGAACCAGAGAACATAATAGAGCCCATGGAGGATGGAAAGGAGAATAATGCCTCAGAGCATGCACCAAAGTTAGAGGAAAAGCAACATGGTAGGAAAAAGACCTAAGAGGTAGTCAATTTGATTCTGATATTGATGATGTTGAAGTTTTGAATGAAATTTATGAATGTGAGGAAATTTTGTTTCGAACTGTGCATGAAAATAAAATGAGATGGGAAAGATCTAAAAGGAGGAAGGATAGTAGAAGAAGGAAAATTATAAAATTTGAGAATGAGTATAAAAAGGATACGAAGAATAAAATTGAAATAGAAGATTGGCTTGGAAACAACATGGGAATTGAAGAAGCGGTAGGAGAAGCTGAGGCAGCAAAGAGTACAGAAGATGAAGACAAATACATTATTAAGGGAAGTATAAAAGGGTAAAAATTTAAAGTTAGGGCAGCAAACAAGAACGATGATTTGTGGGCACAATCCTCTGTGATTGGACAAGAATTGCAGGAAGATATTGGAATCTATATAAGTGGGACCTTGAAGAAGGATGAAGAAAAAGAGATTCTAGATGGTAATAGAGAGGTTAGGGCAACAGTGCAAACCGAGGTAAACAAAAATATATTTTAAAAGAATGTGGATTTGCATTTTTTTAGTGTTCTGATCAATGAATGGGTTGAGCATAAATCTATAATAGAGTGTAATTTTGTGGTTTGTGATGAGAGAGAGGATATTAAACATGATTTGTGGTTGTTTAATTGGGACATGGAAAAGGGAGTATATGGAACGATGAATTCAGATTTGTTGAAGGCTGAGCATGCTTTTACTGGAAATGACAAACCGATAGATGAGGTGGAAATAATTGGGGAAGCAAATGCAAATTGGACTGATTTATGCATGGCTGAGCAATCCAGGTATCTTATGCAAGGGGAATTGAATGGAGAACAACCATTTCGAAGGAATGTATTAATGGTACCAAAATGTTTGTGGAGGAAGCAAAAGAAAGACAAGAGGCAATATGTTTAATGGCCTCATATGCTGGAGCACATGAACTTTTTTCCCTGGGGAGTCTGATGCAGGGGCATTGCATAAATTTTATAAGTTTCACTATTTTCTTGATTATTTTAGTTTTGTGGCAGGATATGTTGTAGCCAAGTTCCTACCGCATTAGCAATAGGAAGTATGTTGATCAATAAAGTTGCCTTCAACATAGATTAATGAGCGATTATGGACAGTTTGGAGTTGAGCATTTTGGGGGTCATCGGTTATGGAGTTGAAGTAGTTATGGGAAGCGGTTAGCATTTGGGTGAGTGTGATGGTGATAGAGGAGACATGATAAAGTTAGAAAATGCATTGGATGGAAGGGAAGGGGTTCGGTCGAGTAGAGCCAAACAGTCAAGGCCAATGAAGTGGCCGAGAAAAGATGGAAGAGTAGCATAGATGGATATCTTAAGGAAAAAGAACAAAATGAAAGATATAGGGGGGCTGAAAGGAATGAGAGGGAGGTCGATAATGTTAGGGTGATAGGAGAAAGGGAATAAGAATGAAGGGTATTCAGATAGAGAAGCAAAGGGTGGCAATAGAGAGTGGGAAGAGGTTTTGAATAAAGGAGGGGTCGAAGGATATAAGAACAAAAAGTCAAGAAATTTAGAACAAGAAGACAAAAGTGTACGTAGAAGACTAGAAGAGGAGTCGTAGATAAGAAGAGGGGAAGAATAAGTAGGGCTCCGACAATCTAGAGGATGAAATAATTGATCCTTGAAGGATCTTGTTGATCTATAGTCTGTAATGGATTCTCTTATATGAATAAAGATATTGTTTCATTATGCACAACTTCTTTTATGGTTATCATAGGTGTCTTGTCATGTTCGTTATGAGTTGATGATGAAGTCTCTATTCTATAACTGATTGCTTGTCATGGTATTATAAGTTCCTATAGCTATTGTATTGATTGTAGGATTGGGAGGAAAGAGCCATTAAATTGGGTTTGGTTTATGAGCATCTGGTAATTGCGCCATCGGTAGTAAATGATTGTGGGTGTAAATAATTGTGTGAGTAAGTTGGTATTGTGAAGATTTGAATGTTAGGAAAGAATGAGAGGGTAGAGGGCTAGACAGTGCCATCAATATGTGACATGTGTACTTGGCCTGAAGCTTGTTTTGTTCCCCTTTTTTTATAAAAGGGAATTATGTGCCATTTGTATGAGATCTTGGAGGAATTTTATATTGTAGAGAATTGTAACTAAGTCTATTCTTTGAGTCTAGGTCATTTTTTTGAAATAGGATTGTATGTAATTTGATTTTTTTGTAAAACATTACTAGCATCAATTCATGAATATACAAAGGAAAATTTTTAGACCAATAGTCTCCTATGTGTATGTAGCTTAAAATTTATGAATAAAATGATCAAGGATTGTTTTCTTCATCTTCACAATCTTTCCTTTGTTGAATATTTGTATTATAGATTCTTCTCAAAGAGTAGAGTAAATGCTTTAATAGAGATTTTGAGTTGTATGTGTGCATGTAGAGATTTGTAAGTAGAGTTGGGATGAAATATTAAGAGTAGTAGTGTAAGGCATTACTATAAAGCTTAATGATGTTTGGTGAAAACTACTATTATTCTCATTTTTGTTACATTAATCTTGTCTTTGTTCCCTAGGTTAAGGCACCAACCTGTTGTAATTATGTTCAATACAATCTCCTTAGTCACATTCTTAAATGAACATCATGACTTTTACTTTCAATTTAAGTTATGTGTATGCTTAATATTATTTTTATGTTCTCCTATAATAAATTATGTAAATTCTTGAAGGATATAGACTAATCTTTGAGTTTTACATAATCATCAAGGAAATTTGTTGAGAAAATATCTTCTTATTACATTATTCAAGATAAATGGCAAGGAGATCTTTTATAATACTATAAGGATCACCCTCCTAGGTCTTGTAGAGCCTAAAGTGTAGAGGGAAAGTTAATCCAAATTTCTCTTTGTAGTTGGCCAATCCCTTAGAGTAACCGAGCATTAGAAGTGGCAATTCTATAGGTTACTCCCAAGAATAGCCTGGGAATTAAAATATCCAACAGATTGTTGACTCTGCTAGGGCGGTTACTCAACAATTTTGGTCAAAAATCAATTACCTCCAAAGTCAAAATAATTTGAAGTCATAAGTGTAACCAGAGAATGAAGTTCTAAAAATAATCCATTATTTTTCAATCTTAAGTGATTCATATAAGAGTTTTTGGTTATTTTTTTATTTGTGTGAAGTGCCTTTTATATGTATGAATTCACATGATTGGGTGTCAAATCTAAGTCTCCTTTCTAGTGCAAAGATGAAACAAGGAAAATCTTGAGAATATTGAAGAAATCATGAGAGGAACCAAAGGTAACCTCAAGAAGAATCCAGAGAAAAAGTTAGAAGGTGAATTGCCTCCAACAACCATATCTTGGAAGAAAAAAGATGTGTGTATCTCCTCCTCTCCTAGGATCTAGGTGTTCTCATGATAGTAGTAATGAAAATCTGCAAGGATTATTTGAGTTTGGAATGCCTTCTACAAATGACGAAGATCCAATTATAAGAGAGCTTGCTAATGAAGAGAAAGCATGTTCAAATATTTTGGCTAAAGAACAAAGGAAGAAAGATAAATTATGGGAGTATAATTTTGATGCCAAATTGGCATCTTGAAGTCTAAATCCTAGAGCATCAAATACACCTAATCCTTTAGAATATGACTTGTTAGGTAACCCTATTAGCAAAGCACCTACTCTTGCTTTTAAAATGAATGTCATAAATCTCATGGATAGTGCCCTTGAAAACTCAAATTCTGATATTATTTTTCCAAATGATGATGAATCACTACATGAAGTCCTAGAACTCAAAGAGGAAGCTCAAAGAATATAAGAGATAAGGATCAAGAGAGCTAAAGAAAGCGAAAACAAAATTAGGAATGTAATGTTTGAGAGAGATATATTGAAGAGAAGAGTTGAACAAACGAAACTACTTAGCCAAGAAGATCCTTCTTCTACTCTTTCTCCATCAAATAATGAAAATATCAACCTCACTTTTGGTACTAATACTTGAAAAGGTGAAAAATATAGGTGTCCCTAGGGTTTCCAAAAATGGAGAAGTGGATCTAAAGAGAGAAAAGGGTGGTGATCCCACAATAGTGAGTTACACTTTTTGGCCAAACTTGACATTGAACTAAATTTTTTTAACTAAATCTTCACTTTCGGGCACCTACAGCTGCTAAACCATGAGGAATTTGAAGATGATGCAAACTAGTGATTTGTGACATTTTTTCTATAGATTCTAAATATATATATATATATATATATATATATATATATATATATATGTGTGTGTGTGTGTGTGTGTGTGTGTGTGTGTGAATCAAATTGCATTTTGTTGGTGTTTCCAACTGATTGTCTAGTTTCTCCTAATGGGTAGCTACTCCTTATGCTTAGAGACCCTAGGTCAGTGACCATACGAATAGGAGATGATTGGCAAGCCTCTCCTTTGCACTTTAGGCTCTGTGGGACCAAGGTGGGTATTCCTATATGTTAAAGTAGATCATCACACTGCAATGGTGGAAGGCCTTTGATGGGATAAATCATATACACAACCTTTTATGTTATCAATGACTTCTGGTAGTGTGGAAAGGAAAAACAAGGAAAATGAAAGAAAATATAAACTAAGAAAGCAGGGAAATGTTTTTTATTTAAAGGTGCCTAATCCATACAAAGTTAAAAATGAAATAAACTCCTACAACAGACCAACCATGGCTTCTCATAACCCTACTACCTTGCAGCAGGAAACCAACAAGAGGACAACACCATCACATTACTTATTAATCCACATTGCATCAACAATACCTTCACTATCTCTATGCAAGCAATTACACCACTCCTTGTGTTAGGAAAAGGTGTGTTGTACACCTTGCATAATGTAATTATTCTTGGGGCCACTTTCTATTGCATGTAACATTGTGGCATAAGTTAAGTTGCTAAAATGTAATTATTTAATATTGGGGAAAATAAATAAATAAATTACCCAATATTAAATAAGGGGACATGGTTTTGTATTCTCATGGTTTTAGTCACATGGTTTTGTGTAATACCACTTGGTAGTTTTGTGAGAGCTTGCTTCTATAAAAGCAACCACGAAGGTAGTTGTTTAGTATGCAATTTTGCATGTTAGTTCTGATTAGCATTTGTGAGGGTTTGAAGCATGACATAGGATGTGCGGTTGCATGCTTGTTCACATGGATTGCTTGGAGAGGGCTTGTTGCTTCAATGGTGTTCATGGAGACCCAAAAGATGTATTGTAATATTTATTGTTGAATAATACATGAGAGATGGATGTTTTTGGAGGCTGGGTTTTTTCCCTCTTGAGGGTTTTTCCAAGGTATATCTTGTGTCATATTTTCATGGGTATGTTGTCTATTCTCTTGCATGTGGATTTTGAATACTTAGTTGCATAGATCTCTCTTTTGGGTTATGTGGAAATTGTCTTTAAATGGTTGTAAGTTTCCAACAAGTAGTACTAGAGCTTTGGTTGTGGTTGTATAACCCTTGGTTGAGAAAAATCATGTTTAAGTTTGAATCTATGCATTGCATGTGAGAATCAAAGACATGGCAGGATATGAGGGTTTTGTAGGTTGTTTGTTGCAGATTTGAGGGTTTTGGGTTTGTTATTTTGATGGGTTGTTTGTGGATTTGGGGTGTCAAAAGTTTTGGCTGAAAAGGGTTTCTTG
This sequence comes from Sequoia sempervirens, assembly GCA_007258455.2. Taxonomy (NCBI): domain Eukaryota; kingdom Viridiplantae; phylum Streptophyta; class Pinopsida; order Cupressales; family Cupressaceae; genus Sequoia; species Sequoia sempervirens. Next base: position 715,478,037 of record VDFB02281492.1, read on the forward strand.
ATTTTGCATTCAAGTGGGGGTTTTGTGGGGGAAAATTTACAGAAGACCTCCTAGAACAAAATTGACCTCATAATTGGATCTCAGTTGGCTGAGAGACGTATTTTGATATATAATTCAACCTATTTTGGAGAAGTTGAAAAAAATGTTTTTTTTTGTAAAATCCCCATTTCACAGGTTGTACGGATTTTCAAAAAAAAAAAATTAAAATTAAATCCGAGAGTAAAAATAATTCTTTTCCCATCAATTAAAAATCGCCATGCAAAAATTATTAAAAAAAAAAAAAAATTTGAATCGGTTAAAATATCAATTAAGAGGCCTTTGAAAACAGTTTTTAAAAAATATATATATATAAGTGGGAGGGGTTTGAACCCCCCCCCCCCAATCGACTCTGTCGTCGTACCTGCAAGTTTGTAGGTAGCCTATCAACAACAAGTACCTCTAGCAGGCCCTACGTGCTGCCGACCCCTTTGGGGTTTTAAAAACATTTAAAATTAATTTTTTTTATTTTTAAAATTCATTTTGCCATTAACAAAAGGCCAATGGAATATTAAAGGGGCTCAAATTTTTTTAAAAGGACACAAATTTAATTATTTTGAAATTTAGCTTCTGGTTCACCACCAGGTGGGTGGCACTGTCCGGGTGGGGCTGCCACCAAGGGTGGCTAAATTTTTTTTTGACTTCTTGGACTTGTTGGAAATCTAACTCAGAGCTCTATATTGTGGTACTAGAAATTTTGCAATTTTGATAGTGTTTTGATTGTTCAAAGTCAAGTGTTCTATTTGAGCTTCGAGAGGTGATATTAGGTGCATACAGAGTCAAATTTTGGACTTCGAATAGTCAACGAAAAGCTTGTTCAGAGCACTACATAGTGGATCAAATTTGGAATTGTTTTGGCATGGTTTATTTGTTGATTTCTTTATCTAAGTTGTTAATGGGTTTCTTTGACTATGGTGATACTATGAGTTTATGGATGATCAGATCTTGGAGATTTGATGTTGGATTCATTGTATGCTTAGCTGTACATCTTAAAATATTCTCTTTTGACATGGTTATTAGTATTTAGTTGGATTTGTATGTTGCATTGTTGTATCTACAAGTTGTGCAATGTTGTAGGTGGTCTATACTTACATGTTGCATTTATGACTTGGATATGGCTTGTCTTTTCCCATTGATATTTTAGTGTTGATGCCTTTTCAGTTTTGGTGGCTTGACTTAGTCACTTGGTTTGTTGGTTTTGTTGTCATATTGAGGATGTGAGATGGTATTATCAGGTATAGCCATGATGTGAGACCTATGTAGTTGACTATGTTATGCAGATATGTGGACATGGTTGAGTTGAGTTGTTGGTACATTTGGTGGTGTGTTTGGTTCCTTAACTATGGTACTTGAATATGGACAAGTTAGGAAAATTAGATCAAAGGTTGATTTAGTGTTTGAGTTATTTGATCTATATGGTTATTCTCTTAGATATCTCATTTTGCAGTTTAGTGATGTGATGATGAGTTTGCATGTTTCAGTGACTGGATCTACAAGTCATGCAGGTTGCAGATTAGATACACATTTACTTGTAGTGGGATGACTTGGTTGTGGATTATCTTTATTCACCAGGTTTGATTCCTTGTTGTTGCAGACTTTGAGAGTTGGCCTTGTTCTTGGTCATTTTGTACATTGGTATGTGTGCTTTGAGATGAGAGGATGGATGTTTCTTATAGTACCTGGATATTTCTTTTTGGGACTTGTAGCATGTGGTTTAAATCATGATGTCATGGATAGCTTGATTATGCTTTTTAGTGGGAGCTTTTGATAGTGATGGATTGGCGGTGATGGATATGTTTATGATGGTTTGGCAGTTATAGGTATCTTCTTGGCTTGGATATTTTGGTTCTACTTGTTATGTTACTGAAATTTTAGTTGTGTGTGTAGACCTGGATGATATTTATGGAGAGGATGGTTGTCATGATGTCATGTGTGACTCGAAATCATAGTTCATTGGGAGTTTTTGTAGTAATGTGGATTCACCTTTTGATGGTGGATGTTCTTCTGCAGTGTTTGCTAGTGTCATGGATGGACTTTTGGATTCTACTTCTATGCAGTGAGGGTTCATTGGCATCTTTGGTTTCATTGACAGAGGATAGTTATATTCATACGGGTTGGATATGTTGACATCTTTGGTTGCCATGCAAGACTTCTTTAGTCTATGGTTGAGGTGTCATTCTTTGTTTTTCCTGATATGTGATCCTTGTTTTTTGATATGACGGTTATGTTATTATGTCATGATTTACTCTTGATTCTGAATTGGAGTTTGGGAATGATACAGGTGCATGTTATGTTCTTTGCATCATATGCTAATCTTTGAGGAGGTGTGATATCATGATGTCATGGTTATGTTCCTGATTCCTAGGATGGATGTATGACTTTGATCTTGTGTGGTTCTCTTGGTATTGGGTACATTGATCATTTGCTTATTTACTTCATGATGATGCTATGTTGTATTTGGAGTTTGGCATGGATTGGTTGGTTATAGGTACTCATGGATACTTAGAGACATAGGTGAGGCTTGAGTTCTCTTGTGATTAGAGACATGTGTTGAGATGGTTACTCTTGATGAGTTTTCAACAAGAAGTCCAAGGAGCCTACACTTTAGTTGGGTGTGAGTTCAACATGGACCTATGAGGAGAGTGTTCTTGGATGAGTCGTGATGACTTGGATATCTTGGAGGAGCATTCCCATTCCCACTCTTGGTCTTCTCGGCACTTTCACTTGAGAGGTATTGCTCATTGTTACTTTCAGGTGCTTTATGTTTATGCTTTATCTTCTCATGCATATGGATCTTGAGCTATGGATATATGGTTTTGGAGGGTTCATTTGTGGAATGTTGGAATGTTTATCTCCTTATGCATTGTGATTACATTCATTGATGTTGAGTTTAGGATATGTATTGGGCTTATTTCCTTCATTGGGAATGGATTTAGTTTGATCTTGGTGATTGAATGGTTGGGCGTTGCCATGGCTTTTCTTTTGGGGTGTTGTGGAGGAGATCATACTTAGCACAATTGGCATTTAGAGGTGTATATAGGATATTTTTCTACAAGTATATGATGTGCATAGTTTCTCTCTTTTGGTCATGGTTATCTTCTTGGATGTTCAGTTTCACATTACATTGGTTTGAGCTTTGGTTGGAGCTATTGTAATCACTGGCTTGTGGTCATGTGTTTTCACTTATGTTCTTGGGTGATGACATGGATGTTCCTTTATCTTTTTCCTTTGTTGGGTGTGGAGAACTTAGGAGAGCTATGTAGACTTGTGGTGAGAGTTGTTCGTACAGGTTACTAATTTATAGGTTTGCATACCATTGTGAATGATTCCTTGGTTCTACATGATGTTTTTTACACTTTCTATATGATGCTACTAATAGACTTGGTATGCCTTGATCTTTTTCATATTTACATTACCCATGCAATGGGAGCTCTTGGATGTGTATGTCATTCTTTGACAGGTTTGCACTTGGAGTTTGAGATTGCAATTTATGGGTGGAGATGTTGGTGGCATGAGTTTACTATGTTTAGTATACCTTGGAGGTATGTATAGTTGAATGTGTTGGCACTTGTTGTGGGTGTTGTTTTAGCTATGAGATTGTGTATCTTGATAGCTATGGGTGCATATTGATACTTTTGGATTGAGTGTTTGTGTTTTGGATATCAGTTGAGCAGAACTTATGCTTCATTGTGACAGATTGTGTGGCTTCTCTATTGGATGGCTTCTTATCTTTGTGCATTAGAATGATGGAGGATGAGAGCATTCATGCTTGGGATGGTGGTCACTTTGATTCTTGTTGTAGGTATCTTGATGGAGCACATGGAGTACTTTGATTCTATGATGGTATAGGTTGCTATATAGATTGTTCATTTGATTCATGTTTTGAGGTTACTTGTTCCCCTTATGAAATGTATACAACAAATGAGAGAATGTTAGGAAAAGGTGTGTTGTACACCTTGCATAATGTAATTATTCCTAGGGCCACATTATGTTGCATGTAACATTGGGACATAAGTTAATTTGCTAAAATGTAATTATTTAATATTGGAGAAAATAAATAAATAAAGTATCTAATATTAAATAAGGGGACATGGTTTTGTAATCTCATGGTTTTAGTCACACAGTTTTGTGTAATACCACTTGGTGGTTTTGTGGGAGCTTGATTCTATAAAAGCAACCACAAAGGTAGTTGTTTAGTATGCAATTTTGCATGTTAGCTCTGGTTAGCATTTGTGAGGGTTTGAAGCATGGAACAAGATGTGTGATTGCATACTTGTTCACATGGATTGCTTGGAGAGGGCTCATTGCTTCAATGGTGTTCATGGAGACTCAAAAGATATATTGTAATATTTATTGTTGAATAATCCATGAGAGATGGATTCTTTTGGAGGCTGGGTTTTTTTCCCTCTTGAGGGTTTTCCCAGGGTATATCTTGTGTCATATTTTCATAGGTATGTTGTCTATTCTCTTGCATGTGGATTTTGAATACTTAGTTGCAGATATCTCTCTTTTGGGTTATGTGGAAATTCTATTTAAATGGCTGCAAGTTTCCAACACCTTGAATGATAGGAAAGCACAAAAATAATTCAAATAGAAAATGTGCTTGAAGCATCAAAATAACCCTTGATTACTTTGATTCAAAAGATAATGTGTACAATATTTGGAGAACATGACGGATTGACATTTAGATTTGAGACAAAATAAAATGTGTATTACAATCATCTATTGTTATTGTAGAGCATAACTTAAAGCATTCCCTATCTATGTCATAAGGACTTACCCTATTCAACTTGATTCAATCAAAGACTTATAGAAAACTAGAAAACAAAATTGTGGAAGGGAAACACTACACCAAACCCATAAGGTTGGAGAGCAGAAGTTTGAACCCAAAATAAGAACACAAATTTTTTCTTTATAGCATAGGCATAACTTAGATTTGAATTCACAACCCAACTCTAACTCTAACTAGAGTACAAAAAGTGAACTCAGGTTACATTTCAAAATATCCAAAACTGCTATGTAGGCAAGGAAACAATCAACCTTAAGGCTGTGACATCTTGAGTGCACCCAAGCATTGATGGTGTTCTGAAAGAAGGCATGGGTGCCCAAAAAAATCTGCAACTTTAGTAGGAAAACCACACCTTGTCAAAGGAGCTTATCCACTGCAACACTTCAAAGAATAAATGGCACCACATAGTAGTCAACTTAGCCTGGGAGAAACACAAAAATTGACTTGGAGCCATCCTGAATGTTTTGGTAGTTGAGATAAGCCATTATTTATCTATGCATACCTATGAAGTGAAGCAACTAGTTGTTTTGCTTTGAATCCTGATCGTCAGATGCAGGATGGAAGGTTGAGATCAAACATCAAGTCAAGTTAAAACATAATCATTGATCTCCTTCAATAAATCCTAGTAGTCAGATCACCATCTCCACCCCCCCACAAGTTATTTTGTTGATGCCACCATTATGGCGCAAGATGGTGGGCCAAGAAATTTTACTACCATCCCGCACACCTCCTTTAAACTATTTGTGGGGCCACGGTAAAACACTAACCGCTAAGTAGTCGACCATCGCTACCCCACACACCACCTGCTAGACTAACATGGTATGGAAATAATCCACTTATCACACACCTCCTTTGCCTATCACCAACCCACGAACCATCCTTATAATTGTCATGGTGTAGTGGTAAATCGTTATCGCCACCCTATGCCCCTCACTCCAGACCGCCGCAGGACTGTCGTGAACACTTCATGTCGCTTCCCTTACACCCCGCAAGCCTATTGGTCTTCTTCCTAACCACTACAGTAAAGTGGTTACCTCTCTATGCTATATCCTTACACCGTGAACCCGCAAGACCTTGTGTTGACTATCGCGGTAAAGTAGTGAAGGATTAGACTGCACCTTTAACCCGCTAACCCGCTAGGACTGAATAAGCAACCCGCAAGAACACAGTAAAGGGGACTTAGGTAATTTTTTGGGATTTTTGACAAGTTCCAATACATTATTTTTCCATCTCCTTTGAAAACTAGTTTTTAATAGTAAACACCATTTTTAAAAAGTGGTGTGTACTTGTTAATGTACATAACTTTTTTTTATGAAGGATAAAATTCTAATTTTTTTGAATATAGATTTGTAGCTACGATATCTAGTGCATGCAATTGGTTTCATAGTGTTTTATTGAATATTTTCTTCTTAATTAAGTTTTGAAGTCAAAATAATTACAATTTAGACACACGTTTACATGCTAACACAACTTTTTTTGTATGTATCAAAATTATTTTTTTTGTTGGATCAAGGACACCAATATCAAGTGCATAGATATTTTTCAAAAAAACAATGATAATATCTATTTTTCCACATGTGCAAAATAAAGAGCTTGATTTTTGGTGAAAAACCTACATCCACGAGAAATAAAAAATAAATATAATAATCAAATTAAATATATTTCAAATTATACTTTTTGGGAAGCTTTTAATAAGGACTACATACTTAAAAAATAAATTTAAAATGAATTCATTTGATCTCCCAAAATGTAAACCAAAAGTGGTTTTTTATCAACATTTTGAAAGGTGTAGAGGAGATTCCATTATAGGTATGGTTTAAAACTAGCGGGGTTCTATCCAAGGGGGTTTGATCTAAGGGGATTTGATCAAACCCTCTTCAATTAAAATACTTTAAATGGAACTTTTTAAGGCTTAAATCATTATGTTTTCTAAAAATATGTGATTTTAGCAAAAATCAGGATGTCCTAGAAAGTGTAACCCATTATTGTGGAAGCACCTAAGGGTCCTATTCTTCCTTAATTCATTAGGAAATGAGATCTAAACAATGAAATGACTAACAATCTTGAGGTGAGTCAAGTCAAAATGTGAATCTTCAAATTTTGCTTTTATGCAAGGACAGGGGTCTAGGTCAAACATCACTTTGAGAAGAAATATTAAAAATAAAAAATCAACTCCAAAATGCCTTCTACAAAGTGGATCTAGTAGATTTAGCATAAAACTGGAGGAACTAATAGAGTTTCTAGAATGACTAAGAGGAATAAATTTTGTGCACCTTTCAAAAGTTGTTGTTTTTGCAACTTGAACAGGAACTCATTCGCCCTAGGGAAAATGGGTCCTGGCAGACTTTTCTGGAAAACTCTGAATCTGAAAATGATTCCTCAAACTTGAAATTTCTTCTTGTAAGTTGATACCTTTGCTCCCAAATTCATATTTAGGAAAAACCTGCAAAACAAAATCTGTTGTTTGTTGGTGGATAGGGGTTTGCCTTAGTCAAACCCCAAGTTTGGTAATTAAACCTTGATGAAGAACATAAATCTAAAACATGAAATGTGTGTGCAATCCCAACCTTAAGTGTCTCTAATATTAAGATTAATAATGCAAAGAAACCCTACTCAAGTGTGTTAGAGTAGGATTCCTAAATGAACATGCACAATGATGAAGACCTACTTTAGGAGATCTCAAATCACCTTAATTAGCCACAAATTTGATTATACCTTCCTTAGGCTAAAAGTAGAGAGATAAAAGAAGATGGAATCACTTAGGAAACAAGTCATTAGGCTTGGTTGAATGTCTTGTGCATCTCCCAAAACCTAGAATCCGTCACGATCTTGGTAAAAATGAGTTTAATGCTACATCCCCATCTCATCCTCATAACAAAAATACAAGAATGGGAAAGTATGAATGTTCTTTTTTATCCTACAAATTCATATAATATATGCATGAAGGAAATCTTAGTTAGTACTCAAACCAAACTAGAATCATATGCTTATTCAAGAGTTTCTTTAAATATGACCAATGGAATGATCATTAGAACCTTAGGTTGTATCATTTTACTACATGAATTTGGACCAAAATAAATGCAATTCCTATGTCATACTATCATTACTATGGATGGATTCTCTATATTACTTGGATGTGCATGTGGATGGAAGATTTAAAAGTGGCTCCCATGACATAGAACCTTAGCTTATATACTCCAAATCCATACTTTTCTACAATAATATAGGGGCCCAACCAATTAGGTTCAAAATTTCCTTTCTTTTCCCTATCTTGATTTTTGTTCCCCTGATTTTCCTTAAGTATCAAGCTAACAATTTCAATTCCTCTTTGTGGAGATATTCATGATTTTAATGAGAATATTTATAAGTGTTTTATTTGACACTGGATAGTTTGAACTTTTCCCCAATGGTAGTAAGGAGTGAACCTTTTGTGTTGGATATGTAATTTATTATAGAGGTCTTGCACTTCATGGTTCTTAAAGGAGAAACCATTATAAAAAATTATAGAACTACGAATACCATACAAACAAATGATATGTTTAAGGATGGACTTTGAAATTTTCTTGTAGGTCACATAAGTAGAGGAATGACCTCTACCAACTTAATGAATTACTTGGTGGCAGTTACAATGTGCTTATGCTCATCAAAGGAGGATGGGTTTATCTTCCAATGATTTTTTTGGAGAAGGTCCAAGGAGAATTTATAGGTTTCCAAATCTATAAAGGTGCATGAGTCAAATCCCCATCTTCTAACAAGTGAAGTATTTCTTATCTTATTAGTAAGCATTGTGCTCCATGGTTGGCTAGTGATATCTAGTTTTGAGTAATTAATTTACAAGGGTAATATTGTTACTGTGAGCTCTGAGAATAACATCATAAGCTTATACAAGTGTTGAATTAGCTTCATCTGAGTTAATACATCATAACAATATACCATCATAACTCGAACGATAGAAGATACCACCCATAAGGGTGAAATGGGTAGTACATTAGATGAATGTGTTTTTTTGGTTATTAGATAAATTATATGGGAGATTTTGGTTGATTATGTAGGCATGAATTTCATGATACTAGGGCCCGGAAGAGGGACCAAAAGCATCAAATATCATATCTATATCAAGAACTTCATACGTGAGCATCAACAAGTGCTTGGCCAAAATATATCCTTTTGGTGTATTAGGATACATGTCATGTAGAGAATCTATAGTAGGCATGAGGTTAATAGACTTATTGTTTATACAAAGGGTGTGATTGTACTAGATTTGGATAAATCATTGCTTAAAGCTATCCACCATATACTTATAAGGGATCAAGGTTTCGTTATTGGTAAGATAATCATACACGACTTGTTTAAGAATTAATTATGAATCCTTGAGAAGACTAAAAGATGATGGGAATATGTTAAATAAGTAATTTTAGAATTACCAATAAGGCCTCATATTCTATTTTTTTTTTCTTACCCTATTCATCTACTATGTAAACAGTTCCCCCAAGTCATGTTTGGTGGTAGAGGTATATAGTAGTAGTGGTTAATCAAATTTAGGTAGCATAAGCACTAGGGGTTTGGTGAGATATTGTTTAAAATATTGTCAAAAAGTTGTTCACACAAATCATTACAACCAAATTTTTTTTATAATTTTGAGCAAATGAGTGAATTGATGAAACTTGTATGTGAGCTAAGCAATGAGATGTTTGATAGATACAATTTCCCTTGAAGGCTACACAACTAATGATGTTTAATGGTGAAGGAATCTTGATTATAGCTTTGAATTTGTTGATATAAAACTCAATCCAACATCAAGACATGATATAACCTACAAAAATTATATCAGTGATACCAAAGACACTTTCTAAAATTTACATGAACTTTGGATTCCCTGAGCCATTATAGAATGCAATGCAGGAGGATGAGGTTATCTATTATAGCTTTAGCTTTGCTCAAAATGTCATGAATATAATCCTTGACTTTATGGTGAAGCATGTCATAAAATATTACAATAATAAGTCTATTGTAAGTTGCTCCCACATTATCTAGGCCAAAAGGCATGACTTAATAATAGAAGGTTCCTCAAGGTGAAATCAAGGTAGTCTTATGTTGATCTTTTGTTGTAGTTTGTATCTTATTGTAGCCCGACTATCCATCCATGAGGGAGAGCATATCGTAACCTACAATATGGTCAATGATTGTGTCAATGTTATGTAGAGGTAAACCATTTTTGGGGAACTTGCCTTGTTGATATCTCAAAAGTTTGAACAAACATGGGTGGATTGGAAATCTATTTTAAGTAGTCAATTAGACTAATAAAGTCTATATTAATTGGTTTTTGAAGTTCTTAATCTTGGGGCATATTTTGTGAAGCTTTTATTTTATTGGTTTAGTATATGGTCTAACTACCAAGTGATGAATGCAAATATAAGGATCTAGGCCCAACATGTCTAACTAGAACTATGTGAAGATATTGGAATGTTTTGAGAGGATATCCTTATGAACTATTGTTATTTTTAGTTCATGTTAGCAACAATTTATGTAAACTTTTGATCCTCATTATTACCCATATTCATAACGATGACATCTTTTTCCAAGAGGTTTGATATGTCTTGTAACCTCTATGGAGCACTTGAGGAAGGTGAAATTCTTCATCAAATGATACATCCTTTGAGTCCTAGATGGGTAATTTAGATTTTTGTTTGTTATGTTGAGAAAGGATTCCTTTTGTTCCTTAAAATATGTTGAATTATAAAGAAACATCAAATCCTTTTTATGGTCTCTTAGAGGGAACCATCTTTGGAATTGAGTAGTTTGAGGAGAGCCTTCTCAGTTTGGAATTCATCTAATGTTATGTGGCAATGTTGGTCCTAGTTAATTAGGTTAGGATATTATAATTCAATGCTTATAGTGAAAACATAATTTTCTAGAAAGAGGTTGGTATCAACAAGATCTTTAGAAGTGGCATGATGAGTTTAAAATTATTAACATGATTAACATCTGATGAAGCATCATCAACATTTTTGAAGAGTTACTAATTTTATCAAGAGATTTGTTCAAAGGCATATATCCTAATCCTTACTTAGCTATAACCTTTGAAAATTGGATAGGTTCCAATATTCCTTACATTCATGTGCCCCCTGACCTTTACCTTTATAGTTCATATTCTTATAAATTTTATTAGTAGCTACATAATCACTATTATTGAAATAGGAGGCATATTCCTCTTCAATATGAAACCATGATGCATTTTTGGAATCAATTTATTCATTAGAGGAAAAATTATGTTTGATGAAAGTTGTAATTTGATACTAAAAGGTCTCTCACTTTGGCTTATGCTCCATGTTAGGACAAACATATCTAGTTTAGGTGACAATGGAAGTTTCCCAATATGGAGGCCTCTTAAATTTTGTACTTGCTACATCTTTTGTTGATGATCTTAACCTTCATAGAAGGCAGGTTGGATGAGGTCCAGATGGTATATCACTGGGATTGATATAAAATTAATTTGATTAGGAAGATGGCTCTCTCACTTCAATAAAGGAATGATAGTTTATTTTTTATATCTACCCATCAATATTTTACAATATTACATAAGACTCTAATATGTTGAGATGATGACTTCAATACCTTATATATTTGTAATGTAATTTGACTAGTACCGTTGATATTCTAACAAAAGGATCTCTAATGATATTGATCTATACGATTAGAGGTGGCCCCACTCTTGGTAGCAGCTATTGAGCCCCAAAATTGCACCCAACATGGATGCATGGGCATGGATGTTGCCTCCCTCGTTTTTCTCACTATCTCTATTTTACTTGCAAAAACTCTACTCTCCGTATTTAGGGAAATTGAAAAGTTGTATGCCAATTTTTTTAGTGCCAGACATCCTTATCTTATCTACGTGTTAAAGACTTTCCCCGCCAATGCTATGTTATGTTTTTTTTCTCTTCTTTAAATTTCATGTAATGTTTTTATATTTAATTTGATTGCTTTTATATTTAATTTGATTGATTAATAATTGAAGTTTTATTCAATGTTAAATTTTTGTGATAATAATTATTTTTCATTAAATAATTATTTTTTATAATGTTTTAGATTTTATTTTCTATATAGGAAATAAAGAAAAATTAATATAAATAGTACAAATATCTTAATCATTTTATGGAGAATATTTATTTAATTTAACATATTTGGATATTTATTTACATATAAAATTATTTTTACTTGCTAAATGAGTATTGATTTTTAATTATACCACATGAAACATAGAGAGTACCTTTATTATATTATGCATATACCTACATAATATATTCTACATTATTTTTAATTCTAAACTAAGTAAAGGTATTTTTAAATTATAAATACCTCTATAATCTATTATGCAAAGTCTAATAATGTACATTAATTATTTTAACTTTTTAGAAAAAAATGCGTAAAAGAGGTTTGATAATTACACAGATAGTAGATTAATATTAGATCTATTGATCATCAAAGCTTGTGCCTCTCCAACAGTCTTATGGGAAATTCAGTGAGAGGGGGACCAATTTGCACCTCACTGAATACCTCTAGGATTTTTATAGAAAGTCAATTCTTCTTTGGGGGTTTGGAGTAAAGGGTAGAAAGAAATGTAAATATAAAACATGAAAAGGGAAAATATGCCAATGCTTTTAGAATATTTCAAACCCAACCATTCCTATGATTGATATAATTAGACACTAAACTCCACAACCCTTCATTATTGGAAAGAGAACAAACAACAAAGGCTAACAACAAGCACAATGCAGACTTTCAAATCTTTCCATAGGTAGTGTTCATTAAGGTCCAATCAAACATAAATATTTCTTAGGGTAACAGAAAGAACGTTTAGAAATTGCATAAGCTCTTTCTCCTAATACAACATAATATAGTAAAACAAAAACCCTTTAGAAAAACAGAGAAGTCCAATGACATAATCCAATTTTCACAAGTCACTATTTTACCACACGAGCATACAACATGGAAATCAACTTACCTAAACTATTCAAATTCAACTTGGAAGACATAGTGTTTCATTCAAAACAATAATATAAAGAAAGAAAGCTTGAAAAATATCATACATGCACAGTCTCAACAATTTCTCCTCAATAGTTTGTGCTTTAAATATCAAATGAACTTTAAAACAAAGGTCAGATGCCAATCCAACAATAGTTTAAGCCTTAAAAGATATAACATGCCAGAGATAAGTAGTTCTATAATTGTGCTTTTGAAAATAATTCTATATCCTAAGAAAACTAAAGAAAATTTCCTTAGCCAAAGAAACTAAAACTTGAAATTCCAACCCCTCATTGTGTCGTCACCTTCCTTAAATAGCTACAGAAAAAGAAAACACCGCTCAGCAGAAAAGTCAATACTGCCAGGTGTTTGATAGTTAATGGCACATGATCCAATCGTAGATCTTTGGTTAGGTCACAATGATCTTTGCTCATCAATTCTCAGCTGCCACATTGATGTTCTTCATATATTTAGCAAAGATAGAGGCTTGTAAATGATCAAATCCTAAAAACAATAGCCTAGAAAAAAGGTCTAGTTGATTGATCACATCAATTAGAGGCACCGACTCAAAGCTTCCATCCCAAAAACCAAGAAAATAAAAAGGCCAGCCAGCTCCGACAAACTCCCCAAAAGATATCACTCCATAGGAGACATAATCCACCTGTAGCGAAGAGGTGACATGTCAAAAAGGTGAACACTTTCGAGCTCATGAATATAGCTCCCTAGAAAATCCCTAAAGAGCCAACACGTGTTCCGAACCCTCTCCCGAAAGGGAGATGAAAGATGAAAGTTGCGCAACCACCACATGGCACATTGTGCACCTTTCTAATAACTACACTTAAGCATGAGCACACCTAAAACTGAAAAACATTATAAAAGTCAAAAATCAAAACAATTAAGGCAAAAATGCTTCACAGTTCCAGCAACTCATAGGGGGTCTTCACTTGCGGAGGCATGAACCTAGGCCTCTGGTTGTTCTTGGAGTTTGATGAAAGTGGCGCGCTGAGCCTCCTAGTCTACATCAATTGCTAGGATGAGGTTTCAGATCTTCCTGTATGCTTTCTCGAGATCAAAAATCTCCTTAAAAGAGATGAATCCCCATATAGAAGAAACTGCTCCTAGGTGATAATAAAGTTGAGAAAGAGAATAGACCTCGCACTCAACATCATCCATCGTGGGCATTGCACTCAAACTTGGGAGTTTCAGAGAGGTCCAAATTTTGTGTTAGATTGCATTAGTGACTTGCTCGACTATCAATGCATCTTCATTTGGTGAAAGGAGAGGAGACAGTCTGTAAGTAACCAACACGTTGAAGTCCTTCTTGATCTCAACAACTCACTTATTCAGCATTGTCTGGCACTCTCTACATTTTGTTGCAACCTTGTGATAGTTGATGATCTCATTAGCTTTGATGGAGGCAATCCGCCAATCGGGAATCCCCACTCATTCCAAGACTTGGTCAGTGGCGATACACAACTTGGAAATGAAACTTTGTGAATCCACCACTCGGGATGAACATTTCTACATAAAGTGATTGGCCATCAAACCAACCTTAGCATTCAATTCCCCAACATCTCTTAGAAATTGTAAAGCGAGCCCAAGAACAACAATACTAGTTGTGATTCGCTCTCAATGCATGGATATCAACCTCTTCATTATCGGGAGGGCTCTAGATCCTCGTGTAACAGCTAACTCTTGGTTAAATTGGGCCTATATTGTGCTTGTGCTCTCTTCCATTTGAATTTTCTCCCAAAGCGCATTTGTCAATTCTGAGCTCAGTCTTCTAACTTCTTGTCTTGACTCTTTTCCTTCTACCTAGATCCTCTAAATATCATCGAAAGTTTTGGATTGGGCATCATCTAGCTCTCTCTTTAGATTTTCAATTTTAATACGAAGTTGAGCCTGTTCACTCTGAGCTTCCACAAGCAACTTAGACATGTCTCCTTGCTAGCCTTGAATTTTCTTCGCATGGGTCATTTTAGCTTCTCTGGCTCAAATCTCATTCTGCAGTTTGCTTAGTATTTCTTTTACATTTTCCAACTCTACCTCACGCTTCTTTAATTTCATGTCCAACCTCTCATAGTTGGAATATACCACTTTCTGAGTTGCTTTGGCTAGGACCACTTTGTCACATGGGTGAGTTTCATTCAAATCCATGCCTACAACATGAATTTCATAGTCCTCCATCTTCATTTTCCCTTCGGGCTTGGAGACGATCGACTTCATGGTACTAATAAGCAAAGATTTTTGTTCTTCATTGAAGCAAGCTTCAATCTTCTTGGTAGTGGGCTTCTCAGCATTCTTCAACAATATTTTCTGCTTCCTGGCCTTTCAGGCCTATTTGGTAGCATCATAATGACCCTTCAAATTCTAAGGGACATCGACACTTTGTGTTGCAATGGAAGCACCAAGGGGTAGTCCAAAAAGGGTGACGGTAGTGAAAACTTCAGATGTGTGAGCATGAGGGGACACAAAAGGTAGCATGATCATAAGAAAGGGTGGAACACCAAATTGAGCAGGGGAAGAACCAGTAGGGGTGAACACAAAAATAGGCTGATGGAGAGGTGCCTTCTTGGAAGTAGATGGGCCTGGAGTGACTGGAAAAGTGTTGGTATTAGCCTTTTTAATGGGGGCCCTTGACAGGGCTATTAAAGACACAACAGTGGCCGCAACAGATGACATTCCTTCGGTGCGCGGGGTGGTTTCAATGGGTTCATTGAAAATGGTAGGGGATGCATTTGGGATTACCAGTTCAGGGTCTGAGGATAGAAGATTGCTTTCCATGGGAGGGGGTAGAGGATTGACCAAAGATGTAGAAACAGGAAGAAGAGGGGGAGCGAAACTTACCTGAGCCATAGTGGTCAGAGTGTTCTATAGGATGAACTCCACTTCTTCTTCTTGTCGGACTGGTACATTAGGGCACCCAAATCTTGAATCCTTCTTTTCTTTATATGACTGAAACCAGCACATTTCATTCCTCTGGTAGCAAATCCTTCTGAAACTTGGCCTTCAACGATTGCCACAGATCCTCTTGGAGACCGTTGGGTCCTTTTACCTTTACTTCGGGTGTTGGAGGTAGACGGAGCTTATGAATCCCTTCGTCTCGAGTCTCTCCAACTATTGGATTCTTGAGGTATAGAAACCTGAGGTGGAACTTGTTCCTTGTCGATCTCATGGCTTGTTTCGAGATTTTTGTTGTCGGAATCAACCTCTTTGTTATATAAGTCCTTGAATTCATCATCAAGCGGTTGAAAGTTACTGAATGGGGAACCTAGGAACCTCATCTCCTGTCAGAATCTCTAGAAGTCTGCCTTTTTCCTTTCCAACCATCCCTTATGCCTCAGTTATGCATTGAGAGATTTGCCTATCAGAAGATTCCTCTGATAATCTGCCTACGACTCATAGAAACTTAGCAATTTTGATTGCTCTTCTAGAATGCGAACTAGGTCAATGTATATCTTCACACTTTCTCGACCCGAATTCCTCCTCTAGAAATAATCCCAAACCTTGTGTCTCAAACTATAAATCTCGTTCAGGTTATAATTCCACTTGTCGCAAATGAGGACCAAGACTAAGGCCGCTAGTAAATTTGAGATCTCATCCTCTACCTTCCATTTAGTCAATATTACCTGACTCTTAGCAATCATAAAGGGAAGATCATGGAGATTTTTTTTGTTCCTCTCGATACCATAAATCATGTCAACGACAATTACTTGTTGGCATGCCTCCAACGCAAAGACCCTATTTGTTACAAATATGGGGAGTCAGAAAGCCTCCCTAGGAAAGCCATGAAATCTTATGAATGTGAAATACTCGCCCAAGAAACAATCCAGTGGGATTGATGAATATTTTATCCATTCCATAAACTCTTAAGAGAAATGATCAATGGGGTGGGGCAACAAATCCTAGAGCACTAGCCTCAGAAAATTATCTAGAAACCAATAATAATCCCTTATCCTCGAAAACATAAGGGTCCATATAGAAACTAGTTGGAGACAATCCCTTTCATCTAGCCTAGATACTGGTACATTCCTTCCCAGCCACTCAAAATTTTGATGTAAAATCAAATGAGCTTGGACATAAGAATACTTGAATTTGGACTCAGTATTGTAATTCTTTAGCTGCTCCCTCATGTTCCCAGCTATCACTTCAGCAAAATCATAGTACCTCTAGACTTTTTCCCTTTTGAGAATAAGAGCTAGGGAAAACTGAAAATGATTGACCTCTTCATCATCATCAAGGTCGAAGACCCAGGCCAACATTGAGAACGCATACTACGTGTCCTTAAATTTCCTGTGCGAAAGAAGCCATCGAATCTGCCCTCTCTGTGGTCTTTCCTTCATCTCGTCTTTGTAAAAAATTATTTTCTTGAACATATGTTCTCCCATGACATCCATTTGCTCTTCATCAAAAATCTCAGCACCCAGCTCATGGGGATACACAACATATCCTATATAGCTTTGGTAGAAATAGTAATCTTGACCCCTCGGCCCTCAATGGCCTCTATGTTTTTGTTTAACTTCTTTGCACATGCGTCAACCAACTCCGAGCAAGGATGTACAACAGGCAACATAAATTGTGGCAGGCCACTATTCTAGAGCCGAAATGCAAAACCCTCTAGTGATTCATGCTCCAACATCCTCTAAAATGCACCTTCCCTAAGGTTTTTAGGGTTAACCAATAACTGAGGGTCAAAAACATTATCAGTGATGTCTTACACCACCTCTCTTTGGTTGCATTTATCAAGTTGGACCTTTCTATAGTTCTCAAAAGGCCTCTCCTCTATTGTTGGGGCATTAGTGAATGAGTTGTGCCCAAAAACATTGGCATAACCAGGTCTTTTGTTTGAAATTATAACTTGTCTACTAGAGGTCTATGCTTCCGCCATGGCTATATGAGAAAGTTACAAATAGCTTCTTTAGCATTAACAACCACTTGCCTTTTGCTTCTTTGGAGAAATCTACTTTTGAGTGCAATTAATTCTCTCACTTGTACATGCAGTTAAGGTTACACCATTGCCATTGGTCCATTAAATGTTGCCACCTAGGTGATACATGTGGATTGGAGATCCATATCCCTTGAGAATGCCAAAAATGATGCAAGAATGGAATTAGTACATTCCCTATGGTGTCTTTTTGTCAAATAAACTCATTGCATCAAAAAAACATGCTTTTCTCTATGTGAAACGTGCTGAGGTGATACAAGGTACTCTTGAAAAGACGTGCCCATTAATTTGTCAGAGATTTATCATGTTAATCCATGTCTTTTCTCATTAGTAAGCTGGCTGGCACTAATGATGGCAAAGGAAACATGTCAACAATCGGTATACACGAGCATTTACTCCCAACACCCAAATTTATTTCTCAAGGCATTCTGATAGATTCTTCGTAGGATTTATCTACCTGTTGTGACCTTTTCACACATTGCCCCATTGAAAATGGGGACCCCCTAATTTTTGCTTCGTTCAGGTCTTTTGGCTTGATTTTAGTTAGTTTTCCTATTGTCTCTCTCTTGTTCTGTCTATCTTTCCGGGGATGTGTCCGTCTGATGTGAAATTTTGGCTAAGTTTGAGAATTAGGGTTTTGAATCTTCCAGTCAGTTTAAAGTCAAATGGAGTGAATATATTGAAATCTGAGTTTGGCGTTGCAGTCATCATGCTTCCAACAGGTTCCTAGCAAAATCTCATTGAATTCCAACAACTTACTATTTTTAGTAAGTACCTAATTTGGGGCATTTTCTTAGCACTTTTGAATTTCTAACCGTTACACTGCATCCAAAGCACGTCAAGCGCTTGTCTACAAGTTTTGAGCTGAAAATGACAACTTTCTATTTTTAGCAAGAATCACCTTCAAAAGCAGATTTTAGTGTTTACTTGAGAAGTTTTTCAACACATGTCTGAAGAATATTTCTGGGTTTTTTGAGACCTACGTAGTGATATAACATGCAAAATGAGACGATGAATTTCAGTACTCAGCCTTTAGAGGCTATTTTTAGGGTTGGCATGTTGGAATTTTCAATGCATGTCTGTATAATATTTCTAGGTTATTTGAGAGCTACACAATGAGGTAACATGCAAGCAGAGTTGATCACCTTTCAGAAACTTGTTATTTTTAGCCAGTGCTCGCATGTTGATCATTTTTTTTGGTTTTTTCTAGGTTTTTTGAGATCTCTCGAGTTGTGTGACATGCAAGCTCATTTGGCAGCTGATTAGTCACTTTTTCAGACACTTACTATTTTTAGCAGGATCACTCTGACAACTGCCCAACACTTCAGAATCACGAACACAGTGACATGCAACAGGAACAGGGTCAAACGAAGACCATTTGACCAACATGCAAGTCAAATTAGGGTTTCGAGCTTTGAGGCCTAAAATGAGGGGTCAAATGCCAATTTTTTTGAAAACCCGTGTATCCCACTGTGATCAATATCTTTCAAGCTATCCACCAGTAAAATTTGAAGGCAATCAGAGCACTTACTATTTATAGTAAGACACTTCTGAAATAGGCTATAAATAGTAAGTCAGCATCAGGTGCCAGTGTGAACAGACAAGTCCACCCATGAGGGTCACGTCATTCAAATTTCAAGTTAAACAGAGTTGTGGAGGTCTCAAAATCAGGCAGTTGCTATAAATAGTAAATCACCTCCAGAAATAGGGCTATAAATAGCAGGTCAGCACGAGATGCTAGTGAAAGCAGGTCAAGAAAGTGATGAGGACCCCATGGCTCAAATTTCAGATCAAATGGAGTTGCAGAGGTTCAAAAATCAAGCACTTACTATTTTTAGCATGTCCATGCAAAGGAATTAGGGTTTCCTAAAAATTAGGGCGAAGCACGAGGGCCCCACAAAAGTAACATCTAGTCATGATCAACACCCTGCAGGCAATTTGCACACAAAGTTTGAGCTCATTCTAAATGTTACTATTTTAAGTAAATTGCTAAAAATAGCAAGTACATGTAGGCATCAAGCGCCAACAGCTCGGTCACATCACAAGGTTCGAGGCAAAACAAAAATCAAGCCTTTCAGAGCCCAAAATTAGCTTGAAATGTAAAAGTTGTGAAACTTTCTAAAAATAGCAGGTTAGGGTAGGCTAAGGGAATCCTCAACAATCAGAAGAATCACCTCTCCAAAATTGCCTAAGTCTGGAAATGAGCTGAAATTCAACTAAGGCATGAAAAATGAAGGCTTGACCTGTTAAATGCACCTTGAGAAGCTGCAATGAGTCGAAAATCCATCTAAGTCTAGTAGATTGGAAGTAGACAGTGTGAAATGTGCCCTTGAAGCTGAAGATTGATGAGAAATTCTTCTAAGTACTTGAAATTGGAAGTAGACATGGTGAAATGCCCCCTTGCAAGCTGAAGATTGATAGAAAATTTTCTAAGTTATGAAAATTGGAGGCTAAAGGTCCTAAATGTGCCCAACCTTGAGGAGATAGCATGGAAATTTTTCTAAGTACTTCAAACTCGAAGCTCAACCCCTCATATGCGCCCTAAGAAAAGATAGGAGCTAGAAATTTTAACTAAATGTTCAGAGCTTGAGGCAACTACCCTCATATGCGCCTAGGTTAAAGAGAAGTTGGTGGCATCAAAAAATTTGACTAAGGCATTAAAATTGGAAGCTCCAGCATCAAAATGCGCCTCAAGAAGAAAAGAAGGCTTTGAAATTTTCTAAGGCATAGAAATTGGAAGCTCCAAGGTCCAAATGTGCCCAAGGTAAAGAGGGGCACTTGAAGAATATTCTAAGTGTAGAAAGTTGAAAGCTCACTATGCTAAATGCGCCCAACCTAGAGAGAGGTCATTCAGATTTTTTTCTAAGTGTTGAAACTCAAAGTACACGCCTTGAAATGTGCCTTCACTTGGAGATGGATGAGAAATTTGGCTAAGTGTTACAAACTTGAAGCTTAACCTCCTATATGCGCCCTTGAAGAGGAAATCCATAAAAAATTGTCTAAGGCACCCAAATTGAAAGTAAGGGTTGGAAAATGTGCCTCACCTTGAGAGGAGTTGGTGGTAAAATATTTTAAGTATGACAAATTGGAAGTAGCTACCTTTGAATGCGCCTGACAAATTGGAAGTAGCTACCTTTGAATGCGCCTAAGGTAAAGAGGAGGATACTTGGAAATATTCTAAGTGTTGTAAATTGCAAAAAGAGACCCCAAATGCCCCCATGCTTGTGATGGTGAGTTGAAAAATCCCCCAAGGCATGTAAAATGGAAGCTCAAGGCCTCATATGCACCCTAGCAAGGAAAGAGGGTAAGGATTTCATTAAGTGTTTTAAATTTGAAGCACACCCTCCTATATGCGCCTTAGCTAAAGGGGAAGACGAGAAAATATTCTAAGTCTTGAAGGTGTCAGCAGGACTCCCCATATGTGCCCAAGATAGTATGATGAAGAAAAATGCCTAAGTGACGGTAAAATGGAATCTCCCCTAGTCAATTGTGCCTAAATCTAGAGAGGATAAGTTAAGAAATTGTCTAAGTATGAAAAAATTGAAGTAGTTACCTCTATATGCACCTTGACTTGTGGAGAAATTGGAAAATGTTCTAAGTGTTGAAAATTGGAAGTAGAGACCCCTATATGAGCCCAAGTTGGTTGGGAGGTGATAAAATTTCCTAAGGCAAGGCAAGGGAAGAAATGCGCCCAAAGGTGATGAATGCGAATATTTTTCTAAGGTTAAAAAATCAAAAAAATTAAAAGTACCCCTTCGTTTGTAGACACATGAATTTGATGCTGTCTTCTGGGAAGAATTTCCTTCTGGGTACTGGATATCTTCAACAAGGATATGATTTTGAAATTCTTCGCTCCCTGTCGGAGACTTTAAGATGGAGGTTTTACTCAGGCGCCTGGTTGATGAAATTTTCTAGAGGAAATAAGTTATTTCTAAGGTAGGTGGGTTGGAAATTTGGCTAAGGCAACAAGGGATATAATTTTGACTGGAAAAATTTCTAAGGCAGAGAGAAATCAAGCAACACCCTCTAAATATGTCGTCAAGTTGGATAAAGTTTCTAAGGCACAACTTCAAGGTACACAGGAAGCAGAGTACAAGATGGGAATTTGGCTAAGGCATGAAGAATTTGGAGATGAAGTGAAACTCAAATATCAGGATGATATGTGCCCATGATGAAAGGTTGTAAAGAAGGAAAAGCTTGTTGGAGAAAAAGAGATGAGCCCTATCAGATTCAAAGATCATTCAAATATTGGATGTCAAAACATGGAGATCTAGTAAGTAGAGTGGATTTATATTGTAAAGTGTTTTGATGTCCTCTTTGTTTGTTTTGCAGGCTGAACGTCGGGGCCATGGCACAATGACTTGAAGTAATGAAGCAAATAGTCCAAGATGATAAATCATGAAAGAAGAAAAGTTGCAAGAAATGACTAAGTGTTGGAATAACCTAATATGCACTTGATTCAGAGAGGTAGATGGAAAGGAATAAATGCTTGAGTCCAAGATAAGAAGACCCTTTAGGATCAGGGGTGGAGAAATAATCACCCCCAAGCAAGTACTTCAAAGTTGAAGAACAACATCGAGAAGAAAATCATCGTCGAGCAAGAGAAAGAGGTTGCAGGCTTGATGTTCGATCGAGAACGTGCCTGCCGTACCAGTCCAAGAAGTTGAAGCAGTGTGAACGCATCTATGAACAAGAATCTTCTAGAGGATGGTGGACATTAATTGTTCATTTATTACTCTACTCCTCTTTTTAGGGTTAGGGCTTATGTGGCTCGATCTAAGCCCTCCATCTAATTGTAATCTGAGCCATCCATTGGACTTGGCCAGCTATAAAAGGGGCACCCCCCCTCATTTGTACGAGATTAGACATTAGATCATTAGATAATAGAGAGACAACTAGGTGATAGCTTAGAGGTAGCTTAGTATAGATTGATAGGATAGTTTGAAGAAGAGGGAAAGTTTTTCCTTTGAAAACTTTGTAAGAAATTGTTGTGAACACTCTCTCAATAAAAAGAGTTTTCATCGATGATGAATTTTGTCTTTTTTTGTGAGTAAATAGCAAGGTTTCTTCATCCTTCTGATTCGAATAGTAGCTTAAAGTAGAGTAAATTTCATTTCATGCAAGCAGATAGTAATAATGGAATGTGGCGTTTGATCTAAGCAAGCTTTGCTTATCCATACCACTAGCGGGCCCACTGATGGTGTGTTTTCCTTGTGTGGTCAACTGGAAACATTGTGGACCTAACTTCAATCATAGTTTGAATGATGGTATGCGTCATTGTGATGGTATCTTCATGTCAAGCGATGGTTTGAATATTTGTAGTCACCTCCTTTGAAGATTGCATTGACTTCGTAGAAGCTGTCTGAGGCGAGGCAAAGCGAAGTCCGGCTGAAGTTTGTTGAAGTTAAGCTCCATATCCCGCATTTAGGATATAATTTAGACCTTCTAAACCCTTCACTCATTTAAATTCGGTACTTTTTGGTTAGTATAGGAAACTCGTGCTTCGTTGATAAACCTTTCGAGTATTCAAATTCCTTTCTCCGCTGTTGAACAATTTCGTAAGTCCCCTTGAAATACTAGCAAATCACATCGAGCCAACTGAGACTATCCACTGCATGAAGGAACCTTGGATTTGAATGCATGATCTTTCTAGAAATCTTAGCATGCAAGAGATTTTGTTCAAGAGAGGATAGAGTCGCCATTGGTAACTTTATTCTGTGTTGGTGCGGTCACAAAAAACACATCAACACTACCCTTCTTCATTTTTCCTTCAACTTTTCTTGTTGTCGTTCGGCTAAAAATATACCTTTCATTGGTTGAGTTCACTGACTCATCTTTCTATATATAGCTATGCCACCTTTTGCAACATTCATTCAAAAATATTGTCTCTTAAGTTTAGCAAGCTTGCCGCTATTTCCCATTCCGCCATAATTTGTTGCTTATCAGAATGTCTATTGGCTTAGGCACTCCCATTCAACTCCTTCCACGGAGGCCACAATACTGCTTTGCAATAGCGGTCACTAGTGACTGAATTAAGTGCCTGGTGAAGAAAT
Organism: Sequoia sempervirens; assembly: GCA_007258455.2. Classification (NCBI taxonomy): domain Eukaryota; kingdom Viridiplantae; phylum Streptophyta; class Pinopsida; order Cupressales; family Cupressaceae; genus Sequoia; species Sequoia sempervirens. The sequence goes on from VDFB02281492.1 coordinate 715,501,882, forward strand.
GTGACCGCCTCATCATGGTTGCGTTCAGGTGGGTAGTTGGCCAGGACTTCATCAATGATGAAAACCAGCTTCAGAGCAATTGCAATGTGCTTTCTTGCTTCATGGCCTCTTTATTGGACCAGAAAGTTTCCAAGCCCATGATAATTGAGTTGTGTCACCAGATGTTCGACGAGCTAGTGCAAGTGGCTATCCCTAACATTAGTACACCAAGCGCCATGGATCTTTGGAGGCACGTGGACTTTGGAATAGACGTACCCTGGTTACCCTTCCTCTCTGAGTTTCACACTATGGACGTTGAGAAGCATTGCTGCTCTTCTCATCCAAAAACCACTTTTTTGTTGTGAGAGTGCAAAGTGGAGCATGTTTCAAGACTCGCCTGGAGGAAGCACTTCGACTTTCTAGTGCAAAGTCGTGATGAGTAGACACCAGGTCTACGTTGTTTGGCCTGCGTGTGTTGTGTGTTCAGCCCCTTTTTTCAACCCATTAGATGAAAAGAAGAAGAAGAAGAAGAACCCAATAATGAGCCCTTTTTGCTTCATCGACGATGGCTAGAAGCTTTACTTTACTATTTTTTGCTTGTTGCCTCCCTTTTAGTTCTTTTTGCTCTGCCACTCTTTTGGGTTTGCTCGACAGAGCCTCGTGTTTAAATTTGAGCCTTGATCTGTGCATTATATTGTAATTTTTTTGATAAATATAATATAATACAAATTTTTGTTTCTTTAGCATTCTTCTCAGATGGCTTATTCTCAAAATTAGAAGGTATTTACAAAAAAATTATATATGGTACATAACTGTTAATTTTTTTAAAGAACTGTGTATTTTAATAGAATAACTTCAAAAAAATACCATTCACAGGTAAATCTAAAGCATTTCCCTCCATGTATTACAGTTTGTATGCATTCTTTTCCTTGCACATGCTAATTCGGAAGGGTCCCTTCCATAGCACTTCAAATTTTGTGTGTTTCCCTAGTTTTGCAGTACGCTTGTCATACTTTAGCACTAAGCTCCCTTCTTTGAATTTTGGGTTAGAAGTATTTTTGTTGAACTAGCGCTTCATTGTTTGTTTGTGGTTTATCATGGATTCATAGGCCTTTTCTCTATCTTCTTCTAGCTTGAGGAGCTCCGCTAGCCATACTTCCATTCCACTACTTTCCTCAATTTCCAGGGCTTTTAATAGTTGTAAAGCAAGGATCTCTATAAAGATAGGTAGCACTACCTCCTTTTTGTACACCAGCTCATAGGGGGAAGTCTTCAAAATTTTCTTGGGAGTAATCCAATCTACCCACAAAGCAACTCGCAGATGTTTGTGCCAATCCCTTTATCGTTCCGACCCAATACGCTTGATTAACCTAATTAGGTTTTTGTTTGTTGATTCTACTAACCCATTCCCTTGTGGGTAGTAATTCAATGAAGTCTTGAGGAAAATATCATGTCTAATAGAAAAATCTAACATTCCTAACCCTACAAAGGCTCGGGTATTGTTGGATATGATGGTCTTGGGCAAGCCAAATCTAGCTTTAACAATTTCCCCTTATGTAGCATTTTTTAGGGCTACGACGTATGTCCACCTTGTGAAGTAGTTGGTCACCATGAGGATCCACTTATGTCCAAAACTAGAAATAGGATTTATCATTCCGATAAAATCCAAACCCCATTGAGCAAAGTGTTCCTCAGTTACAATTAGGCTTAGGGGCAGAGCTGCATTCTTTCTTTTGCCAATGAAATATTGGCATTGGGTACACTTTTGCACCAAATGATTTGCTTCGACAAACATAGAGGGCCAATAATATCCTACTCGCATGATTTTTAAGGAAGTAGTCTTGGTGGAGAAGTTCTCACCCTTAGGATTGTGATGGAATTCATTGAGAACTCTTTCCGCTTGTAGCTTGTTGAGACATCGGAACAATACACCATCATAATTTCTCTTAAATAATACACCATCAAATAATACATACATGGTGCCTTGAAATTGGTAGTATCTGCTTTTATGAAGTGGAAGATTGGTTGGGTAATATCCCTTATGCATATACTGTGTCCGATCAACTACCCAAGACTCTTTGGACTCGAATTGATTCGAATAAACTTGATCGGTCTCCTTGTCCACTTCAAGATTTAATTCTAATGCAATGTACTCACACAGACCTCTTCCCTGAACTAACTTGGTTGGTCTAATGTCCACATCATATTCTAGGATCTTGGTGATCCAATTTTCTCTTTTTTTTGTTATTTCTCCTTTTGTGATGTATTCTCGCACACTAGGATGAGCTACAAGAATAATGATCTTGTTGGCCGACACTAGGTGTTGAAATTTATTTAAACTTTTGGCAATGGAAAAGGCCTACTTCTCTACAAAATTATACCTAGCTTCATAGTCTTTGAGGGTCCTTGAATGGAAAGCAATTAAATGCTCTCCATCATCTTCCTTGCACTTCTGAATCTATACTATGTTGGCCACTGTACACATAGAGTAGAAATTCTTTGGAAAAATCTAGATTAACCAACACCAGGGCTTTGGAGAGGGTTATCTTAAGTTGCTCAAAATTTGCTTTGCGTTCGGGATTCCATCTGAAAAGTAGGTTCTTCTTAAGCATCAAGGTGGTTGGTCTTGCAATGCCTACAAAATCTGATATGATTCTACTAACAAAATTAATCTTTCCCAAAAAATATTGCAGTTCCTTTTGGTTTACTGGCAAGGGTAATTCCATTATAGATCTAACCCTTTTGGGGTCTATTGCTATTCCCTCCTTTGATACTACAAAGCCAAGGATCTTACCTTAAGGTGCTTCGAAGACACAATTTTTGGGATTCAAAGAAATCCTGAACTATTGGCATTTCTAGAAAACCTTTTCCAGATGATCGAAATGATCATATTTTGATTTTGAAAAGACTGTTAGGTCATCTAGATATATGAGGATAATTTGGTTGATTAATCCTTTAAAAGAAATATCGATTTCTTGTTGAAAAGTTGCACCAGCATTGGAAAGTCTGAAAGACATCTTTGAATATGCAAACATTCCAAACTTAGTGGTAAACGCTATTTTATGTTTGTCAAATTTCTTCACATAGACTTGATTATACCCTAAGAAATCGTCTAGTAATGAGAACATCTTTGATCTGGCCATGGTCTGCAAAATCTTCTCCATTAGTGGCAAAGGGTAATGGTCTTTTAATGAGGCTTTATTCAAGTCCTAAAAATGGACACAAAGTAGGATATCGCCATTCTTTTTTTGAATTGGAACCAAATTCAATACCCAGGTAGAGTGTTTGATAGGATATATGATCTTTGATTCGACTAGCTTGGTGAGCTCCTGTGCCATCAATGCTTCAACCTTCAGGTTGACTGGTCTTTGCTTCTGTCAAACGGGTTAGGATCCTTCCACCAGATCAATGGTATGTTGGATTATGCTCGGGTCGTATCCTCTTAGATCATCATAGGTCTAGGCGATAACCTCATCATACATGAAGCATATATCCTTCAGTCTTTTCTTGTCCTTGGGAGGAACTTCCCTTTCAAATTTTAACTTTTTTCGCTCCCGACATTGAGCTCTTCATAATCCCTTGCATCCGCTAAAAATATTTGCTTTCCATTCCTTGTGTTTTCACAATCAAAGAGACTTTTGAGAGAAATTAATCCTTCAGGAAGCTTGTTCCCTTTCAATTGGATTATTTGATCTTTGGGAAATCCTCTCCTTGGTGGTGAATAGTCAGAAGTTGTCGCTGATCTTTGTATGAAAGAAGCAATTTGGATGTCATCATCAAAGACTTGCTAGTTTTGATTGTTGTCAGGAATTGAGGGTCGGACAATGACTCGTACCACACTCTGCTTCGTTGGGTCATAAATTGGTTCAAATTGTGAACTGACAGAAGCCATCTGATCAACAACACTATTTTGTTATTGGGGAATAACTTGTATGTTGAAAGCTTCGAAACTCTCAATTAGATCCCTAACCCGATGCCTGTAAGATCTCATCCTTGTGTTCTTTGTGGTTGCTTGTCCATGGACTTGGCTCACCACTAGTTTTGAATCTCCAAAATATTGTATCCTTCTTGTGCCTATCTGCTCTGCTAGAATCAATCTGTGAACCAAGGCTTCATACTTGACATCGTTATTGGAGCATGAGAACTGAAAATGGTAAGCCTAGAGGGTCTTCGATCCCGTTGGAGACACTAGTCGGACACCCGCTCCAGAGCCAGCTTTACACTTGGCACCATCAAAATATAACGTCCATAGATGATTATCAGATGGATCATTGGATTCCTCTCGATCCTTCATTAGCTTTGGAAAGACCTGATCATCATCAAAAATCACATATTTTCCTAGCCTTGCTGCATGGAAGTTGTCAGATGGATTGGAGTTGATGAATTGGTTGAGCAACACCACTTCCTTAGGAGTTTGATCACTCGTATCTTCTTCATCTTCTAGCATTTCTACACGATATCTCTCTTGCTAATAGATGGAGGTGTGTGCTACCTCAAAGCACAAGTTTGTGTTGTCAGCAATGTGTTTGATATGCAAGAATTCGAACAAAATCTTCATCTTCACCCCGTGCTTGGTTCTCAATATTAGGTGGGACCAGTCAAGTGCTAAGTATCTGTCGAGCTTTGTAGTGAAATCTCTTGAAAGGCACATTTTGAAAACCAGGGCAATGTCTATCACTACTATTTCTTGTGTAACTATTTGGCTTGAACATGAGAAGATGGTCAGAGATAGATCTTTTATCCGACCAATGGTCAGAACCTTCTTCCCGTCTAGTTGCATGATTCCTTTTTTAAGGGGCTCATACTTAAGTTTCAAAGCATCCACCACTTGTTTTGGCATAATAGTTGTGCTAGCCCCTGAATCAATCATATTATTATGCAACAACTTATCTCCCATAATAAGAGTTAAAAAGAAAGGTGTGGGATTTGGTTTTCCTACCTCTTTCTCCTTTGCATTGTCTACATCATTTGCATAGATTGTTGACTTCAGAGCCTGAGGGGGTGGAACAGATCCTTTGTCTCTACTTTGACTGCATGACTGAGTTACATCCACTTGTGGGATTTGTTCTTCTTTCTTTAATGCTTCCTAAAGTAATGTCTTTTGCTCGGGAATGGATATGACATCTCAAAATGACACATCGGTAGGCGCCTTTTTCAGTTCTTCCACTACATTGAGCATCTCGACTAGTTGAGTCTTAGGCTTGTACAGTGGTATCTCTCTTGTCTTCGAAAAAAATGTTCTGTTGTGATTGGACTTGTGCCTTATCTGCCTCATCTACCAATGGCAGATTATGTGGCTACAAAAAAGGTTGGACGATGGGCGATGGAGCTTTCTTTTCTTGTAGGGGTGGTTTTCATGGCAGCAGATGTGGCAAAAGTTGTTGGACGTATTCTCCCGTGAGCCATCTTTTGGACCTTGTGTTATAATTTGACTGCACTTGTGGAACACTTGTCGTTGGAGCTTCATTTGCGAACACTGCATCTTCTTCTTCCATCCAAGAATAGAGCTTGGTCAGGTGCAATATCCAGTTCTTGTTCCAAGGAAATTACTTGCATTTGTGCTCTGAATCAAGCATTTCCCATTCTGGAAGACTTGTATTCATCTCCATTCAGAGGCACGCCCCTGCTTCTTTGTTTTGCTATCTTTTGTTGCATATTCCCTCTTTGGCAATTTTAGGGCATATGACTATCACTGCACATGAAGAACCATACATTCTCATCTTCCACCAAATTATTCTGGCTTGGGATTAGCTCTTTACTCAAGCTATCCTTGAATGTCTGCAGTGGCATGGTGACCGGAACTATCTGGTTTGTGGACAACGTTTGTTGACCTCCTCCTCTAGAGGATCCTTGGTATAGATCTTTTGCTAATAAGACGACTTTCCTCTGCCATAGGCTTGCATAGTCAGCTTTGGAGGTGTCTCTTATTGTCACTTGATAAGGACCAACTCATTAGAAAAATTCTACATGAGATTCTTCATGTCGACGATGTCTGTCATGATTGAGGAAGAGCCTAACGTGCTTGGTTGAGCAGTGGGATACACGTACATAAATTGTGGAGTGACTAACGTCAGTTGTGCAGCGAGAGTGCTTGGAGTAGCTTCTTCCCATGGGGCATCAAAAAATTATGCAAATACTGGCATCAAAGGTCAAGGTGGAAGCTTTTCGACATCGATTAGACTATTCTCCACTCGCACTGCCACTTCATATTCATTGGGCAAGATGTCCCCTCCCATGGAGGTTACCATAACTACGATGTCCGAATTGAAATCCTTTAGACAGAACATGAACGTCATTGCGGCTTCAAGTCGCGTAGTCAAGGGGATCCTTTGCGAAATCTTGTGGAATATGGTGTTAAAGTCACTCATGGCTTCCTGCAAAGCTCTCTTGATGGTAATTATTTGTTGCAACAATCAAGAGTGGTCTCCTTTCTCTAAGAAGTGTTCAAAAAGTCACTCTCCAAGCTGATCCTAGTAGATGATGGAGCCTAAGGCCAAAGATCGATACCAATCTTGGGCTTTTCCTTTGAAAGAGGTAGCTAACAACCTCAAAGCGATGTTCTCCTCCAATATGTTATGTACCCTACATACCTCTACTATATCCGAAAGGTGTTCAGAAGGGGTTTTGAAGTCTTCTTTGGAGAATCTCATAATAGCCTTAAGGGTGTTAGTGGGTATAGCAGGCCATATGTCTGGGGGTGAGGGTGGTCGTAGTGGACTACCACTATCCCATGTTACAAAATTTCTAGGAGCAGGAGGGGGTACGTGAGCCATAGAGAAACGATTCCTATGAATTGGGTATACAAGTATTCTAAGTTGGAAGTTTAATCCTCCAGGTGGAGTAGAAAAAGCTCTAAAGACTAGGCTTTTCTCTCTCTATTGCTCCTTATGGGTGATATAGAACCTATAAGTCTTCTCCTTCTATGTACTGAGGCAAGTAACTTAGAGTACCGAAAGTGACCTCTTGAATATGCTCTCATTTGGACTCTAGGCATGAAATATCCAGTTTCCTTCCTTAGCCCGATTCAAGAAATATTTCTGACTTCTAATCAGGCATTCAAAAAACTTCTTGTCCCATTGGGTGTGCCAGAAAAAGAACTATTGATCATCAAATCTTGCACCTCTTTGACAGTCTTATGGGAAATTCAATGAGAGGGGGACCAATTTTTGCCTCACTAAATACCTCCAAAATTTTTATAGAAAGTCGACTCTTCTCTTGGGGTTTGGAGTAAAGGGTAGAAAGAAATGTAAATATAAAACATGAAAAGGGCGATATGCCAATGCTTTTACAACATTTCAATCCCAACCATTCCTATGATTGATATAATTATACACAAAATGCCACAATCCTTGATTGTTGGAAAGAGAATGAACAACAAAGGCTAACAACAAGCACAGTGCAAACTTTCCAATCTTCCTGCAATTAGTGCTCATTAAGGTCTAATCAAACATAAATATTTCTTATGGTAACAGAAAGAACGTTCAAAAATTGTGTAAGCTCTTTCTCCTAATACAACATAATGTAGTAAAACAACAACCCTTCAGAAAAACAGAGAAGTCCAATGATATAATCCAATTACCACAAGTCACTATTTTACCACACGAGCATACAACATCAAAACCAGCTACTTAAACTATTCAGATTCTACTTGCAAGACACAATGTTTCATTCAAAATGATAATATAAAGAAAGAAAGCTGAAAAAGGGCCATAGATGCATTGTCTCAATAATTTCTCCACAATAGTTTGTGCTTTAAATATCAAATGAACTTTAAAACAAAGGTCGAATGCTAATCTAACAATAGTTTAAGCCTTAAAAGATATAACATGCCAGAGATAAGTACCTCTGCAATTGTGCTTCTGAAAATAATTCTATATCCTAAGAAAACTAAAGAAACTTTCCTTAGCCAAGGAAATTGAAACTTGAAATTCCAACCCCTCATTGTCTTGTTGCCTTCCTTATATAGCTGTAGAAAAAGAAAACACCACCCCAGCACAAAAGTCAATACTGCTAGGTATTTGATAGTTAATGGCACATGATCCGATCGTAGATCTTGGGTTAGGTCACAATGATCTTTTCTCATTAATTCTCAGCTTCTGCATTGATGTTTATCAAATATTTAGCAAATATAGAGTCTCGTAAATGATCAAATCCTAAAAACAATAGCTTGGAAAAAAGGTCCAGTTGACCAATCACATCACCCAGAGGCACCGACTTCAAGCTTCCATCCCAAAAACCAAGAAAAGAAAAAGGCTAGCTAGCTCTGAAAACTCCCCAAAAGATATCACTCCATAGGACACACAATCCGCCCGTAGCGAAGAGGTGACATGTCAAAAAGGCAGACACTTTCGAGCTCATAAATATAACTCCCTAGAAAAATCCCGACAAGCCAACACGTGTTTTGAACTCTCTCCCGAAAGGGAGATGAAAGATGAAAGCTACGTAGCTACCACGTGACACATTGTGCACCTTTTTGATAACTCTACTTGAGCACAGGCACACCTAAAATTGAAAACATTGTACAAGCCAAAAATCAAAACGATTAAGGAAAAAACGCTTCACAAGATCCATATTATATAAAAAAATATTATGTATTTTATCTAAAATTAGTTCTTAGATAATAATTACTACATGTTTTATGCATGGATGATGCATGGATTCCCAAATCAATTTAATTACTTTAAAACTAAGATATATATTTTTAGAAAAAAATTATGTAAAAGAGGTTTGTTATTTTTCACTGTCTAACCTTCTATGTACTCTAATGTAATTAAATAACTAAGATATCCTATTTATCTAGAAATAGGTTATAGAGGTATATGTATAATTTTAAATATCTATTATATTTATTTTACATGAAGCATAGATTATACCCTTTATTCTATTATACATATACCCTTATAATCTAAAACAACTGCTCTTGAAGTGTCATTAATGAAAATTTGAACTAATCCAATGACCAAACTTTAATTTTCAATAATGTAGGGTCAGGAGAGGGTGGATTTCAACATGGACATGTTTGATTTGTTAGGGAAATGAAAATATTTTGGCATCAGTGTGTTCAGTGAAATAATGGGTGCTAAATGTATTCAATGGCATCATCACTTTTACACATATATTCTTCAATCAAATTTCCCATTTTCTTATTTGTTACACCAATGGATAGGTGATGCAACATGTTTGCATTCAACGAAAATGTTTTTGGTGCTCATTAACCCCCATGATTTTTCTTGAGTGTGATTTCGCTCACATTTTGGGGAGATTTTATCTTTTCTTTTTTCCTAGATATCCACTGCCAAGTACCAATCATGTAATAATCAATTCTTGTAGTTGATTTGCTTGTTATTTTTTTATAGTTCATAGTAGTATTTAAGTTTTATTTTTTCATTCACTTTGATGATTTTTAGAGATTTCAAGCTACTACATTGTTGTAACACTTAGGGTTTCAAATAGTATAAGGGTATTCACCATTAAATATGCTCTCTAAGCTTAGAGTTTTCAAGCTACAATAGTGCTATAATATATCTGTTTGGCATGCATTAAGATTCAGTTGAGTGAAAATATATTTTATCCCTGATTATCTAACCTAAGCTTGAATTTATTTCCCAATAGGTAATGCCTCCACACTTGGATAGCATGCACAATTGTTGCCAACTCCAGATCATGTGAAGCATAGTTCTACTCCTAGGTTCACAATTTTTGGGATGCATAAGCCATCACTTGATCTTCTTACATTAACTTATGCCACCTAAACCTTCTCTTGACACATTTGTGATGACTACAAAAAAATGACCCTCTGGTTTCAAGTACTATGAGAATAGGCATAGTAGTTAGCTTCTCTTTGAGAATATAAAAGGCCTCTTCACTTTTTTTTGACCATTCAAATCACTTTCCTTTCTTTTGAAGAGAATTTATGGAGTTGGAAATCTTTGAGAAGTTTGATATGAACTTTCTATAGTAACTAACCAATCCCATGAAGCTACATAGCTCATGTACGTTCTTAGGTGCATACCAATCTACTTGATATCCTTAATCTTTGAAAGATCAACTACTATTTCTTATGTAAAGATAATATGGCCGAATTCTTGTACCTCTTTCTAGAATAAAGTACACTTAAACAACTTGACAAATAATTTATGTTCTCTTAACCACTACAAGACAATTCTCAAATGTTTCCTATGTTCTTCTTTATTCTTGGAGTATATCAAAATTTCATCCAAGAATACTAACATAAAATTGTCAAGACAATGTCTGAAAACATTGTTCATTAAATTTGTGAATGCTACCAAGGAATTTGTTAGTCCAAAGGGTATAACTATGAAATCATAGTGTGCATACCTTGTCCTAAAGGAAACTTTATAGATGTCTTCTTCCTCTCAATTGATGGTATAGTAACCTAAGACCAATCTTTGAAAAGACCATGATACCACACATTTTATCAAAAAGATAATTGATGTGAGGTAAGGGATAGTTATTCTTTATCGTTGCTTTATTAAGCATATGATGATCTATGCATAAACATAATATTTCATCTTTCTTCTTGATGAAAATCATTGGTCCTCCCCATGGCAACACCATTGGGTCTAATCAAACCCTTGGCTAATAATTCTTGTACCTAGGCTTTCAACTCCATCAACTGTGGTGTAGTCATCCAATAAGGTGTTTTGGACACTAGGTCAAAGCCATCTATTATGTCAATCAAAAAATGAAAGACTCTCTTGGGAGGTAATCTAGGTAACTCTTCAAGAAATATATATTGGAAATTTAAAGGAAGGGGTAGTCCTGGACAAAAGGTTCCTTGGAATCCTTTTTCATTCCCTTACTAAATTCATACATTTTTTTAGAATCATATAAGTATTGGTCATCAAAATAGACCAACTCTTTTATTTCCTATAATTGCTCTATTTTAACTACAAGCATATAATAATTTTTTATGCTAATTCTCTTCAATTGCACAATAGAGATTTTCCTAACCTTAACCTAATGCTAAAATTCTTGTAACGAAGTTAGATTCCCAAATTCATGCAAACATTCAACTATTTTATCATAATAGCCAACTTAGCCCTATGTTGAGATAACTAATTAATTCCTAAAATGACATCACAAGACCCCAAACGAGGCACATACAATTTGAATTCTATTGAAAAAGTGGGTAAGTTTACTCTATCTTCAAACATGCATTTTTCTACTTGAGCTCTAGATTGGTTTTCATACTCTACAACCCAATACTTAGCCATAAAACTAACATTTATAGGAGTTTTCTTTAACAATCTAGGTGATAAAAGAATATATTGCACCTCTATCTATTAAAATTAAATTGGTATATTAAAAATCATACTTGCAACTTCAATAAGATCAATCTAATACTCAACTTGGCACTTATCCACAACTATCTAAATCCAAGTTGCTAAAATGTTGATTGCTAGGAAGGTAAGGATTTATTTCAATATGGATTTCCTTGATTCTTGTTTTGGCATTGGTTTGTGGAATAATCTCCACCACACTTAAAACACTCTCCAGGAGGTCCTTTCTTCTCTACAAGATGGTCATCAATGGAATTCTCTCTTTTCTTAAAGTTTATGGGACCCCCTTTCCATTATGAGAATTATTTTTATTATTCATTGACTTTTCCATTTATTTTTTACTTAAAATCTTGGTTTCAACTTTTCTTTTTGAATGACTTGGTGATGATTTGGTCCATCAAAATTTATTTTTGGTCTTGTCTCCATGTCTCGATATAGACTTCAAATTTTGCTCTTGTTTTATAGGTTTCTCAAATACGATTCATAGTTGTTAGACTATGAACATCAAACACTCCTCCAATTTGTGTATTTAGGCACATTGTGAATTGCCATATCCTTAACTTCTCATCCTTTTGATACTAAGGTACATATATTAATATCCTAGTGAACTCCTCCCATTATTTTTTCACTAATATACCCCATTGATGCAAGTTCTGAAAATCAATGAATTTCTAGTCAAAATAATGTTGAGGTAGCCACCTTTGTCTAAGATTGATCATGAACTAATCCCAAGTTAAGTGTAGGGAACTCAACCCTAATTACATATTCTTATTCATCCACCATAAGGACACATCCCACCAACTAATTATAAGCCCCCCATACTACCTTGACTATTTCAAAAGTTTGTAATCTCAAAAGATTTTCCATCTCCATGAGCCATGTTTCAACTCCATCTCCTATCATTGTACCTTCAAACTTGGGTGGAATAACCTTTTTCATGTCTCTAGCCAACTATTTGTCATGTGAGCCCTCATTTCCATTTAGTTTTCTAGATTTTGGTGAACTTATCCTTGACCATTATGAGCATTGTACTCTTGATCATTATTTTCACCATTTCCTTGGCTTCATTCTTCTTCATCCTCAAGATTACTTTCCCCTCACACTTCTTGCTCACTTGGCTCCCAAAATTTATTTAGTTTCATTCAAAATGGTTAATATATGATCGAATTTATCCATTAGAATTTTCAATTGTTTCCTCAAGCCATCTTGAATTCCAACAAGGTTTTCCCTTGTTCGTACCATGTTTACTCATGGTAATTCATTGTAATCTATTAGTTTCTTTATCTTAAGAAAAATGAGAACATGTACATTTTACTTCCAAATAAATGCATTTTATTTGGTTCAAAATCTTATACATAAAGAATTACAAAATCACCAAATCTAAGATTTCAACTAAAAAATGAGATCTTTATTCATAATATTGGATTATACATCCTTATAAGTTTTTTCTCGACATTCCATATCACTATATGATAGAGGAATTTCTTTTGGTTCCTCCACTCCATTAGAATCTAATAATATAAACATGTGATAGGGATTTAATCGCAACTACTCCTCAATGTCCTCTTTACTTAGATGTGGTGCATTGTGACCACACCCAATAGGCATGTTGAGAACCATCAATGATTTCTTAGGTTTAATTAGAATAACTTTTGGTTATTGAACTCATTTCTTCCTTTCTAGCTTAATACACTCAAGGGCATCAATAAGAGTTTTAGATTAAGAGAGTCATGCTTCTCTTGTGTAACTCATGACTTTCTTAGTTTTGATTTTAGTTTTAGTTTTCATTGATTTATTTGGTTTTCTATTTTTTCTCCATGCCTTTGATTCACCCATTTTTGTGTTCTAGGCACACAAAGAGTTGTCTTGCTAACAAATTTTTCATAGTAGGCTCAGAAGCCCTAGTGTTTGAATTGTGCTCTGATACTACATTTAACAAACACACTAGTTCATTAAAGGAAAAATACCATATTTTTTATAATATAGAATAAAAAAAATATAGTTCCATTCTTTAACATGTACAAAAGTATCAATAATTAAATTCATTTCTAAAATATTCTTCCTTTTCATTTTCAAGATAATTCCACTAATCTTTCTTTGTTTCAGTGTGATATTGGAAAAAAGGGATTTAGGGCCTAAATCACACTTCTTCCAATATGACAATGGGAAATGACTACAATTGATCTCAAACACCCACTTGACTACTAACCTTAATGGAAGAGCTAGGATGGTGGATCATGGTTTTAGTCCTTTTGTTCCAGGGAGATGTGGGTTTGATTAATTGATTACTAATTGACAAGTAATTTGATAATGTAATGATGTTCCTAGGTTAACTATGAAAATGCAACAAACTTGGATGATTTTAGAAAAAAAAAAATGATAAATAGAAATAGGATTCATAACAATAGAGGGAATGCATAGAGGAATATTACATATAAATTTGGGCCTAAACAATTGGACAAGGGTGTTTGGCACAACAACTACAAAAAAGAAAACTTCAATATCTTGTTGCTCCAGGTTTGTAGGTTCTTCTCTGGTATTGATTACTAAGAATATTATAAGCCAATTATGTTGGCTAAATGTCTGTGGTTAAATGTCACTGAATTACTAAATGAAACTTTGAAGAAGTTGATATTTAAACTTTCTTGAATATGGATTTCCTACATGTAAGGATGATTTATTTCTTTTTCTATTCAAAATTTATATGCATTTTCCAATTATGTTCACTTAGGCATATATATGCACGTAAATAAATGCTTCATTTATGCACATGCACATACATGTAGTATACCTTCTGATTCATCTTGATTAATCTTTGAGTAAGATTATAAAAAAATGATTCCAAGAAAGGAAATGTAGAGATAGAACAGTTTGGAATTGTAACATGTAAATGTTTGACTATGATGGATGAATGAATGGTTGTACCTAATTAAAATGACTTATTTTTGGTAAATTAATGAAATAGAATGATACATGAATTCAATGGTAGACTGTAGCACACTAGAATATGTTGCTAATAGATGGTCTAAAAGGGAGGGATACCACTTTGATATGATAAGCTTTTCTTCCAAGAATGGGTGCTAGAGAGTGTTGATTTGATTTTCCAAATCTAACCAGAGTTACATTTTATGCAGCATGAGCTTGTCCAAGATTTTCAGTCACTTTTATATATGTATATACGAAACATACTATATTATTTATCCTCTTTCTAATGTTTTTTTACCTAACATGAAACTTGCATATTCTCATAGTAGATAGAAATGCATGTAGTTAGGCACGCACAAATTCCACCTTGCAAACTGTATCTCTTGCTGAGTGTTTCGTGCAAGGTTGGGTATTCTTTGATTGAATGAAGAATTCTAGGGAAGCAATGCTTCGTAGTTGGGTGGAAAAGAACCTCAATCATGTTCTCGTCCACTAGTGAAGGTGAGCTGTCATCAAGGAGTCATATCAGAATTCTATTATGTAAATGTAGATCATTGATGAAAAAAAATTGATGTAATAGAAAGGAAAATATGTAATTGAGAATTGACTTTGAGGCGTTGAATGCCAAGTCAAACTTGTATGTAACTATTGACATTTGGAAATGAATATTCTTTTATTTCAGATTTATTGGTGATTTATGAACATAGAAGTGTTAAATGGAATTAGCTATGGAATTTGTGTCATAAATATTTGTGATCCTAAGAATTTTATCCTATTCTATCGTGCAAAATAACTTAAAAATGCAAGTGATAAAAAACCAAGGACACCTCAAGATTGGCCTAAAGAGTGATGAAACAAGAAGGAAAATGGACAAAACAAGATACAAACGATTTCACCTTCCTTGCTGTTGATGTCTCCTTGATTGGCCCTTGTTTGGGATGATTTTGTGTGCTCCTTAGATGGTTTGAGATGTAGCTAGATGCAAGATTAGATGTGCAAAATGATTAAAAGAAATGGCTAAATGATGGCAAGGGATTGAAAATGCAAATTGGCAGCATGTAGTTATGAAAATCCAAAGTGTTGAAAATGCCCTTAAGGAGGGGGTATTTATAAGAGAATTTGAATTCTCTAGAGAATTCAATGGTCAAGATTGATCCAACAAGGCCAAGATGAAGGGCTATGGTGGGTTGAGAATCCACAAGCCCTCACATCTTGACATGTGGATGGTGAAGTGGCCAAGAAAAGATGAGGTGTAAGTGAGGTGTCAAGAAGGTACATGAGGTGGAGGAAGGACATACACCTTGGGGAGTGAGGAGATTTCCTCAAAAAGGGATTCCTTGTCCCCAAGTGGGAGTGAAAGGGACATTTGAGAAATTTTGGAATTCCTCAAAAATCTACATGGGAAAAGGAAAGGTGGTTGGGGATATAAATGTGAATTAATTCACATTCCTAGGATGATCTAGAGGATAAAAAGTGGGCTCCAAAAAGGTGGGACTTGGTCACATGTGGAGATTGTGACAAGTCCAAGGTTCTAGAAGCCTTGGAGGGATGGAATGTGAATTAAAAATTTACATATAAAGGAGGGGAATCTAAGACAAATAAATGTGAATTAAAAATTCACATGGAAAGGGGGGGTCAATGCCAAAAAAGGTAAATGCAAAGGTTGACTAAAAAGTGGTGTTAAATTTAGCTAATGACCTTGGTTAAGGTTGTGCAAACATTGGATTAGGCTAATTAATGGAAGATTAGAGGCAAGTGGCAAATGTAGGAGGATGTGACATTAATCTCTGATTAAGAGAATGCACATCATAATCATGAATTAATTAAATTAATTCATATTAGAGCAAGGTTATGGAGGATGTGACAAGGAGAGAGAAAGTAAGGAATTTTAAATTGATTTTAAATCAAAAGGGGAAAATGACTAAATTAAATAAATTAGCGTATTTATTTAATTTAGAGAGGAATAAGGTGAAAGATAAAGTATTAATTATTAAATTAAATACTTTACCGTTATGAGACCAAAGGTATAATATTAATTTAATAAATTAATATTAATATGGTAGACGGAAAGGTGGTAAATTTAATCATATGGAAGTGATTAAATTTAGATGTCTACATTTTGCCCCTCTTCGAAATATTGTTAGGATAACAGTGTTTCGAAGAAAAATAAAATGCGAATGAGGCAAGAGATGAAGGATGGTGATGCCCCTGGCGTGAAAAGGTTAATGATGTCCCAATGACCGAGTTGAAGGAATGGAGGAATGGTAAGAGGGTATGCCCACCGAGGCGGTCGGGGGAAAAGAAAAAAAGGGGGTCCACGACGGCGTCACCGATAGAGAAAAGGACACCATTGGATAGAGCTCGAAAAATTAAGCAATTTTTGTTTTTGAACGGAGGTGATCCGATATACGGTTTGCAAATGGCAGCCTCGGGAAGTTTGGGATTAGTTGGAGGAATAAAAAGTTAAATAAAAAGTAAAAAATACCTTTTTGGAGGAAGGGGGTTAAAAGGTAA
>VDFB02281492.1:715518702-715614014 GCA_007258455.2 Sequoia sempervirens
CTCGGTAGTTCCACCATCATCTCAATGAATAACACCCTCGCAATTGAAGGGCACATTCTTGTAATTTACATTATTTGTGCTATTGTTTTGGGGATTACTGTTGGAGGTGCTAGGGCCTTGACTATGGTTTGGGAAGGTGTTTTGATAGATTTGCAACTGAGCATTGGACGACGAAGGTTGACTAGGGTCAACCTTGATATCTCCTCGATCAATGAGATCTTGGACGTAATTTTTTAAACCCTAACACTTATTCAAAGAGTGTCCCTTGATTCTATGAAAGTCACAATACTCATTTTCTTTAAACCATGCTGGCTTGGGTTTGGACTCATCGAATGGTTTGGTGACAGGGTATGTGATGGGGTAATTGATTTGTAGCAATTTATTGAAAACAACACTTAGGGGTTCACCCAATTGGGCGTATTGATGTTTGGTGTTCCCCTGACTTTTTTGGTTTGACTGTTGAGGGGGACGAGGTGCCCCCTGTGGTACAGATATGGCGTTGGGTATAGACTGTTGTTGCTTTTGAGATGCATTAGCCACTTGGACATGTTTGGTGTCTGTCACACCGCCATTCACTGCATTTTTTTTCATGTTCCAGAATCGTGGTTTATCCCCAAATGACCTTTCTTTATCATGACTGTGTATTTTGATGTGTCCTTTGGCAATAAGGGCACGTTCAAGGATAGGTCCCTTTTCCACTATCTCGGCGAAAGTGGTGACACAATGTAATCTAAAATTGTGGGCCATGTCAGGATGAGAATTTTCCACGAAAAGGGTGACCATGTCCTTTTCTTTCAAAGGGTTCTTCATTTGACTTGCTAATGCACGCCATCGTTGTAGGTAGCTAGTAAAGGTTTCTCCATCACGTTGTTTCTCTTTTAGGAGATCTAAGGTGTCTATATCCTTCTGCAAGTTGAAAGAGAAGTAGGATACAAACTGTTCTAATAGATCTGTAAAAGTTTTTATGGACCCCTTTTCGAGAGTCATGAACCAATCTAGGGCATGGCTTGCTAGGCTTCGTGGGAACAAGTGCAAGAGGTAGTTATCACTGTACATGACTTCTTGACACTGTGAATAAAACTCCTGCAAGTGAGCCTTAGGGTCTTTGTCTCCCTTGTATTTGTCAAATTTTGGAATCTCAAAATGTTTAGGAAATGGGATCAATGAGATGGAGGGATCAAACGAATATGGGCATATATCTTCAAATTTGAATGATTGTTTTGTAGCCCTGGCTTGAAGATCCTTAAGTGCGGCTTTCATTTCCAACAAATCCGAGCTAGCTGGTGGTGGGTTAGGAGGATATTGATGATAGAATGATAAGGGATCTTGCTGAAAGGGCGTCAGATTGTTGAAATACGGGTTTGGATGATTGGATGATGACATAGTTTGCTGGTAAGACAGGGGATTTTGTTGATACGGAGGCTATTGTTGTGGGGCATAATATGGATTTGTTGAGTAAAAGTGCGGGGTAGGTTGTTGAGGAGATTGGATGGGACGTTGTGTGTTGGTTTGTTGGTATTGAGGGTATTGTTGTGACTGTGGGGAGGCCGCATAAAGCGGTTGTTGGGGAAATTGTTGTTGGTTGTGATAGTAGTAGTGTTGTGGAGGTTGTTGTTGTGGCGTCAAGTGTTGTATGGGCTGAGGTGGGATATTATGTTGTGGTTGAACCTTTGGACGCAAAAGGGACGCGAGAAAGGGAGATACGGTTTGGGCAGTAGGTTGAGATGGATTGCCTTGTGATTGGTAGGATGGTTGTTGTGAAGAGGCCAAAGCATTGTGTATACGTTGTTGTGGATGAGATGGCGAAGGTAGCGTAGGCTTATTTTGTAAAGGGGGTTGTTGGGTTCCGCTCAGAATGTTCAACTGGGGTGTGCCTTGTGGAGGTAATTGAGGCGGAATGGTAGATTGGTGAACCTGTTGAGGTGGTATGTTGGTGGTCCCAGGAGGTGGAAGCGATGTGGCAAAGGAGGTGCCCCCAATGTTGACTGGTGGTTGGTTCGAAGGAGGGGGTGCGGTTATTGTTAATGACGGAGGTTGTGGAATGCTTTGTGGCATGCCATATGCAAAAGGATTATTGGGATCAGGCACTTGAGGTTCTCCTATAGCTGCGGTCGGAGCATGTGGGGGATAGTTAACTTGATAAAGAACGACATTGCCAAATTCAGGTTGATGCCAACCCTCAACTGGAGGAACATTGGAGAAGTATGAACCTTCTTGTGCATTTTGGGACCCTTGGAGTATGTTAGATGGGGCACCCCTATATTTGTACCAGTCAACATTTAAGGGGGGTTTGACACCCTTCTCAATTAGGTGGGCCAAGATTTCTTCCCCATGTTTCTCAAGCAAACGGTCAGTCATTTGTACATTGGTAGGATTACTAAAATGTTCCTCAAGTGTGAGTTCAGGTTGATTAACCATACTCTCTTCATCATGTGGCGAGTTATTCTGATTCTCAGTGTTAGAATGTGATGAAGTACCATTATGAGGATCATGAGGGACGTTGGTACCCTTGTTAGGATTCGATGAGATGTTGATTATGTTTTTGGGATCTTGAGGGTTGTTTGATTGGGCATTCTGAGCTTGATGGTCGGCCATTTTCTTTTCCTGTGAACGGGTCTGAATGGGCATGCAAATGCGGGATGAGTAAATTAATGCCTTTGTCAAACGATTTGATTGTGATTGGATAAGGTGCGATTTGGATGGGGTTTGGATTTGGATAAGGGAATGGATTGGATTTTGATTGGATCGGATTTGGATTGGATTGGATTTCGATAGGAGTGGATTGGATTTGGATTGGGTTTGGATTTGATTTGGATTTGGATTTGTTTTGGATTGAATTGGATTGGATTTGGATTGGATTTGGATCTGATTTGGATTTGATTTGGATTTGATTGGATTGGATATGATTTGGATTGGATTTGGATTCAGATACGATTTGGATTGGATTGGATTGGATTGGATTAGATACGATTTGGATTGGATTTGGATTGGATTTGAATTATTTGATTGGGTGATCGATTTGGATAGATTTGGACTATTGGATGGGTATAGTTGAATGATGAAAGATGTGAGAGAAAGACCTTAAGCTTGATTACAAGAAGTTACCCTTAGTGACCCTAGAGCTTTGATTGATTAAAAGGATGGTTACGGCACCGAATCCACCTTAAGAGAGGAATGGATTGATTGGGCCGAGGATGATAACTTACAACACCGAATTCACCTCAAGATGGAAGCGAATTGATTGGGGTTGAAGTTAAAGACTAATAATCAACTTCAAGTGCTATAATCAATTTGGGTAACCACTTTGTAATACAAGGTTAGGACGGTTTGGCTATGGGAGGTGTTTGGCAATGTGAATGGTAAAGTTGTGATGTTTGTTAGGTGAGGGTATGGACTTTTGAATGGAAAATTAAAATGAAAAAGGTGGATTAAAGGTTAACGAAGATTTGGAGCGATAGAATGGAGGTTTAAATGGATCAAATGGAGGTTTCGAGAGGCTTAGGGTGACAAAATGGAGGCTGAGGATGATGAGATAATGGTTGGGAATGATTAAATGATGGTTTAGAGACTAAATGGATCCAAATGGGGCAATTTCGGGTGTTCAGGAGGGCAAATCTGCCCTTCAGCAGCAAAGATCAGGGCGTTGACAGCAAAATCAGGGGCGTAGACAACTTTCTGCAGTAAATCAGGGGCGCTGCCGCCTTTCTGCTGTAAATCAGGGGCGCTGTCGCCTTTCTGCAGTAAGGCAAAGGGCGCTGCCGCCTTTCTGCTGTAAGGAAAAGTTTGGTTTTGATGGCAATGGCTATGGCAAGGATGCAAAATGATAAAGTAAGGCCAAAGTATAAAAAATCTGATAGATTTTTCACAAGAAGACACTTCAAGCAAGCACAGTCCTATGATTAATATTAAGGGTATGGCAAGGCAAAGTCTTAATCTAGGATGCACAAGGCTTCTAGGGAGTCCTCGATATACTCTCGGTATGTGATGCACAACCGTGAACACCAGTCTGTCACAAGCGTGAGTCGGGAACCCCAGTGAGATACTGAAAGGCTCAGACCAACTCTTCACGTCTATCTAGGTATCACCCTAGCTTCGACGCTCCGCCAATTACGACGCGACTGGATTGGGGTACAACTTTCGTTCTCCTCCCTTTATATACCCCGCCGGTACGCGTGGTTGGAATCGTCCCTTGGGTGATGAAATCCCCAAGCAGGTCCCACTAAAAAGAAGATACTAACCATTTCCAACTACTCCCCAGGCTCACACGAAGTGCAAGGGGAAAGTGAAAACAAATCAATGCCCCCTTGGGTAACACAAAAATAAACAATCACAGCAAACAATAAAGTTTTATTCCCCCTAATTAGACTATATTCCAAAATAGCAAAGATAGTTTTCAAAAATCTGATCAAATGGATGGTCCTGCAAGCAAATGTTAGCTATTTTCTTCTTCGCTCTTGATCAATTACGCCCTAATACACTGCAAAATGTTAGCGAAAAATAACAATATCCTTGCCAAAACAATGTTAGAGAGTTATCACGTGAAAACAGCAAAAAACTAGAGCAAAAACGAAGCCAAAATGCCTATTTTACCTTCCAAACTGTGTTGTTTTGGGGCGCTGTCGCCTTTCTGCAGTGAACAAGAGGGCGCTGCCGCCTTTCTGCGAGGGCGCTGTCGCCTTTCTGTAGGGGCGCTGCCGCCTTTCTGCGAGGGCGCTGTCGCCTTTCTGTAG
Organism: Sequoia sempervirens; assembly: GCA_007258455.2. Taxonomy (NCBI): domain Eukaryota; kingdom Viridiplantae; phylum Streptophyta; class Pinopsida; order Cupressales; family Cupressaceae; genus Sequoia; species Sequoia sempervirens. Next base: position 715,523,433 of record VDFB02281492.1, read on the forward strand.
GGGCGCTGCCGCCTTTCTGCAACAAACTTTGTCAGATTTAAAAAAAAAAGAAAGTTGCGCCCCTCCCACTTCAAGAAAAGTGTTAGAAAAACTTCCTAAATATATCCCTAATGACAACAAATGTGTTAGAAGAAGATAAACTTTCAAATGCGGGGCGCTGCCGCCTTTCTGCAGTGGCCAAGAGGGCACTATTGCCTTTCTGCGGTAAAGTAGAGGGCGCTGCCGCCTTTCTACGAGCTTTTCCTGTAAAATCCTTAACCAAAAAAGGAGGTTAAATGCAAGACCCGTTTGTGGGTCCCACCGGGCGTGCCAAAAATGTGATCCTAAGAATTTTATCCTATTCTATCATGCAAAATAACTTAAAAATGCAAGTGATAAAAGACCAAAGACACCTCAAGATTGGCCTAAAGAGTGATGAAACAAGAAGGAAAATGGACAAAACAAGATACAAACGATTTCACCTTCCTTGCTGTTGATGTCTCCTTGATTGGCCCTTGCTTGGGATGATTTTGTGTGCTCCTTAGATGGTTTGAGATGTAGCTAGATGCAAGATTAGATGTGCAAAATGATTAAAAGATATGGCTAAATGATGGCAAGGGATTGAGAATGCAAATTGGCAGCATGTAGTTATGAAAATCCAAAGTGTTGAAAATGCCCTTAAAGAGGGGGTATTTATAGTAGAATTCGAATTCTCTAGAGAATTCAACGTTCAAGATTGATCCAACAAGGCCAAGATGAAGGGCTATGGTGGGTTGAGAATCCACAAGCCCTCACATCTTGACATGTGGATGGTGAAGTGGCCAAGAAAAGATGAGGTGTAAGTGAGGTGTCAAGAAGGTACATGAGGTGGAGGAAGGACATGCACCTTGAGGAGTGAGGAGATTTCCTCAAAAAGGGATTCCTTGTCCCCAAGTGGGAGTGAAAGGGACATTTGAGGAATTTTGGAATTCCTCAAAAATCTACATGGGAAAAGGAAAGGTGGTTGGGGATATAAATGTGAATTAAAAATTCACATTCCTAGGATGATCTAGAGGATAAAAGGTGGGCTCCAAAAAGGTGGGACTTGGTTACATGTGGAGATTGTGACAAGTCCAAGGTTCTAGAAGCCTTGGAGGGATGGAATGTGAATTAAAAATTCACATATAAAGGAGGGGAATCTAGGACAAATAAATGTGAATTAAAAATTCACATGGAAAAGGGGGGTCAATGCCAAAAGAGGGTAAATGCAAAGGTTGACTAAAAAGTGGTGTTAAATTTAGCTAATGACCTTGGTTAATGTTGTGCAAACATTGGATTAGGCTAATTAATGGAAGATTAGAGGCAAGTGGCAAATGTAGGAGGATGTGACATTAATCTTGATTAAGAGGATGCACATCATAATCATGAATTAATTAAATTAATTCAGATTAGGGCAAGGTTATGGAGGATGTGACAAAGAGAGAGAAAATGGAGAATTTTAAATTGATTTTTAAATCAAAAAGGGGGAAAATGACTAAATTAAATAAATTAGCGTATTTATTTAATTAAGAGAGGAATAGGGTGAAAGATAAAGTATTAATTATTAAATGAAATACTTTACCGATATGAGACAAAAGGTATAATATTAATTTAATAAATTAATATTAATATGGTAGACGGAAAGGCAGTAAATTTAATCATATGGAAGTGATTAAATTTAGATGTCTACAATATTAATATTCATAATGTCAATTTTTGGTTTAATGGTAGAAATATAGTTGAGCATGTTACAAATATCTTCACTTAATCATGAAATATTCTCCCAAGACAAGTAGCATTAGTTGTTGCTCCTTTCCATGTGGTAGTTGTAGTATCATAACATACTCACTACCATGTATGGGGGTATAAACTAGGCTTTATGCAATCATATTTCATCTCGCAAAGAATAGCACATCCTCAGGCATAGTGGCTCATCTTTGTCCCTACACTTGGGGGCAAATGGGTTAGGTATCCTTGTGTTAGGTGTATTCCTTCTAACAAGGGATCCCTTTGTATCTCCTTAAATTTTTTTGATTATATGGAAAAATAGGTTTTAAAGGGACCCAAAACCCTTTACAACAAAAGATACAAACTACTACTAAAAAAGTACTTTAGAACGACACTAGCAACATACCACTAGCCAAAAAACAAGACAAAAAGGGTTTTGAATGATACATAAGACAATAAGCTAACAAAAACACCCAACATCATCAAAAAAACAAAACAAACCCGGTAGAAAATAGAGAAGAAATAAGAAGACCAAACACTAATTCAAGCTACTCAAGGTGTTGGCCACCTCAAGTTGTTGACTTCTGTGCTTTTCGATCATGTCCAACAACTCCTTCTTCTCAGCATCAAACTAATTTTTTCCATTCAGTTGACCCTCTAACAACAAAGCCCTTATCATCATCTTTTGTACCTTTTTTTCCTTTTCCTTTAATCGAGAGCTCTTTCTCCATTAACTCAAAAGAATAAACTTGGTCCTCCATGAGATCACTTATCTTTATGAAAAGGACTTCCAAAGAGACTGCATTGTTCTTCACAGAGATGTGACACCCATGAAGTAGCTTCTTTATATCCACATTTGTTCCCAAAACCTTGGCTTCCAAACCAACCAGTCTATCTTCACATAGATATTTGAATTCATGGAAAGAACCCTCCAGATCCACCATTCTGTCAGTCAGAATGCCCGACACCGAGTCTTTTGAAACATTCTTTAGATTTTCCTTCAAATCTCTAATTTTAATGTTAATCTTATTAAACTCCTGAAAAGTCCACTTAGCTAGCTTAAAAGTTCCAATGGCCCCAACCCTAGCCATATCCAACAAATCAAACATAGAGGTAGTATCATCATTGAGGTAAGAAAAGTCCTCGAAGAGAGGATTTACCTTCAAAGGCTCTGGTTTAGCTTTCTTCTTCTCAAAATCCTCCTCATCCAGATCCTTATTCTCCACATCGAGCTCCACATTGAGCGAGTCTTGAATCAGGGAGTCCTCAATAGCCATCACCTTTTCACTAGAATCCTTTTCTTCACAAGACACTTTGAGGTCCTTTTCTGACACTTTTGAGGCCTTATTCTTTAGGTTGCAAATACGCTTAGATGACCTCCTTGGCTTGTCCTTGTCCTCTGAACCCAGAACATTATCCCTAGGCCCCACCTTAATACCACCACCAACAACACCCTGGCCAATAGCCAACTCCTCGGTCCTGGGAGGGGAGCCATTCAAGGACACTTCCCTATCCTTGCTGTTAGAAAGAACAAGGCATTTGGATGCCTTGTTACTCTTAGAACTACCCAACTTCCTCTTCTTCGAGGGCCAAGGATACATCCTCTTCCACTTCATTACGTTCCTCTTCATCATCCATGCTAGAATCTAAACTTGACAACCCAAAAACATCACTCAAAGTCTTCTCCTTACCCTTAATGGTAGGGGCGGGAAGAAGAGTCTTAACATGCTCCATGATTAAGAGAATGAGACCTTCATGGAGGACGAGAGCCCTCCTATTCTTCAAATGAGTGTAAACATAAACTTCCATGGATGAAAGCAGGAAAAGCAGGAAAAAAATGAACACACCATGCATGAAATGGTTTAGAAGCGTGAAGTGGTGACCGAGAATAGCAGTAAATCTCCCCTTTAGAGTCACATAGCGCATAAACACCTCAACAAATTTTTCCCAAATCTTTTTAATGGATTTACGCTCATAACCCCAACTTTCCAATTTAACCAAATTCTTTTGCTTGTCATCTTTGAAGAATTGGGCCATCGCTTCCTCGTTACTCTTCTTGTCCTTGTAAAACTTACGGCCAACCGTCGAAATCCCAGTAACAATAGCTACCAACTCCTCATTCACCTCCACTTCTAGGCCTTTTATCTTGAGCCTGGAATTATGCCAATAAGGCACAAACTGCACTAAGGCGTTAGGGTCATGCCCATGTACCCTTTCTAAAAAAGGAGTGAAATTACCATGACACAGTATATTCCATAACTTCTTATTTTTACTGATGCCCGCATAGGAATGCAGCTTGAATCTACTTCTATCTCCACCCATTTCATCTAGCACCAGTACAAGAAATCCCTTAAGAAAATTGCTCAATTGAATGCCAAAAAATTAAAGGAAACCCACAAAGCGTGCGAGACAGATGAAGGCACTAGAAAATAAATGCCGCATCATCTCAACCCACACCATAATTTCTCAATAAGTTCCTAGCTTTCTTGGGAAGGATTGATCCCTCCTCCCATGCACGAAACTCATTTAAACTGACAACCTCGTTGGAAAAAAAATCTGCCAACGAGTTTCCTTCTCAGTAAACATGAGAGACACGAATCTCTTCAAAAGATCGTAGCATAATTATAGTATCTTTAATAAGTTGTTCCACATTCCAACTTGGAGGATGAGTGCCACACAGATAGTTGATAATGTTTAGGGAATCACCCTCAACCCATAATTTGGAGTAACCTTTGCTAACAACATACTTAGCACTTATGAACGTAGCCTTTGCCTTCGCATAATGATTTGTCTGATTTCCCAATGAGAATGCCACTATGCCTAGGAAATCTCCTTAAAATATTAGTGTAGCAAGTACACTGACATTTTAAAAGGGGGGCATATGGTCCCCTACTTATTATTTGCATAAGAAATGGTCCCTTTTAGTGATGATGGAATACATCTCCTAGAAAGTGTGACCTTGTCAATGGAAGTGTGGCCTTCTCAATCTATGTTGTTTCTCCTTTGTGGTGATATTGGGCTTGATATCTTCTAAGTGTGACTTTTCTTATGATGTTCCCTTTTGTGGTAATTCTATGGCTAGTATTCCCTAAGATGTAATCTTTTTATTCCTTGATGTGTACTCTCTTAGTGGTGATGTCATGTGTGATATTCCCTAAGGTGTGACCCTTCATGTATTGAGAAATGCCCCTTTTATCATTTTATAAATAACCTTTTGTGGTGGTTTTGTCTATAACACCCAGGTTGAGATTTTTCCATTGTCTTATGCACATTCGTAAGTGATTTTATGCACCTTCGTAGGTGATTTTACCATATTTATGCCTTTGTAGGTCAATTTTTTGTTTATGCGCCTTCGTAGAAAATTCGTTTTTGTGATTTCATATGCAATTTTATGCACCATACTAGGTGAGGTTTTGGCAAGATAATTCATGGGTTCAACATAATGAGGCTTTTTGGGTTGTGAACTTGAGCACCCCTTCAACATGGCCTCCGAGCATAACACAACTTTCTTGATAGTAGAGATATGTGCTTCATGAGTGTAGAGCATAACACAACTTGCTAGCCTTATGGAACCCATCATATTACATGGACTCCTAACATAACACAACTTGCTAGACAAAAGATCCATGTGGCTCATGATTGATATGGCATAACAAAACTTGTTATTCATCATGACAGCATTCGTTTGAAAAACATTTATTCAATGGATGATTTTTGGTATTTGAGACAATTTAAGACTAGAGTCTCTTTGCCTTACTGACTCGAATCTCTTTAGTACTAACCTTGTGTTTTGTTATGTTTCTTTTGGGTGTATTCTCCGTGTTTGCATTGTGTTTGTGCTTATTTTGTTATCATCGACATGTTATGTCATGTTTTTCATCATGTATGCTTCGTGTTTTTTGACATGTATGTTTGTGTATGTTGTCTTGTTGCATTACTTACATGTGTGTTCCTTTGTGCTCATGTTGGTTTTCCATGGGATCTTGGATCTTAAGGGCTTGCACATATCTGTATATTCATTGTCATCCTACCTCTTCAACATTTTGACAATCGGAACCGTCTTGACATATTTTCTACTTTGAGTCTGAGCATAAGTTCACACTCTTACTAAATTAGGGTTTAAATGTAGCATTGTAAATTGTCACCCTTAATAATTTCACCTATTTTTTTCTCCCCCTTAAGTTACTGGACCTAATTGAGTACCTAATTTCCTAAATTCCACAACTCATTTTAAACATTTAACAACAATCTACAAGCACAAAACAAATGCTCTCATTTAATAATTTGCCCTTGACTCCTAAAACTCTAGAAAATAGACCTGGGACACTAGCACCTAGGGTGCCCATGTCCCCTATTTTGGCTCCAAATTCAATAAGTCAGTGTCAACATTTTATTATTTGAAATTCAAATATCTAAAGTCGGTTCTCGAGATTTATTTTTTGGGAAATTAGAATAATAACATATAAATACCTAGTTATTGCATTATTTGAACATTAACAAGGAGATATCTAGCAAGTTGGAGAATTTATGATAAAAATTTATCAAGATCATTATCAAGCAAGTCAAGAGAAACCAATAGAGGATTTATTGCATTAATTCAAGATCCAAACATCATGTCAAAATTTATGTGTGTTCATGTTTATGTTTTCATATTGTTTATGAAGACTAATCCTTGTAGTCTCCAAGCAATCCAGGAAAGCAAGATCCAAGCCTTGAGGAGATGTGTATGACTTAAGTCCTTCAAGGAAGCCAAATTGAAGGGTGGTTTTAGGTCTGAAGAAGATTGAAGGAAGTTTGAAGATCAATTATTCATTGTTGCAATTGAAACCCTACACCTTAACAACTCACATAAACTTAATTACAAAATTATTCGACGGCTCTGATATGACACCAAAAGACTACGAAAACATATATGAATTATCTCTATAATGACAATGGCACCTGTGGCTCCTTTGTTAAATAATAGGTGTTATTTAACTAATTACGATAAAAATAAAGTGAGATTAGGACTTCATTAAATTGATGAGAGGTAAGGGATACTTATTCTTTATCATAATTGCTTTATTAAGCATGTGATAATATATGCATAAACATAATGTTTCATCTTTCTTCTTGATGAAAATTGTTGGTCCTCCCCATGGTGACACCATTGGGTCTAATCAAACCCTTGGCTAATAATTCTTGTACTTGGGCTTTCAACTCCATGAACTTTGGTGTAGTCATTTGATAAGGTGTTTTCAACACCAATTCATAGCCACGCATTATGCCAATCAAAAAATGCAAGACTCTCTTGTGAGGTAATCTAGGTAGCTCTTCAAGAAATAAATCTTGGAAATTTAAAGGAAGGGGTAGTCCTAGACAAAAGGTTCCTCGAAATCCTTTGTCATTCCCTTACTAAAAATTCATACGATTTTTGAGAATCATAGTGTAGTGTAGAAAAATGTATCCCTTTACATTTTCACATTTGTTTGGCCCTCCTTGCTAAAATTTGGTTCATTTATACCTTAATTGGTCCTATTTTGCATCCACAAGCTTAATTAAATGCTTTTTTCTCAAGATAATACTGATATTTAACAAATGGAAAATCATAATTTAATGTTTTTGGTTATGTGTTCCAGATCTAGGGATTTGGGACTCATACGCCCCTCTAGGCTTATGGGTCCCACCAAGGTCCTAGGGCTCGATTTTAAATGTTGCATTGCACACAACACTTCTCAAAATCTATGTCTTAGGTTTAAGCCACTGGGACTCATATGCCCAACTTGGTGTATGAGTCCCGCTTTAACCTAGACCTATTTTAATTCAAATTCTTGGTAGTATTTTATTATCCTAGATCTAATGTCAGCTTATAGTGTTGTAATGTCAGCTTATAGTGTTGTAATGTCAGCTTATATTGAATAAGTAATTTTAGAATTACCAATAAGGCCTCATATTCTATTATGTTTTCCTTACCTTGTTCATCTACTATGTAAACAGTGCCCCCAAGTCATGTTTGGTGGTGTAAATATATACTTACTAGTGGTTAATCAACTTCAGGTGGCATAAGCATTAGGGGTTTGGTGAGATATTGTTTAATGTTGTCAAAAAATTGTTCAGACAAATCATTCCAACCAAAGTTTTTATAATTTTGAGCAAATGAGTGAATGGATGAAACTTGTATGTGAGCTGAGCAATGAGATGTTTGATATATAAAATTTCCCTTGAAGGCTACACAACTAGTGATGTTTCATGGTGAAGGCATGTTGAGTATAACTTTGAATTTGTTGATATAAAACTCAATCCTACATCAAGACATATGATATAACCTACAAAAATTCTATCAGTGATGCCAAAGACACTTTCTAAAATTCACATGAACTTTGGATTCTCTGAGCCATTATGAATACAACGCAAGATGATGAGGTGATCTACTATAGGTTTAGCTTTGCTCAAAATTTCATCAATATAATCCTTGACTTTATGGTGAAGCATGTCTTGAAATATTAGGATTATAACTCTCTTATAGGTTTCTCCCACATTATCTAGGCCCAAAAGGCATGACTCAATAATAGAAGGTTCCTCAAGGTGAAATCAAGGCCGTCTTAAGTTGATCTTCTACTCTAATTTGTATCTAATTATAGATGCATTTTTGGAATCAATTTATTCATTAGAAAGAAAATTATGTTCTATGAAAGTTGTAGAGTGATACTAAAAGGTCTCTCACTTCGGCTTATGTACCATGTTAGGACAACCATAGGGTTAGGTGACAATGGAAGTTTCCCAATATGGAGGCCTCTTATATTTTGTACTTGCTACACCTTTTGTTGATGATCTTAACCTTCATAGAAGGCAGGTTCAATGAGGTGGATGGTATATCATTGGGATCGATATAAAAGGAATTTGATTAGCAAGATGGCTCTCTCACTTCAATAAAAGAATGATAGTTCAAGATTTTTGATATCTACCCTTCAATATTTTACAATATTGCAAGAGACTAATATGTTGAGATGGTGAATTCAATATATATAAGATATTGATCCCTTATAACTTCTCAAACTTTCTCTTTGATATACCCATTGCACAGAAAGATACGATTACAAATCAAGCACTCTAAGCCTTCAAGGTCAGGGCTTCTATATACGCATTTCATTTAAATCGCTGATGAGATTAAGTGGATTAATTATGGTTCTACCTAATTGAACCATCTGAACAGTTTCATGCTTGTCATGCTCGGATAAGCTTTTTTCATTCAGCCAGTCAGGAATTAGAAAACGAGGTCCCGCAGCTTTATGCCCGATCTTCTGACAAAAGGATCTCTGAATGATATTGATCAGAGGTGGCCCCACTCTGCAATCTCGGAATCTGCGATCATTCAATTTTAAAAAGCTCACTGGTGGAATCCTAGAATTGATCGAAATGTCGCTATCAGCCCATCCCTACCTCGTCTTAAAATTAGGTACCATGTTTACAGCGGAACCAGATACGAGATCGTCCTTTCCCCCCGTAGCACATTCAATGTCCGTTTTTCAAAGTATAAATTGGTGAGTTTATAACTAGGCTAGTATATAAATATGTTCTATACTTGAATCTATTTTATAACATATATAAAGACATTTTTTTAATTATAATTTAGATACTTTTAAATTATTATAAGTCTGTCAATTTAGAGAGTTTAAAATTGTCTGTACATAGGTAAATAGTAGATCAATAATTATATATTCATAGTTATATTATATGTTTATTGATATATTTAAGTAATTTTATTGTCTTTCTTGTCTTCATTTTATGTTTTCTTTATATTTAAAAATATATAGATGTATAATAAATAGTTTATAATTAAAAGTATAGTATATAATATATTGATATGTACTTTTATATATAGGTTTGTAGATTTGTAATGTTTTCATATTTCATATTAATGATATTAAGTTTCCACAATCCATATTAATTAATTTTGCACACGTTTCTGGATTAGATTGTGTGAGAGTTTTTGCATCAACATTTCATATCACACTCTGTTATCCATCATGCTGATGTGAAACGTTGATGCAAAAACTCTCACACAATCTAATCCAAAAACGTCTGCAAGATTAATATTTTATATTTATAAGTTTACGAAATTTGGAATGGTCTTAGATGTTCGTATTTATGAGCTCTCTGTATTTATTATATTGTTCTTATAGTTTATTTTTTTGTAGAGCTTGGTTAATATCTTTATGATATGTATTTAGTGATTCATATAAAATATTGTCTTAAATTAGTTATGCCAATTCGACAATCTTTGTTCTCTCTTTTTTTTTTTGAAAAATTGTCCTTTTGAGACTCATTCCTTTATCTTGATCCACTTGCAACCTCTCCCCCCCTTCCTTTCTTTCTCATCTTTTTAGCCAATCTAGGGCTGCAACAAACTATTTTTCTCCTCCTTGAGTTCTCTAACACCTCAAATGTTGATGCAAAAAAACACACACCATCGAATCCAAAAATAATAATACTTGAAGTATTATGGATTGTGAAAATCTTATATCATTAATCTAAATAATCTGAATACCATAATTAAACACTGTGCATGTTTATAATCAACATTATGAAAATGCATTATCTAGTTCACAATATAATTGTGTATAGCTTCTTTTTTATAAGCATAGTGATCTATTACAATATAAATATCAACTAAAAGAAAGAGAATAAAGGTAATGCAAGAGCCTTTCCTACGTAGTAAATCTTTGGTATGAAATTATTTTTCATTTTTTAAAATTTAAATTTCAAAACATTGCTATGTTTGATAGGTAGTTTCACCAAATTAATTTATTTGTAATATAAAAAAATAAAGCTTATTTTTTTGCACTAAGGAATCTACATTCTTCAATAATCTAAACATATTGTTTGTAACTTAATTGTTTTCCATTAGTCATTGTCCACTAAGCTTTATGAAAACCAATTGGAACAAACTCACTTTGCACATACTTTGCTTGATTCTTTGTCCCTCAATGAACTTAGGTTTCATTCTTTCCCATTCCATCAATTTGAGATATTTCCTACGGGTTTCCATGATATTTACCTAAACCGTTCTTTTGTTGCTGCCTTTTATGTGATAAATGTTACATTAAGATTTATAAAACCCTAAGTTACACTGATTTTGGTTGATTTTGGTGTTTTCCCACTAAACACAAGATTCTTCCAACCACTCCAACAACTGCTCTTGAAGTGTCATTAAAGAAATTTTGAAATAATCCAATGACCAAAGTTTAATTTGCAATATTGTAAGGTTAGGTGAGGGTGGATTTCGACATGGACATGTTTGATTTGTTAGGGAAATGAAAATATTTTGGCATCGGTGTGTTCAGTGAAATAATGGGTGCCAAATGCATTTAATGGCGTCGTCACTATTGCACCTATATTCTTCAATCAAGTTTCCCTTTTTCTTATTTGTTACACCAATGGATAGGTGAATGCAACATGTTTGCATTTAACCAAAATATTTTTTTGGTACTCATGGACCCTCATGATTGTTCTTGAGTGTGATTTGGCTCACATTTTTGGGGAAATTTTATCTCTGCTTTTTTCCTAGACATCCACCGCCAAGTACCAATCATGTAATAATCAATTCTTGTAGTTGATTTGCTTGTGATTTTGTTATAGTTTATAGTAGTATTTAAGTTTTATTTTTTCATTCATTTTGATGATTTTTAAAGTTTTCAAGCTACTATATTGTTGTAATACTTAGGGTTTCAAATAGTATAAGGGTGTTCACCATTAAATATACTCTTTAAGATTAGAGTTTTCAAGCTATTATAGTGCTATAATATCTCTCTTTGGTGTTTATTAAGATTCAGTTGAGTGAAAATATATTTTATCCTTGATTATCTAGCCTAAGCTTAAATTGCTTCCCCAATATGTAATGTCTTCACACTTGGATAGCATGCACAATGATTGCCAACTTCATATCATGCAAAGCACAATTCTACTCATAAGTTCACAATTTTTGGGACTCATAGGTCATCACTTGACCTTCTTGCATTAACTTACGCCACCTAAACCTTCTCCTGACACATTTGTGATGACTACAAAATGACCATCTGGTGTCAAGTACTACAAGAATAGGCATAGTAGTTAGCTTCTCTCTGAGAATATCGAAGGCCTCTTCACATTTTTTTGACCATTCAAATCACTTTCCTTTCTTTTGGAGAGAAGTTATGGAGTTGGAAATCTTTGAGAAGTTTGATATGAACTTTCTATTGTAACTAACCAATCCCATGAAGCTACACACTTCATGTACATTCTTAGGTGCATACCATTCTAGACTTGATACCCTTAACCTTTGAAAGATCAACTACAATTTCTTATGTAAAGATAATATTGCCTAATTTTTGTGCCTCTTTCTGGAAGAAAGTACACTTCAACAACTTGCCAAACAATTTATGTTCTCTTCAATGCTACAAGACAATTCTCAAATGTTTCCTATGGTCTTCCTCATTCTTGGAGTATATAAAAATGTCATCCAAGAACACTAACACAAACTTGTCAAGACAATGTTTGAAAACATTGTTCATTAAATTCATGAAAGCTACCAGGGCATTTGTTAGTCCAAAGGGTATAACTGTGAAATCATAGTGTGCATACCTTGTCCTAAAGGCAAGTTTATGGATGTCTTCTTCCTCTCAGTTGATGGTGTCCCAACCTAAGATCAATCTTTGAATAGATTGTGACACCACACATTTGATCAAAAAGATCATTCATGTGAGGTAAGGGATACTTATTCTTTATTGTTGCTTTATTAAGAAATGATAATTTATGCATAAACATAATGTTCTAGATCTTTCTGATTGGTGAAAATCATTTGTCCTCCCCATGGTGACACCATTAGGTCTAATCAAACCATTGGCTAATAATTCTTGCATTTGGGCTTTCAACTCCATCAACTCTGGTGTAGTCATTTGATAAGGTATTTTGGACACTAGTTTAGAGCCATGTATTATGTCAATCAAAAAATGAAAGACTCTCTTGGAAGGTAATCTAGGTAATTCTTCAAGAAATAAATCTTGGAAATTTAAAGGAAGGGGTAATCCTGGACTAAAGGTTCTTTGGAATACTTTTTCATTCCCTTACTAAATTCATACAATTTTTGAGAATCATAGTGTAGTGTAGAAAAATATGTCCCTTTACATTTTTACACTTGTTTGGGCCCTCCCTACTAAAATTTGGTTCATTTATGGCTTAATTGGTCCTATTTTGCACCCACAAGCTTAATTAAATGCATTTTTCTCAAGATAATCCCAACATTTAACAAATGGAAAATCATAATTTAATGTTTTTGGTTATGTGTTCTAGATCTAAGGATTTAGGACTCATACACACCTCTGGGTGTATGGGTCCCACCTAAGTCTCGAGGCCTAATTTTAAATGTTACATTGAACACAACACTTCTTGAAATCTATGTCTCAGGTTTAAGCCGTTGGGACTCATACACCCAACCTGGCGTATGAGTCCCACTTTACCCTAGCCCTGTTTTAATTCAAATTCTTGGCGAGATTTTATTATCCTAGATCTGATGTTGGCTTGTAGTGTTGCAGTTTTGGAAAATTAGGCATAAACACGTATAAATACGAGGTTATTTCACATAATTTCATCTAAGTAATCTTAAGGAGTGTTGGTGTGAATAAATGTCTTGTACCTAGCTAATTCATTCATTAGGTAATTAGGGGACATATTCACATGTTAAGTTTACTTAGGATAAAATATTTTTCTTGAATTCTTAGTTGGCTTTTCTAGAACTTATCTTATCTAGCTAGTAATGCTTGATTCCTAGGTAGTTAGTTTGTTAGTTTCTCATGTCATAGGATTAAGACACTTGTCATGATATTGTCTAATCCTATCTCTCTACCTTTCCTTTATAAGCAAGGAATCTCATGTACATTTGCATTCAAGCATATTCAACCATTATTCAATCTTGCATTGTTGAAGCAAGCTTTCTTGCTATTCTCTATCTTGTGGAAGATATTTTGGTCTTGCAACTATTCTTGGGGGTGTTGGGGAGTCACCATTTACTCCCACATGGTATTAAAACTCTAGTGTTGCAGATTCCTTCCTAGATTTGAGGGTTTTATGTTGGCTTGAAGATTTTTTTGGGTGCATTTTGGGGTTTCAAGGACCTCACAGTTGAGATTAGGAGGCCTGAGAGATGAATTTTGATATTAAATTTGTTTATATTCAGGTAAAGTTGTTGTTGAGGCAAAAAAAAATTGCCCAAGCAGGCCATACGACCCACCTAGGTAGTACGATTTTTCAATTTTCGCAAAACAATATTTTCAAAAATTATTTATGCGGTATATTGTTCAAAAATTTTGGGGAAAAATTTTATTGTAATCGAGCAAATATTTTTTAAATATTTCGAGGGTTTTATTTGTGGTGGATATCTTTTTTGACATTTATTTGCAAACAGGTCTTACCTATCATAACGTCTGCTGATAGTTAGTTTGTTGGTTGGGTAAAATTTCATCGGTCGTCAAATCATTCTTTTATCTATGGCATTTATTTATTGGCATCCATCCAATTGCAGTCGGTCACATTGCACAGTGCAAATCTGACTATAGCCAAATTGGCAGGAAGTACCGGTTCCAAATCACATCACAGGTTTCTATTAATTGTGGCAATTCTATATATTAAACCCCTGGCTGTCTTTTCAGATCATTTTTGTCATCATGGTAAGTGCTTGTCACATCGTACCTAATCTACAATTAGTACAGTACATGTGTCAACATAGATCCTCTGCAGATCAACATCAAGTCAAATCCACAATTTGCTTTTCACCTATCATATCTCATCTTCCATCCTTGTTTGGTTATTGGCTCAAATGATTTGGTCACAGTTTATATATGTATTAAAGTTTGTCTTTTTTCATTGTCGACTATATAAAGTTTGTCCACTGGTATTTTTGGCTAAGTGTGGTTTAGGCTGACTTTATAGCGGTCACATCATTATTAAATCACAATTTGTATTTAGCTAACCAGTTTATTTAGCAGGTGGGATTTTTTTCCTTTTTTGCAGAGTGTGGTCATATGAGCAACCGCATTTTAAGCCCCTAATCACCTAACTTTTGCACTTGCTTAGCCTTACACTTCCCTGATTTTGCCCCCATAGGCCCTAAAACAACCTTTTTTTCATTTTTGCATAACTTTCTCATACAAAGGCCAATTTTTTGAAACAAAATATCGTCAAAAAGCTAGAAGTCTCAATTTTTCAATGGTGTGGGTGTTTTACAAAAAAATTATAGTTTTGTGCCAGTTTTGTAGGGTTAAATTCAAATATTTCTTTCCAGCCTCCAAGCTCATAACTTTTTGCTCTAGACTCCGTTTTTCCCAAAATTTGTGGCATGAAGGTATTCAAGAGCACTACAGTTCTACTCATGCAAATTTTGCAGATTTGTTTCTAGATTTTCATAATTTCAGTTTGAAGCTGATTTGGTAATTTGGGATACATTATTGTAAATTTGCAAAAAAAAGTGTAAATTTGTTTGGGACAAAGGGCTAAATTTCTTGTATTATGAAGGGAAATTGTTGTTCCTCTCTTATAATATATGATTGTATCATGGATTTTCCAAAATTTGTACTCCTAACTGCATATAAGTATCATGAGTGGAGATCACAAATGGAGTTATTATTGTTAACATTGAAGTTGCAAAGAATCATATATGGTGAAGATCCATAACCCACAAGAGCTAAAGAAAGAAGAAAATGGCTTGATAGAAGGAATGAAGCACTTGGTACTCTTCTTTTTTCCATTTATCTAGATCTTAGATATCATGTTGCATCTTGCACACATCCTAATCAAGTTTGGAATACTTTAGAGAGTATCTTTGGTAAGCTAGATAAAATGAGGAAATTCTAATGAGTCTTAATCCTTTATATTTTGACAATATCCAAGACTTCTTCTCTAAGCTCAATTCTCTAATATTGTAATTATCTAATTATGGGGCCATTAAAGAGGATGAACATTTCATTCTTTCTATTCTTGCTAAGCTTGGTCTTGATTATTCAATGTTTGTTTCTACATTCTATGCTACAATGGATGACCTTGGCAATGCACACAAAATGCCTTCTCTTGATAAATTTTTAGTTCAACTCATAAGGGAACAAACAAAGTTGGTACACATCGGCACATTCAAGTCCTCTACATCTCATGCTCTTCTTGCAAAGGATACAAAGGCTTCAAGTGCAAAAGGCAAGAAGCAAAAAAAGGAACCCAAGTCTAATAATCAAAGTAAATGTAAAAGTTTTTTTTTGTTGCCTTAGTCGTTTTATTTTTTCATTTGCATAAATGTCTCCGGTGCCAGCTGCACCCGTGCTCAAGTAAAATATCAAAAAGGTGCGCAATGCGCCATGTGGTGGTTGCACAACTTTTCCATTTTATTTTCCTTTCGGGAGGAGGTTTGGGATACATGTTTGCTTGTCAAACTTTTCCCTGGGAGCTATATTTGCAAGCTCTGGAGTTTCCACCCTACTTACACGTCATCTCCTTGTCACAGGTTATCTACATGGCCTATGAAGATATCTAATTGGGGAGTTTGTCTAAGTTGGTTGGCCTTTCTTTTCTTCTCTTGGTTTTTGGGACGAAAGTTTTGAGATGACACCTCGTAGTAATGCGATCAATCAATTGTGTCTGTTGCCAAGCTATTGTTCATAGGATCTGATCATATTTGGGTCTTATATTTGCTAAAATATCTAGATAACATTAATGCAGTAGCTAAGGAGTTAATGCAAAGATCTTTTGCAGCCTAACCAAGACTCTATGATCAGATCATGTGCTATCAGCTGTCAACACTTGGTAGTAATTACTTTTGGTTTGAGGCAGTGTTTTCTTTCTTTAGTAGCTATAAAAGGAAGGCGACGACACCAAAAAAAGGGATTTAGATTTTTTTGGATAGAGATTTTGATTTTTTCTTTCTTAGAAGAAGGATTTTCTAAGAGGAACTATTTTTCTTTAGACGAATTGTTTCCTTTCAAATTTTCTCAAAGTTTTAGGAACTATATTTCAGAAGCAAGTTATAGAACTACTTTATTTTGGAAAATTATATCTATTAAGGTTTAAACTATTGTCGGATTGGCATCTGACCTTTGTTTCAAAGTTTAGTTTTAATTAAAGCATGAACTATTGAGGGGAATTTATTAAGACTGTGCATGTATGGCCTTTTTCAAGCTTTCTTTCTTTATATTATCATTTTGAATGAAACACTGTGTCTTGCAAGCTATATTTAGGTAGTTTAAATAGCGGATTTCTATGCTTTATGCTTGTATTGTGGAATATCAATTTTGGGAGAAATCAGACTATGTCATTGGACTTTTATGTTATCTTTGAAGTTGTTATTTTTCTATGCTATGCTATATTAGGAGACAAAGTTTCTCATAATTTTTGAAATATTATTCTTTTAGTTTAAGGAATTTTATGTTTGATTGGACCTCACTGAACACTACCTATGGAAAGATTTGAAAGTCTGCACTATGCTTGAAGTTAGCCTTTGTTGTTAGTTCTCTTTCCAACAATGAGGGGTTGTGGCGTTCTCTATCCTTTATATCAATCATAGGACTAATTTGAGTTTGAAATGTTGTAAAAGCTTTGGCGTATCGCCTTTCATGTTTTATATTTACATTTCTCTTCCTCTCTTATCTCAAAACCCAAAAAGAAGAGTCGACTTTCTAAAAAAAACCCAGAGGTATTCAGCAAGATGCAATTTGTCCCCCACTCGTTGAATTTCCCATAAGACTGTTGGAGAGGCGCAAGCTTTGATGATCGACAATTCTTTTTCCAGCATGCCCGGTGGGACCGAAGTTTTTCCAAACACCTGATTAGAAGTAAAAATATTTCTTAAATTAGGCTAAGGAAGGAAATTAGAAATTTCATGCCCATAGTCCAAACGAGAGCATCCTTGAGAGGTCATTTCTAGTACTTTCAGTTACCTACCTCAAATCCTAAAAGGAGAACTACAGGTTTTGTATCACTTGTAAGGAGTTATAGAGCAAGAAGTCAAAACCCATTATCTAGAGCATTATCTACTCCACCTGGAGGCTTAAATTTCCAAATACGATTGCCTGTATACCCGATTCATAAAAATCTTTTTCTCATGGCTCAAGTACCTCCTCCTGCTCCTAGAAACTTCGTAACATGGGACAGTGGTAGTTTGTTACAACCACCCACACCCCTAGATGTATGGCCTACCATATCGGCTAATGCCCTTAAGGTTATCCCAAGATTCACCGGGGAGGATTTCAAAACCCCTTATGAACAACTGCAAGATATAGCAGAGGTATGTAGGGTACACAACATATAAGATGAGAACATCGCTTTAAGACTGTTAGCTGCCTATTTTAAGGGAAAGGCTCAAGATTGGTATCGATCTCTAGCCTCAGGTTCCATTCTTTCTTGGGACCAACTCAAGCAGTGCCTATTCGAACAATTCTTTGAAAAGAGACCATTCTTCATTGTTGCAACAACTAATCACCATCAAGAGGACCCCGCATGAAGCCATGAGCAATTTCAATACCAGGTTCCATAAGACCTGGCAAAGATTCTTGGGACTGCTTGACCTCAAACTGTGATGGCGTTCATGTTCTATCTAAAGGCCATCAATCATGCGACATTGCACTTATGGTAACCGCTATCGGAGGGAACACCCTGCCTGACACATACGAGATGGTGGTGCGCACAGAGAATAACTTGATCGATGCTGGGAAACTTCTGCCTTGACCACTAATGCTAGTATTCATGAAAATCTCTGATAGCTGCCAAGAGGAAGCTAATCTAAGCACTCCCACCACACAATTGAAGTTGGTTGCCCCACAGCCTAAGAACGAATATCCTACCACTCAAATCAACGCATTGGGTCTCTCGTTAATGGTGGCAGATATCATTGATATAAAAGATTTGATGCAGACTTTTTCTAATGAATTAGTCATTATCAAACGACAACAAGCAACACCTCCAAACATGACCACTCAAGTCTATGGCGGAGGAAATTCGCCTTACCAACATAATTCATATCAAAGATCCTATAGATCAAGAGGTCAATAGGCATCGTCAACAAATTAGATAGTTTTGGTTGCTACCCTATTACAGACAGTCAAGGGTAGTCTGAATAAAGAGATAGACTCAGGACAAAACAATTTGGCAGAGGACAAAAATGCCTAGTGTTTCCCGTACAATGATAGCCATATGCCCTGAAACTGTCCAAGGGGGAATATGCAGCAAAAAGTGGCAGAACAAAGGAGTAAGGGTATGTTTTCAAGTGCAGATGAATATGGGTCACCCGAAATGGAGAATGCTCATCTTAGGGCATAGATGCAAGGGATGTCACTTGAACAAGAGTTAGACATTGCACTTGACCAAGCTCTTTTCTCATGGCTGGAGGAAGATAAGGCAATATTTGCAAACAAAGCTCTGACAACCGGAATTGCATTAGTACAGTTAGGTTACAATACAAGATCGAAAAGAAGGTTCATAGGAGAATATGTACAACAAGCTTTGTCACGTTCGCAACCACTTCAACTGTCTCCTTCGGAGAAGCAGGCTTTGCCACCTATCGTCCGACCTAGTTCATAGTCCTATAATCAACCATCGAGGGAAAATGAGGCAAATAAAGTACAAGGTCCAACCAAGATGAAACGTTTTCTCCTGAAAACAAAAGAGATACCACCGTTTAAGCCAAAGACCCAAATAGTTGGGATGCTTAACGTGGTGGAGAAATTGAAGAAGGCACCTGCCAACATTTCATTGTGGGACGTTATATCAATTCCCGAGCAAGAAACCCTGTTTCAGGAAGGATTGAAGGTGGAAGGGAAACATGTGTAGGAGAGCACGACTCAGTTGAACAACCAAACCAGAAATGAAAAATCCGCATTTCCCCCTCAGGCTCCAAAATCAACGGCTTATACAAATAATGTGGATAGCATTAAAGAAAAGGAGGTAAGTGGAATAAAACCCACACCTTTATTTTTGACGCTTATAATAAGAGATAAATTTTTGCACAATAATATGATTGATTCGGGAGCTAGCACAACCATTATGCCCAAGCAAGTGGTGGATGCTTTAAAACTCAAGTATGAACCCCTTGAAAAGGGAATTATGCAACTTGACGGAAAGAAAGTACCGATCGTTGGCCAGATAAGGGATCTATCGCTGACCCTCTTCTATTGCTCGAGCCAGACAGTCAACCAAGAAGTAGTAATAATTGACATTCCACTAGTTTTTAGAATGTGCTTATCAAAAGATTTCACCGCAAACTTGACAGATACCTAGCACTTGATCGGTCTCACTTGATATTGCGAACCAAACATGGAGCAAAGATGAAGATTCTATATGAATCCTTGCATCCCGAACATATTGTAGATGATGAAAATTTATGCTTCGAAGCTGTTGATACCCCAACTTTCCAATAGGAGAGATACTATGTGGAAATTCCTACAGAGGAAGAAGGTACAGATGAGTGGATTTACGAAGAAGAGATGTTGCTAAATTAGTTCACTGATTCTGATCCATTTGGAAACTTTTGCGCAATAGGGCTAAACGCCTATGTGATTTTCGACAAAGATCAGGCCTTTCTAAAACTAATGAAGAGTCTGAAGGAGCTTGATGACCATCTTATAATCATGTATGGATCGTACCCTTTGATGGATTCAAGTACAAATTTCGCCCCAGAGTAGGTGCTCGATTGATATTTACGATGGGATCGAAATACCTCAAAGCTTATTGTTTTCAGTCTCCATGCTTTGCTAGTGATATTGGATATGAAGTATTGGTCCATGGATAAGATCTAGCAAAAAGAATAGGTGCGAGTGTGAAACAAGTTGTCAAAAATTTAGAATTGACGAAAAGCCTGATCTATGGGCAAGTAACCACAACAAATACAAGGTTAAGATTCCAAGTACAGAATGTAAGGAACCTCAACAAAGGTTTTGGAGTTTTCAGTATGCAAGGAAATCCATGACCTCAAGATAACATCATCTATCAGACATTTTTTATTGGAGCACATTCAAAATCAATTTACGATCCGACAAAGCAAAGATTCTCTATGGTTTTAAGGGATTATAGCAAGCTTAGTGTCAAAAAAGGAAAAAAATTAGTAGTTGGCATGAGGACCTCTCACAGGAATAAAAGAAAGTTGAAAGAATTATGCTACAGATATGATCTGAAAGGGTACGACCCAGGTATAGTCCAGCTGATGTTCGCCTTAGACAAAGGGCCTAGGTCAGCTAAGAAAAAAACAAAGGATAATCTAATCGAAGGAAAGCTTATTGGAAATACAGGTTTTCATCAAACGGGGAAGGATTTTGTTGGATAATCATTATTCCTCGACATTGATGCGACAGTTCTCCCAGGCTCTAATTGGGACAAAGATCTCATCATTAATACATAATTCCTCATGGGACAATGAAGTCTTCATAATGGGATCCTATCGACTAAGGACAACATCTACCACCAAGTGGGAAACATTCGTACACTTAAGAACGAAAATTTTTGAGACAATTTGAAGCTTAGAATTAAACATAAATTTTCATTCGGGAAAATCTAGCCTCACCTAGAATTCATACCATATTTCATGAGAATTGTGACCTTGTTTTCCTTGATGATAAAAGATAAAGCATCTTTTCAACAAGCTCTCAAGGGTACAATAGTTATCAAGCAGCTAGAGAATAATGATGGAAAAAATGAAGAGCATCTCATTACGCTCCCCTTAGCAAAGCAAAGGAGAAACAATGTGTAGAAATGTATCACAAAAGAAAAAATTGATAAGCTTTTAAGGACACTAAAAGCCATGTTGGGTTCACCCAAAAACATCACGCCTCTTAGTGCCCAAGAGCCGGTAGAATCACAAGGGTCAAATTTTCTTATCAAATACAAGGTTCTTTCGAAGACTTCATCATATTATTATATGAAAGGGGGCAGTTCAACCAAATCAACCATTAGGAGCCTAATTGGGTCAATCCAATGTGTTGGGTTGGCCACCATAAGAGATTGGCATAGTCATAGATGAGTTACCCCACCAATGAATCAAATTACCCCCAAGTTGGCCCCAAAGTTTTTTGAGTATAAATTAATGTACGAAAACTCGACAAAAACCCTAGGGCTGAAAAGAGACAGGAAAATAACCCATGGAGCTATAATTCACCATCATAAAATAATCAGATGATGTTTCAATCAAGAAAATTCTTACCCAAAAGAAGGTTTAGTGCAAGGGTACCATAGACTTGCTGCAAAGCTATGATGACTGATTAATTCCAAAGTGTTGTGAAAAGGACCTTTCAAAAACAACACATTCGAAAAGGTGAAGGCGTGCAAACGCAAAGAGATGTTTTTCTTAGATGTGCTGGTGAATGGTATTTAATCTAAGAATTTTCTATTAAAATGCATAGTTCTTTTAAAATCTTAACAGTTATGTACCATATGTAAAAGATTTTGTAATTATTTCAAAGTTTTTGAGAATAAGGCCCAAAATAACACAAGAGAAAATAAGAGTTATACTATATTATGTTGATCGACAAAATTTACAATATAGTATATAGGTCGAGGCTCTGAAATATCACATAAAGCTCTCTCGAGCAAAACCCAAAAGGTGAAGTAAGAAAAAGTTGTCAAAAGGGAGGTGACGATTAGATAGTCAGTATTTTTTTTTTGCCTCCAACAACAAAGCAAAAAGGGACTTGTACTCAGCTTCTGCTTCTTCTCTTTTTCTTCTTCTTCTTCTTCTTCTTCTTCTTTCGTTAGATAGGTTGCAGGTAGGGGTAAAAAACACAACAAACGTAGGCCGCACAGTTTAGACCCAGTGTCTACTCGTTGTGAAGTTGCACTAGGTAACTAAAGTGCTTTTTCTAGGTAATCCCCAAAACTTTCTCCATGCCATACTCCTGCAAAAGGAAGGTGGTCGTTGGCTGAGAAGATCAATGGTACACCTCCACATCCATGGTGTAAAAGTCAGTAAGGAAGGGCAACCAGGGCATGCCCATCCTAAAGTCCACAAACCTGTGAAGATCCATGGCACTTGGAATGCCCGCGTCTAGAATAGCCACTTGTACTATCTCACCAAACCCTTCCATCAGAGAGGTTTCAAACATCTTCTAACACAATGCAATTATCATGGGCTTGGCCACACCTAGGTCCAACAGTGAGGCCACAAAACATGAGAGCACATTACAATTGCTCCACAGTTGGTTCTCGTCAATAAGGTAGTTTGTGCCGAAGACCCACTTGAACGCAGTCATGATCAGGGGGTCACAATTCTTCACCAAGAACTTGATACAGCTATCAGTAATCTCTCCTGTAAAGAAATATTGTGGTCTCTATGGAAGAAGCCGAATAGGGGTACCTATACCAGCAAACATCGTGAAAGCAGTGGAAAATGGTGGAGAAGGAGTAGGCAGAGGGCCAGCTAAGTTAGAGAACTATATGTTCAAATGAATGTAAGAAAAGGTGGTGTGGCTATATATAGAAAAGGCTAAATGGGAAAACTTCACCAACGGGATGTTTATTTTTGGTCGGATGGCAATGGAAAATTTTGAGACAAAATGGAGCAAGATTGGAAAATCATACAGAGGATCTGATGGAATGCCTTGAGAAATAAATTTGGGCATTGGGGAGTAAATTCCCTCATACGCTGATGGTTGACACGCATCCTTGCCATCATCAGCACCAACCTGTCCACTAATGAGAAAAGACATGGATTAACACGCTAAGGCTCTAACAAATTAATGAAGACATTTTTTCAAAAGTACCTTGTGTCATCTCGACATGCTCCATATGATGAAAAGCACACCTTCCAATGTGATGAATTAAAGGAAACAAGAGGTGGAAGAAGGAATGTACTAATTCCATTTTTGTGGCTTTTTCAGCTTTCCCAAGGGACACGGATCTCCCATCCACACATATTTCCCTAGTGACAACATTTAATGAGCCATTGATAGTAGCAAACTCATAACTGCATGCAAAGCTCTGAAATTAATTGTACTCAAAAGTAGATTAAATTTTAGCAAGGGAAAATAGTTGTTGTAACTAGAAAGTTTTTGTATCACTTTCAAGTAATCATGGTAGAAGTATCTACCTTTGGTAGGCATGTTGAAGTACCAAATAAAAGACCTGGTTATGTAGATATTTTTGGGCACTATTCATTCACTAATGCCCCAGCTCCAGAAGAGTGACATTTTGAACCATGCAGAAAGCTTCAACCTGAAAAACACATCTTGAGGGAGGTAGTTCAAGATATAACTAACAATTTTTATGACCCTCAGTTATCCACTGACCCTAAAAATCTTAGGGAAGGTGCTTTTCAAAGGATGTTAGGGCATGAGTCTATAGAGGGTTTTGCATTTCAGCTTTGGAACAATGGCCTACCAAATTTTGTGCTACTTGTTGTTAATCCATGCCCATCGTTGGTTGACATGTGCACAAAGAGGTTTAATAGAGATATAGAGGTCGTTGAGGGCCATGGGGTCAAGATCACCATTTCGGCCCAAGCTATATGGGATATGTTGTGTATCCCTGTGGGTTGGGGTGCCAACCTTTTTAATGAGGAACAGATGGACATCCTGGGGGAAGATATGTTTAGGCAGACAATTTTTTATGAGGATGAAACAAAGGAAAGGTCGCAAAGAGTATAGATTCGCTAGCCTCTATCACAAATAAAATTCAAGAAGGATATGCAATATGTGTTCTTGATGTTGGCCTGGGTTTTTGGTCTCAACGATGATGAAGAGGTTAACCCTTTCAAGTTTTCCCTAGGCCTTGTGCTCAAAAGAGAAAGAGTGTAGAGACGCTATGATTTCGTTGAAGTAATGGCCAGAAATATGAAGCTGCAGTTGAAAAACTACAGTGTGGAGTCCAAGTTCAGGTACTCTTCCATCCTGGTTCATCTACTATTGCATCAAAATTTTGAGTGTCTAGGGAGAAATGTGCTAGTAGCTATGACAGATGAGAGAGGTTATATCCAACCAATTTCTATGTGGACCCCCATATTTTCAAGAACAATATTTTCAAGAATAAGAGATTATTATCAGTTTGTAGATTATTTTCTGAGACTAGTGCTGCAAGATTTACTGCCTCGCCCTGTCAGCCATTTTTCTCAGGAAGTTATAGAATAGATAGAGCATCCACCTATCCCAATGGATTACTTCCTCGGTGAAGATTTCACATTCGTCAGGTTTCATGGTTTCCCCGAGGAGGTTTTCCAACTCCCCATATTTGTGACAGACATAATTTTTGTGCTGGAGGCTTGTCGACAAATATCCACTGTTGATAGGATTTATGGTGCGGTAAGGAATAAATGAAAGCTTTTCAATCTTCCCCTTATGATTGCAAAGAGTCAAGTGGTACTAAGCATGTAGAAGGTTGAGGAAGAGATCTAGAATCATTTGGCTACTTTAGGTTTAGTCCTCAGTTGTGACAAGTGGAATTATAACCCAGATGGGCGTTTCAGCTTAAGGCACGAGTTCAAGGAGTATTATCAAAGGAGGAGAAATCCTGCTGGAGAGAGTGCAGAAATATACATCGACTTGGCCTGTATACTAGAGGAATCTCCCAATGAGAAAATATCTTAATGCACAATTGAGGCATAAGGGATGGTCAGAAAGAAAGAAGGAATACTTTTGGAGGTTCCGACAAGAGATGAGGAATCTAGCATTTTGTTCAGAAACTTCTAGCTCGATGAAGAGTTTGAGGACACATATGATAGGGAAGTTGATTCTTACTAGTGAACCTAAATTCTAAACCTACAATAACACAATAAACAATTATCAAATTAGATCGAATGCAAGCTAGAATATAGATTCCTCAAGAAATTCATTTAGATTGCAAAAGGGAAAGGAAATGCGATGAAGAACACTAGAAACTTAAAACATATCAAATCCTATTCTAATGCAAGGTGAACTCTTAATCTCTTGAGGGAATTGGTGCCAATTTGATGTGGAAATTGGCCCTTTCCCAACTCCAATGATGCAATGGTGATTTGGTGATGAAAGTTGATCCACTTTGATGAAAAGCAATGAGTGCTCCAAGATGAAAATCTGCATAACCTAGCTATAAATTCGAAAGCATGGATGAAGATTGCTAAATATTTGAGCATAGTAAGTTTACTCAAATTGTGGATGATAAAATGAGGAGATTAGCCTCTTATTTATAGAATGTCAATTTGAAAGAATGCCAAAAATAGAGCAATGTGGGACTATCTTTCATTCAATAGCAAGGTGCCACTTGTCCAAGTGTGAATGGATGGAGGATGTGCAAGTTTTGAAGAATGTGTCAATAAATGCATATATTTGAATTTTGAAATTGTTGAAATGAAATGTAAGAGGGAAATAAGGTGCATTGAATGCCACTTGGCTCAAGGAAAAAGGACTTTGTAGGTGGAGTAAATTCCTTGTTGGAAGGACAAAGTCCACTTGGATTTTTAATTCAAATTTGAGGAATATTCCTTAAAATATGCCTTGTTGAAGAAAATAAAGATTTAATAAATCAAATAACTATATTTTCATGTGCAAGTGGTAAAAGATGGAGGATGGGACATGAGAAGAGATTAAATTAATCAAGGTTAATTAATTTAATGAAGGGATTAAATGATGTGACCTATTTGACTTAAATTTATAGATTGATTTAAATCAAATATGAGAAAAATATGATAAAGGATTAATTAAATAAGGACTTTTGATTTATTTAATTAAAATAGATGATGTTAGATTAAATTAAATAAGGTTTTAATTTATTTAATTTAATAGATAGACTTTAGAGATTTAATCAAATAAAAATAATTATTTAATTAAATAAGGATAATTAGATCATACTAGTTAATTTAATTATCGAGAAATGATGACTTAATTAGATAACTGATTTGTTTAATTAAGAGAGGAATATTAATGAATTTAATCAAATAAAGGCATTTGATTAAATGGCTAGACCGAAGGATGATTCAGGATGAAACAATGTTAGTGGTCAGGATCAGATGTCCAATGTCAATCAGTACATTTTACGCGTCTACATTTTTCCCCTCTGAAGCAACACACTTGTGTTGATTCAAAGAATAAACGATCTCGATCAAAGCCAAAAATTTTATGATTTAAAAAAATTTTCACCTTGCTACCTTGGTGAAGGAGATTATGGTAATATATTGCCCCCTTGAGAGATTGGATGAAAATTTTGATTTTTGGGCGATCTCACAAAAAAAAGAGGACAAGGTTCCCGACAAGTCCAGAAAGGCTCTAGGAGGAAAAAAGGTGTCTAAATGCAATAAAATGATGTAAAACAAGCCTCAAACAGACAAACACAAATTTAAGAGCTCAAAACCTTAGTAGGATAGTCAAACAGGGTGAAAAAACCCTAATTTTTAGGCTTAAAAAGGCCCTGAAGGGTCACTTTCGATTCATTTTCACACCTAGCCCTCTAGCAATTTTGCGATTTGAGCTCTGATACTCTGAAAAGATGGTGCAATGATAGCTCTTGAAGCATATTTCTGACCTAGTCCGAACATACTAGTGACCTCCTAGCATTGGGGCATCGGTAAGTGATCCTTATTTGAGCTTCGTTTATCATTTTTCATGCTTATTTACTGCTTTTAAACATAGTTTCCCTATAGCGGTGCTATATAGCGCTGCTCAAATTTCAAACTATGTCGCTCAGTGGGTCAAACTGACTTGCCATCATAGAATGCACCACAACGGTGGAGTTTGGAGTTTGGAAACAAACTTCAAACTTTGACGCTCATTCCATCTACATCAGGGTCATTTAAAAGTGTGACGCAGCGACAAACTTTTAGACTAGAATCTTTGCCAAACTACGCCGCCTTTTAGAAAAGTGCACCATGGCGGTGCTTTTTAAGACTTTGGTAGTCCCAGCGTCGCAGTTTGCAACTTTCAAACTGTGACGCCTTCACAAATAGTGATGCTGGGATGGTTTTTTGGACGCTTGAAATAAAATTTCTTAAAAGTTTTAACATGGCGACCTTCCCTGATGCAAGACACAAAGAGGGAGCTCTATTCTTGGGAGCACAGATAGCGAGAAATATTTTTGATTACCTACGAGACCTGAGCAACAGAGAGCAAGATTGGTTGCGAGACATGAGACTGTGGTACATTGCTTACACAACACTCGTGTAGACCCACCTAGGGATGATGTCAGTGCTTGTCGAGAGATGGCATAGTGAGACCTCCTCCTTCCACCTTCCTACTGGCGAGGCCATTGTCACCTTAGAGGACATGTGGCGCATCCTTAGATTATCGATTCATGGTCGACGAGTTATTTTTGATATGGATGTCGAACGAGATGCTTTCCATGTAGTTCTCGCCACGGATGAGGTTATGTTTTGCGAGGGCCAGATTGAGCTGGAGCACCATAGAACACTCACATCACCATTCGGTCTAGTGGTTGCAGCGATCATCTCATGTCTCATTGCTATGGATTGATGAGGCCGATATTTCAGTCCTGGCTAGGGGCTCTGCTGGGAGTAGATGGTTTGCGACAGACCGGTTTATTTTGCATGGGGATCGGTTCTTCTAGCCTCCCTTTATAGTGACTTACACAAGTACGTTTACCTGGATGGAAAAGCACTTGGAGCAAATGTCACGCTTCTCCATGTGTGGGTGTGGGAGCACATTGTCATTCTCTGGCTGCGAGTCATTGCAATGTCGATGGGGCTTGATGATCCCCTAGTGTGGCATTAGGGTCCTGGATAATATGTAGGTTTTTACATCGCACCCATACCTTGGTTGCCCTGGATGGGCCAACAATGCACAACAAATCTTCTTTTCCTATCAGGACTGCTTTATGCAGGGGTAGGAGCATACGATGGTATAGAGATACCTACTCGGGCGAGTCCAACATTAGTTTGGTGAGCCACAGGATTGGCCAGATGATGACTATGTGGCCATATTTGCTCGCATTGTATCATAGGGTTCGTGGGGGTGATACATTCCTGCCTCCGAGGTAGTGGATAGCTTCAGATAGTTGGTGGCTCTGTCGTGGGTATATGATCAAGGACCCACAGATCCAGGCATGCCATAGGCCTATAGAGATTGGTTCTGGCCACCCCTGTGATTAATAGTTCTAGGAGCACCCTCCGCTCAACAAAGATCGAGGGGAAGAGGGGGAGGACGAGGACAGAGAGATGGTGAGTGGTAGGATCAACTGGTCAGGGCTCTAGTTCAGCCAGTCCAGGCTGATGTTCATATGCAGGATCAAGACTAGGGGCCAGCCAGGCAGCAGGATCAGGTAGATGCACCACCATGAGTTGAGGGTGAGGATTAGCCCCATGTGCAGCCTGCATGAGCACAGCCAGCAGGACAACCAGATTCCTGAGATGCACTGATTGCACAGCTGCAGGCTCAGGTTCAAACCCTGACGACGGAGAGGGATCAGGCCATGGCCGAGAGAGACTAGGCCATTTTGTAGAGGCAGCCTGTAGAGCTACAGGTGGCCATAGAGATGGGCTAAAGACAACAGTTGGAGAGCATGGTGGCCTCCTCTTAGAGCATAGTGCCTCTTCGTTCTTATAGGGAGGCCATCCGGGAGGCAGACTATTATCACCTTCATTATCATCACACCATACCCAGAGCAGAGTGGGCCCCAGATTACTCACAGCGGACTAGCCACTGACTAGTAGAGGGTCATGGTGATAGAGGCAAGGGCAGTAGATAGGAGGGTTAGGCCTCATTTTGATTGAGATATCATTTTTTGTGTCGTATGGGCTCATTTTTTATCTCATTGGGCCTTTTTGTACCTATTGACATACACATGTACAGTGATCCAATTATTTTGTACTATGACAGTTACCCGATAATGATATATATGAGATGATGATGTTGATATGATGTGATGTATATCATTTATTTATGCCTTTATGGATGGTTCTATTTCTATATGCTATGCAATAATGTTATGGTGTTATGTGATATATATATGGATGCATTTCTTTCTAATGATGTATGCATTATTAATAGATCTATATTATGCTGCTAATACATGATATGCAAATGGATTTATATGATATGTGATATGGATGGATGATGATGTACATTTTCATGATGATGTAATCTATATGATGATTTATGTATGTTAATGCAAATGATATGATATGTGATATGAAATGGATGATGCAATATGAAAAATGATATGGAGATGATTTATGGTGTATACGCGAAATGATATGTGAATCATGATTATAAATGCTTTTATAAAATGATTATGAATGGATGTACGCTTTTCATGTAATGTATTTTTATGTTCCTATTATGCTTTGAATGTTTATAATGGTATGGAATGATTTATAAAATGATTGCGATGTGGTTATTTATGAGATGTTCTATATGATATGGATGACTGATGGACGATATGTATGTTTTTATGATTATGTATGATGTAATGTGAATGCAATGGTTGTGCTTTATATGATATCTAATGATGATGTAAATGAGATGGTTTTAAGATGCTGCGAATAATAAATATATTATCCTAACATGTTAAATGATTGTGAGACTTATATGATGCATTTATTGTGATGTGATGTAATATGTGAAATGATATGTTAATCCAAAGTGGTATGATGATGCTTTATGTTATGCAAAATGAATGTAATGTGAGAGATGACTTTATGAATTTTATGTGATGTGAATATGTATGCTTATAATGCAATGGATTATCTATAATGCTCATGTACCTATTATGTTTGATTATGCAATAGATGGTAATATGAAATGATTATGAAATTTTTCATGCAAATGAATGTTATGTGATGGTTTATGTGATGAATGCAATGTGATGGAAAAAATGGATGTAATGTGATGAAAAATGGATGTGCTTGTTTATGAAAAAATGCTTTATAATAGCACATTTATTCGATGATGGAGATGCAATTCCTATGTTTCCTTTATGATATGGTATGCAAATATTCTAATGATTTGTGGATGCAAGATCGATGATGATGATGATGATTAACTATCATAGTACCTGGTTAGTGTGAAGAGAAAGAAGGGATGAAAGAAAAAAAGACATTTCAACAAGACATAAGATGATAAATATGCAAATGATGATGAATACTTGCTGAGGAGTTAGGATTTTCAAAGGGCCAATTTCCTTATGTTTGATAACACATGTGGTACGATGCATCAAGGTATAGAGAACCAGGATGGAATTGTACCTAGTGTGATGGACTTTGAATTAAAAAAATAGATAGGAGTATTCTTGTTCACACCTGACATACAAAAACCTTACTAGGTTGCATTTTAGGTACTTCAAACATTTAAGACCAAAGAATGGAAAGGTATAACCTATCAATGCAATAGTCAGCACGCTGCCCAAAACACCCTCCATACATATCTAACAAAGCAAGTATTCGCCAAGTTATATTACAATAACGTTCAACAAGCACAACAGACAAAAAATAATGATTGTTGCCCCATTCCTATCTCTAAATCATTTTGAGTAGACATCATCGAGAGGTCATTAGAATGAGTGCAAATAAGATAAATCAAAAGAAAAGATAAAGTAAACACACAAGTTGATGTTCTTCAATATCGCTAACCAACAGGGAATATGTTTTCAAGGATAAGAATCAAAACTATTGCCAAAAGATAATGCCCATTTTAGGAAGGATACATCCTAGGACATGTTAGTGGATGGCGACACGCCATTTCGTTTATCCAAAGTGTTCCTTCTGATAAATAATTCCCATTGTAGGAAGGATACATCCGAGGACATGATGTTATCAAATGATTGATATGGGACTGATTGGATGATGGGTTATTGACACAAAGAGTTGACCAACTTGTTTATGTACTGACTAAAACCTGAGCCTTGACGTTTTTGAGTTTTCACTTTTAACCTGCTAGACTTTTTTCTAATTGTTTCACCAAAGGTTGAGGATGACAGCCGTTTATAATGAGTGATGTTATTGTGGGTGCAAGCAAGATGAGATAGATGATTTTTTTCAAATATTTGGATGTTTTTGGAGTTTTGCAATGTTTTGAAGTTGTTTTTGGTATTTTTTGAGATTTTCAAATGTTTTGTTTTTCGATTTTCAAATGTTTTTTCTGGTTTTCTGATATTTTGACCAAGAGACTAACCTAAGGACCTATCCTAGGGGCCTTGGGGGTTGATTAACAGATTAGAATTGCCTACGTTATACACACAAAGACCGTGTAGTTCAACTGATGACTTGACCGATTTACAGATGGAGATATACATGATGAAATGTCAGTTTATTATGACAGACTCTTAAAGGACTGACCTAAGTGTCTCGGGGGATGAACAAAGATCAACCTTTCCTATGTTCAAGGCTCAGAGACCCATAGTTTGACTGGAAACTTTGAATTTTCGACCTGTTTTTGGATTTTGATATGTTTTGAATGTTTTTGGATTTTCTTGGATTTTTTGATGTTTTTGAATTTTTTGATTTTTTGATTTTTTGATGTTTTTGGATTTTCTGATATTTTAGGACTTCAAGATGACACACAAATCCGATTCAATGAGAACATTCCCCCACATGATGTAATAGACTACTTTGATAAAGGAAAGACAAACTGATCTTGAGTATGGGTCGAGTAGTACTAGGAGGGATCATGATACGAACACAGGACCAAGTTGTGGTGCGGATGCGGGTGGATGATGGATGGAGATTCGAATGTGATGGATGATGGAAACGTAATGGATGGATGATGCAGAACAAGTCATAAAGATCCTAGTGGATGGAAAGTGTTTATTTACACAAGGCGCCTGTTTGCCAAGTTTTCACCAAGGTACTTGCCCAAAGTGCCACCGAAGTGGTTTTCACTAGAGGACGATTTTTCTCTTTATTGTTTTTAATCCTCTTTCTGATTTTTTTGGATTTTTTAATTTTTTGATTTTTTTGTTGTCACCAAGATGCCTGTTTGCTAGGTTTTCACCAAGGTAACCATTTTTTCAGGACATTTTCTGATTTTTTTGGATTTTTGGTTTTATACCTTGAAAGATTAGGCATAACACTTTTGAGATGAGATTTGTTCATGGGCTCTTGTAGAGGTTCCCCTTCATGTGTTGATAACTGATATGCCCCCGACTTATAGCTTGTTGTGATAAAAAATGGTCCCAACCAATTGGGTTCAAATTTTCCTTTGTTGTTTGGGTTTGGTAGATTCTTTTGATTCTCCTTTAGTACCAGTTCTCCAACTTGGAAAGTCCTGTTTCTGATTTTCTTGTTATAGCTCCTCTCGTGTCTATTCTGATAGACTTGCAAATGATTTAAAGCATTTATACACTGCTCATCCAATAGCTCCAGCTCATTCAGTCTTGATACTCGGTACTCTTCATTCATGACGAGGTTTTGCAATGATATTCTTAGTGACGGGAGCTCAATTTCAATGGGGAGTACTGCTTTTGATCCATAGACCAAGGAGAAGGGAGTGGTGCTAATGGGTATGCAAATGCTGGTTTGGTAGGTCCAAAGGGCGGGATTAAGCTACAAATGTCAGTCACAACCTGTGCCATTGACTGTTTTCTTGAGAATATTTAAAATGGTTTTATTAGTGGCTTCTGCTTGGCCATTGCCTTGGGGATAGTATGGGGTGGAGAAGCGATGTTGGATTTTGAATTTTTCATACAAGTCACAGACATCTTGATTCTTAAATGGTGTCCCATTATCTAAGATAATGGCTTATGGGACACCATAGCGGAAAATGAGTTAGTTCAGGATGAACTTTGATATCTGCTTCCCGATTATATATGTCATGGGTATGGCTTCCACCCACTTAGTAAAGTACTTAGTGGTGGTTATGATAAACTTGTGGCGATTAGATGAAGTGGGAGTGATTTTTCCAATGAGATCGAGTCCCCATTGCGAAAAGGACCATGGTGTGATTATGGGATGAAGTTCTTGAGCTAGAGCATGGATGAGGTCCCCATGATGCTGACATTGTAGACACCTTCTAACATAGTCATGTGCCTCTCTTTCCATTGTAGGCCAATAATACCCCATCCTCAGCAATTTCTTGGCTAAGGTCATTCTACTCAAGTGTGAACCACAGATGTCGTTATGCACCTCAGTTAAAGCGGTCAATACCTCCTTAGCGTTTAAACATCGTAGTAAGGTTCCTTCTATGCTCCTACAATACATGGTATCTCCCAGGATGACAAATCGGGATGCCTTTTCGACAAAGGTTCATTTTAAGGTTGAAGATAAGTCAACAGGTATGACACCTATTTGTAGGTAGGTATAAATGTCATGGTATCAGGGATCACCGAGACCAATGATTTCACACACAAATTCTGATTTTGGTACCTCGGATGCAAGCATGAGAAGTTTCTCTACCAAGAATTCATATTTTGGGACATTGTGAGGGATGTCCAGTAAGGATCCAATCGTTGCCATGGTGTTTGCTGCTCTATAGTTGGCTCTAGGTATCTGCTCAAATGTGATCTTGATAAAGGATTCTTTGAGAGTCTCCACTAGTTTCTTGTATGGAGTGAGCTTATCATCCTTAGTCTGGTACTCATCGTTCACTTGGTTTATTATCAATTGAGAATCTTCGTATACTCTGAGGGCCATGATGTGCCACTGCAATGCTATTATGAGACCTATGGTTAAAGCCTCGTATTCTGCAATGTTGTTGGTGCAGGGGAATACCAATTTATCGGACCTTGGTATGTAGTCCCCTTGTGGGATGATAAAGAAGATGCCAGATCCTGATCCATGTTGCGTGTATGAGCCATCAAAGTAAAGTTTCTAGCGGTCGGCTATGTTGAGATTGAAGATGGATTCATCTGGAAACTATAAGATGAGAGGATTCTCTAAATAGATTGGTGCTTCTACAAGTTGATCTGTGATGACTTGGCCTTTGATTGCTTTTCATTACACATATTCAATGTCATACTATGATAATATCATGACCCATTTAGCCATCCTTCCAGTGAGCATTGCTTTTGATAGTAAGTACTTGAGAGGGTCAATTTTGGTGATGAGTTTGATTTTGTGTGCCAACATGTAATGTCTGAATTTTTGTGATGCAAACACTACTGCTAAACATGCTTTTTCGATGAATGAGTAATTTAACTCATGGCCGACCATTGTCCTGCTGATATAATATGTGGCCCTTTCTGTCCCGTTTTCATCGTGCTGAGCTAGAAGAGCTCCAAGGGCTATTGTTGTTGTTGATACATAGAGAATTATTGGCTTTCTTGGGATTGGTGGTATTAGGACTGGTGGTGTAAGTAGATATTCTTTAATCTTATTGAGGGCTTCTTCACACTTGTTAGCCCACATGTACGCTACTCCCTTGTGAAGTAGGTGAGAGTATGGATTCTGCTTATCTGCTAGTTGTGCTATGAACCTTCAGATGAACTGAAGCGTGCCTTGGAGACTTCTCAATTGTTTCAATGTTTTGGGTGCCTCCATCTCGAGGATTGGCTTTACCTTTGTTGGATCTACCTTAATACCTCTCATTGACACTATGTATCCTAGCAACTTTCCTGATCGTACACCAAAGATGCACTTCTTTGGATTTAATCAAACCTTGTATTCCTCCAGCCTGTCAAAAATAGCACTTAGGGTTGCTATGTGATCCTTCCTCTTTCTGGATTTGGCTAGTATGTCATTGACATAATCTTCGACAATTTTATGGATCATGTCATGGCTCTTTGGTATGTTCCTCTTGCATTCTTCAAGTTGAATGGAATCATATTCCAGCAGTAAGTCCCCCATGGACAAGTGGTCATTTTATGTTGGTCTTGTTTAGCAATCATTATTTGGTTATATCTCGAGAAATCATCCATCAAGGAAAACATTTCGTGTCTCGTCGTCCTGTTTACAATCATGTCAATGTTGGGCAATGGGAAATCATCTTTTGGACATGCTTTGTTCAAGCCCCTGAAATCTATGCAGATTCTAATGCCCCCATCGATTTTTGAGACGGGGACTAGGTTTGACACCCATTCTAGATAATCTATCGGTCGAATGAATCTTGCATCGAATTGCTTCTTTAGTTCCATTTTGACTAGCAAGGTGATCTAAGGGTGCATTTTCCTGAGCTTTTGTCTAAAGGGCTTTGCTTCAAAGTGTACTGCTAGGTGATGAATTACAATTTCTGGATCAAGCCCTGGCATGTCAGCATAGCTCCATGCAAGGTTAACTTGCCTCTCTCTCAAGAAGGCTACTAGAAGTTCTTGTTCTTCTAGCAGTAATGAATCCACATAGAATGTGATGTGCGGGGTCTCCTCTATTCTTACATTAACTGGATTGCACTTTTCTACTAGGACTGCTAATTTTTCCTGATGGAGAGCTCTGAAAGGACTATTGAATCCCCCATCCTTAGGTTCCTTGGAGAGGTTTTCATTGTTGGATGCGTCCTTTCTTTTTACTTTTTTCAGGTTGGAGAGTGCCATAGTTTGGTTTTCACTCAAGGACTTAGATATTATTCTTAGTTTCTCACTTTTGCGACTGAGGGATTCAATCATTTCCCCATAATAGGCATGTGTATCTAGCACAATGATGAACCTTGCTTTGTGATCCCCACATGGAATGTTATCCCATAGTCCCATGAATTTTAAGAGCGCCTCATCATTTTCGAATGTGTCAAGAACTAGTGGTCATTGTTGGTCATAATCGATGAGTTGGGCGTAAACTAGGTGGATTTCATGATTTTGGTGGTCTGACTCAAAGGATAAGGTGTTAATCATGAGAAGGGTGGTATCCTCTAAGAGCCTAGGTAGGTTGGTTATGGGATCGTCGTCATCACTACTACTACAGACGTTAGTTATTTCAAATGTGAAGTTGTCTAAAACTCGACCTGTAGATACGGGTAAGCGAAGTTCGGTTGCAGATAGCTAAGGAGAATTATTGACCTTTCTAACTGGAGGACTTCAGCCACGTATGGTTATACTTGGAGGGGTACGTCCAAGGCCAAAATTTCTCATTCGCATCTCCGGAATGATAGGTATTATAAGCCCATTGTCATTTTTCTGAAGTCTCTAGTTTTTGTCATAGCCCATTGCGAGTATCATTTGCAAACCTTTACTACTGTCATCCATTGGTAGATCGACTGTTGGTCTATTATCTTGGTATAGAAGATGAGATGGGTCCTCCTCTATGACTTCTTGGCCAAGATCTCCCCGACTTCTAAAGTTGGGATATTCTTTAGGGGATGTTTGAGATGTGGAGGCTTCATTTTCTTGCGGACGTTGTCATGATTTGGGAGATTGTGGTAACTCTCCTACGACAAAAGCATTTTTGGGAATCGTGTAGTTTCCGCAACCATTATCCTGGATGATGACTTTGATATTAGAGATGGTGGGAATGGCAGGAGTGGTGGGTGTCTCTATCGCAGAAGTGGAAGCAAGAGTGGCTAGATCGATGTACGGTGTTGATGGGCCTTCATCATTTCTAGGAACTTGAGGGATTTTGTAGTATTTTTCCTCAAGGTTCTTGCAGTAGGAGAATGGTTCAGGATCTCCATGGATGGTGACCTCTTTTCCTTCATATGTGAATTTGACACATTGATGGAAAGTTGATGCTACCGCTTGCATTGCATGAATCCATGGACGTCCTAGGAGAATGTTATAAGGCAAGTCGAGGTCTAGGACCTGACAGGTGGTTTCCATGATAGTTGGCCCTACTTGAATAGGGATTTTGATTGTGCCTTGGGACACTCTTTCCTGATCATTATATGCTCTTATTGTAATACCTTTTCCTTTGTGGATGGAATCCTTAGATTTTTAACTTCTTAATGAGCTTGAGGGAACAAATATTCAAGCCTGTACCTCCATCCACCAAGACTTTCTTGACTTTACTTTTCTGCACTAGGACCTCTAAATGAAGTGCATGGTTATGAGATGGTTGAGCAGGAAAATCCTGGTCAGAGAATGTAAGGAGATTCGGTGAAATGATGTTTCCGACCATAGCTTGGAATTGTTCTGCATCAAGATCTGCAGGGATGGTGGATGAAGCCAATGCTTCCTCAAGGATTTTTCTTGTGGGCGGATAAGATTTTTAATAACTCCATGATGGAGATTT
Organism: Sequoia sempervirens; assembly: GCA_007258455.2. Taxonomy (NCBI): domain Eukaryota; kingdom Viridiplantae; phylum Streptophyta; class Pinopsida; order Cupressales; family Cupressaceae; genus Sequoia; species Sequoia sempervirens. The sequence goes on from VDFB02281492.1 coordinate 715,561,132, forward strand.
GTGTTGGCGTTCTTTGTAGCTGATCAAGGACATTGTAACCATTGGGAACGGATCTTGAATTGGGCATGAAAGTTCTATTTGGTTGAGATGATCCTGCGATAGTAACTTTTCTGCCTCTTATGGTGACTCCACAATCGACATGAACTCCTTTGATGGTGATTACTATGCAATATTCATCTAGGGAAGTGACGACAATTTCATATATATGATTCATGTTTTTGAAGGTTCCTTTTCCCTTATCAGTGTTATTGTTCCCTTTATTGTTATGGTTAGGCATCAGATTCGTGTATATTTTGAAGTTTTCGTTTCCTATTGGCTTTTCCAATTTATAATTCTTTGATCAATGAGATCTTGGACTATGTTCTTTAACCTCATGCAACTGTTCGTGGTGTGCCCTTTGATTTTTTGGAAGTCATAGAGCTAATTTTTGTTGTACCAAGGAGGTTTAACAACTAGTTCTTGTTAGTTCTAATAGGTGGGAATCTTGATGAGGTTTTCGTTGAGTAATTTCTTCATGATGACTTCGAGTGGTTCCCCGAGAGCAGTGTCTATCATTTGGAGAAGTTCTTGTTTTTTTGGGGTAGTCCTCTTTGGTTATTGATGTTATTGATCACTTGATTGCTTGGTTGTTGTGTTGTGTTCACATGATGGTTGTTTTGATTATGGTTTTGGATTTGTGGTGCGGGTGTGTTTTGTCAAGGGGCACTGATGACAACTTTGGCATCAACGACACCATCGTTGGTAATATTTTTGTTTCTTGCCCGTGTGTGAGGTTTGTCATTGTAATTGGTGGGTGGGCGATTATTCTATTGTTTAGGATATGAAGTTGATCCTCTGGGTTGTGTCATAAGGGCTCATTTGATACTGAGTGCCTTGGAAATCAACTATTGTACGTGGTGATCCCTTGGACCTTGAGATGGAATGTCAAGAGGCTGGAAAGGTTGGATATGATAGTGCACACTTGTTGTTCCTCAGGAATGGTCCATTTGCTTTGATTGGCCTTGGATCACCATCGTTGTAAGAATGAAGCAAATGATTCATTCTTACCTTGTTTCAAAGCTGACAGTTCTTCTAGACTAACATCCATGGCGATGTTGCATGCATAGTTTTTGATGAATGCATCTATGATTTCTTGGAATGTCTCAATGCCTATAGGTAGGTGAGAGAACCATTCCATGGCATGGCCAGCCAAATTCCTAGGAAATAGCCACATCAGATAGGTATCGTCATACGCGACTTCCATGCAATGAACTTAGAATTCCCTGATGTGATCTTCAGGGTTTCCCATCCCATGGTACTTGTCAAACTTGGGGATCTCAAATCCCTTCGGGAATGATTTCATCACAAGGCTCAGGTCGAATGTATAAGGACATAAGGTACTAGATGTTCTTGTGGTTCGCCCTGATTGAAGGTCGAGCACTTGTTATGAGAGCAACCTGATTTGTGCTATCACATCATTTTGTGGATCAAGAGGTGGGACAAAAGTGTTCTGAGGTGGTTTGCTAGTGGGTGTGATGGGTGGATTGGTTGATGTGTTGATTGGTGGTATTTGCAAATTTTGTTGAGCCATGTATGCTTGCACTTGTTGTTGTATAAACAACGCTTGTTGTTGGTCTTGTTGTTGTGCCAGAATTACTTATTGCTAAGCCTGCTATTGTGCTCGTTATTGTACCAACAACGCTTGTTGATGGGATGCTAATTGGGTTGCTTCTTGCTGCTCTTGGTATTGTTTTATCACTTGTTTATATGCTTGTAGTTGTGCTGCTTGTTTTTGTGCAAGATACTGCCCTTGTGCCTGTGCTTGTTGTGCTTGATATTGGGCGTGCGCCTGAGCTTGAGCTTGAGCTTGTGCTTTTTCTTGTGCTTGTGCTTGTGCTTTGGCTTGGGCTTGGGCTTGTGCCACTTGTTGTTGCAATAAAGCATGACCAAGCCATACATATCAATACTACACTTACAATAGCAATCTTGAGACAAGCCATGAAGTTGAAGACAAGCAAGTTCCACTCCTAATTCCTAGACCTCGGGAACCCGATAACCGAAGAAATTTGAGGCCAGGGGGCCTGCAAGCTTCGTCCACCTCCCAAGCCCGAAGCAAAGAAAAGGAGGCCTGATGATCCCCAAAAGGATCCTTAGCAGCTACTAATGTCTGAATATCGGAGGACTCTGTCGGAAGGAGACCAAAATGTGATGGCTCTAATCATGCGAAGCAGAGGAAGATTTAAGACTTAAGCACCCCTGATATACTAATCTGTTGGGAGAAAGAAGTGGAGTCTGCCTTGCGGAATGTTTCAACGACTGTGGCTTAGGTAATTTTTGCTCCCCCTTTTCTTCCCATTTCTACATCTCTGGTACAACGCCAGTCTCTTCTTGTTGAAAGTAATCCCCTATCTTTGGTTCTTGAACTAGTAATGAATATAACCCCTATCATTGAAAATGAACCCGATGAAAATCTTTCATGGACCAAGAGAGCATTATCTACCGTGGTCCTTGTTGTGCCACTAGTGCCTTTGTTTAAGGCCCCCATTGAAATCACCAAAAATACGACTTTTCCCATTACTCCTGGTCCATCTACTTCCAGGAAAGCACCTCTACATCAGCCTATTTTTTCTTTTCCCCCTATTGTTTCTTCCCCTGCCGCCTTTAGAATTCTTCCTTTTTCTATGATCACGCTGCCATTTGCGTCTTCTCACGCTCATGTATTTGACGTCTCCCCTACCATCACCCTGTTTGGACTACCCTCTAGTGCTCCCATTGTAGCTCAAAGTATTGATATTCCTCAGACTCTTCAAGGTCATTTCAATGCCACCAAATAGACCCAAAAGACCGGGAAGCTGAAGATGTTATCAAAGAGTGTCGAAAGGCCTGCCATCGAGAGGATTGAAGCTTGTTTTAATGAAGAGTGGAACTTCCTACTTATCACCACAACGAGGCTTCTAGTTTCCAAGCTCGAAGGGAAAATGAAAATGGAGGACTATGATATTCATGATGTGGTCTTGGATATGAGTGAAACTCACCCGTGTGATAAAATGGTCCTAGCCAAAGCCACACAAAAGGTGGTATATGTTGATTATGAATAGTTGGATAGACAATTAAGGAAGCGCGAGGCTGAGTTAGCAAATGTGAAAGGGATAGTGAGTAGGTTGTAGAATGAGGTCTGAGCCAAAGATGTTGAAATGACCCATGTTAAAGAAATTCAAGGCCAACAAGGAGACATGTCCAAGTTGCTTGCAGATACTTGAAATGAATAGGTTCAACTTCGTGCTGAAAATGAAAAATTAAAGAAATATTTGAGTGATACTAGATCCTGAAATATTGATGATCCACAGAGAGTCCAAATTGAGGTAGAGGAGTCAAGACAAGAAGTCAGAAGACTAAGCTCTGAGTTAGCAAACGCTCTTCGAGAGAAAGATCAAATAGAAGAAAATACCAGAGTAAGAAAGACTCATTGGAACCAGGAGTTAACTATTGCAAGAAGGTCTGGATCATTCTCCGTAATGAGAAGGTTAGTGTCTATGCATTGGGAGCAAATAGTGGCTACGTGTGTGTACTAGGACCCACTCTATAGTTCTTATGGGACATATGACAACTAAATTCCAAAGTTGGTCCGATGGCTGACCATTTCATTAAAACATGCTCACCTTGGGTGGCGAACTCCCAAAGTTTTATTTCCAAATTATGTATTGCCACCGATCAAGTTCTTAGAAGAGCAAGAATTCTAGATCGAAGGGTCACCTCCATCAAAACTAATGAGATTATCAATTGCCACCTAGTTGTGGTAAAAGGCAAGGATCATAAAATGATATTGAATAAAAGAGTCACCGAGATCAAAAAGGATTTCATCATCCTGGTTGGTTTCGGGTTGCCTCCTCTTCTCTCCCCAGATGAAGATGCACTAACAATGGAACAAATCAATGAGGAAATTCGTCGAAAGATCCAAATCACTATTGAACTTTCGAGCTTGAGTGTTGTACCCACTGTGGATGATTTTGAGTGTGAAATCCATCCTATTTCTCGACTCTATTATCACCTAGGTGCAATCTCTTCCATATGGGTCGTTATCTCTTTCAAGGATATTTTTTTATCTCGAACAAACTTACAGATAGATTTGGACCCTTGTTTTACGAACTAATGCAAATTGGGAGGCTCAGCACGCCACTTTCATCAAACTCCAGGAACAACCAGAGGCCTAGGTTCAAATCTTTGCAAAAGCGAAGACCCTTATGAGTCACCAAAACTTAAAGGTTTTTTTTTTGCTCTATCATTTTATTTTTTGGTTTGCATAAATGTCTTCAATGTTAGGTGCACCTGCGCTCAAATAAAATATCGAAAAGGTGCGCAACAACTTTTCCCTTTTATTGTCCTTTCGGGAGGAGGTTCAGGACATGTGCTTGCTTGTCAAACTTTTCCTTGGGAGCTATATTTGCAAGCTTAGGAGTTTTCGCCCTGTTGACACTTCATCTCCTTGTCACGGGTTATCGACACCACCTATGAAGATATCTAATTGGGAAGTTTGTCTAAGTTGGTTGGCCTTTCTTTTCTTCTCTCAGTTTTTGGGACATAACTCTTGAGACGACACCTTGCAGTAATGTGATCAATCAATTGTGTTTATTACCAGGCTGTTGTTCCTAGGATTTGATCATATTCGGTCTTATCTTTGCTAAAATATCTAGAGAAAATTAATGCAGGAGCTAAGGAGTTAATGTAAAGATCTTTTGTGGCCTAACCAAGAGTCTGTGATCGGATCGTGTATTATCAGTTGTCAACACTTGATAGTAATTACTTCTGGTTTGAGGTAGTGTTTTCTTTCTTCAACAGGTATAAACAGAAGTCGAATACAATAGAAAAAGGGATTTAGATTTTTTTGAATAGAGATTTTGATTTTTGATTTCTCATAAGAAGGATTTTCCAAGAGGAACTATTTTTCTTTAGAGGAATTTTTTCCTTTTAAATTTTCTCAAAGTTTTAAGAACTATATTTTGGAAGCAAGTTATATAACTACTTTATTCTAGCAATTTATATCTATTAAGGTTTAAACTATTGTCGGATTGGAATTTGACCTTTGTTTCAAAGTTCAATTTTAATTAAAGCACAAACTATTGAGGGGAACTTATTAAGACTGTGCATGTATGGCCCTTTTCAAGCTTTGTTTCTTTATATTGTTGTTTTGAATGGAACACTGTGTCTTGCAAGCTATATTCGGGTAGTCTAAATAGTGTATTTCTATGCTTTATTCTTGTACTATGGAATAGAAATTTTGGGAGAAATCGGACTATGTCATTGGACTTTTTTGTTATCTTTGAAGTTGTTGTTTTTCTGTGCTATGTTGTATTAGGAGACAAAGTTTCTCATAATTTCTAAAATATTATTCTTTTACTTTAAGAAATTTTATGTTTGATCGGACCTCAATGACCACTACCTGCAAAAAGATTTGAAAGTCTTCACTGTGCTTGAAGTTAGCCTTTGCTATTCATTCTCTTTCAAACAATGAGGGGTTCGGGCATTCTGTGTCCTTTATATCAATCATAGGAATAATTTGAGTTTGAAATGTTGTAAAAGCTTTGGCGTATCGCCTTTCATGTTTTATATTTACATTTCTCTTTCTCCCTTATCTCAAAACCATAAAAGAAGATTCGACTTTCTATAAAAAACCTGGAGGTATTCAACGAGACACAATTTGTTCCCCACTCACTGAATTTCTCATAAGACTATCAAAGAGGCGCAAGCTTTGATGATCAATAGTAAAGATTCTCCATCACGAAGAACTCCTAAGTCTACACCCTCTTCAAAAGAGGAATCATCTAAAAAGAAGTTCAAATGTGAATATTGTAAAAGGCTAAGACATGATGAGCATAGATGTTACAATAAAAAGATTGATGAACTAACACACCTTCAAAAGAATAACATTTAGCTACCCTCATCAATGTCTTCTACTTCTTCAACATCTCAATCGACAGGCCCATCAACATCATCTTAGTCAAAGAACACATGATCTACATCTAGGCTACATAAAAGGAAAGGACAAGCACTCTTGGCCTCTACAAGTCTTGAATCTAATAGATGGCTTCTTGATTTAGGGGCATGTCATCATATGGCATCTTCTATGGATATGTTCTCTTCTTTTGAGCCTTGCAATTCACCTCATGTCTTGATGGGTAAAAATATCTATATGAAGGTAAGTGGGAAGGGTTCTATTAACATGGGGGAAGGGACTTTCAATAATGTACTTTGTGTTCCTTGTCCACTAATCTCCTTTTTATTTATCAAATTACTCATGGGGATCAAGGTAAGACAGTTGAGTTCACTCCTGATACAGTGTATATAAGGGACTTGGAGACTAGAGATATTGTTGTTATCGGGATGGTTGATCATTCATCTCATGTATATTCCTTTTCTTATTTTTCTTCAGAGGGTGATATTGTTCCTTTGATTGCATCACACACTCCATTGAGTGTGAACCCTGTTTGTGAGGAGAAGTTTAGTTACCTACACCTTGGTATTCTAGAGATCGGTGTTGAGCTTACTCCACCTCTTGCTTCTTAAGCCATCAGTGCTTCTATTCAGCAGGATGGACATAGTTTTTCAAATCTTTCTTTGTGGGATGAATATTTAATAGGTATTTCCAACTTGTTTGTGGAGTCTCATACTACAGATTTGGAGGACACACTTGAGGGGCTTGCTCTCCTATTTGAAAACAATTTTAGCATAACTATTCTACCATCTAATTTTTCTTTGGAGATTGACATTCCCAAGTCTCCTCCTTCGTTTGATTTGTCATGTTTCTTGGTTGGTTTTCACCATGATTATGTTGTGGCTTATTCAAGCTTGGAGTCTCCTACACACTTTTGAGAGGCATACATGTGGATACTTCATTCTTCCTCCTTTTAGTTGGACATGGAGTGGTGTCTTCATCAACTTATGGATTTGTTTGTTCCTAAGGTGAGATATGTTGCTTGTAGACATTGTATCATCTTTTGTTTTTAGGCATTATTCATCGGCATTGGAGCTTCTTCATTATGGGGGGGATATCTTGTCTCTCTTTTTCCCTCTTATAAGGGGGGTCATTGATTGTATATACATGATGGATATAGTCCTTGGGGGTATCATTGAATCCTTCATATATCATGTTGGTTTCTTTTCTTTTCTTTTCTTTTCTTTTCTCTCTTTTGGAGAAGACTCTTGTCCCATTGGGTTTTCTCCTTTTCTCCGCTTGTGAGAGATTTTGTAAATGGGTACCTAACATGGCCTCATAGTCGAGACCCATAGTCATAGTCTTTGCATAGTTTGCATAATAATCTTCTCCCTAAGTTGCACTTAAGGGGGGGTGTTGGTGTGAATAAATTACTTGTACCTAGCTAATTCATTCACTAGGTAATTAGAAGACATATTCACATGTTAAGTTTACTTAGGATAAAAGATTATTTCTAGAAGTCTTAGTTGGATTTTCTAGAACTTATCTTTTTGAGGCAGAGCAAGGAGGCCTTTGATAAACCAACATAATTCAAGTTGTCACAATCAACTTTAAAAACCAGAAAACCTATCAAGGGTGAGTTCCTTCACAACAACACTATTGCTTTGTAGGTCTGCAAATCTAATTTCTTGACCTTAACTTGCAAAAATCCCTTCCAACTCTCAATCCAATCACCTTTTTAGTCACCCTTTATGCCAATACAAAACATATCACAATATCATTATAGGTCACTTTGGACCAACACCATCAAAACGGGGCTTCTACACTGTTCAGGGCTCTAATTAGCCCACTTTTACAAAGCAACTCTAGTCTAAACTCACTTCCTGACCCGAAACACCTTGGATAGTCTAAAAATAGCTTACAAACAATCAAATTCTTCAAATTTTACTTAGAGGAACGACCTCCACAACACCTAACCACCAAACCCTCCTTTTTCACAAGTTTCACAAGGGTTTATTAAAAAACCATGTTGTAGCCTTCTTCCCAGCCAATCTAGACCTCAAACACCTTGGATTATGTCTACACAAACTCAATCCACCTTCAAAAGTTGCTGCCCCCAAGGTTTACAACATTTACCACCTTTACACCACTCATTTTCACTCAAAAATCCACAATTTTCACAACTAGGGCATCATACCCAAGCCCACAAACAACCTCCCCTACTCAAAAAACTATTTAAGCACCTAGTCCTGACATATTTGGACCCATTATACTCAGTTACAAAGGTTACAGAAGGTGAAATGGATCTATTTTCATTTTAGTGTCTGCAAACCCTTGAATAGGCTATTACAGACCCACCTTGAGCAAAATGGGCACAAAAACCTTCAAACTTGATAAAAGTTCACCAAACCAACACCAAAATGATGTTATCTCCTATATCTACCAGATTCAATAACTTTTAGAGCATAACCAAACTGTACAAAACCATACAAATGTAAAGAATAGTAAATTTTCTGGAAAATTCAGAGTTTTCAAGAGCTTTCTATTATTTCTTCAATCAAAATTTTTACAACCCTTGCCTTGAATTCTAGAGGTTTATTTAATCTTTTCTCACCTAAAAAATGAGATCTTTATTCATAATATTGGATTATACATCCTTATAAGTTTTTTCTTGACATTACATATCACTATGTGATAGAGGAATTTCTTTTGGTTCCTCCTCTCCATCAAAATCTAAAAATAAAAACATGCAATAGGGATTTACTTGCACGAGTTCCTCAATATCCTCTTTACTTAGATGTGTTGCATTGTGACCACACACAAAAGGCATGTCAAGAACCATCAACAATTTCTTAGGTTTAATTAGAATAACTTTTGGTTGTTGAACTCATATCTTCCTTTCTAGCTTAATACACTCAAGAGCATCAGTAAGAGTTTTAGATTAAAGGAGTCGTGCTTCTCTCATGTAACTCATGACTTTCTTAGTTTTGATTTTAGTTTTAGTTTTCTTTGATTTTTTTGGTTTTCTATTTTTTCTCCATGCCTTTGACTTACCCAATTTTGTGTTCAAGGCACACAAAGAGTTATCTTGCTAACAAATTTTGCACAATAGGCTTAGAGGCTCTAGTGTTTGAACTGTGGTCTAATACCAAATTTAACAAACACACTAGTTCATTAAAGGAAAAATACCACATCTTTTTATAATATAGAATTAAAAAACATAGTTTCATTCTTTAACATACAAAATTATCAATAATTAAATTCATTTCTAAAATATTATTCCTTTTCATTTTCAAGATAATTCCAATGATCTTTCTTTGTTGGGTGAAGCCACAATAGTGGTTTACAATTTGATGGAGGAAGGAAAACTCACAAAAAATGAGCCCATGGCAAAAAAATTGGTTTTAGGGGTTCGAATGAACCTACAAGTTCGAACGCCGGTATTGGCATGGTGTGATGGTTTATAGGTGGCATTGTTGTTCTTGCCACCAAGGTTCAAACCCCGTTGGGGTGGTATTGTTGATTGGTTGTATCCGGTTCATAGCTCCAGTCAAAAGCATTTACCCCTTGAATAAAAAAAAAAAAAACTTTTGCCGGTATTGGCATGGTGTGATGGTTTATAGGTGGCATTGTTATTCTTGCCACCAAGGTTCAAACCCCGTTGGGGTGATATTGTTGAATGGTTGTATCTGGTTCATAGCTCCAATCAAAAGCGTTTACCCCTTGAATTAAAAAAAAAAACCTACAAGTTCGAACGAACCCACTTAAATGATTTCCCTCCATTTCCCACCCAAAAAATAAAGGAAAATGCAAATTAAAATGTGGTTTGCTCGAACCAAGGTTCGAGTGAACTCCCCTTATCCCTCATTCTCCCCCTCAGACACCAAAAAAAAAACTAAATTTTTGTAGTTTGAAGCTCGGGTTGAAGATGAAAATGGCAGAGAATTCACAAACCCAACTAGAATCAGGTCATCTTCAGAATGAGCTATCCAACGAATATAATTTTAATATGTTTTGGTTTTATTATGTATTTGTTTTTTTAGTTTTATTAAACATAGGTTTTTCACTGAAAATCAAGCTCTTTGGTCTGTACATGTGGAAAAATAGCAAATTATCAATTTTTTTTTTTAAAATATGAGTACACTAGATATTGAATTCCTTGATCCAATTAAAAAATAATAATTTCAATAAATACAAAAAAAGTTACGCGTTATACAGTCATGCTATATCTAAATTGTAATTAGTTTGACTTTGAAACTTGATTAAAGAAAAAATATTCAATAAAAAACTATCTAACCAAGTGGAAGCACTAAATATCAGAGTTACAAATCTAAATTCGAAAGATTTAGAATTTTATCCTTCATGGAAAAAAAGTTGTGTTATACAGTGTCACTTTTTAAAAATGTTGTTTTCTGAAAAAAAACTAGTTTTGAGGAAGATGGAAAAAGAAGTGCAAACTGATTCCAATTTTTTTTAAAAAGATATATTTAGAATCTACAAACAAAATATCACAAAACTCTAGTTTGCATCATCTTCAAATTCCTCACGATTTAGCTGCTATAGGTGCCTGAAAGTGAAGATTTAGTTAAAAAAAATATTTCAGTGTCTAGTTTGGCCAAAAATTGTAAACCACTATTGTGGGATCACCCTGCTTCAGTGTGATATTGGAAAAAAGGGATCTAGGGCCTAAATCACACTTCTTCCAATATGACAATGGGAAATGACTAAAATTGATCTCAAACACCCACTTGACTACTAACCTTAATGGAAGAGCTAGAATGGAAGATCATGGTTTTAGTCATTTTGTTGGGGAGATGTGGGTTTGATTAATTGATTACTAATTGACTTAATTTGATAATGCAATGATGTTCCTAGGTTAACAATGAAAATGTAGCAGACTGAGATGATTTAAGAAAAAACACAAAAATGATAAATAGAAATAGGATTCATAACAATAGAGGGCATGCATAGAGGAATCTGACATATGAATTTGGGCCTAAAACAGTTGGACAAGGGTGTCGGGAACCCTAGGTTGGGAAACAACTACACAAAAGTAGACATCAATCTCATGTTGCTCTTGGTTTGTAGGTTCTTTTCATTTGGGCTCATTGTTAGAAATTTGTTTGTCATTGATAAAATTTACTTTCCCTAATTTGTTGGCTTGTAGGGCTTGAATGCTTGAGTGAGCAATTAAATCTTCACTCTTCCTCCACTTCACTTTAGATCTACAATCTACACACATGACAAAGGGGGAAGGGTTGTGTCGTATAGGGGCTTAGCTAAGTCAATCCCATTTTGCTATTTCTACCAACCATAATGGCTAAGATGGTGTAAAAGAGAGCTTACCCTAAGTCTAGTAGAGGCTAATGACAAGGAAGTGATAAATTTTCAATTGCTGCAACTCACCACTCATATCTACATTCCTTGATTGATTGAAGTCAATATACTCATTACCTTCAAGGAAAAACTGATGCTTGATTTGAAGTCTTGCCAATATTCGAGTGATCCCACAATAGTGGTTTACAATTTTTGGCCAAATTGGACACTGAAATTATTATTTTTAATTAAATCTTCACATTTGGGCACCTATAGCAGCTAAACCATGAGGAATTTGAAGATGATACAAACTAGAGTCTCATCACATTTTGTTTGTAGATTCTAAAAGTATTTTTTTCAAATTTTTTGGAATTAGATTGCACTTCTTTTTCCATCTCCCATGAAAAATGGATTTTTTTATAAAACAACCTTTTTTAAAAAGTGACGCACACCGTATAACGTATAACTTTTTTTTCATGAAGGATAAAAATATAATTCTTTCGAATTTAGATTTGTAACTCTGATATCTAGTGCTTCCACTTGGTTAGATAGTATTTTATTGAATATTTTTTCTTTAATCAAGTTTCAAAGTTAAACCTTACAATTCAGGCATAGTGCGACTGTATAACATGTAACTTTTTTGTATATATCGAAATTCATTTTTTTCTTATTGGATCAAGGACTTCAATATCTAGTGCACTCATATTTTTCAATTTCTTTTTTGATAATCTGTTATTTTTCCACATGTGCAGAACAAAGACCTTCAGTTTCAATGAAAAACCTATGTCTAATAAAACTAAAAAAACAAATACATAATGAAACCAAAACATATTAAAATTATATTCGTTGGATAGCTCATTCTGAGGACTACTTGATTCTAGTTGGGTTTCTGAAGAATCCTCCATTTTCATCCTCAAACCAACCTTTGAAGCGTAAAAAATTAAGTTTTGTTTGTGTCTGAGGGGGAGAATCAGGGTTTAGGGGCGTTCCAGCAAACCACCTTGATTACATGTATTTTGATTGATTTTTGGGGGGAAAAAGCATTGAATGGGTTCGCTTGAACCCTACTATGAATGAATCCATTTTTGGTTTGTGTGAACTCCCAAAATAAAAATAAAAATCCATGGGGTCATTTTTCCTTAATTTTCCTTCATCAAATTGTAAACCACTATTGTGGCTTCACCCATTCCCTTTATCGGCTTTGATGATGACAATGTCATGGTTTTTTGTGAGGTTTTCAAATGCTACAAACTCATTTTTGGGAACGTTTTGCTTGGGGGGTTTAGCGCACCTAAGAGATATAGAACAATCTTGCCTAATTTCAACAACTACTGGTTGAGGGAGGGATTGGATCACATTTTCAATTTCAATTAAAAAGTCAACTTTCAGGATGGAAGAGGGAGCATAGGCAACACCAAAACCCAAACCCCGTTTAAGGAAGTGTAAGGTGAGAGGGTCAATTGAGATGTTGGAGAGGTTGACCACAAGTTTACTCTCCCAATTACCTCTTGTCCCCATGCTGCTGCTTAAGTCTATTTTTTGCTTACAATTAAGTAGTAAAGTGTCCCCATGAATTTTTTTATTTAAGGGAATAGGATAATTTAGATTTTTTTTCTATTTTTCTCAAGCAACAACTGCATAAAAATTGAAAATAAGTTGTGCAAAAAATTGGGGTGTAGGGGGGGGGGGAGAGTTGGGGGGGGCATAGAGGGGGGTTGAAAATAAGCAGTTGCTGCAAATGAAAAAAACTGCCATGCGACTCCACAAATTAAGTTGCCTCCTTTTTATATTTACTTTATTTTTTCTCTAATTTTTCCCTCCATTTTTGCAATTTAGCTAAAAGTTTGAGCTCCAAAATTCAAGGAATGAAGTGGAGTAATTTGATAAAAAATAATAAATAAATAAAAATTCTCTTTTTTTTAGGAATTTAAAATTCTAAGTGATAGACAAGTGGTAGAAAAAATTAAGCTGTAGGGGCAATTTCTAGCCCCACCTTCATTTCACTGGTTGAAATTTGTAGTCCTAAAAGGTAGGGGCTGTTATTTTTCAAAAGAAGATTCTAATTAATCCTATAACATATTTTTATTTTGCTTCATGAGACTACTTGATCCATGAAAATAGAAGCCCAAGCCCCCCATTGAACCATTCAGTTAGAGGACCAATCCTCATATTCATGAGGGATCGCCATGACATGGCAAGATTTGAGGGGGATTTGGTAAAAGGGAGAGAAAGAAGAGGAAGGGGACCGTTAGAAGGCAGAGAGTCAACATGGCAGGAGGGGAGAGGCTTGTCAGATTGTCATGTGTGAGGAGGGGAGTCTTTCATGTCACAAAGGTTTATATCTGGGAAGTGGCTATCCAACACTAGGAATGCACCAGGGCATGGATATGCTGACCATCATGCACATACATAAAACAATAAGTACAAAACAACCTCCTATTTTTTTTATTTTCATTGTCAATCCCTTCCATTAGTACAATGCAAATTTACTATTTTAAATTTTTTTTTTTTTTGACTTATGAAGAGTAAAAAAAATACTGTCTCCTTTAGATTTAGCTTTTATAAATTTTTAAAAATTGTTTTAGAGTTTAATATATTTAAAAAATATTTTACAAACTATTTAAAATATGGGATTAACAATAAAAACTATTTTTTAATATATTAAATAGATATATAAAAACTTTTTTATAATTTTTATTAAAGATTTTAATGGTGTATTAATAAAATAAAATACATTAAAGAGTTTATATATTAAAAAATTAAATTATAGAATAATTTTTTAAACAAATAAAATAAAATAATATTTAATAAATACAAATAGACTAATATTGAAGTAAAACTAGCATACCTATATTTTAAAAATATATGTAATTAATAATATATGTAATTAATAATGGAAGTTCAAGTTTCTTGAGCTCCAATGTCTCTTTCTATGACAGTCTCAGTCAAAAGTCTTCTATATGGAAGCTAATAAAAATAAATAAATGATGTTCATTAATAAATTATAAAATCTTACATTAGATTGAATTATATTTTAGAATAAAATAGTTTGAACTAATATTTTACTCATAATTTTTTTTAATTTTTATTTTTAAAATATTAAATTTTCTAATTATAATATAAATACAAACAAATTAAAAAAAAATCATTAAGAAAGTAAATCAATATTTCATTTCAATGTAAATCAATTTAACAGGTGACTATAAATTCAATAGAATGAATATGATATAGAGAATGAAAGTAAGAATGACTCAATGAAAATTATCTATATTCCATATTAACTACAAGAATATGGACCATGTGAACACAATTTCCATCTTTTTATAATTTTAAAATACACATGAATATTGGAAAGAACTCCACCACTCTTATTGGATGTAATTGACATGTGTATTTCTTGTTTATCGTTAGTTGCAGGAACTACGACTATTCTTGTGATACCAATAAAACCCAAACAAACGACATTTCCTGGTTTTACTCCTCTTTAGACAACAATGTTTTACATTAATTGTAAAAGTTGCATATTTTTCTCAGTAAATTCTGTAAGTTTCACTTATTCAACATTTTAACTGAAAGGAAATTTTGACATGTAAAATTAGGAGAAAAAAACCCTGTAAGCGGCAAAAAGAAAACTCATTCAGCCACTAAAAAATTTCAATGCAAATTTTAGCTATTTTTACTGGCATGAATAGTTGATATGCTTAGAAGATTTGCTTGTTCATGGATCAAAAAACTTCAAAGGAGAAGAAAGGATTGCCCAGAATTTTTATTTTATTTTATTGAAATGACTCTAGGAAAATTACTTCGGCATTGAATGCCTTTTGAGCAATTCTTATTTTGAGCAATTAATTCCATGAACACAGCTTTTGTATTCTAGAATTTTGAGTGATACAATTTTTTTTTGCTTATAACTGTAAAATGAGTAATTTATTTTGTAAAATTAGTTGCAGAGCGACCTACTAACATCTAGAAAGAAAAAAGAAAAGTATAAATTTTCACGCTAAAATTCAAAGTCCTTAGGGAAGCCTGGAGGCAAGAATTCTGAAAAATTGTACTCACCGATTGCTGGAGAGGAGGAAGACGATTCATATAGATGCCTTCTGCAACGTAATTAGAAGGCTGAGGCAGTGGCGGTGGCAGCAAATTTTTCTCAGGAAAACATATACTCCTCTGCAAGTTAAGGTAAAAATTTATACTCTAACCTGGAAATAAACTTCAACAAAATACCCTGTTGCTGCAGTTCATGCTCAAGACTGAAAACAGTATAAAAGGTTTCAGTTATCAAAAATACATACCAAAATAGTGAGTACCCAATACATAAATCTTTTTGAAGAGACCCAAAGAAACAATCCATAGCTGTCTTCATATCAAGACCACCAATATTTAAAACAAAAAATAATACCAATTTAAACTACAAACCAAAAAATGTAAGGAGCAATGTCAATCGAAATCCTAAAAGAAACAATGTTCAAATTTTAAAATGCCCTAAATAACAAACATGAAGCTCCTCGAAATAAATTTACTGCTGCGATTTGAAGAGGTTTAGTCTAAGATCCATGCTTCCATATTCAATAACAAAACGATCTTGTGAAATAAAATCCTCTCTGATATAAAATCTGTAAGCATTAAAAATACATTTCATATTTAATGTCGACAATCCCTATTTGCGAGTGCCTTGATATTTGTATGGATTGGAACAACAAAATCCGTCTGATTGTTTGTTGTTAGGTCTGTAACCACTATCTTTACATTGATTTGGTATATTTTTTATTTGATTAATGTAATTTTTTCTTCGTTAGATCATCAAAATGAGATGACAAACCAAAAGAACTAAATAATTGAAAGGAATAAATGACACCATTTCTATATAATTTGGGGCTTGAAGCTACCACATTTTGGCCATTGAGTCTCGTAGTAGATTGTTTATATTGATACGGCCACCGATTTTCTTCTTTGGACGTCTGGAAGAAGGCTTTATAGGAAAAATTTCGATGATTTTTTTTGTTCATCCACTTTCGTACCTATTTTGTCCATGCAAAAAATGGTTACAATATAAATTTAATAAATTTAATATTTCGAGCACTAACGACAGCCAGCAAGGATGTCAATTTAAATGTAAAAAGTTTTTCTTAACTGAGAACATTCCTTTGTTGCTTTCACTGTATAACGCCTTTCGACGTAATAAAATAATTTTTAATCATATAAAAATAATTTAATTATATAAAAAAATGAATAAAATAAAATCATTTTTAATAAATATTACAACTCAAAATTGATATTAGATATATTTATATTATTAAAATCAAATTTAAATTTAAATTCTATATAATATTTATTTTTTTAATATATAAGTTCTTAAATGTATTTTATTTTATTAATACACCATTAAAGAGTTTAATGTATTTTATTTTATTAATATATTAAAAAAATAGTTTATAAAATAAAATACATTAAACTCTTCAATGGTGTATTAATAAAATAAAATACATTAAAGAGTTTATATATTAAAAAAAATAAATTATTAAATAATTTTTAAACATATCAAAATAATTTTATTATATAAAAAATTTAATAAAATACAATCATTTTTAATAAATACACTAAATAATTAAAATTTACTTAAATATATTTGTTGCAACACCAAATACTATTATCTAAAATAATTATTTATTTTTAAATATATTTAAGTAAATTTTAATTATTTATATTTAAATGGTATAAATTTTTTTATAAAAATCATTCTTATAAACTTTTTTAATTTAAAAATGAGTGTAAAGTAAATTAAATTTTTTAATAAGAGTGAATTTTATATCATTTTTAAAAAACTATTAAGATTAATTTTTTTACAAGAGTTAAACAATATCAATAATAACTAAATGTTAAATTAAAAATATTATAAATATCAAGTTTAAACAATTCTTAAAATATGACTAAACATACAAACAATTATATAAGAATGTGATATTTTAATAAATGTATAAATAATTTATAAAAAAACACTAAATATAATTTAAGGACTTATACAATATAATTCTTTAGTGTCTAAACTTAAAAATTAATTATATATTTAAACATTTAATATACTATTATCGATACTTAGAAAATAAAATACATTGAACTCCTATTAATAAAATAAAATACATTACAGAGATTATATATTAAAAAATTAAATGTTCTATAAAATGCATTAAAATATTTATAATATTATTTATTAAATGTTCTATAGGATTTAAATTAAAAAATTGATTTTAATAATATAAATATATTTAATATCAATTTTGAATTACAATATTTATTAAAAATGATTTTATTTTATTAATTTTTTTATATAAATAAATTATTTTTATATGATTAAAAATTATTTTATTTTACTTCAATATTAGTCTCATTTATATTTATTAAATATTATTTTATTTTACTTGTTTAAAAAATTATTCTATAATTTAATTTTTTAATATATAAATTCTTTAATGTATTTGATTAATACACCATTAAAATCTTTAATAAAAATTATAAAAAAGTTTACATATATCTGTTTAATATATTAAAACTAGCAATTGCACCTTAGTGTGCAATGGGTATGCCGAAGAATTGTGGAAGGTCAATTAGAATAAAATTTGCTCTATTTTTTTATTTTCATACATTTACTATTTACTAAATTTGGTCCATTGGTAGGCCATTCAAAAAATGATGTTGTTTATGTAACAAAGGTCTCAATGGAGAATTTATAGCTTCAAATGAACTATGCATCCACTTACAAGGATCCAAACATGATTGAAATAAAACTTGCGAATCAAGAAGATAATCAAGCTCCATTAAAAACCCACTAAATATTAAGTCTTATTAAGTGTTAGACACAACACTATAAGAAATCAGATCAAGTTGAAGTCAATTTAATGAGATATATATGTTTAATTAAAAAATGGAGTTCATAAAAGATGGAAAAAATATATGATTAAAAAAATTAAAATTAAACTTTTTTCAATATTATTTAAAAATTTGATTAACTTTTCTCCATAAAACAAATATGTAAAAATTGATATTTTTATAAAACACTAATAATTTTATTTCAAATGTGAAACTTTTTTTTTTGAAATAGATTAAAAAATTAAATATTTGTTACATTAAACACTTACAATCAAACAACATTATTTGTGATTTAGAATTTCAAACACTTCTAATAACAAATAGTTGTATTGATTATTTTTCCTTATTTATTTTTTTTAATTTTTGTTCTTCCAAATATATTCTTAATTATAAAAGTTGGTCACTTATTTTTCTTGTTGGTCCATCTTGTTTCCTTGAATTTTGTGCCTTCACCCCTTCTAACCTTAAATATTGTGAAATCTTTAAAATTGCCTAAAACATAGTAAACCCAAGATGTTTCACTCAAGATTTTTAGTTCAATGAAATACATTAACAATTGTTCAATTTAAATTTATAGCTATTTAGTTTTGAAAAGTTCAATGTTTCAAACCAGTAAAATATTTAATGTATAAACTCTATACTTGTCCAAATTTTAAAACTATATATTTCCCAAGCGAAGGGTTTTTTTTTTTTTCAAATAAACTTAAATTTATAGCTGTTCATTTTAATAAACATACTCTAAAACCCTTTGCGAAACCTTATTTTCAAGTTGCAACTCGCCAAAAATACCAGCAAGCAAGAGTTTGGAGGAGCGGAAAAAAATTAGGCATTGTACCATACTACATATAAGGGGCCATTCGCTAAACAAATTAGGCACTGTACTATACAACTCGAAGCTAATTTTTTTGGGTTATTCTCGCTTCTGAATTTGATGGGCACTTCTTTTCTAGATTCCCTCACATCTTCATACGCAACAACAGCCTTACAAATCTCCATAACCTCATACACTTCCGCATGGTAATCTGTCAATGCTAAAAAATATGGCTTCATTGTGGTGGGCTTTGTTTTCCAGCTAGGGTTATTGCCATAGGAAAATTTTGTAATATTTAACTTGGGTGTGAAGCAAATGCACTATGAATTTGTTAGTAAAGCTCAACCCATACACCTATAGTTTCAGTCAGGCTAGGCATGTAGTCTAGTTTTATTACTTTCATTTAGAATCTGCTCTATTGTATGTTTGGCTCAAAATGTTTATGGGGATTGGGTTATGTTTTTCAGTTGTGGTAATTTAGATGGATCTATACATGGAAAATTTGAATCCCCTTATCAATTTTATCCTTCTCAAAAAAACCATGTACTGAATGCTGAAAAATGAACATTGTGGCAAATTCCTTAGCAAGAATGACATGATACTATTTAGAGAATTTTCAGTTTAGTGCCTGCATTTAAGGGTCTTTAGGAAAGATGGATGGCTGGAG
The DNA here is from genome assembly GCA_007258455.2 of Sequoia sempervirens. NCBI lineage: Eukaryota > Viridiplantae > Streptophyta > Pinopsida > Cupressales > Cupressaceae > Sequoia > Sequoia sempervirens. The sequence continues at coordinate 715,580,701 of VDFB02281492.1, forward strand.
TTGGCCTTGGAGGAGAAAGTATTTGGAAAAAGTTGGTGGCTCATATGGGAGGTTAGAGTCATCTCCTACACATTGAATCTTGGAGGAGAAAGTATTTGGACAAAGTTGGTGGCTCATATGGGAGGTTAGAGTCATTTCCTACACATTCAGCAAGTTATTCAAATGAGCAGGTGAAGAGATTGACTTGGAATTTTGATGATCTAATTAATAAAAATGGAAAGATTTGGAAGGGATAAGAAATTTGTGTTATTCACTGTGTACTAACAGTGCCTTCTTGTAATTCCTTAGGGCCAAATAATAAACAAATTTGAGAAAAGAAATTCTCCAATCTTGTAAACATAATAGAATCTATAGTTCAAGTGTACAAAAGAGCTAAACATTTTGGTACTAATTACATCACAATTATGATAGTAAATGCAGCATAATGCATAACACATCAGATGATAGATTATACAACCACAAAAATGTGCTTGTAAAACACAAGCATAGAAGATGATGACAAAGCATAGTCCATTTAGATGGGTTAAAAAGTTTGTGTCAATCAATGAACTCTACATTCGCTCCACACAATTCATCAAGGCTAACCAACCTAGAAAACATACAAGAATTTACACTTGAAGCGAACAAGATTCATGAAAACATGTCACAAAAGATGATGAAAATTGATAGTATTTTGATAGACTAAAAAGTTTGTTTCATAAACCGTGCATCAACAGTGCTTCCATACAATTCATCAAATAAATCTAGAAAACATTAAAGAATCTACAGTTGAAGTGTACAAAATTCATGTTGTAGCTAAACATTTCGGTAGATAGTTGCAAATATGGTATATTATAGTTAATGCAGTATGATGCAAAAGGCATAAGATGATAGAGAACATAACCACAAAAACATGTTTGTAAAGTGGGGGTACACAAGATGAAAAAAATGAAAGGATTTAAAGGGCTGAGAAGTTTGTGCCATTCAATTTGCACCAAAGGTTTCTCCATGCAATAAATCATGGCCAAATGATAAACAAAAATGCAAGTCCTTGTGAACCCCTACAGTTAAAGTATACAACTCAAAATCACAAACACAATGTTATAGTAGATGCAATACAATGCATAAGACATAAGAAGATAATAAGATTTACAAAGATTAAGATGATTGTTAGATTTAATGTACACTATCAGTTTCTCCATGCAATTCATCAAGGCCAAATAAAAAATGAAATTGCAAACATCAATTCTCTAATCTAGAAACAATATAAGAATCTACAGTTGAAGTGTACATGATTCATGTTGTAAAGCTAGTCATTATGGCTCAGAAACACAACACAATACATTTTAATAAATACAATATAATGTATAAGCAAAAGACGACAAAATGTAAACACGGAAAACATGCTTGGACAACAAAAATGCAGAAGATGACGAAACACAAACACAAAAAACATGCTTAGAAAACTGATATGTAGAAGACAATAGAAAATGACAAGATTTGGAATGGATTAAAAGTTGGTGTTATTCACTGTGTACAAGTGCCCCCATGCAATTTATCAAGGCCAAATAATAAATAGAGTTCTGAGCAGCAATTCTCCAATATAGAAAATATAGCACAATCCATGGTTGAAGTGTGAAAGATACACGTAAAGATAAAACATATCGACACATAATCACAACAAAACATACTATAGTAAATGTAGCATAGTGCATCAGAAGGGATAAGCGGTTTGTATGAAATGAATGCAATAACTGTGTCTTGGGAAAAAAATTTAAAGGCCAATAACAAGGGATGGCTGAATTATTTCTTGAATGACAAATAAATAACCTACCTAAACTGGGAGAAACGGCTGACCATTGTTTGGATAAATTCCTCCACCAGGAACCGTATTTGTGGTTGGCGCTGATTGTCGATGTTGAGGTTGATTTTTATAGGACAAGTGAGCATTTTGGGCTGCTTCTGAAAACCCACCCGAACTAGGAGTGGGGGTTCCATAAACAAGAGGCCCCCCATAGGTTCCCATATGACCACAAGCTCCAGTTCCCTGACTCCCATTATAACCTCCCACCTGAGGAACGTCGTAACCCGCTGCATATCCACCACCTACCAGGTTTGATGTATTAGGGTTTGAAGGCAAACCCTAGTTCATTAAAGACGAATTGGTTGAAGGCAACATTGAACCACAACTCAAACATAGCTATGAAGCGCCTTGACAGAGCAGGACAAGGGCAAAAGGAATTCTGGGCACAAGTGGAAACTCTAGGAAAAATTGATTAGGTCAATACGAGCGAGATATCGAGATATTGATGACATCAACAACACCCCTATGCAATGTCGCATAATTAAAATTCGTCTCTAAAATTAATTAAAAATGTCGAAAACAACCAGTCGAAATTCGTTTCTAAAATTATAAATGCCGGAAACACCCAGGCAAAACAGGGGGATCTGCAAATCATGAGATAAGTTAGTTCAAAACAATGCTAAATCTAGTGGTGATTTAAAGATAGCGTGCGATGTGTTTGACAAGATGCCTCAATGGGGTAATGTATCCTGGAATTAGCGCACATCAACTTGCAGAAACCTCATCAGTTCTGAGCATTTACCCGTTGGCATAGCCGCCTAGACTGCAAGTTGCATATCGATAAAGGGTGCACAATGACAGTGTAAAATATAAAAAACAATATAAAATACCAGTGGGAACAAATATCAGCGTGTTGAGGGATCAAAAGATCTATGGAATTCGTAATCTTTATGGCATTCAAAGCAAAGATTTTTCTACGAGTCTCAAATCAAATTATTCTGTCAGTCTCAGATCAGATTAGCTTCCACCGAGCAAATTAAATGTGCTAATAATAAATGAAAAGCAGATATGAATGCCTACAAATAGGAAGGTGAATAGATATGAATGACTACATATGATATTGCAAATGTCATCACACATTAATGGCTGCAAGACAAAGCACATGAATGGGTGCGATCACTTTGATCGTCTCCAAGGACTTTTACACCGTCCGGTATAAAATTTAGCTTGGGCACTTTCAAATAAGATACGCCTTCAACGTAAAAAATAGTTTTTATTGTTGATCTCATATTTTAAATAATTTATAAAATATTTTTTAAATATATTAAACTCAAAAACAATTTTTTTTTACTATTCATAAGTCAAAAAAATAAAATAAATATATTAAACTCTAAAACAATTTTTAATTTTTTAAAAAAATTTATAGTAAAATTTTTTTTACTATTCATAAGTAATAAAAATAAAATAATAAAATAATTTAAAACAGTAAATTTGAATTATACTAATGAAAGGGACTGACAATGAAAATGAAAAAAATACGAAGGCATTCATTCGTACTTACTGTTTTATGTATGTGCATGATGGCCGACATATCCATGCCCCGGTGCATTCCTGGGGTTGGATAGGCGCTGCCTTATATTTGCATCCATTGACAGATTGGAAAGGTTATTATGGTTGATGGGATGAACGCCAGGGACGGCGGGCGGGCGAATAAGGAGCCAAGTCGGGGCTCGAGGAAGATTGACGAGGGGGAGGCGTGTGGAAGGAACCGGAGGAATGGAGAGTCAAATCAGAATTGAAGAATGTATGATTGGAAGAAACAGTAACTGGGGCGGACATACCTGCATCGACAGTCGATAGCAAGAGTGAAGCATCCAAGTATTTCAGACCTGAGACATTGACTTCTATAACAGTGCGGTCCCACGGAGGGGGGCTTCCTTAAAATCCAGAGCAAATTCTGCTTAAGTTTTTAGCAGAATTTTTTTTAGCTGGTGGTCCCATGAATATTTGCAGCTTTCAAATTTTTGGAGGCTGGTGGTGGAATGGTGGTGTTGTCAATAAAAAATTAATAAATAAACAACATTTCCCTCGAAAATTGTGACAAGTGGCAAGAAAGTACTGTTAAGCAGGTGGAGCAATTTCTAGCGCACCCCAATCTCACCAGCTGAAATTTTCAGCCACCTGCTTATTGGGCTGAAAAAAATTCCATTTAATCCTGTAGCAGATTTTTTTTTTCCCATAGAACCACCTGCTTCCGTGAAAATAGGAGCCCACGCCCCCCATGGGACGGTATGCCTTAATCTTTGAAAGTTATAAGTGGGTTTGCTTGAGACGTTGATTTCTATAAGTAGATGTCCCTCAACTACAAATTTGTAAGTGGGTAATCCTGAGTTATCTGATTCTTTAAGTGGGCTTGTCTTTACGATTGAATTTTGTGGCCTCATTGCCTAGGAGCATAGAATTGGATTCTATAATGCCCTGATCTAGAGACATAAAAGGTGGTTTCTTATCTAGTCTGGTTGCCAACAATCTGTTCTATTGTTGTCAATCTTCTGCTTATAAAATCGCTAGGAACCCAAAATCTTGAATTCTAACAGGGCTAACGATGTCTCTAGTTTTTCAGTTTAGCGGCAGATTACATTTCTGCGGCCTTAGGCCTTCTCATTTGTTTTAACATATATTTTTGCCCATGTATAAATTGTTTTAACATATTTTTTTCTCCCCCTCAAGAATTCTACACTTGCCATATTTTTGGCTCTTCATTTTTGTAACTTGTAATTATAATTAGTATTCCCACTAGTTGAGAGGATTTCTCATAGTGCATGGGTAACTACTCTACATTTTTTGCCGAGGGAGGGTCCTCCTAACTAAGCAAAACTATGGCAGACCAATCATATTGCCAATGGGAGGGCGTGGGTCTATTAAAAGAATCTCCTTCATGACAATGTGAGGCTGCAGCAAGGTCAAAAACCTGTGTGTGTTTACGTAATTCCACATAAAATGATGTGCTTAATGCCAGATTGGCTCCGTAAGAAATAACACCCAAGACGAGGACACCCAGTAAAATGTCTCTGAACCTCAATGATTCCACAAACAAATAATTTAGCAAAAGCCAGATTAGTTAAAGAAGCCATGCCATCTAAGAATCCAGTAAAAAAATCTGTGAATCTCTCAATGATTCAACAAATAAATGATATAGCAAAAGCCAGATTGGTTAAAGGAGCCATGACATTTGAGCCAAGAAAGTTGCTACAAGAGAATAAGTTATTGGGTCCTGCTTCTATCTTTGCAGATGACCTAGGTAGTGACAATCAAATTGCTGTAGGTGTTACTGCAGACAAGCTTCATCAATGGATGAAATATCTATTATGGAGATATTCATCGTTTCATCCTATTTTGCCTTTTTTTTATTGCTATTTAGAATAAACTTCATGAGTATTCTGAAATATGTGTTGTAAATATGATCTATTTTCAATGTTCTCTGGATTGATTACAGTTGTATGAGATCACCTGTTAGTTCGATGTTTTGGGTGCTTTATTTTGAATGCCATAATGACTAGAAATGGTTGCACTTCCTTATGATGGATTGCGAAGAAACTTAGGACTTTTTGGGTTCTAAATCCTTTTGACTTTTGATCAGGAAACTGTTGTACTTTGTGACGATGGCAAAGGAGAATTTCAAGACCTTCAGGGGTCCTAGTTTATCCTCATTAGGAAATGTTGCATTTCGTGACAAATAGTCACGAAGAGTATAGCGCATAGTAACAAGACTCAGACGCGGCTCGGACTCGGCGAGGGCGACTCGGGACTCGAACGCGGTGCAGATGCGGCAAAATGAAAAAAAGTTGAAAAAACCCTAGAAATTTAGAGATTTTTAAGGATTTAAAACTTGTTTCAAGCACCCTTTATTGAATACAACACAAATAAAAGCAAATTTGATCACATGCACAAGTATACAACGATCACATAAGTATAAAAGTACACAAATTGTAGTTGCGCTCTGAAGGAAATAGCATACTTAGATATATAAAATTAGTCAAATGTATACAAAACTCATGGAATATGAAATCCATGACATTAAATGTTCCAAACAAATATGAAATATCAAAACAATAACTACAAATCTATGGCTCAAAGGAGCTTGCATCCTTCCTACGAAGGCATCTAAGGTGGGTCCTAGATGATGTAGCAACTACAACCATAGTCTCTGCTTGTGACTCCATGCCACCCTCACCAACATTAGTTGTGGATGTGTTTGCTCATGCTTTAGCCTCCTCCTCTGCCATGGCTATAGCCTCAGCCTCTCTATTTTCCCGGTCAACCTAATCAAGGTCCTCGTCACTAACACAAGTACACATCGATCATATAAGTATAAAGTATAAACACAAATTGTAGTTGAGTTGCCCAAGGAAATAGCACACTTAGATATATAGTCAAAGACTCAAATGTATACAAAAATCATCGCATATGAAATCCATGACATCAAATGTTCCAAATAAATATGAAATATCAAAAGATTCAAAACAATAACTAGAAGTCTATGGCTCGGAGGAGCCTGCATCCTTCCTAGGAATGTGTCTAAGATAGGTCATGGATGATGCAGTGGCCATAATATCAAGTAATAGGGAAATTTGCCTAATGGGGTTGAGGGGCAATGCCCTTTGTGGGGGTGTAGGTGTAGTGCCTCTAGTGGGGTCGAGGGGCAACACCCCTAACGGTGCCAAGGGCAATGCCCATTGCGGGGGTCTAGGAGCAGCACCCCCAATGGGGTTTGGGGGCAGCGCCCCTTACGGGGGTCTGGGGGCAGCGCCCCTAGCGGGGTCAAGGGGCAATGCCCCTTGCGGGGGTCTGGGGGCAACGCCCCCAGTGGGATCAAGGGGCAACGCCCCTTGCGGGGGTCTGGGGGCAGCGCTCCCAACGGGGTTGAGGGGTGGCGCCCCTCACGGGGTCCCGGGGCAGCGCCCTGGGCGCGCTCCCTATCACGATACAGGGAGGGGGTCGAGGGGCGGGGTTGACGGGAGGAGCCCCGGCCACCAAGCCCAAATTAAGACCTCCAAAACCATACAAACCTTCATGGCATACATCATTTTGCATTCACAATAAGTAAGAAAAAAATAAGTTTTAACTTTAAATTCCAAGTAATTTTTTGTACTTTTCAAACACTGCCTTTGATGAGTCCTGCTGACAAGACTAGCTTGGACTCGGCGAGTCTGGCGAGTCCAGCCAGGACTCGGCAGGACTCAGCCGAGTCCGAGTCCGAGTCCAAGCCCCCAGGACTCAACCAGGGTGACTCAACTCGGGACTCGCCAAGTCTTGGCGAGTCCTAGTGAGTCTCGTAACTATTTATAGCGCTCTAAAGGTCCTAAAGTTCTTCATGATCCATCCCCAGGAAACTTTTGTTTCGTGTGGCCATGAGGAATTTGTGCACATTTTGGTCCCTAATAAACTCTAACATTGCATTTCCTGTAAAGAGCCATAAAGAATATCAGCACCTTCTGGGTACTAAATTCTTAATGATCAATCATTATGAAGTGGTTTCATTTCCAGGTAAGTTCTTCGAAAATTAATTTTTGATATTGGGTCATAAAGAGTCTAGCACCCAAAAGGTCCTGAAAATTTTCATGACCATTTGTCAGGAAATGCAATCACTTCCTAATGACGGGCCATGCCGGTTGTAGGAGCCAAAACAATGATTAAATAACCACGAACACCGTCAATCCAGAAACTTTGAAATTTAAAGCAAAGAGCTGAAATGTGAAATATATATTTGGTCTATATTATGCATTTATCTTAATTTTTGGATATAAGTTTGTACATGCTGCCTTCTTGTGCAATTTGTTTCTGTGTATCTAAGTGTTTGTAACTGCTATTCTCTGGTTCTTGTGTTTATGTGCCGCAAAAATTCTTGTCGACTATTTTTTTGAGGTTCTTTCTGTTTGCTCCTTTCTAGTTTATCTGCTCTGGCTGTCTCTTCTGCAGCTGTTATGTACGTTGATGTGACATTGATCTTTAAATTTTATTTTTTTTGCTTTAGCTTTATTCAATAAAAAAAGACTCGGGCTTGTATTAAAGAATTTCATTTGAAGCAATGACTCAACTATCTAACATTATGTCGATTAACTATTGTATTGATCATCCCATTTACACGGTGCTATAAGGAAAGTACAGTTTCATGCTTGCAACATGGTTCTCATGCCCGGATAGGTTTAGTAATATTACCGACGTTGGCAATGTATATTCATTTTATATTAGCTAAAGTCGCATGTGTAGGAAGAGATGCACCCAACCTTAGTAATAGTTTAGCTTGTGGAGGACATGGAGAGAGGCAGGGCCTACCAAATCAAAGGATCTTCAAAAGGCACTTATGAGATTTTTCGTTCGTACCTTCAGGGATTGGAAATGAGGTCCCACGATTTTATGTTCGAATGAGCAGCTATCGTTGATTTTCTCTGACAGAAGGATTCTCCGATTAAAATTGATCTGCAGGATCGAGTGTCCACCTTGCAATCTTTGAATTTGCGATCATTGAAATTAAAAATGCTCATTGGTGGAATCCAAGATTCATCAAAATGCCACATTTGTGATCATCCACTACCCATACCGCTATAGCTACTCTACCTCTCAATTATAAAAACAAGAGCTGCATTAGCTGCAGTGCAGCGTAGTTCCTGCCTAGTGCTGGTAGGGCAGTTTTGCAACAGCTACCAACAGAAATTAAAGCTGGGACAAGAGAAGGCTTCATGAAGTAATAATAGCTCAAAAGTGTCTGGTGCATTACATTGTTGCCGGTATATTTTGATGATCGAGAAAGATATATGACTGCAGTCATAAGAGGCAGCAAAATAAACACTCCAACTATCCCAAGCAAGAGAATCCCTCCAGAAGCTCCATGTACATTTAGCAAGAACTCAGGTAGTGCTATGCCCATTTGAAGTCCCTGTAATAGCAACAGTGTTTTAATTGACAATAAACCAACCACAAGCAGATTAGAAATCATAGACAATAGCTAAACAAAAACTAGCTATTTTTTAAAGATAAAATAAAAAATATTGCAATAACACAACCAATAACACCTTTCTCATAAATGGACATATGGTTGGAAAGGTAACAACAAAAGCAGATCATTTTTTTGCAACAGAAGAATAAACCTAATGCATATCTACCAATTGAGTTTGATGTTATCTTTAAAAGGAGCTGGATTAAACAGGAGTAGCTGGAGTGATTAGGAATCGCTAGCAGAACATAATGCTACTTTAATATCTGGAACAAGCAATCAAAGATGAAGCACACAGGATAGCCTTAGTTTCAAGCTTAAAATATTAATATGAAAGTTTGAATTCAAACTTTGGTGATCAATGTGGATGCCATAACGATCAAATATGATTCAAGAAATCAAATAGTAATCTAAATGGCATGGCTAAACACTTGAAGAGATTGGATGACTGACTAACTTGCTGATGAAAAAATAACAATAAGTCTGAACAAGCGAATTTCGGTCACAGAATTTTGGGATTGGGTAGACAACAAATCAAATTTTGTAATGGATCCTTGCGGAGAAAGTTTATGGGTAAATGGAAAAGAATGACTCTTATCTATTGGTAATTCTAGATGAATTTCAGATAATTTAAATGAAACATTAAAACTCATAGTTATTAAGAATATCCCATAAAACTAATATTGGCAGACAACCAACTCAAATTTGCTTAAGACCCTTGACAACAAAGTTCCCAAGAAGATTGACAAGAATGATCTTTCAATTTGATATTCTAGCTTAATTCAAGAAAAAATGTTTGTAAGTGATGAATCTCAAAGCCATTAGGATACCCCTTAACAGCTATTATACCATGAATCTAAAAATGCTTTATCTAAATCAACACAACTCACAAGCAGAGCCCAAACAAGTCAAGTTTGCACAATCTCCAAGACATACTACTAACTTGCCAAAGACTCAAAAGTCTGCAAAAATCCTATCCCTTGGGCCCCCATTCCCCAGCGCATTAGTCTTTTCAAGACTCAACTGGCACAATCTGGAGAATTTCCAGCACAGAATAAACATGGAAGGACGAAGATAAGTCACAAGAATAGGAATTCATTGGACTTTCAAGGTGCATAGACTTTTTACCCCTTCCTTCTCACTTGCACATGGTAGCTGGCAGTATAAATTCACACAACTCTATAGGGAGTGAGGATCTACATCAAACCAGATTTATTTTGCAAGAGGAACTTTACTGCCTAAAGTTATGGAAGCACCATAAATATGCTTATAGATAAGATGTTTCCTAATAAAGTCATCCAAGAGGAAATACAACTAGGTCTCTGTATTTGCAAGAGGCTAGAGGACTTCTTTGGGTTTCTCTCAGCAATTCAGTAAAAGAAGCTTCTATAGCCAGATCTCTCTGTAGATCCTAATCTTTTTCAACTTTCTAACAATTAGCTTCACATCACTGAGCATGCAGTTGTTCGGGGCATGAGCATATTTGGCATGTGTGAAAGCACATACTCAATGTCTCAACTGAGGCAATAGATTAGCAGAAAAGGAGATGAATAACTAAATGTTAGTGCACTATAACCTTTGAATCTACAATTTGCTAGAAGAATATATGTTAGTGCACTATAACCTTTGAAGCTAGAAGAATATATGTGCAGGCCATTAAATTGGATGATTGAATCATCAAGAGAAGGAAGCCAATAGTCGATATTTAATGCTGAGAACAGGACTTGGCTGGGTGCAGGGCCAAAGGAAAAAAGAGATTCAAAAAGCGGATCAACAATTAAAATTAAAACCATCAATCATGAGAGCAATGGTCTGCTGTTGTTCAATTTTTTGAGTTATTCTATGCCCAAAGTATCATATCATAAGATTCTTGTATTCTTGTACACAAATTTTGGACCTTGTAATATTAAAAAGTAGTCCGTCCCATCAAAGCGTACTTGGCTATGTTTATTTCACTGGGCTATTTAGTGCTTAATTTAGCACTAATTTATGTCTATTTGTTAACTATGAAGTTAATTTCTTACTGAACGAAAAATGTACAATTATTTTTATAAATATTGAACATTCAAATACTCTATACATTTTTTGAACTTGTTGAGCTCCTTTTCTTGCTTTGGTGCTAAGATTTCTAGTGCCAAGACAACTTTGACTCTTACTCTTGCTGAGTCCAGGTTTGGTGACTATGGACACAATGATTGATTGATAGGGAAAAATTATAGAATCCTAGGCATGCTGTGGACTTTGGAACATGGTGAAAATTGGAGAAATGGCAATCAGAATGAAGTCTCATAATGATAAAACCCTATAGATAAACACCGCCATATGTTTTGATCCAAATTTCTACCAAGTGCCAAGAGAGGACCAACATCAGTATTCACGTTTTGAGGCAACTCAATCTGCATAGCTACATCAGTATAGTTCTTATAGTCACAAGGAATCCAAAATCTGATGTTTTCTATCCAGCTTGTTAAGAAAAATAACCCATTAAACAAAAGGTCACCCAAACGAGGGTCAAAGGATATTTTTGTATATGTAGAATACCAAGATTTCCAAGAGACAGAATGCTTATTGTCTAAGACTTTAAGGTAAACGCAATAGTGACTGGCATATTTGCTTTGGTAGGAGAGTCGTTGGAGAACCCTTAAGGAATTGTCAGCATGAATACTTGAAAGTCACATTTACTCCAGTACAAGGTAATATAAAAATAGGAAAATCTTCAAGGGAAACTATGATGAATTGGGAACAATGCACCACCCAAACAAACTTGGAACCAAGACAAATGATGCTTTGATTGGCATCAGGCACATAGGATGTGAAAACATTGAATGAGAGAACGTTTCAACAACCTTGAAACAAGATTGTTTGCAATGACTAATTAATACAGGGCATTTTTCTCTACATTAACATAGATCTTTTGATTCTCTGTTTTCTTTTAGAGTCTATTAGCACAATTTTTTAGTAAAAACTAGAAAATTGTCATAAAATAACGTAGCTACACTATTAGTAGATGGGAACACTCATCAATTTTTTTTTCTTTAGTTGCATAAATAGAATACCCATGATTGACCATAGTTGGTTAATGGAACTTAACATTACTTTGATTGACCATAGTTGTTTAATGGGATTTAACATAAATCTCACTTACACTACAAAGGGCTAGGGTAGAAACCCTCGAAGCTGAAAAAATGACTACAACTAAAGCCACATGGTCAAAGACAATAAAAATCAGCAAGAGTACTAATCCCTAAGTTATAGGGGATATACTTTGTGTGTGTGGCAATGATGGTTGGATGATGCCCACAATTTCTGAGTGTGTGTTTAACTTTAAACCTATATTCTTTAAATTCACAGACGGTTCACTTTCAGCAAACAGTTTGTATTCTATTGTAGAATAATACAATTTTGTATTCACATTCAGCGGAGAAAGAGGAATATAAGTAAACCTGTCTTCCATCTGGATGACCATATTTTGCAAAATTCTCACGAGCTATAGAATGAGTAAGAGCCTGGTAAGCTTTTGATGTAAACTCCACAAACTACTTATTGGCCTCTGAAAGCACATGTACACATTCATTAGTTAAAGAAGCACTGACAAATATTGGGCATAATATCAGTTCTTAAATTTTTTACCAAAATTGTACCTGGATCCAGGTTTTTATCAGGGTGATGTTGAATAGAAAGTCTTTGATATGCCTGCTTCAGAAGCTGCAGGTTCCAATCCAAGAATTGGAAATGGCTCAAAGGGTTGAACTTGGAATCATAAACACCATCAGACTTGATAAGACCATAAGTCAACCTTTCCACTTTGGCACAATCATATAGACTTTAAACTTTTTACAGAACAGATATGAAAGCGAAAACCCAAATGATTCATTTCTTTAGGATTAAAAAAGGATTCAAGGAAGTAAATATCTGGGTTGTTAGTTATCTTATGTATCAAGCTAAATGTTGTTTTGTGCATGTTAGACATAGTCTTGAATTTCTGAGATCTAAGGTTATTGTTATTGATAAATATATGTATTTTCAGTTTGAAGAATCCTGATGTCATGCATAAGATTTAGAACCTTGTCAGTGCAGACATTGTGCAAGTAAGATAATGACGACTCATTCAATTGTGCAGGAGTTTATTATGCAGAATTACGTGAGGGCACATAATTTTTTAATCTGATTTTATGAACCACTAGGTAAAGCAAACCATAGCTCCTGTTGGACATTAAAGGATGTTGTCCAAGCTTTCCCCACATCTTATAAACTCTTATGACCCCTAATTTTTGAGGTACAAAGTTGAAATGTTATCAATCACTTCATATTTGCAAATACTAAAAATGATGTCAAAGCTGTCCGCAGATCATGGCAATTCAGGCTGTCAATTATGAAAGCCTTGTAAAATTTATTTAACTATCCCATTCAGGTTTTGAATAGATGTAGTAATTTAAGGGCTTAACGGAGTCTTCTGCTAGCAGTTCCCTTAAAGGATGGATTTTGTATATTTTACGACTTTCATATTCCAACACTATGACATTTCTGCTGATTACTCAAATCTGATCACTGCTACCAACTTAAAATAAAAGAGTAAAATGTGGATAGCATGTTAATCAAACAATAGCTCTAAAGTGGGTCATAAATGAGCACTTAAATTTCAGATGGATAGTGAGGAGTGTAAAATTAGAGTCAACAACTCCACAAGAGCGATCTAAATCCATAACCCCAAACAAACTCCGGAAAAAATAGCACGCAAATTTGGCATTGAAAAGACAACAGGAAAGCGAGGGCAAAAGCCCAACATGAAAGAGCTTAACATACCGCGTTATTTCAGAAAACCCAGTCATAATGAGGCAAAAAAGCACGAACGGCTAAAATCTTGCTCCAACTGGGAGGCTAGAGAGAATCTGCTGCTCGCAACATGTCTCTGTAGGTGTCTCTCTGCATGCAACGACTCTACCCTAATTGCCAACTGCTGGAGCCATCTGACAGTCTACCGATCCTCCTTCAAAATTCATGCGGTCTCTTGCCTTATGAAACTAAAACCTGACAGACGTTGATTGAGATCAATAATAAGCAACCAAATTTCAGAGCAGTTAACTAGTGAGCACATTTGCATCCCTCGATTGATCACTGCTCAATAAAACCTGAAAAAATCTGAATTTTGAGTGGCCTGTGTAGAATGCTTTAATCACGGTTTAGCATTTGAAGGCTCCTCGTTAGACACAAAATAATAATAATAAAATATTATCCACATTTATGTTGGAGACACATGAAATCACATAAAATTTGCAAAGCTGATATCACTTTTGAGCTAAGTTGTCCTGAAAGCAAAATTGAAGCTTGATAAAAGCAACATAGGGGCAAGTAACAACATATAGACACATTTGATAAAATTCAACAAAGACATAAGATGGAATCTTAATTTGAATATTATAGATTGATTATAAAGGGGTGGGATGGGATGCACTTTTTCCTACTTTTATAAACTATTTTTTCTTTGTTCTTTGTGTTTAATGCTGCCCAGAATGCAGGGTCTTCATGACATAGTGTCTGAGAAACTCGGGACTTCTCAGGAAGGTGGAGCAATCTGGGATGACCAAGGCCAGAAAGGTCTAATGACCCATGGATTACAGTTTACACCAAACTGTTCGCCAAATTGTTGACTGCCATTAGAAAAAGCCCATAAATTGTGGAAGAAGAAGAAATAAAACAAATCGAAGATACTACACATAAATTCCATAACACGAGTACTAAAGTTGCAGGATTTTATGGATTTTTAAAATAACTCTATTATGACGATTTTAGGGATTGACTCAACCAGAGAAACTACCTTGAATACAAATCTAACCTGAATACAAATCTAACCTCAATTCCTTAGTACAGTTATGATCTAGGCAAGTAGAAATAAAGTAAAAAATATTTTTCAAACATATCCATCCATTTTCCCCCATTCAAATCTATTTGTACAGAAAGCTTGAATTTGGGAGGCAAATATATAATCAACCGAGAGATATTCTAAATGTCTGGTTAGACTGTGAATGGAAGAATCATCTTCATTGTGGCCTTTCATTGTTCTTTCTTCTTCTTCGTTTTTAATTGTTGTCTGCGCTCCCTGTACTCCCTCCTTGCCTGCTCCAACCGTGTCTTCAACACATACACAACTCCTTGCATTTCATACACCCAAAATAAAAGCCACCCACAATCAAATTTTATAAAAAAATCATACCCAAATAGAGTTTTTTGTCCAGAGGAAAACTTTACCTCCAGAATTTGTCTTTTGGCTTGATCCACAACTGATTTTTCTATCTCCCCTGCACAAAAATAGTGTTGGTGCAGAGTAGCAAACATGGTAGAGAGATCCTTAGACATATCTTCCATTTTCTACTTTTCTGTTCTTTTTTTCTTTGCGCAGCAAGTTAACAAAGCTGAGCCCTAGTATTTCTTGCAAGTCTGAGGGGAAAACACAGGAGAAGTTCCAGATTGTAGATTGGAGCAATAACAGGAGCAAGGAGAATGCCGGCTTACAAAAACTGTTGCTCCCCTGCTTGGCATTGTAGCCATGGCTACCCCGAATAAATCTGTTAATTACAGGAGATCAGTGAAAAAATTCATTTATAAATTTGGGGAAACCTGTGGGAACATATTGTCTCCAGCCTTGGACTCGTGTTTATCCTCCTCATCACCCATGTAGCATCATTGAATCGTCTGAATAGTAAAACGATATCCATTCAATCTTTTTGTTTTGGAAACCGTGGTAATAATACTCCAAAAACAATCAGTGGTAATAATACTCCAAAAAAAAATTATTCACGCTGCCAAATACATTTCTGTGTACACGTACAAAATGCCATAGTAGTAGTGAACGCCTATCGGCGTAATAAACACTACAATGACATAAAACTAGCAATTGCACCTTGGTGTGCAATAGGTACGCCGAAGAGTTATGGAAGGTTAATTAGGAAAAAAAATGATATTTTTTTGCAATTTGTGGTGTACATGAGGTTAATTGGTAAAGAGAGATATAGGGGTAGATAGATGGAGAAAGATGGAGAGATAATGAGATAGAGATAGAGGGAGATATGTAAGAAGAAATATAGATCTAGATAGAAATAAAGAGGCAAAGAGATATCGATATAAGAGGTTTAGTAAGAGGGAGAGGGAGAGAAATATGGATGGATAAAGAGGATACACCCAAACTCTATGTAAATTATTGCATGGCAGATGCATGCACTACATTTCACCACATCAAAATAATGTTCATGCTCATGCTCATGCTCATGTTCATGGCCATTATTGTGATTACTGAAGCCTTCATAAGACCTCAAAACTTTGCCTCCAAAATCCCCACTTTAATCGTACTTCACACACACCATGCGAAATGGTAGCGCACGCGGATCCTTCTCATGGAGCTCCTTCATCTCCGGGGGAGGTGTTATTGGTCACCCCATTGGCTCCTAGTACCCCTGGACTCCTTTTGGCACTCCTAACCCTTGGCTACTTCAATCAAATATATATATATATATAGTAAGCGGTAGAATGGGGAAAACAAGTTAAACAATGCATCTACGCTTCTAAATAAGATATTGCATCTAAAACTTAATGAATTTAAACAAATTTAAACTAAAAAGTTTCAGAAATCTATCCTGTTACTCTCTAACTCTAAAGATTTATTTAATCTACCTAGCTCTCAGATTTGTAAGCTAATTAAACTATTGAAATAACACTTAGAGAATGAGAAATGAACTAATTCTATTCCTATGTGATTAAATATGCAAATCCTATTGTAATGGCAGCCATGACTGCAAAGGCTGGATGCTTGATTGCTGCTTGATGAATGCTAGATGAATGTTTGAATGCTTGATTGCTTGGATGCTTGGATGCTTGAAAAACCTGCAGAGTAAGATTGCACAAATTGGGATCCATTTCCTATAGCCAAAGAGCTGTATTTATAGCTTCTACCCACGCCACATTTCCGGCATTTGTGGATACGGATAGAAAGGGGTTGTGGATTCAATCGAGAATTTAAAAGGCATGTATTGAGTAGCGATGCGAGCCGGACATGGAGGATTGTCTCTCCCTAAGGAAAACACCCGTGCAAGCGAAGAGAGGGAGGATTGATGGAAGAAGATTGAGAGGACTTCCTGCAAGTTTGTCCCTGAAGCTCTTCCCGTGAATGGAAGTTGCATTAATTAGATTTTAAAAAATCTAATTTTATTGGTGAGTGAATAGTGTAAATGATTTATGCATAAATTAAATATTTTTAGTGTATTTAATTTTAGCAAAAGAGGAATAAATAATTTAATAAATCAAACTATAGGATTTGTTTATTAAATTAAAATATTTGGAAAGTGATAATTAAATAAAAGATTCTTAGAATATCTTTATTTAATTAAGAAGAAATGTGATGAGGTAATTAAATAACACAAATTATTGAAGCTGTGTATTTAATTTAAGATAGAATTAATAGATAAAGTATAGAATAAATATTAATGATAATAATTAAATAAAACAAAGTATTTAATTTTGTTTATTTAATTAAGAGAGAAAATAATATGATAAAATGATAATTAATTAAATAAAACAAAGTTTTTAATTTTGTTTATTTAATTAGGAGATAAATAGAAGAATTAATAATGAACTTAATATAAATAAATATTTACTAAGTAGATGAATTTAAGATTAATTAATCAAATAAGTCGTACTTAATTAATTAGATTCTCCAGACCATTTTTAGGTGTCTACATTTTGCCCCTCTTTGAAGTGATGTGTTTACGCATTGCTTCAAAAAATGATTTTGCTTCAGCTGCCAGTATTGACGGAAGGTTTTTAAAGCATGCCCCAGACATGCCCTAGATATTGAATTTCGAAATGATAGTGATATATGCCCCCTCGGGAGATAAATTGATGAATTTTGAATTTTTATGATTTTTCAAGAATTTTGAATTTTTTCGATGATTTGATGATGAATTGGTGAAGTAACAATTTATCTCCCGATAAAATTGTCCAAAAATGCCCCTGTGATAGATAAGAATTAATTCTTCAGAAGGAAAAATAAATAAATCCCATAAAAATCCCCCAAAAATAGCCTATAAATACTCAAAAGGTCATTCTCAAAAGTCATTTGTGCATTTGACTTTGACAATCTTGTGATAGAGACCCTTAGAGTGCTAGAGCTGCAGGATGCCGATTCCATACCACACCCACCGACTCGAGCGTGTGCGTCGTCACCAGCGTCCGGCCGACTATGGACCTCCGGTATGTACCCCAAATCCTCCTCGTAATTCGTGCCCATTCTTTTTGATGTATTTTTGCATGTTTTTATTGTTTTAGCGCGCGGCAGACACAGTTTAGCGCGTCCGTGAGCTGTTGTAGTGCGCCGTAGTTTTAGCGCGCCCGTAAAGTTTTATAGCGCGTCCGGTCAGTTTTGTAGTGCGTCAAAAGTTTTAGCGCGTTAAGTCAATTGTATAGTGCGTCAATAGGATTTTATAGTGCGCCAGTCTTTTTAGCGCGTTGGGATGTTTTTGTAGCGCGTCCAGAAGATTCTGTAGCGCGCCATACATTTTAGTGTTTTTAGGTTGATTTTGTATTACTTTGCGGTAGAGATTGATGAAAAATTGTGCACTTTGCTTTTCGTCGATTTATTTTTGATTCCATCTATTTTAGTTTGATCTTGACTAAAATATATGGGAAATGATCTCATGATGAGCGAGATCTATTGATTGATAATAATTACCCTCATGATAGGCGAGGAATAATTAAACTTTCCAAAGGATTGAACCTGATTGATAGATGAGGGTTCCTTGATAATTTGCTAGGTTGATAGGTAAAAGCTCAATTTTTGAAAATTTGATGATCTTTTGATATTTTGATTAAAATGTCTTGTTTGTATGATAATAGGAGCATTTAGATGTTATCCAAGTGCGAGAGCAGTTTCCCTGGCCTTTTGATATGATATCGCGACTTACGCCAGATGAGAGACAACATATTTCTGATTGTGGCTTAGCGACATTATTGGATATGCCCCATATTAGACTTAATAGGGGTCTATTGACAGCTTTAATAGAGCGGTGGCATAGTGACCACAACACCTTTCACTTACCTACTGGCGAAATGACTGTGACGCCGGAGGATGTATGGCGTATTCTTCACATTCCCTTTGTTGGAGAGATTGTAGTGCATGATTCAGAGGAGGTTGGTGGGGTAGAGGCTATGCAGAGAGTCTTTCAGGATCCCCACGTTGCAGGAGAGTGGATTCCATGGATAGATATGTATGAGTCATATGTTCCGCTTCCTTTAGTTTTTGCCGGCTTTATTGGTGGATTTCTTTGTCCTGATAAGAGGTCAAAGGGTCTATCTCTTGGATGGGGTCGGGTGTTAGAGGGTCTGGTGGCCCATAGGATGAGATATGCTTGGGGCATGTGTATGCTTGCCCAGTTGTATCATGATTTACACTGGATTGTGTACCTTGGCGGCAGCAGTTTATCGGCAGGGGCTACACTTCTTCAGGTATGGGCATGGGAGCATATTGTTGTTACGCGTCTCGTGCCAGTGTTAGCCAGACCAGCGACGAAGCCTTATGTGTTTCGATATAGAGGTAGGCCTACCCAGCATATGATGGGTAAGCTTGAGTATTGGAAGCGAATTATTGATGATGTAGAGGCCGTGACTTGGTGTCCGTACTTAGATTGTGATGACTGAGACGATGATGATATTGAGTTGGGGTTCTTGTCCGATTCGATGTATTTGATCGGGAAGAGCCCCAGGGTCTTGGAGCGATTCCTGTTTTGTCGTGTGTACAAACAGTATGGGATTGTTCAGTGCATGCCACAGAGTGTAGCCCATTATGGATGACGTCGGATAGATGTCAGTGATTGGGGTCCCAGTTTGCCTTATGGGGCACTTGTTGCAGGTTACTGTGCTTTACAGCCATCAGCATGGGATGTCTGACGGGACATTGTTGAGGAACCCATTACTCCTGAGTACGGAGAGTATCTGGCTCTGTACCCTCCTCCACGTATCACTATTCCGGATGAGCCAGTACCCGCACCAGCACCAGCACCAGCAGCACCAGCAGCAGCACCAGTAGGGGGTGTTCAGGTTGGTCAGAGACGGGGGAGAGAGGATGTAGATGTGGATGTGGATGTGGAGAGCAGCTCGGAGACTGACAGTGATGAGAGTTCTGGTAGTAGCGAGGATAGCATCGATGATGATGACGGGGATTGGAGGAGGCCGAGCATAGTAGTTACCTCAGAGCCATCTTCCAGTGTGCCTCGTAAGAGGCAGGCTGTTACTTCCTCGTCGGCAGATCCATCGAAGGTTGCGGGTCTACAGATGCAGGTTCAGACCTTACAGGGACAGCTAGCACAGGTGCAGGGCTGATTAGCATAGACACAGGCTTAGATGCAGGCACAGCTAGCTATTGCACAGACACATATTACCTCTCTAATTGGTGAGAGAGATGAGGCTCTATAGGTAGTAGCGACCGCACAGGCTCAGTTGACAGGTGTACGAGCACAGTTGGCCACTGCCGAGGCACATATCACATCCTTGAATGCCGAGCAAGACATTATTAGACAGAAAGCAGAGACAGCACAGGCTACTGCAGAGAGATTGCAGAGAGTGGCAGATGGGACATCCGTGGCAGACTACATGCGGGAGGCCATGCGGGCAGGTGCCGAGATTGAGTTTTACAGGAGCCGCTACCATGAGCTTTGCCCCCCAGAGTAGAGGGTCAGTTATGCTCAGTCTCGCTCAGAGAGGACTCGTTCGAGGACAGTGAGCAGAGGTGTGACATAGCCTCTTCCGAGAGATCCGAGAGATTCTGGGACATCTAGTGGTGGTACTAATACTGGTGCGAGACCTGCTCCTTCTGGTGGGAGCACCACTTGAGATTATTTGTGTACCCTTTGAGAGACATATACAGCCATTTTTGACATGATGTTATTTTTATCCTTTTAAGACTTCATTGTATACTTGACATTTGATGAGATATATATGTGCAGCGGTTCGATTGATCCATGATATGTTCTATATGATTTATGTGATGGATGCATTGATTTTATGATGTTTCTAAATGTGATGGATGCATTTTAGGTTTTATGTTTTATGATGATTTATTTTACTAGCCTGTATGGATGCATTAATGATGATGTGATATGATATTGATGATGTATTTCCTTTCTTAATGAGATGATGAAATGTAAATGAATGATGTATGAATGAAATGTAATGATATATGATATATGAGATGTAAATGAATGATGTATGGATGAAATGTAATGATATATGATGAAATGTAAATGGTGTATGATGAAAATGAGAAATGAATGATGTAAAAATGATGTATGGATGAATGTGAATGATGTATATAAATGAATGATGTATAAATGAAAATGAATGGAATATGGAATGGATGTATAAATGAATAAGGAATGATGGTGGAATGGAAATGAATGGAAGGAATGGAATGGGAAGGAATGGAATGGATGGAATGGAATATGAATGGATGGAATGGAAATAATGGTGTATAAAATGAATATGAATGATGAATGAAATGTAAAATGTAATGATGTATAAATGAAAAATGAGTGATGTATGGATGAATATGATGTATGAATGAAATGTAAAATGTAATGATGAAAATGTAATGATGTAAACGTAATGATGTAAGTAAATGTAAATGAATGAATTTGTAAATAAATGATATATGAATGATATGTAAATGAAATGATGTATGGATGTATGATGTATCTAATGAAATGGAATTGAATGATAAATAATGGAAATAATGGAATGGAGGAATGGTATAAAGGAAATGGCAGGAATGGAAGAAGACAGGAATGGATCCTTATCAGACTGTGCCACCTATGACTGTAGAGATGTATTATTATGAATGCAATCTATGTTAACCATGCAAATGCCTATTTTATCAATGCAAACCTAAGTGTCATTTCAATAATCCTTTTATTCTGCTTTGTATCATCACTGAGCTTTATTTTAAAATGTTGAAAGTTAATACAAGCATCAATGATATGAGATAGACCAATGATGACCTAAGTATTTCTTTCATGATTTTGATATTGCAAGCGAACACAAGCATCATGGTATAAGATAGACCAATGATGACCTGAGCATTTCTTGCGTAAACAAACAAGAATTAATCATTTTCTTAAGTGAATTGGAATCTCATCCATGATACTTGGTAGAGCACTTCCTGCGACAATTCACAAAGTATAATGACTAACTCACAAAATAGCAAACAAGAAAAGGTATCATTCTCCATCCTTGCTTCTCTAGTTCAATACATCATCGAGTAGCTCCAAAGAAATGATAAGTAAATGATAAAATAAAAGCGCAACAATTCAAATTCTACTTAATGCATTTTCAAATCATTATTCAGATTAGATCATCAGTGTTGAAATGTGTGTGCTGATGTGTGCATGATATTCCCAAATGTTTGACCAAATGATGTGACCTAAAAGACCTATCCTAGGGGTCTCGGGGACTGATCAAAGATTAGTCTTGCCTACGTTATACACGCAGAGACCACGTAGTTCGACTGACACAGACTCCACTTTTGACTGATGTAGACTCTATTTTTGTGTTTTTGATTTTATGATGTTTTTGGATTTTTATTTTCTGATGTTTTTGGATTTTGATTTTCTGATGTTTTTGGATTTTTGATTTTCTGATGTCTTTGGATTTTTGATTT
The DNA here is from genome assembly GCA_007258455.2 of Sequoia sempervirens. Classification (NCBI taxonomy): domain Eukaryota; kingdom Viridiplantae; phylum Streptophyta; class Pinopsida; order Cupressales; family Cupressaceae; genus Sequoia; species Sequoia sempervirens. The sequence goes on from VDFB02281492.1 coordinate 715,603,174, forward strand.
TCTGATGTTTTTGGATTTTGATGTATTGCCACTTGATGTTGTCATGTTTGACTACCTTTCCATGTAAGCTGAAAGTCTATTTGTACCAGATAACACTAGGATGTTGCCCCCAAGCCAAGGTAAAACATGGTACCTCTGCTATGATAGGGGTAGTGATAATGATTATCTCAAATGATAGATGGAAATGATATAAAAGGAAACAATCGTAACAAAACTGTACCTAATAGATAGAGGAGTTTGGTGAAAATCACAAGTAACGCCTGTTTGCCAGGTTTTCATCACTTGTTTTTATTGTGTCCTCTTTCCTTTTCTTTTGTATTTTTATTTTTATATATTTTTTTTGTTTTTCTCTTTTTTTCTATCATCATGATGCCTGTTTGCCAGGTTTTCATCAAGACAACTTTATTGACCGTGCACTATATATCCTAAAGTGTAGAATCACCTGAGATGAATGTTGTTCATGGGCTCCTCCAACATGTCTCCTTCTGGTGTAGACAGCCGGTATGCTCCTGATCCATAGACTGATATGATGACATAAGGTCCTATCCAGTTAGGTTCAAACTTTCCTTTCTTTTCTCTGTCTGCTTGATTTCTAGGGTTTTCCCGTAGGACCAAGTCTCCAATTTGGAAGACTCTAGGCTTAACCCTCTGATTATAGTTCCTAGACATCCTTTGTTGATAGGCTGTCAAATGATTGACAGCTTGTTGTCGACGTTCATCAAGTAGCTCTAATTCTTGAAGTCTAGAGATCCTATAATCTTCATCTGAAATGAGTCCCTTTAGTGAAACACGAAGGGATGGAATTTCTACCTCAATAGGTAATATTGCTTATGATCCATAGACAAGAGCATATGTTGTAGCTCCTGTTGGTGTTCTGATACTAGTCCTGTAAGCCCAAAGAGCAGGATTTAGCTGAACGTGCCAATCACGTCCCACTTCATTTACAGTCTTCTTGAGAATCTTTAGGATTGTTTTGTTCAAAGCTTCTGCCTGCCCATTACCTTGAGGGTACACAAGAAAAGAGATGTTGATGTGAAAATACGCTTCTGACGCTCAAGTCTCTTGGAAAGGCCTCACATTATTTTCTCCTGTGATGATTGACTGGGGTATCCCATATCTACAAATGAGATAATTCAGTATGAAAGATGATATTTTCTTCCCAGTGATTGTGGTTAAGGGAACTGCCTCCACCCATTTTGTAAAATATTCTGTTGCTGTGATAATGAACTTGTGTCCATTAGATGAGGATGGGTTAATTTTCCCTACCAGGTCTAATCCCCACTGACAGAAAGGCCATGTAGTTGCAAATGGATGTAGCTCATGTGCCGGTGCATGTATAAGATTGCCATGGATCTGGAATTTTGGACATCTTTTGACAAACTGATAAGATTCTTGCTCCATGTGTGGCCAGTAATACCCCAAACGAAGGAGTTTCTTGGCTAAAGATAATCCACTTGAATGTGTACCACAAATTCCTTCATGGACCTCATGTAAAGCAGAAGCGGATTCGTTATGTTCTAAACAACGTAAAAGAGTACCGTCTAGGCCCCGACGGTAAAGGTTGTTAGCAATAATGGTATGTTTGGCGGATTGGTGTATGAAGTTGCGCTTTTGGTTGCGAGAAAGATCTGGCGGTAAGATATTATCCTTTAGATAAGTATAAATGTCTCCATAAATGGAAGATTGGGCACTATCCAAAAGGCTTATGGTTTGGGATTTGGGATTTGCGTATGCAGGATTTGATACTTGTTCTACAATAAATCGATAACGATCTTGTGTTTCAGGCATTTGGAGAAGAGATGCTATTGTGGCCATGGCATCTGCTGCTTTGTTCTCTGATCTTGGTATCTGCTCAAATTTGATTTCTATGAAGTATTTTCTTAGGTCATCTACCAGCCTCTTGTATAAAATCAGTGTGTCATCCTTAGTTTGGTAATCATTGTTGACTTGATAGATCATTAACTGGGAGTCTCCATACACCTGTAGTTCTGTGATTTTCCAGTCAATAGCCATTTTAATTCCAAGGATCAAAGCTTCATATTCAGCCACATTGTTAGTGCAACGGAAGGTAAGCCTGTAAGATTGTGGAATGGTGTGCCCAAGAGGTGTGACAAATAAAATTCTTGCCCCTGATCCATGTTGTGTGTAGGATCCATCGAAGTAGAGTTGCCACGGCTGTGTTGTAATGTTGAGGATATCTGCATCAGGAAATTCCATGGTCATAGGATGACCGTCTGATAATGGAGCTTCTGCTAATTGGTCGGCGATGACTTGTCCTTTGATAGCTCGCCTTTCAACATACTGAATGTCAAACTCACTGAGGAGCATGACCCACTTTGCCAACCTTCCCGTTAAAGCTGCTTTGCTCAATAAATACTTGAGAGGATCAATTTTTGCAACGAGCTTGACAGTGTGAGTGAGCATATAGTGTCACAATTTTTGTGTTGCAAATACTACTGCTAAGCATGATTTTTCAATGAAGGTGTAGTTTACTTCATGTCCATTGAGTGTCCTGCTGATATAGTATATTGCATGTTCCTTTCCTTCTTTATCCTCTTGTGCTAGCAAGGCTCCTAAAGAGATATCTGTTGTTGCGATATATAGCAACAATGGCTTGTCTTCACTGGGTGGCACCAAGATTGGTGGTGTCATCAAATAATGCTTGATTTGATTGAAAGTATTCTCACACTATTCATCCCATTTAAAAGGCACATTTTTATGCAAAAGATGGTTGAATGGATGACACCGATCTGCTAGTTGAGAGATGAATCTTCTGATGGACTGTAGTCGGCCTTGTAGAGATCTTAATGTACTGATATTCTTAGGAGGTGGCATTTCCATAATGGCTTTAACTTTTGCTGGATCTACTTCAATGCCTTTTGTAGAAACTATGTATCCCAGGAGTTTTGTTGATGTTACTCCAAAGGCACATTTCTTAGGATTCAATCTGACTTTGAATTTTTCCAACCTGTCAAATATTTTGGCTAGTATCTCTAGATGTCCTTCTCTGGTGTAAGATTTGGCTAAGATATCGTCCACATAGTCCTCCGCCATGCACTGTGAAGATTGTCACAGCTCACTGCATGTAGCCCTACCTTTAACCCAAAAGGCATGACGCTCCAGCAAAAGGTGCCCATGGACATGTAAATGTCAGTTCTTTTCTGGTCTTCGTGAGCTATCTTGATTTGACAACTCAAAAATCCATCCATGATATAAACAATTTTGATGCAATAACTGTTTAGGATTCCACAATCATGTCTATGTTTTAGCAGCGAAAATCATCCTTTGACATGTCAGATAACCCTAAAAATATACATATCTTTAATGTAGGTTAATCAAGTAAAATTGTGCATAACAAGCTGATATCCACTGCATATAATCATTAGATCCGAGCAAACCGCAGCGATTCAAAGAAGCCTTCAAACCATTTTTGATCTTCTACACGCACCATGTGATGCATTTTTCTCAGCCTTTGCCTTTATCGGTTTAGTGCCACCGGTAAGTGATAAGGATGCATAATGAGATTCGTTCACCGCATGTCAGAGGCTGACCGCCAAAATTTACGTATCGCCTTCAAAAGAATTCGACAAATATGTGTTTTCAGATTCGCCTATGGGTGCGGCCAGTGTAGTATTCTTTACCGCCTCGGCTGTACACATTATTTGTAGATCAGGTGGTTCACCACCAACCACATATTTCATAGGTAAATGTCGTGGGAGGATGTCAAACCTTCATCCTTGGTACCAATGAGGTTCATTGACGCGCCTTCGTTTTTACTTCATTTTGTGTGATCCACGATCGCTTACAGAATGCCACAGATCCTACTATTGATTGCCATTTTCAAACTGAAGGTTTACATCCTCCCGCCAAAAGCATCAGCAAAGAAGTATTGGTAGAACGAAGTATCAGACCCTCTAAAGCAAAGGCAGCTGACAGTACGGCGAAACTATTGCTGCCACGGTGGAGATCAATAGGTGTTGTGCCCCATTCGATAAGCTCAAGATGTAGTAAAGGCAACAAATCATTAGATGGGTTGAGGTCAGCGATTGTGAAAGCTCGGACGGAAATGTCGTCTAGATTGTTAGTGGTTATGTCGAGGCCTACAAAGGTATTTTCTTCCACATCATTTATCTCAATCGATGTCCGTTCATCTTCACTTGAGTCATCGAAGTTTTGTGTTTCAAAGACAATAGGATTAAAACTTGAGCTTTGACCCTCCTCGAGTTTGGGGGCATACTTTTTGATAATGTCGATATGAATATCTTCATATGAAACGTTTGATAAGTTGTCCCACTCATACTCATTTGAATCTGTTTCAGAGTTATCTCTTATTTGAAGAATACTTTCTACAATTTTATTGGTGATTTCTGCTCTTGCTTTTTTTTCTCTCGCGGTACCTCCCAGTCCTGGGCCATTACTTTGTCAATTCATGGTGGGACTTGATTGGCCCCACATAATTACTTCTCTCGGACAGATCTTGTTCTCGCTGTATATCCTAGTCCCATGAGATCCTGCAGCAGCTGCAGAGGCCAGATTGGTTCTTGCGATGCCTTTACTTTAACCTGCGTCCCCGCCCCATTATCCCATCTTCTTCCTGCACAGTTTTCCTTTTCCATATTGATTTGTCTCTATGATGTTACTTGTGGAAGTGGAAGCTTCCTCATCCTTATAAAGCCAATTTAGTATGGCCTTGTCTTCTGATTCTTCATCTAAGCTTCCAGCTTTTACAAATCTGCCATCTAATGCTGTTGTAGATTGTTCTGAATTGTGGGTGTTTGTAGATGGTTGCCCATACATTTGTAAGGAGGGTAACATTTGTGATAGATGAAATGAGTGTCCAACACCATATTCACTTATTCCTTCGTCACTTATCTGTACTTCTTTGGTGAATTGATGTGAGAGTGGAGCTAATTGTTCTTCAACATTTGAAGGGTTAGATTGTGCCACTCTGATCTCTTGTGTTTTTTGTTGTTTTGGAAGCCACTTTGATATGAAGCTTTGTTGTTGCTCACCATCTGATGTGCTAACTTCTCTATTGTGAGGTATGAATGTATCCTGAGATGTCTTCAATGTATGGCAAGCTTGGGTGTCATTGTAGTCTGCTGTGATTGTTACCTCCTGTCCATTGATGGGAAATTTCAGGCATTGATGATAGGTAGAAGGTACTGCTTGCATATCATGGATCCAAGGATGTCCCAACAGTATGTTGTATGTCAGTTCCCTATCTAGGACTTGGCAAACCACTTTTTGGACAATAGGTCCCACTTGAATGGGTATTATGATCAACCCTTTAGAGGACCTTTCTTCTTCATCATATGCTTTGATTGTGATTTTTCTCCTTGTATCAATGGCTTCATCCGAGTATCCTAGTGCACGAATCAATTTTAAGGTACAAATATTTAAACCAGCCCCTCCATCTATTAGGACACACTTTACATGGTGTTTATGAATGAGGACTTCAATGTGAAGAGCGGAATTATGTGGATGGGTGAGTGACACATCATCATGTTCGGAAAATGAAAGGCAATGAGGTGCAGATAGATGTCCCACCATAGCTTGGAACTGACACACATCCAAATTGTTAGGTACTGTGGTTGATACAAGAGCTTGTTCAAGAACCTCTTTGTGTGATGGGGAAATCTTTAAAAGTTCCAAGATAGATATTTGTGCTGGTATTTTCTGCAATTGATCGATGAGATCATATTGATTAGAGGGAGGATCCACAGATGGGGATGATAGCGATGCTCCTTTCAATATAACTTTGGATTGTGCCCTTGTTGTGGCATTAACCGGTTGGTACTCTTGTTTCCCTTTGAGTGTGATTACGTTAATTTGGTTCTCATATTTGTCCATATGTTGTACCAAATTGGTGGATGTAATGTCCTTGTTCTAATTGATTTGATGGCATAACTCTTCATCCTCCTTGGTAGCAGAAAAACAAAGGATCGTTGTGTCATAAACATAACCAACATTCTTACCTTTGGTATTTGCGGAAGAGGATTCTCCCTTCTGATAATTAGGTAGGGGATTTTTGAATGTTGTGTGATCTTTGTTTGTTTGATGCCCCTCTACAAATACTTTCTTTTGATCTATGAGGTCTTGTACCGCATGTTTTAACTGCCAACAATTTTTAGTCATGTGGCCTTTATTTTGATGGTAGTGACAGTAATGTAAGTCATTCCACCATGATGGTTTGACTTGAGGGTCCCAATTTCTAGCCTCCTGTACTTGGATGAGTTTCTCGTCTAAAAGTTCTTTGAGGACCAATTCCAATGATTGTCCTAATGACGTGAATTTTCGTTTATTGGATGGTTGTTGGAATGATTGGGTTTTTATCTCTCCACTGTTTTGATTATTCCCTTGGTCACCACTTTGTTTGACATTAAGACCATTGTTTTGTTTGTTTTTAGGGGTTGGCATCAAGGTGAATACTGGTTTAGATGTGTGTGTATCGATCATGGTATCAGTATTCTTGTTCTTTTGCCAAAATCTTGGCTTTTCATTGTTGTTGTTAGAGGAATTGTTATTGTTTGAACCTTCAATGAAGTGCTTGATCGTTCCTCTTTTGATGAGAGCCTCTTCAATTTTGAGCCCCTTTTCGATAACTTGTTCAAATGTAGATGGACATTGTAAATCTAATCTGTAATTCATGTCATCCACTAAGTTATCAATGAACATCTCTATCTTCTCCTCTTCAAGAATAGTTCTAGGATATTTAGCAAATAGCCTTCTCCATCGTTGGAGAAAGGAAAGAAACTTTTCACCCTTTGCTTGTTTGGTGTTGTAGAGTTCTTTTAAGGTTACCCCATGTTGGATGTTGAACGAGAAGTGCGTTATGAACCTATTGATCAGTTCTTCAAAAGATTGAATCCCGGGTTCCAATTTAGAAAACCACTCCATGCAAGTGTTTCCTAAGCTTCTTGGAAATAATCGTAGTAAGTAAGAGTCTTCATGTGCGAACTCTATGCTCATGGCTCGAAATTCCCATACGTGATCAAATGGATCGGTTCTCCCATTGTATTTGTTGTATGTTGGGTATTCACAATACTGTGGAAATGGTATCATGTTAATGCTTGGATCGAACGGATAAGGGCAAATGTCTTGCAATGAATATCTCTTTGTTGGCCCTTGTTGGATATTTTGGAATTGTAATTGTAACTGTTGAATTTGTTTTGTCAAAGCATCTATTTGATTTGGATTTTCCACACTAGTTGTCCTGGGTGTGGTTGTTTCCTTGAGTTGATTGACATCAAAGTCTTTAGGAAGCTTAGCACCTTTGTCAGCCAATAATAGAAGATACTTTTCCATGTCTTGTTCTAGCATCTTTTCCATAAATTTATGGAAATGAGGGTCTTGTTGAACTTTCTCGATTTCCTCTGCAGTTATTTCTTTCTCATGTGAGTTAGTGAGAGGATCAGTGTTGCTATATCGTCCCCAAGGGTTTTCTTCAGCCATGGCTGCTATTCTTTCGTTTTCTTCTTGTTGTTGTTTTTGATATGCTGCTCGTGTGAAAATAGGCATACAAACGTTTAAAGTTTTACTCTAGACTTTTGATCTTGGATTTTTGATTGGATAAGTGTCAAGGTTGTTGATTTAAAATCTGATTTAGTCTTATCTAGTTTTGTGATGGAAGGATGATAAAATCCTTGATAGGGAAACTTTGACATAAAATCTCAGATTTGGTGATAATGACACTATGTGAGATGTTTCTAGATCTAGGTGTAGGAGTAAAGCTTTCCTTTTGTGTGACCTAAGTGTTCTGGACTAATGAAAACCTTGTTATCGATATGGGTAAACTGACAAAATGTCCTATTAACTCTCTGTATTTCTGACTTTATGGCGCGCTAAAACAGAGGAGCTACGCGCTGGAACATAGACTCGACGCGCTGGAATAGAGACACTACGCACTAAAACAGAAACCGAAAGCACTGGAACAGAGACTCTACGCGCTGAAACAGAGGAGCTACGCGCTGAAACAGTGACCGAAAGCGCTAAAACAGAGACTGTACGCGCTGAAACAGAGGAGCTACGTGCTGGAACAGTGACCAAAAGCGCTAAAACAGAGACTGTGCGTGCTAAAACAGAGGAGCTACGCGCTGGAACAGAGACTTGACGCGCTAAAACAGAACCATGAGGTGCTAAGACAGAAACTATCTTATCCTATGAAACTCACTTGGTCTGGTATCGTATTGTATGGCTGGTTGTGGAATGTATTCTGGACGAATTCTTTGACTGTGATTGTGGTGTTGCCTAAGAGCTCTTCTTTGATAAAATCCCTGTGAATCTAAGGGAGCTACAGCATAATCGTCCGTATAACCTCTAGAGAAATCGTGATACCTATGAATAAAAGTCCTATGTTGGAGTAGAACTTTCCTGCTTTGATATAGAAATCGTTGCTTTCTTAGAAGTTGTTTGTATGCAAGTGTTTTCTTTGGTTTTCTGATTCGTTTGACAAGAGATTTCTTGACAAACTTGGTGGATACCCAATCGAATCATGAGAATTCCACAAATGTTTTGATTTTGAAGATTTTCTTGTGATGATCTTATCTAAATTAAATGAGAGAAAACACAGCAAGCAAGAATAGAATGGTTGTCCTTAAAAACCCTAGAATCTAAACAAATAGTGTATGTTCTCAAAAATCAATGATTCTTCTTGATTTTCACTGGTTTGATAACAAGATAAAACACTTCAGATAGACTCACTCCTAGAGACAAAAGGTCATCGTTATATACTCGAACGGCCCACAGCTTGAACTGCTGACTAACACAAACATGTCACTCCCCCCAGAGGCACCCGTGTTTTTTGTTCCTTTTTCCGTGTGCTGCATCAGAGTGATGGAAGAGGATACCGGATCCCCTGAGCAAACAAATTCTTGGCAATTATATGGTGAGTTCTTGAGGGTAGATTCTTCCCCGCCCCTACACTGCCGAGTATTACAATGTTCAAAAACTGACAAGCGTGCTTCTATTTATAGGTTCTTAGATAGGGTTTCCGTTCGGAGCGGCAAATGGACAAACTCCCTCGAGATCTCCCACCTAAACAAAGATTTGGGGATGTAATATCCGCACTTCATGAAAGAGGGTTTCCAAATTCACATAAATTTTTAAAGTGGGTTGGACGTTATGGCTTTTTGGTCGTCTTACTGTGTCAAGCTCCCGTAGGGCAGCATTTTTCCCACTACGTGCCTCGCCTAAAGGTTTTAAGAAAGTTTTAAATGCATAAAGTAACAGGAACTGGTATTCGATGTAATTCACTATGGGGACAGCATAAACCTATCACCCAATCATAGCAAAGATGTTGTTCTTTTTAAAACCCAAAAGACAAGTGATTTACTCTATATGGAGATATTGCTCCATAATAAGCATGATGTTCAATTTTAAACCACAAAATAAATATGACGTTTCTATTCTAGGATTGATCAATTTTTATCCATTTCTATCCTAGGATTGATAAGTTTTAACCATTTCTATCCTAGGATTGGTAAATTTTAACCAAGAAAATAGACAGAATCAGAATCTGGCCGCGGACGCGTCAGATCCAGATAAAAAGAAATGATTTTGAAGATGATGAAGTGGCGCGCTAAAATAGTGACTCGGCACGCTGAAGTATAAACCCGACGCGCTGGAATAGTGACGTGGCGTGCTGGAACAGTGACCCAAAGCGCTGTAACAATAACCTAGTGCGCTGAAACAGTAACTCGGTGCACTGCAAAAAATCATGATCCCGCGAAAACTTTCACGCCGATACATGTAGGACACAATTTTCAAAAATTTAGCAAAATAGGGGGTTAGGCCCCACGGTGGGCGCCAATCTGTAAGCGGTAGAATGGGGAAAACAAGTTAAACAATGCATCTATGCTTCTAAATAAGATATTGCATCTAAAACTTAATGAATTTAAACTAATTTAAACTGAAAAGCTTCAGAAATCTATCCTATTGCTCTCTAACTCTAAAGATTGCTCAAACCTACTTAGCTCTCAGATTTGTAAGCTAATTAAACTATTGTAATGACACTTAGAGAATGAGAATTAAGCTATTATGATTCTATAATGCAACTAAGATGATTCTACAGTAAAATTCATGAGAAATAAACTACTGTAAATAGCCATAATTGTAAACTATGAAATACTAAAGAAAGATTGATTAGATGCTTGATGGATTGATCCTAAAACGAGATTGCTTGAATGCTTGGATGCTTGGAAAACCTGCAGAGTAAAATTGCACAAGTTAGGATCCATTTCCTGTAGCCAAAGAGCTGTATTTATAGCTTTTACGGCAGCACAATTGCACAGGGATACGGGATAAGGGGCTGTGATTCAATCTAGAGAATTGAAAGGCATGGGATGAGAAGATGGAGCTGATCATGGAGGATTGTTCCTCCCCATGAAAACACCAAGCAAGATGAGAGGGAGGATTGATGGAAGAAGATTGAGAGGACTTCTTGCAAGTTTGTCCCCGAAGCTCTTCCCGTGAATGGAAGTTGCATTAATTAGATTTTAAAAATCTAATTTTGTTGGTGAGTGAATAGTGTAAAGATTTATGCATAAATTTATATAAATTAAATTTATTTAAATTTAGCAAATAGAGGAATAATTAATTTAATAAATCAAACTATAGGGTTTGTTTATTAAAATAAAAGAAAAAAATGATAATTAAATAAAAGATTTAAAATATCTTTATTTAATTAAGAAGAAATGTGATGAGGTAATTAAATAACACAAATTATTGAAGCTGTGTATTTAATTTAAGATAGAATTAATAGATAAAGTATAGAAGAAATATTAATGATAATAATTAAATAAAACAAAGTACTTAATTTTGTTTATTTAATTAGGAGAGAA
>VDFB02281492.1:715614114-715662754 GCA_007258455.2 Sequoia sempervirens
AAAAAAATATATTAGTTTCAAAAAAATTTAGGGGGAGCACGGCCAAAATTATGCTTTTTAGGAAGTGCCCACTTAGAAAATTAATAAAAAATCAAATATTCATTAAAAAATTATCAAAAAATATCCAGTCCTTACTACATACCGTTATCTAACTTCTGACCAGAGCGATTTTAAAAATACTACAAAAAAGTCCACCGTGCTCGGGTCACACAAGAGTTGCTATGTTATGTTTTTCTGACAGAAACAACAGCAATTTGTGTGTGTCCCTTTTGAACCCCTTAATCTCAACCATTTTCAAAATAAATTAGTAGTTTAGAAAGTAGACTCGGAGCACTGCGGTCCTTGTTTTTGTTCCATCAAAAAATTTTGAGTGTAGCTATCCTCAATTTGACGTCCAAGGTCAGTATTTCCTGATTTCAGAAAAAAAGTGGCCACTTAAGCCCCTTTTTTGGGAACCATCTTGGTGCACTTACCCAAGAGTTTTTGAACGTGAATAGTGTGATTATAAGGTGAATATAGATTATTAAATCAAATCAGTATGAAGTGTTTAGAGTTTATATTTTGAGCTTCAATGGAACTATAATTCATGCATATGCTAGATGTAATTGTAACAGTTCAAACATGTTTGTGTTCCACAATCTCTTCTATATATCTTTTATTCTAGTGAGCAGTGAGTCCACCTGCAGTGAGCACTTTTGTAATATACTATAACCCGTCATAATATATTGTGAGATAATCCTCACCATGGTTTTTCCCATTTTTGGTTTTCCACGTACACAATTGGTGCTAATATGTTATGTGATGTTGATTGTTTTCATGCTTTCCTTCATTACTGCAAATTGATTATGTTGTGAGAATTGAGTGTTTAAATGCTTAAATGGTTTAAAAGAATGCAGATTCACCCCCCCTCTAAGTATTCCTAGTGTTCAACATAGGGATCAAAGATACACCATATATTATGCTCAAAAGAAACAAGTTAGAGGTATGCCCACATCTCTGAATGTAAAAAATTATATGAAGGAAAAAATTAGGAATTGGGGATTGGGTATATGTAACACCTCGTCTTGTTGTTACTGAGTTACTTTTACCTTTATAGGTAAATAGGATGATAAATGCAATCATGATATGTTTGATAAAGGAATGTCATACTGAAATAGGTATTAAGATGTTATTGCTTTAAAAGAGTAATTATGATGAAGTACAATGAAAAAATATGTATTGAAATATGAATATTCTAATGTTTTATGATGAAAGTGGATTTCATGTGAACGTCTAACTACCATTGCAAATATGCCAAATTGGATGCAGGTACAAGTTCACGCCTTGAGAAGGGAGGGGAAGTATCACTCAAGAGAAGTGTTTGGTCAGGTAACCTCGAATGAAGCCTAATTGAACTTTCACACACACTCACTAATAAAATAGTTGATTCAAGTCATAGATTTGGGTATTGGTAATTCATCATTTAGTATGATGTGGTTGCATTAGGAAGGACCTTGAATTCTTTAAAGAACATTCTTGTATTATGTTTAGTGCTTCGCACATGTAAGTTATTCTTCGTATTACTATACTTAAAATATGAGATATATATAAAAGAATGTATATATATGTATACATATGCATGTTGACAATAACCCATACACGTGAAGGAACTCATACACGAGAATACATAGGTAGACGTACCTATGCACACTTATGGACGAGTTACTTATGGGCATGGAGATATCAAGAGGATAATGAGACATGTATATATATACATATATAAATACATCGCATGTATGTATACCTATCATTAAGATAGCATATGTTATGTGAATGATTGTTTAATCAAATATATATGTATATATATAAGCACAAAGTTGTGTCACACTTTATAAAAGAAATAGCTAACGATGATCCAACTTTTAAATTTGAATCATTAAAAAGTGGCATATATGTTTTGAATTTTGAAATGATATAAAGTAGTAAAATATGTATTTTTTAGTATATTTTATGTTTGTATTTTTAAAATAAAAATAAAAAAAATATTTTAAACTAGTTTTTAGTAAATTAACACTATAATTTAGTTGCTGATAAAATGCTGAAAAATGAAGTTGCATGGGACGTCAAACTTTTTATAGCAATTTTTTTTTTCTTTCAAATTTTTGTGTGTATTTATAACTTGAAATTTTAATGCATGGATATATTTTTTTTCAATTTTGATAAATATATATTTTTAAATAAATATTAAAATGTGTGCAAATCAAAAAATAACTGTTTTCATCAGACGTCAACTTTCATATTAAATATTTACCTAAAATGGAAAAAAAGTTATACCATTTTAAAATAAATTCTTTTATCTAGTGTATTATATTTTTTTCAAGTTTTTTAATAAGTTATAGTATTTTTCCTTGGCATAGTACAATCAACCTAATATTTTGTGTTGATAACCTACTTTTAGTAAAAACAAAAAATAAAATATAAAAAATAATTAAACTATTAAAATAAATATAGTTTTGAAAACTACACTTATGGATCTCCAAAAGGGTATTTTTATATTTTTTTAAAAATGTTATTTACATTAGAAAGAGTTATTGAAATTTCAAGTTTTTCAAATAATTTTTTTTTTGGTAAATTGGACTCAAAGTGATGCTCTATATATTTTTAGCCAACATTTTTAGTTGAAAAAGTTGTGGAAGTATCTGACTTAGCTATAATGAATTTTACTAAATCATATGTTTAACCAAAATTGATTTTTAGTTAGAAATACTTAAATTCAGTTGTGCTCATAAGTTGGTTGAAAGTGTGACAACTTTGTGCTTTTATATATATGAGATATGTACATGTATACATAATTATACACATGTTGATATACATGTATGTGTTGACAAATGGGACTATCAAACTATCCATATAGGTATGTCGATGTATGTATATGTACGTATACATGTATATAGATATGTATATATACAAATGATATTGTATTTGAATATATATATATATATGTTAACTTGATCTCATTCAATCAAATATCAAGTGGAATATTTAGATAGACTTATTTTTCAAAGAATACATATATATAAATATATATTTGAATATTTAAGTTTATGCTTATGGCTGATTTATTGATTATATGCCATAGGCGATATAATGTGAAAATAGCGCATCATGTACTAGTGCAAAGCTTAGTATTAAATCACACTTAGCATAAAAGGTAATTGTCGATGGAAACTTATAAAGTATTAACTGTTGTAGAAGTTTATTAAACTTCATTTATAGAGTGCAATGTACTGAGTCAAACCATAAATTGCACCATTGTGAAAGATAGTTGACTCATTTAAGAGATGTTGATTCATATGCCATGGCCAAGTCAACTATGATAAACATAGTCAAATAATGGACTATTTCTTTTGTTTTAAACTCCAACTTATACATAGGAAATGTGCTGTATACTGGGTGCCATAATATGAATTCTATGTTTCCTTTAGAAGTCTTTCAAGTCTGGAAGTCGATTTCTTGTGTAGACGATGTGTTTTATGATTTAGTCAAACTGTTGTTGGCAAAGCATTGGAGCAATATGCTATATAGTTTTGATGAGTAATAAGATAGAAATACGCCACCTTTTTACCGATAAGCTAAGTTGATAGTAAATGGTTGAGAAGTGTCATAGTATAATCCATTTTTGTAGCCTTTTGAAGATAGTTTTTGGGTATAAATATGAGGCATACTCGTGCCTCATTTGGAATACACTTCTACGCATCATTACGCTGCTCCATTCTACTATATTTTCATTGAGAGATTCTTATTTTGTCGAGAGTTATTATGAGGGAGTTTTGATGAGAGAAACTAAAAGGGATTTGTTGCTAACTTGATTTTAGGAGGGGTCCAAGCTTGAGATCCAATGAGACACTTGGAATAAGCAATTAATAAGCATGAGAAATCTTCTATTCTTCTCACTTTTTATCTTTTATTGAAATATTGTTTGCCTTGTATATTTAAATTGGACATTGCATTTGTTTGCTTGAAATAGAGTAATGATATATTTGTTGGTTTGAAAAGGAAAAGAATCATGAATTTTATGATCTCCTTATGAGTGTTTTACTTACTCCATAGTAAGGCGTGATTGTTTATCATTAGTATTATATACTAGATTTGATGAAAGTCTGAATAGCTTAAGGGAGTGATTTAATACTCTTATATATACCTTATATGGGAACTCAGATGATGTTTCTATACATAGATAGCTTACACTACATGTATGATGTGAAATGTATCAATGTCATGAAGTGACTTGACACTGTTAAGTTATAATGCTAGGAAACCTTAGGAATGATAAGGTTTAGCAATACAACAAGTGATAGTATAAAAGATATGAAAGGATGAGACGTTGAGATTTCATTGTATGGATACTTGCATCACTGATGAAACCAACGATGGACGAGATACATCAGCGATAGGTAACAACTATTGTTGGAAAGAGGCGGCATGGCAGAATCCTGAGGACATCACATAAAGCAAACAGGAAAGTAGCAAGATGAATGGAGAACCGTTGATATGGATTTTAAAACAAGATGATCCAATGGACTGAACTTCATCGCGGTAACACTCTCATCACTTAATGCACCCTAAAAATTAGGGGCAGGTCAGCGATGAGCGATGAAGTGTATAAGGAATTGTTCTCTTCAAAACGTCAGCCTTATGTAGTTTGCCAATATCATGAAGGAGCACAAATTAGGTTGGTGATGCATGCTAATTGTTAGATCGTATATGATTAATCAGGATTAAGGGAAAATATGTCAGCATTTGAGGTGGCATCATTGTTTTCTAAGAACAAGTTACTAAAGGCCGAAAAAAGATGCTCATGATCACCATAGATGAAGTTTTAAATGCTTTAAGATCGACGACCCAGATTCAAAGTCAAACTGCTAAGTTATCAACTCACTCGCATGAGGAGTTCTTAAATCATTAATTTTTGCATGCTCCAAATTGTCTATTTAATGCAAATTGCTCGTTGTTTTTCTTCACCATCTTACCAGTCTACAGTGAATGTGAGGTGCGGGTTAGTGAAGAAGTGTGAAGGAGTTAATTCTCCTTGAGTTGAGTAGCAAACGTTCTTGTCTTGGATGAGTTAGTATTCAATTGGGCTCTCTGTTGTTCATTCTCTAGTTTGTTTAGGAATTCCTTTTTTGGTATTGGGTGCAATTGTCTTGGTTTATAGGTGTGTTTCCATGCAGCTTTGATTCAAAGTCTTTTGAATTGTCAACTTCTATTCATTTTAGAGATGGGAAAAACTGCTAAGTTATCAACTCACTCACATGAGGAGTTCTTAAATCATTAATTTCTGCATGCTCCAAATTGTCTATTTAATGCAAATTGCTCGTTGTTTTTCTTCACCATCTTTCCAGTCTGCAGTGAATGTGAGGTGTGGGTTAGTGAAGAAGTGTGAAGGTGTTAATTCTCCTTGAGTTGAGTAGTGAACATTCTTGTCCTAGGTGAGTTAGTATTCAATTGGGCTCTCTGTTATTCATTCTCTAGTCTGTTTAGGAATTCCTTTTTTGGTATTGGGTGCAATTGTCTGGGTTTATAGGTGTGTTTCCATACAGCTTTGATTCAAAGTCTTTTGAATTGTCAACTTCTATTCATTTTAGAGATGGGAAAAAATGGTGTGCCAATTCAGCCCATTAGGAAGTCTAGGTGGCTTAATGGGTTTGAGTATTATGATGATATGTCTGTAACTGAGCAAGCAAACCAGACATCTCCTGAGGTTTCAAAGGGTAAGAGGAGGGCTTCAGGTCACAAGAAGAAAGCAATTGTTTAGAGTACCTATAACTTGAGAAAGAGGACCATTCCAGAAGAAATGGTCAAGCTGAAGGGCAAGGAGCTGGCTCAACTAGCGAAGAAGGCCAAGAAAAAAGACAAGGTTCATAGGGCCTATGTGGGAAAACATAATTCTCCCATTGTTCTCTCTAATAGTTCTTCGGATGCTGAAGATGACACTGACTCGGGATATGGCCAGTATATTCTCTCTCTAGTGCCATATGGGAGCTCTATTGATGATGTGGTAATGGTTCCTCCAGTTTCATCGTGAACAAGGAGTGGTCAAGAATTCTCTAATGCTGGCGACTTGGAATAGGGTCTTCTCCTTGTTTTTGTTTTCGATGATACCATGGTCTTTGCATAGGAGGTATTTGTTTCAATATGTTCATGGTTTTGGTCTTTTAATTTTCCATGCTGATGTGGAGGTCCTCCGGCTAATATGATACAAAATATTTTTTGTTCAACATGGACGCGACGACAATGACTAATAGTATCTTGCACATGTGTTTTGTCTTTTGTCCTCCCCTGTTCTCAAATGATTGCATAAAACTACCTGGGGAGTTTTCCGAGGAAGTGGTTGAAATTAGGTTTCTAAAATGAAATGAAATGAAATTGTAACTCAGTAGAATGTTTGTTGCTCCCCTAAAGGGGATTTCATGGGTAAAGTTTGAGAGTTCAAAAAAATTTGAGTACAAGAAAGGTATAGGTGAAAGCTATGCCCAAGGTGCAATAGAATGTAAACAGATAAATTAGCGGATATATCAGAAGCTAGTCTAGGGCATAAGTTATATTGTATGATGATCTTAAATATAGTTTTACAAAGCAATATCAATAATGAAAGAGAATACTAGTTCTAAAATATTGCTCTCCTTTGTATTTTCTTGCAAATTATGGATGAAATTGTTAATTATAATTTCGTTTGTCTTATTTCATTTGCACTAAATGAATGGGTTTGTTTGTGCTTCAATTCAATGAGTTGATTTAATGCTAAGACGAGACCATTGGTTTATGGGAAAAGGATATAGGATTTAGTAAGGAAGCAATGTTTTAAAATCTAGAGAGTTGGATGCTACAAAGTAGCATGCTGACAGTCCATTGATTACTGATGTTCAATTATAGTTGCATTACTGATTGATTGCAAAGTATGAATCCATTGTTCCCTCAAATAGGGCATTGGTTTTTCTATTAGTTTATCTTGTATTTGACTGAGCTAGTAATGAATCTGGACGAAGATTGAAAAATGGAAATGAATTTATAACATACTTTGAATTACACTACACCAACCTTCAGTATTATCATATTCCCTAAAACAAATAGCAATTTCATAAGAGGTCCACCAAGCCTTGGATGATGTTGATTTCTTGAGGAATACATCTATGTGAGGAAATGCTCTTGATCAATTTAAGATATTATGAGCATGTGTAGGATTACCCTCTTAGGTCTCATTAACTCTAAAGAGAATAAGTGAGGCTCTAAGTTCTTCACTTAAGTGTTGGCCAATCCTCACCGTTGCTGATAATTGAATTATGATAGACTCATAGGTAAGGACTAGGATTAAGTTTGGTTCTTAAAAAGTAACCAACACAATTATTGGAAGATTCATTAAGGTTTGACTATCGAGACAAAGCATTTTAGATATCTATCAATTTCCTCCACATAAGAATCTTCATGTTGATCAATGGGTACATTAAAAACCTCTTCATCCCCCAATAAAAATATTAATTTTGAAGATTTCAATATATATTTACATGTTAAAAACCACTACTCTTTAATAGAATTTCCTTTCTTCAAAGGTTTCTCATGCTTAACTATTATACTAGTTTCCTTATCAATTCATGTGACTCCCTTTTGCCCTCATTTAGATAAAAAATATCTTGGAAAGAATTACTTTTATCATTCATCATTTTATTTTTTCCTCTACTCCCATCTATCATTTGTTTTACCATTGAATCTTAACTCCCTATGCCTACACCTTCGATCTAAATTTTCTCCTGCTTTATGTCCTAAGATACCTTATTTGTCTATCTCTTGGAAACATATATCATTAATCTCCCTACAAGTTGGTAAGAACTTTAACTCTAATACCACTATAATAACCCTAACTGACTATTTTGGACAAACATTTTTTAGATATATAAATTAAAACTTAGATATTACAAAACCTATGTTTCACCAAAAAAGATTATTAATATTAATAACCCAAATTTGTCCTAAGATACCTTATTCTCTATCTCTTGGAAACATATATCATTAATTTCCCTAAAATTTGGTAAGAACTTTAGCTCTAATACCACTATAATAACCCTAACTAACTAGTTTGGACAAACTTTTTTTAGATATATAAATTAAAACTTAGATATTACAAAACCTAGGTTTCACCAGAATTTGTTTATTAATATTGATAACCCAAATTCATAAGGGATATCAATACATGAAAAATAACTCCAAAACCTTTTTCCTTATTTCCAAGGGAAATAAAATAGATTAAATCATGTTGCATAAATAACATTAATTGCAACACAAATACAATAACTATAAATTAAAATTACTATTATATTCACTCAAAAAAGATTGCATCTCACAAACTTAGTATGGTTGAAACTACAACTTCATGAAACACATTCATAACATCTAAATGAGTTTGTCATGCAAAACCAAGGGGGTTTCATACTTTGATTCTCAAAACAAAAGTCTTTTCATTCTCTGATTTCTTCCAAATCTAAAGGTTTTCATCCTTAAATCTAATTATTTGAATAAAATGTTTTGGAAAATGCAAGCAAGGGTTTTGGGGTATAAATTGACTGATGTCGAATGAATAAATCTACCATCTCTATATAACTAAGATCAACACTTGGCTAAGGATCACATCTAGATGAATGACTTAGATTGTGCATGTATCAACCCCATTAAATGCTACTCTGTTTTCCTACTTGAACTAAAATTTGAATTCCTCCTTGTTGCATAAGTTAGAAATGTGATATTTTCTTAAAACTATTCATTTTCTTACACAATTCATGAACTCACAAACTTTGCAACATTTAAAACTTTATCCCTTTTTGCCCCTTATTTCCTTCTCTTCGCCTCTTTTCTCCCTTCACTTTAGATTTGTGTACTTTTTATATCTCTATGAACCTTATCAACATTTTGTAAAGTTCAAAAATTTGTAAATTTAATGACATCATGAACCAAGTGAATTATTCCATCCCTTTTCATATTTTTCTTCAATTAATAAACCTTCAAACTCTAAAAAAAACTGAACTTTGCAACAACCCTTTCTTGCATTTTTAGAAAGTTTGTAAACTTGCTAAGTTTGTGATGGATAAAACCTTGTAATATTTTTGCATTTCGCAAATTTGTAAACTTTGTGAATAAACTAACTTGTCAAGCTTAGCTTCATCCCCTTTGTTACCTCCTTGACTTAAAATTTTTTCAAGATCATGGATAGCTAAAAAATAGAAAAATAGGAGGGTTCACCACCAAGATGAATGGATCGAGATGATGAACAAACTAATGGAGAGCACAATAATGCTCATCCATATCCATGTATTTGATTGTGAAATATTACTTTCCTATTGACTACTTCTTTTACTTTAACATGATTCTTATAGTAACATGCTCATATATCAAAACAAGGGGAAAATATAACATTAAAATATATAGATCACCATCCTTTTCATTGATGTTTTGAGCTCACTTTGACTAAGTCATCCTCTATGCATTTATTAAGATGCAAGTTAAACCATTTTTATGTGGAATTTATGAAAAAAAACATTCTCCGAGCCTTATTCTATTTATCACGTTTATTCAAATCTATGAACGTAAAATTGAAATTTCATTTTCATGTACATAAATTTGACCCTCAATTTTAAATTAAACTTTTAGAATTAAACCCAAATTTTTTAAATTTAAACCCATGTTCCCCTTCTATTATTAGTAGTTAAAAAAAAACATATTTTTTAAAAATTAGCTAGGGTGAGATATTTTACAATTACCTAGATTTAGTACCATCACAAAATTGACATAAAATTGTATAGAGCATCCTAAGAATTGACACAAAGGAATATAAAGCATCCTAATTACATTACCAACTTGGACCATCATATTAGGCATAATGCATGCTTGGTTGTTGTCTTTGTTCTTTATCACTAAATCCACCCCTCCAAGATTTTGATCTCTAAAGAACTAGTTCTTACCTAGAAAGCCTCTCAACAATATCCCTAAACAATGCAACTCTTCAAATGGATGCAAAATAAGATAGAACAAGTAAGCTTGAATCAATAAATTTTATTCAAATCAAACCCATACGCTTGATTTCACACAAAGATTGAGTCCCACAAGGCTTAATTTCGTAGATACAAATCAATTTTATAATTATTTTTCTAATTCAAATGTAATCATTTAACACATACTAATTTTCTAAAAATTGATTTCTAACTTGGCTAGGTCTTTTGAGAGGTGGGAAAGGTGGGAAACATAGTTGGATGATCTTCGGGCCATTATTGGTATTGAGGAAGAAAAGAATAATTTATTGACTGAAATTGACGCCATACACTAGAACCAGGAGAAGACCATACAATGGTTGAGGGTTATCACTGACTACAACAAAGAAACCATGAACAACACTGCCCTCACTCTTTAGGTTTTTCAGGATGAGATAAGGAAGAACTAGGGGAAGCGGCTGGCGGAAAGGGTGGATGATGATCACACAGAAAAAGAAGGGCAAGAAGGTGGAAACCTCGATTCGAGATGTCACTATGAATACTAGGCCATTATTTCGAGAAGAAGCTCGAGTTCCTATCTCAAAAGTGGAATGCAAGCACTGGTCTCAAGCTATTGGGAGACCTGTAGGTGTCTAGTGGTTTAGTCCTAGTCCTCGCTTTGTGGGTTTCTTTCTCCTTTTTCTCCTGCTAGTCGAATTGTTTAAGCTTTAGTTTTTGTTTTTGTTTTTTTTTGGTTTTCTCACTATTCAAGAGTCCCTGGTTTGCCTCTATGACTGTTTTAATGGGTACTGCCCTTCCAATTTTAATATTATCAAAAATATTCCCTAATCAAATTAAAAACTAAAAGCAATAATTTGTACTTATTAAATTCTCATATATTCAATTACAATATTTATTAGGTCAATTATTAATAGACAACTATAAATATCAAGCTTTCATTATTTTTATTTTTTATTGAAACAAAGAAAATGAAATTACATAAAATAAGGCAACAACAAACTATCAAGAATATAGAAGAAAAATTTAAATAACTAATAACCACTTAAAAACTAATCATTGATATAATTATTATGTGTACTTGTCATTAGACTATTATTACAATTAGATTTTGTTTAATTAATTATTATTCTTTGTATTTGAAAACAAATTAAATGAGATAATTTTTTCACTAAAAAAATATTTCTCTTTTATAGAATGAACATGCAAATTTCATTAAAAGAATATATAAAAATGAATTTTACCTCTCTAATTGAAAAGAAAAACTTTACCTCTTGAGAGCCGCTTAAATGAAACTTTAAAAAAACATGGAAGAAATTTTGGATACAATTTACCAAAACTCACTCGTAAAATAGATTAGTGCAATTAATAAAGTAGTATCTATGCCACCATGTGGCACTTGGCACTTGTTAATATTAAATTTTAAAAATGGTAGAGGATTAATAGGGGATTGTGGCTGCCATGATTTTCTCATTAATCAGTTGCTTCTATCTTGAATAGAAATATGAGCGTATGTGCACCCATCAAAAGGAAATTCGCCAACGAATGATTCGTTGAGGAGAAAATATAGTATTTAAAAATCTCTCCACCCATTTTCTTCTGCTCTGTTTGCAAAGGCGAAATCGATAACATCGTATGAATACAGTCCGCTCTGCCTCACCATTGAAGTGTATACAGCTCCAAGCATACGACAACTAGGTTTCTAGTCTTTATTTTGAAGTTTTATAAGCATTTTCTGTTGAAGATTTCAGGGAAGAATTTGAATTGTGAATTTAGAGTAAAGGAATTGGTTGTTAGCTTCAAGCAAATGGAATAATGCGTCGCAAAATGATGAGAAAACTTCAAAACGGTGCAAACTTCCGCACTGCTTTTCTAATGGAGGATCGTGAGAGAAATAAAAATACTCAAATATTGATTTACTATATAGAAATTCTCAAAAAGATATTCCAATAATTTTCCATTTAGAGCTCTTCGCATTAACATTAACAAATTCCTTAATTTGGCACATGCTCTGCTAGCTATCTTCTAGAATTTTTTAGTTTGATCCTTTCGTTTAATTTATAGACATCTGGTTTGTTCTCTTTAACTAGCATAACAATACAAAACATGGCCCCGTGTCTAATGATTGTTTTAAATGGTTGTTTTGGTAAAACCTTTATTTTTGTAAGAGAAAAAAGGAACTAAGCTTCCACTAATAAATTATTCAGTGTAAACCAGCCTTGCTAAAAACTCTGAAGTTCGTTGACGAACCATTGGGCTCTGTCATCAATAATGGACTTTGGCTCACTATCGCAAACACAAACTCGCTTTGGGCGATAAATTGTAAATCGAAATTAAAGTTAAAAATTATTATTTATTTATAATATAAATAAAATTAAAGTAATAGTCAACTCACCATTTACTTTTAATGTATTGATACCGTAGGTAAATAAAAAAGAGCGTACTGATTTTTATCAACTCCGTCGCAAGCTTCTAGGAAACGGTTCAGACGGCTTCGAAATGGCCGGAACCAGTTAACGACGGCAAACGCGTTTCGACCGTGAAATGTTCTCTCGTCGCGTTTTGGTAACGTAGCTGCTAAATTGCTAACACCTCACTTATATGGTCTCTGTCTTTTTTCCTGAACAAATGAGGAATTGTAAGCCCCATTTCTAGTTCACCTAAATAAAACATGCTAAGCCCCATTTCTAGTTCACCCAAATACAGAGATTTATGGAAAGAAAAAAACATCATTTGTGATGAATCATGAGATTCTTCTTTCAAATGCAACTATTAAATGGGGTACAGTTAGAAGGTTTATCTTTCACATGGCATACCCGATGAAAGAGGCATAGGCGTTTACACGTAACAATTACACAATAAACTTTACTAAATACCTTTTGGCTTTTACAGTAAGTTAGCATAACAATGATGGAGTTTATCGTTTTTGTATTTAGCAAAACCAACGCTCAAAGAACTTTACAGGCAGAGTCGCCTCCTATTTAAAGCACACGGTACAGAACCTTTCGCCTGAAATTGTATATCCTTTACACAGACATAGACTAAAATAAATTTAATAATAAATAGACAAAGCAATGCCCTGTACAACGTCATAGCAGAGCAAGATATATTGATAGACTAGAAAAATAAATCTACGAATAAGCATGTACCTGGAAGCTTTGCTGCAACAGAAACCCATCAAACCTAACGTCACCGGCTTGACTTCATAGGCTTCAAAAACACGCTCTACGCATGAAATTGCACTTTCTGTAATAAACCTACAATTTCAAAGGCATTGCATAGAGTTTTGTGGAGCTTTCTTGTGGAATCCATTCTTCAAAATATGATCATATACAGGATACCCGAACTTGAATTTGACCAGTGTGCCATTGAATAAGAATAGAAGTTGAGCTGCAAAGTAACAATGAATTGTTGAAGCATTAAATTCACTTTTACTGCGGAAGAAAACAATTATTACAGTTTCTGGCAACAAAACGTCAATCGTCAGACAATAAGAGAGCTATGTTGAGTGATATTGTATTAGGTTCCTAGACGTACAACGTAAGTTATTACCATGTCTTATGCCGAG
This sequence comes from Sequoia sempervirens, assembly GCA_007258455.2. Lineage (NCBI taxonomy): Eukaryota > Viridiplantae > Streptophyta > Pinopsida > Cupressales > Cupressaceae > Sequoia > Sequoia sempervirens. Next base: position 715,627,693 of record VDFB02281492.1, read on the forward strand.
AAAAGGGTGCTGTAGAAAATGATATTGCAGCTATACATTTAATCTATGGTTCAAGTTGAGCCAAATACCACTCAATCACGTAATCTTTATACATTTTATTTCCGCCCATTTTCTACACGCTTGTACTCTTGTGCAGACTGCAATGAATAGAAGAATAGGAAGGATGGTGTAAGCATCACATGGCACAGCTGGACCACCTGGTCTTTTCAAGACAAGTAAATGCCTTCTTCCACAAAGTCATTTTATATTTATTTTTTTCCCAGAACAAGTTAAATAAAATGTCCTTTCCGTCTGCTGCTTCCTCTCAGGTAAGATTGCAATCAAAACAACGATAATAGTTTTATTTATGTTTAGAGGAGAATGTTTTTATATATATTTATAGTTTCTCATCATCATGATCACATATCTTTATGTATTTAGCCCTCATCTTATTATTATGACCACACATCCTTATGTATTTATCCCTTATCTTATTATTATGATCACATCTTGATATATTATGTTTATCCATATTTTTTATTATAGATATACATGCACATGTTCTTTACCTTGATCCACCTCTTTTTGGTCTTAAGTCAAGTCCATAGATGCAAGGTCAACTTCAAACCCTAGACTTGACTCTCAAATTCAAATTTTACTCATCTGACACCAATTGTTTACCCTCCAATGATCAACTAAACACAAATTTTGCATGATTTATTATTATGTCATTATTTTTGAAGGCATATAATGCATTCATTTACTCATCAAATATCTCAAAGCATTCCAAGTCATATGATTTCCATTTCAACACTTCAATTGATGATAAAGAATCGAGATGTGCATGAACATACTAGGAGGATGCAAATTTTTTAAGTGTTTTTTTTAATATTATAAACACATTTCAATAGGTTGGCATAGGAGATCATGCCCCCTTGAGATATATTAACAACCAATCCAAGATATTTTTAGACATTGCCAATCATTAGAGATTAAGATAATAATCTAGAAAATAAAGGTGAATCTAGTTAAGTAAAAAGTATAGTTTACAAGTTACCAAATCAAGTTTGTAAGCATATAACATATTTACAACTACATACCTAACCCTAACCCCTAAACTCAACCTTAGGTAGAGAAAAAAATACAGTCTTGAGATGAGTAACATATGAGATTCTCTATTCTAGAACCTAAAACAACACAAATTCTAGAACATTCATTCAAATCATTGCTTTTTTTATTATAGACATAAGTTATATTATTTTCTATTTACTTTCTACTTGAAATTTAATTATTGTTAATAATCAAAATATACATACTTGGATGTTTTACCACATTTATTAGTCTAGGATAACTTTTCTTTTACAAGTACACACTTTATTAAATTAGCCTAGAGTACACTTAAAGAAAGTATGTTTTCCTTCACATTTTTAGTGAACCCAATCAATCCTAAACATGACCTAATTTTTCTTCTAGGCAACTTCTCAATATTAGAAGTTTAATTGAGATATAACTATAATTTACCATCTATTTATAGAGTTATAATATGTGTATGCTTATGTCTCTTAATTGATGCTTGGGTATACATTGTGAATTATATTTCATCACATCCCCCATCCTAAATTACTATTAGATTATGACACCTCTTTGGGTCTATTCCTTAGATAATCTACATTTATTCATTGTAGATCTTAAAATATTCATATCATTCATATGTCATGATGTATCCATCTTGTATAAGAAGTTCTATGTTATAGATTAGAGTACCTTCTCTATGGAGGTTTTATTTTACCATGCCTCATCTGTCTCATCCTTACTAAGTTGATAAATTTCTATCCTTTTTTGTTAGATATGCTTATCACTTTCATCCATATCTCCCATGACCCTATGCATTCATCATAGTGAACATCTTCTTAGAAATAACCTATCATGTGATATCACACCTATTTTGCTCATACATAGCACTAGTATAACTATTTAGGATACATAGTCTACATGTTATATTTTCCTTATATCTATAGATTTGCATGCTTTGAATAAATTATTTTTTCATGCATGATAATGAGCATATCGTTGATTCACATCTCATGTTGAATCTATGGATGCTTGTTTTTCATGTACCTCTTCCCTACATGATGATAGCATGTGCCTCGATGATCTTTTATTAGTATTTTTCAAATATTGAAACATAGAAAAATAGGGTTTATCAAGGTGAATTGATCAAGATGATAAACCACTATGTTTTTTCTAGGGATGTTTCACTCAATTATGAGGGTCAAAATGCATAAATAACAATCAGAAATGATTCCTAACTATTATAGCAACTATGAGGGGAGTTTTTAGAGCTCAAAATGATGTGTAACTGGTTGTAAGAAGGTTGTTTTTAGGGCATAAAATGACTCATTCGCCTTTGGGTCCCTGTTAGGGTTCTTGAAAATGAGATTTGGGTTCTTTTCCTTGATGTATGCACTTTCAGATCCTCAGTTATTAGCTCCCAAAAACCTATAACAAATTATATAGCCTTGACAACTTTGACAATTTTGCTTCAAACTTGTTCTCCACTTGATCTTCAACTTGTAAATTTGCAAATACACATTCAAGAGAAGAAAAACTTGTTGATTGTTAGTGAATATGAATTTTCCTCGATCAAAACCCCTTTTAAGTAATTAAACCAAATGATGAAATAATGAAATTAAAGCATGAAACATGAAATAATGATATGTTGATACCTTGAAGTTGTCTTGGAGTATAAATATGAAATCTAACATGAAGTGGCCATGAAGAATGTAGATCTTGATCTCAAATCAGATGTGGAACAATGCTTGCAAGTAGATCCTCAATGCTACATCAACAATCTTAGCTCAACGACATGCTCGAATGCACTATGTCTTTGACACGATGGAATGACCTTGAATTGCTGCAATAAGACTTCACTAATCTACCTTTGAATGCCTTAGAAATGCTCTTGCAATGCTCTTGTAAACTCAAACTTGTTATATAATGCATGAATTATGAAATTTTCTAGGAGAAATAATGTGAATTAACCCCTTATTTATACTAAATCTAGAGATTAACCCCAAAATTCAAATAATTCAAACTAACACCAGATCTAGGATTGAAAATCATAAGGATCCTGCCAAAATTAAATTCAAAAAAGGGGGTCCTAGGCACAAGTTTTTAGGACCTTGCTTCGAAGGGTGAAAAAACATCAAAAACCCATGTCCAATATGCAAAGAAAGGGGTGTCCTATGTGGAGAGGACCCATTCGCCTCTAAGAATGGGTTTTAACACCACTTTCTAGGACCTTGATATTTCCAAATTAAATGTTTTGCAATTTGAATATTGGGTGTTAGGATAGATCTTTCGGAAGGTGTCATTCGAAAAACTTAAATTTGAATTAAAGGGGCTAATTAAGTTCAATTAACCACAATTGATTAATGAAATCCTAGATAAATGTGAAAGTGTGATACAACACTTTACAATATCTTAAATAAGGTACAATTTAAGTACATTTTATTAAAAAGGGCCCTAGATTAATGTGAATGTACAACACATTACAACATTAAACCTAGGCACCATTAGGTTAATTACATGTCAATTATTCCGAAATTAAGGAAAAGGGATACTTTTTTCATTACTACAAATATGTCACTATATTTTAATTTTTGCTAACATGTTCACACCATTACACTCCACCTTTTGCTACCATTGTAGTTAGCCAATAGACTACATATAGTGTAAGATTTGAGCCTAAAACAAGTGTCACACCTGAAAATTACAATCAAGTCATCAAAAAACAAGTTTCAGTTGTTGTTTAATAGTAAATCAGTTGTTGTTTAATGGTAAAAGCCTCCAAAATACCAAGTGAGAGTCTTTAAAATCTCACTTATTATGTAAAAGCTAAATAAATATTGATTTGTCAATTGGATGGGAACATTTGATTTCCATTTTTGGTGTTTTCTATCAATTTTAACGACAACTTTTCTTTTTCATTTGCATTGTTTTATGTTTAAAATTTGCATGCAAATATTTCAAAATAGATAATACCTAATTTCTTTCAGAAAAAAATTTAGATTTGTCTAAGTTTATGTCATTCTATTATTTAGCACTTATTATTAATTGTTTAATTCACATACTCACATATTAGGATACATATAATTTTCTATCACATAATCCTTGAACCTCCTTTAAATACAAATACTAGTTACGATAAATTGCATTATAAGTACTTATTTTAGAAAACATTCCATTCTTGCATAAATTCGTTATCATTACGAAGAGACCAATATACCACTGTCATCTTAGAATATATGAAAAGGCGTTGTGTGCAAGGTACGCAAAAACACAAACATGGATGAAACTTAACAAACAAGAATAAAGTAGGTACCAATGGGAACCACATTAATATTTAAAATTGTACAAATAACTACAACTCAAGAAAATCTTGCATAGTAATTTTGGATTTTGATAGCACGTACTTAAAAACCTCAGCCAAAACCCAAATCATTCACTAACCAAGAGCCAGAGCCAAAATTGTGACACACATAAAGAATAATTCCGTGTTTAACAATGAAGTCAAGTAGAGTTCACTTTTTGAAGAGTAGAATGGGTTACAATTTTAAAGGGTCGTTTTGGTAAATTTTTTATCTTCATAAAATTGTTTTCCTAAAGAGATAAAAGGAAGACTTGAATCTTTAACAATTAATCTTCCACTAATAAATCATTCAGTGCAAACTAGTCCTAAAAACTCTAAACCAGTAGTCGCTATCATTAATAATATACAGTGTCTCACAATCATAAACACACAGCTCGTTCTAATCAACAAACACATCGCTATTGAGATCAACTGCTCCAATCGTAGTTCACAGTCCTTCGTTCTACTTTTTTCTTTGCACCGTTATAACCCATTTTTGGGCGTTTGCCAAAAGCCTAGAGTTGTTACTCCTCGCTTTGCCAAAATATCATCAAACTAAATCATCTCTTCGGATTGCTTTAACATTTCCAAGCATCACCTAGTTTGGAAGACAACTTAATTTCTCTTTGCTACCTTCTTCCTTTAATGTTTATTTTATTTTATTTTCAGAACAAGGTATTCTAAACCCTCTTTGTGGCATTTCTAGTTCACCCTAATATAGAGATGTATGAGAGAAAAAAATCATGTGTGATGAATGATGAGCTTCATCTTTCAAATGCAGGTATTAAATAAGGGACAGTTAGTTTGTCTTTCACATGGCATATCCAATAAAAGAGGTTTATTAGGAGCTTACTAATTAACGTAACAATTACACAATAAACTTTGCTATATACCTTTTGGCATTTACATTTGGCATTTACAGTAAGTTAATGTAACAATGACGGAGTTTCTCATTTTTGTACTTAGCAAAACCAAAGGTCAGAATACTTTAAAGGCAAAGTTGCTTGGATTTAAAGCACAAAATACAAATCATTTCTCTTGAAAATGTATATTGTACACAAAGATATAGACCAATATAACTCTAACAATAAATAGACAAAGCAGTGCCTTGTAAAACGTCACAGCAGAGCAAGATATATTGATAGACTTGAAAAATAATTTTAGGAATATGCATGTACCTAGAAGCTTTGCTGCAATAGAAGCCCTTCAAACTGAATGTCACTGGGGTGACTTAATAGGCTTCAAAGGCACGCTCCACGCATGATATTGCACTTTCCGGAATAATTCTACAACTCATAAGGTATTGCCCACTTTTTGTGGAACTTTCATTCAGAGTCCCTTCTTCAAATGGCACTCACACATATGAGACTTCAACTTAGATCAATGAGATATTAAATAAGAGTAGAAGCTGAGCTACAGAGGAACAAAGAGTTGTTCAAGCATCAAATTCACTTTTACTGCAGAAGAAAAAAATTACCACAGTTTCTACCTGGTAATAATTAATTTTCTTCGGCAATATAGTAACATTCATGTAGTCGAAAAGAGCATGAATTTGGTGCATTTTATGATATTGCTATCAGGATTCAACTGTGAAGTTTCCGAGTCAAACTCATTGACCCATGTTTCATGAGTAGTGCTTCACCTCTGTGAGCATCACCTAGATGCAATGAGTGCTAAGTGGACCATTCACTATCATGAGAGATGGGTTGTCACCTAGATGCAATGAGTGCTAAGTGGACCATTCACTATCATGAGAGATGGGTTCACCTCTGTGAGCATCACCTAGATGCAATGAGTGCTAAGTGGACCATTCACTATCATGAGAGATGGGTTGTCACCTAGATGCAATGAGTGCTAAGTGGACCATTCACTATCATGAGAGATGGGTTGTTGTGAAGCACTACTCATGAAACATGGGTCAATGAGTTTGACTCGGAAACTTCATAGTTGAATCCTGATAGCAATACCATAATTTGACACGTTGTGGAAAATACCTCTTCCTTATCAATTGATGCATTTTGTCAAAGAATGTCAATGTCAATGCATATAACGTGGAGGGATGAAAATGTCATTTTCCAGACAATATGAGACCTATAATGAGTGATACTAATATGAGAGCTAGGGGAGAGGGCCCAATAGTCGTGCGGGGTCCAATAGTCGTGCACCCAATCGTGAATATAATACCCAATAGTCGTTTATATAATGTCCAATAGTTGTGATTTGACTACCCATAATTAAACAAAATGTATGCTTTTGATCTAAAAAGCAACCAAACATGTGATACTACATCAGCGCTCAACTACTCATGATATAATGCACGAGAATTGGTCTCACTTTTTTTTGGGGCCTTTTTGGACACCTTGACAAAAACGCATGCTGATGTGGCATCATATTTGATGATGTGGCCCTGAAACCTTAGTTATAAATAGAGAACTTGCCAAGTAAGCTGCTGTAAAAAATTGGGAGTGATTTGAAATTTCGACGTAGGATGATTAGAAGCGCGAAATTAGGATGCACGACTACTGGGTCCTCTCCCCTACTTATATTGAGTGATATTAACGTGGTATCTAGACGTACAAGGTAATTATCACCATGTCTTATGCGGAGTAGAGGGTGCAGTAGAGTGCATCCAAACATTTGAATGCGATTTCAAAAAACTCTTTTTTTATGGGAATCCGTAAAAGGGCGCGTCACTAAAATAGTGGGTATCTCTGTGTAACATATTACTGTAGCGGTACGTACAAATGAAGTAGGTGGCGAATAATGATTTTATCTAAGAACACTAGGAGTCTGCTTTATTCAAGATGTGAGTATCCTGTACATATTTGCACATTAACGACAACCGTACAATCAATTTTAAATGAATTATTGCACTTCATTTTCAATCTTGCATGGCAACCACAAGGGAAATGGAAAGGATATTCCACAAGGTCACTTGATAAAAAGTTGAAAAGGAAATTTGCCAATGGTAGGGAAAAAGGTGCAGAAGAAAATGACACCGCCATTGTACATTCCAACTATTCTTCTTTTAATTTTGAGAATTACTTTCATTTCGGAGTTTTATTGGTGTTTCTTTTCTAAATTTTACCTAGAGTGAAAAAAATAGCATTAGCCGAAGAGAGTTTATGCACATTTTACCAAGATCTCATCAATGTATTGAGAATTTAGCAAACAAAAGGACGTTGATATCATAACATGTGGCAAAGATATGTTTAAGATCTGGTTCGCCTAAACCACTCCAGTAAACATCAGGATTAAATATATATTTTTATGAATTAGAGTCATAATTAAAATTAGTACTGTAATGAACATGTTGATACGGATTTACATGTCACTTTAATAAGTATTTTATTAGTTGTAGAAAAAAATATTTTATTTTTATTGTAATTAATTTAATGGGAAATTTTATTTAATAAAAAAGATAAATATTTTATTTTATTTTCTAAATGGAATGGTTGTTAAATATGTTTTTGATTTGATTTAGAGTCTTGTAATAAGACATTATATTATTATAATATTCTACTCTTAAATTGATAAATAAGATATAGAAATCTGACCTAATAAAAAGCTTAAAACTTAAGAAGTCAAGATATCATTTTGAAGAAAAAATATAGTTTTTCAAACCCAAAAATGACAAAGGAAAAGCCATATAAAATCCAATGGTACACTTGTACCTACATCAATGTTAGATTTGAAGATGATGAAATGATAAAGAATCGGAAAGATAATGATAAAAGCAAATAACTAACAATTACCTCAATCTCTTAGCCTTTTCACCTCTTTGATAGAACTGAAGTGAAGCACCAATTTCACTTGATTCACTCTTAATAATGTAGCTATGTGGTTGCTCTCCAATGCAACATAACCTGGGTATGGAAGAGATTTTGATGATGAATTCAACATCATAATCTTAGCAATCATGAGATATGCCAAGTGGAATGGAAAGACACCAATTTATAGATTTTTGGAATGATGAATCGAGGGCCAAGATCCTCTTGTGAGATGGACAGCTAGGATTGAAGGAGAGAAAGGTGGAGGCATATGAATGTGACATGTGGCATGGGGAAGAGAGCAAGGTTTGCTAACAAATGTGTGAGCACACATTGGGAAGAACAAGAAGATGACAAGTGGAAACAAAAGTGGCAAAGTGCAAAAAGTGTAGGCTTGGAGGTGTGACAAGTGAAAATAAAAGGAAAGGGTGGCTCCATGGGGAAGAGGATATCACATGTGAGCTTCCAATAAAAAGGGAGGTCAAAGGATAACTTGGAGAAGGAAAGTGGCACGTGCATGCAAGCATTTAAGAGAGGAATTAAAAATTCAGAAGAAATGTTAATGGGGATTAAGAGGTGGATTGAATTAATTAATCAATGATCAATTAAATTAATATGGATTGGAGGACTTAAAAGAATAAAGACTAAGGTTGAATTAAAATTAATTAATTAATTAACCTTTGAGGAATGGAGCATTTATTAAATATTTAATTAAATGCGATGATGGAGGGGAATTAATCAAATAATTATTTTGATTAATTAAGAAGAATGAGGATAATAAATAATTAATTATAATCTAGGACTATAATTAATTAAATTTTAGTTTAACTAATTAAGGACGAGGAGTCAATTTAGGGTGAATACACTTTTCCTCTCTTTCATATGGTGTTGTGATCAAAAGGAGTGGCATCACATGAAAGAAAGTAAAATATGCACCAGACGACTTAGAAGAAATGGTATTACGTCTAGTCATTGTAAGGTCATCTAGATTCATCTAGTCATGCGAGAATTTCCAAGTGATGAGAGGAATGTGTACGAGGGATGATGTGTAATGATGCCCCCTCGAGAGATTGCCTTGGAAAAGGGTTTTCAAGGTAAACTCTCAAAAAAATAAAAGAAAAATAATAGAGAAAGGGGAGGAGAAATAAAAAGTATTAGCCAAAGAATAGAGGGACAAGGCGAAGAAACGAAGACATAACAAAAGAATGAAGATGAAAGTGGGGCCTCTAACACAGAAGGGTAAAGGGGATGGGGTGAAAAGGTTCCTATAAATAGGTCCAAAGGGTGAAGGAGGGGTTATTTTCACGCTTTTATTTTGCGACCTTGAGCTCTAGAGTAGAAGGAGAAAAGGGTAAGATGGTGAATATTTCTCATGATACACATTGCACACAACATGGGTTTAAGAGTATGAGTGATTAGCAGACGTAGGACCAATACTGAGTAACTAATTTGCTTTGTCATCAATGCAAATCTTTTAATGCTATAAATACTTGGGTTTTTGAGGATTGAACTAGGGATACTGGGTAGGTTTTAGGGCTAGATTATCACTTTTGCTAACTAAAATGGTGCATAAACCTAGTTCAATGTGCCTGAGGGTGTTCAAAGGACTCTTTCAATTCCTAAGCTTGTTTCAATGCCCCTAAATGATGTTTCAATGTGTATGTGACCATTGAAAGGTCTATATCAATGCATAAGCTTGTTTTAGTTCCCCTGAATGATGTTTGAGTGCCTATGTAGGCATTGGAATCCCATATTGGCACCCATGCAAGCATTGAAATACTAGATTAGTACCCATGTAGGCACTAAAAGGTTTGATTGGTGCCCATGTAGGCATTGAAAGGCTGGATTGATGCCCATACAAACATTGAAAGGTTGAAATGGTTTAGGTTCGAGGGTTTAGGGTGTAAGTTTAGATGGTTTAGGGTTAGGGTTTAGGGTCTAGTGTTAGGTTTTGGGGATTAGGGTTTAGGGTTAAAATTTAGGGTTTATGGTTTAGTGTTAATATTTAGGGTTTAGGGAACTAGGGTTAGGGTTTAGGCTTTAGGCTTTAGGGTTTATGGTTTAGGATTAGGGTTAAATGACACTATGGCAGGTGCTAAAAGGTTGAAATGAGCTAGAAACTAATTTTTAAGTCATGTGATCTAATTATTTCTAGAGATCATTTTAAAAATAACTTTTACTAATATAATTGAGTAATCTTGAATTTCCTTAGATCAGGAGGGGTTTTCATAAAGCTTATTTGATTATGACTAATGTGGAGAGGTTAGGTAATAAACAATATGTTTAGATTATTCAAGAATGTTTTTGCCTCAACTCAAATAATAAGCTTTATTATTATAGGCCAAAATAAATGAATTTGGTGAAACTACCCACCAAACACGGTTATGTTTGAAATTTATAAGAAAAAGAGAACAATAAATTTCATACTGAAGATTTATTATCCTTCTCAAGAAAGGCTATTGCATTCCCTTTATTCTTTTTCATCTCATTGATTTAGTTTATATCACAATAACACTTCTATTTTTTTTTATAAAAGTGGAGGTTGATATGCGTGTTGTTCTGTGAACTAGATAATGCACCTGCATAGTATTAATCATAAACATGCATGGCTAATTGTTCTAAACTATCTTAAGCTTTGTCTATTGATTTTTTGTCTTGTTGTTAGTGCATTCTTAATTAAATAAATGTTCAATTAAACTTAATTGGCTAAGCTAGAAAAGTAATTAAAATATTAACGTTAATACAAGAAAACATTTGTTAAGGATCAATGTATTTATTTATAGGAACTATGATGAAGAATTTAGCCAAATAAAACTCCACTTGCATAGGTATAGAAAAGAAAATGTTCATGGTTTGTTTATTATCCTTAAATTTTGTGTAGGCTTATGATGCAGGGGCATCCAAAAGCATTCAGAAAATTGAGGCAATTGCAGTGAAGTTTAGTTTAGCCAACAACATGGCTAGTTTAGTATGTTGATGATCAAAGGTTATGGATTAAAGGGTTTGTTCTCGAGTATGTCTAGTGTTTCCACGTTAAGTTTTAGGGATCCGCATGAAGATTTGATCGTATTATGAATACCTATGTTCTGATAGTTGTTCAGTTGTTCTAGTTGGTATTCCCGAAGGAAGACGATATGATTTTGGTAGTTTGAGTTGTTGCAGAAGTTTTTGTAGTGATTTGTGATGTTCGTGGATGTTTCTAGATCGTATGTTGTTGGCCCACATTGATCTTTGTGTGTGCAATTGGTGATTTTCCTTTGTGAGTTCATGTTTTCATGTTCTTGGCCAACAAGGTGTTGTAGTGTGTTGTGGATCTTTGAGGAATCAATTTTGAAGGTGATCAATAGTGTGAAGTATGAAGCACGATGATGGAGTATTGTAATCTGGAAGAATCACAGAGCAATGGGAGCGAGGAGTAGGAGAATGAGTCAATGGAAGATTGTTCTAAAGATTGTTATTATCTGAGTTATTTGCAATCCCTAGGTTGTTGCCTAGTTCAACCTAAGAGGCATATGTAATGTGTTTTGAGATTTATTATAATGAGGAATAATTTTTGAAGGTGAGGTTTCTCCCTGTTAGGGTTTTCCCAGGATATATCTTGTGTCTGGTGTTCATGAATGTCTTTTATCTTTATGTGGATTAGCTGTTAATTTTTGTTGTGTATCTATGTGATCATGGAGTTAGTAATTTAGGCTACAAGGCTAGACAGTCCTTAATTGGATCCTCCTACCTTGACTGCATCAAATGGTATCAGAGCTGGTTGTGAGTTTTTTAGTTGGTTGTGGATCTATTGAGAAGGAAGACAATGTTGAAAGGAGTGCAAAACCCTAAGTGTCATTGTAGAAGAAATATCGAGGCAAGAAAGATTCAAGAAAGCTTTCAAGTTTAGTTGTTCATCTGATTTGTTTCAATGGGGAAGATTGGAAAGAGGATGAAGAAGAAAAATGAAACCCTAATATGCGAAAGGGATACTTTGGAGGAAGAATTGTGCGAAATCAAGAAATGTAATTCAGAATTGATGGAAAGGATGAAAGAACTAGGAGGAGACAAGTATGATACTCTTGAAGAGGAACTGAAAAATGTAAGGAGAAATGAAGAACTGGAAGCAGAGGTAGATATGTTTGAGGATCTTGAAAAGAAATTTGCAGAAGGATTCAAGTTGTTTGTAAGAGTGGAAAAGAGGAATAGAGATCTAGAGGAAAGTTGGAAAGAGCTGAACAAGGAGAATAGTTTGTAGAAGAAGGAATTATCTAGTTTGAAGGAACATGTTAATCAGTTGGAGCAATCACTTAGAGCACGCCAGAAGGAGAATGAGAATATGAGATCTAAGCCTGAATTTTGTGATGTTTCTTGTAATACTAATGATTTGTGTGATGTTACAAAATTTTCTTTAGAAGGTGAAGTTGAAGATAACAATGCAATGAAGCCTACAATTGTTGGTCATGGTATTGGTTTCAAAATCATGCAGAGAATGGAATATGGAGGAAAAGGATTGGGAAAGCAGCAGCGAGGAATTACAGAACCTATTGAGCCAATAATGAGACCCAAAAGTGAAGGCCTTGGATATGACAGAGGTAAGAATGTTATTGCAAGTTTGAATCAGAGAAGAAAAATTATGTATTGTTCACATTGTAATAGGCATGGACATGAAAAGGGATTGTGTTGGGACCTATATCCTTGTACGTTATGTGGGTTAAGGAATCATTCTGTAAAGATGTCTTGGGATAAGATGAGAAGGAGAAATCCTATGATAGATTGTATGCAGGAGGATTATGGATGGATTGATGGAGCAAAATGGAAACATGTTACTTGTATGCTTAGAAGATTGTACAGATGGAAGAACTCATATGCTGGAGGAAAAGATGGATCAAGATGCAAAGAAAGAAGACCTTATGCAGAACATAGAGGGAGAGGTGACATAAGACATAATGCTCATCACAATGAAGGGTACCAGAAGAGTGAAAGAGGATTTTCTAGAGGAGCAACTTGTTTTCAAGTTTGGAGGAAGAAAGAAGCAAGCATTAAGTGTCATCAAGAACCTAATACTAGAGAAGCTAATGAAAGGGAATCAGTAAAGGATGCAAAGATAGTTTGTGTAGATGAAGAAGAGCCTGTTGATAAAAAAATTAATTTATGTAGAGGAAGGGGAACCTTTGGAAGTATCAAATTTCCTAGAACTAGAAGAAGGTGAAGCATTTATCTTAAGGAGAAAGTTTATGTTTCAGAGAAAACATGTAAATGTGAATAAAGGAATAGAAAAAGACAATGATTTTGAGGCAACTTGCAGAGAAGGCTTGCTCAAACCACCGACTAGTGAGGCAGTGCAAGGCTTGCAAGTAGACCACTAAACCTTGACCATGACAAGATGAAGAACCAAAGGCAACTTGTAGGGTGGGCTTGCTCAGACTACCGACTCGTGAGGCAGTGCAAGGCCTGCAAGTAGATCATTGAACCAATTCAAAGAGACAACATTGGATTTGACACAATATAGACCAAAGTGAAGAGGCTCACTTTTCAAATAACCCTGAGAGTCTGATGTAGGGGCATCCAAAAGGATTCAAAAAATTGAGGTAGTCGCAGTGAAGTTCAATTTAGCCAACAACGTGGCTAGTTCAATATGTTGATGATAAGAGGTTGTGGATTAAAGGGATTTTTGTCGAGTATGTCTAGTGTTTCGATGTTAAGTTTCAAGGATCCACATGAATATTTGATTGAGTTATGAATATCTATGTTTTGACAGTTGTTCAATTGTTCTAGTTGGTATTCTTGAAGGAAGATGATGTGATTTTGGTAGTTTGAGTTGTTGTAGAAGTTTCTGTAGTGATTTTTGATGTTCATGGATGTTTTTAGAGTGTGTGTTGTTGGCCCACGTTGATCTTTGTGCACATAATTGGCGATTTTCTTTTGTGAGTTCATTTTTTCATGTTCTTGGCCAACAGGGTGTTGTAGCGTGTTGTGGATCTTCAAGGAATCAATTTTGAAGGTGATTCATAGTGTGGAGTATGAAGCAAGGTGATGAAGTATTCCAATCCAGAAGAATCACAGAGCAGTGGGAGCGAGGAGCAGGAGAAGGAGCCGATGGAAGATTGTTCTGAAGATTGCTATTATCTGAGTTATTTGTAATCCCTGGGCTACGACCTAGAATTTTTTAAGCCTAAGAGGCATATGTAATGTGTTTTGAGATTTAATATAATGAAGAATTAGTTTTGAAGGTTGGTTTTTTCCCTGTTAGGGTTTTCCTAGGATATATCTTGTGTCTGGTGTTCATGAATGTCTTTTATCTTTATGTGGATTAGCTGTTAATTTTCGTTGTGTATCTATGTGATCATGGAGTTGGTAATTTAGGCTGCAAGGATGGACAATCCTTAATTGGATCCTCCTACCTTGACTGCACCAGCTTACAACTTTGCCCAATTCAATTATGTGTCTATAGCTAAATTTTGTACATGTAGTCTTGATTTGGTGCAATGCAAACTTTTTCTTTCTAATTTGCTAGATTTTTTGCTCCTTGTTGACTACTAATTATCAATAGTATATTAAAACACCTTAGGAAAATCATTAACTCACAAGAGCCAAATTCTTCAATGTCAATCTATTTGAGTAGACCAACTTTATGATCATAGAAAAATTCAAAGATCACACTTTCCAATTATGCAAATATGATAAATAATGTGATGAAAAATTATACTCCTTATACAACTCCAAACAAAAAAAATATTACAAACATTAAATTTTCACAGTCAATAATATTGTATATTAAATGTTTTTAGATTTAACTATCTAATAATTTTTGTACCAATGTTTCATATCACAATCCATGATCAATAATCAAGATGTGAAGAGTAATAGAAGAGTGTAAAATAAGAAATTGTAGACCACAACTAACTAAATAGAAGAATGATGAAAGGTGTTTTAAAAACCAAGTGACCATATTGGAACAAAAAGGAAGCTAATTATTTTCTTAGTTAACAAAAATAATTAAAAATTAAAAATATAAAACTATAAAATCTAAAAAGGCATATGTGCATACAATCATGTTTATGCAAACCTACATAAAAATTACAAACCATAATAAAATAACATCCAAGCCTATATTTACACAAACAAACAAAAAGTGCCTAATCAAACTAGTATAAAAAATAAAGAAGCACAAAATTAAATATAAACTTGTATATAAATATATAATGGCATACAAACCTATAATTTATAATCTAAAAATGATAAAATATATGCAAAAAAATCTATGTAAATATGTACAATCATGCATATACAAACGTAATGCAAGTGGCATAAAAGTATATGAACAAACATGCGCACATGCATGCATGTGGACACACACATGCATACATTCATACATGTGGGAACACACACACACGCACAAAAAAAATAAAAAAATGTATAAAGCTCTATGTAAAAGTATCTAATCAAACATATACAAACATAAATGGAATAAAAGTAAATAAAAACACACACATGCACAGACACACGCACACCCACATGCATACACAAAGACTAATATATGTATATGCATCTTTATGTATATCTACATATATAAGCTAACTATATATGCAAGTGTATGTACATATACATAAATGTATTTATGTGTAAATATACATATATGTATATGCATTTTTATGCTTATCTATATATATAAGCTAACTATGAATATAAGTGTATGTGTACATACTTAAATATATACATATGTACATATATATATATATATATATATATAGGCATACGAAAAATTCACCACTAGCAATTCATCGACAGAAAATTCACCACCAACAATTCATCGTGGGAAAATTCACCACCATGACAATTCATCACAAGTAAAATTCACCACCAACAATTCACCACCGCGGAAAATTAATCGCTTTAATATTTTCAAAATATATATTAAAAAATGTTAATGCAGTTAATTTCCTAGCGGTGAATTACTGGTGGTGAATTTTACTTGCAGTGAATTTTTCATGGCGATGAATTATTTGCAGTGAATTTTCCTAGAGCCATATATACAAATATACGTATATAATAAAAATAGACCCTATAATATAAAATACTCAAAATTTCATTGGAGTGGCAAACTAGAGAGTGGAATAAAAGGACATGAGAACCAAAATGAGATGGGGAAGAAACTTTATATAGATAAAGCTTTCTTAAATAATACTCAAAATATATTGTTCATGCTTTAAAAGCAATTTTCAATATTTTAAATGAAGGTTGGGGTTTGATCTTATAGCATAGAAGGTGAATTTCAGAGAGTCAATATCTCCATTAATGGTGATTTTACAAGAAAGTAAGAGAAGTTACTGGAGCACTATATAATTATTGGAAGATTCATCAAGGTTAAAATGTCAAGATAAAGCATTTTTTATATCTATTAGTTTCATCCACAAAAGAATCTTCTTGTTGATCGATGGGTATATTAACAACCTATTCGTCATCCAGTAAAAATATTAGTTTTGAATATTTAAATATAAGGTTACTTGCTAAACCACTACTCTTTAATGGTCTTTCTCTTGAATATTTCACATGCTTAACTATTCTATCAATCTCCTTATCAATTCATTTGACTCCCTTTGGCCCTCAATGAGATTAAACAAAGTTCTTTGAAAGAATTCATTTTTATCATCTATCATTTTCCTTTTCCCTCTACTCTCATTTGTCAATTCTTCTACCTTTGAATCTAAACTCCCTATGCCTACACCTTCAACCTAAAGTTTCCTTTTCTCTATCCTAAGATACCTTGTTTCTCTATCACTTGGAAACATAAATCACTAATTTCCCTTAGATTGGTAAGAACTTTAAATAGATAATACCGCTATAATAACCCTAACTAATTATTTTTGACAAATAATTTATAAATTTATAAATTTTAACTCAGATATTACAAAACCCAAATTTCACCATAAATTTTTCATTAATATTAATATTCCCAAGTCTTCAAAGGATGCCAATACATGAAGAATAAACTCCAACACCTTCTTTTATTTCTAAGGGACATAAAATACATTAAATTGCAGCAATAACATTAATAGAAAAAATAATACAATAATTATAAATTAAAATTATTATGCTAAACTCACAAAAAACACTACATATTTCCTAGATTTAGTATGGGTGAAACCTACAACTTCATGAAACAAATTCATAACTTCTAAATGATATTGTCATACAAAATCAAAGGGTTTTTGTTCTTCAATTCTCAAAACTAGTGTTTTCATCCTTTGATTTCTCGCAAATCCAATTTTTTTTGTCCACAAATCTATTTAGTTGAACACAATATTAAAAAAATGTAAAATGAAGCTTTTTGGGTGTAGACTGACTGGTGTTTGATGAATAGATGATCTACTCTCTTTATATAATTGAGATCAATGGTTGGCTAAGGATCCCATCTAGATGACTGGCTTAGATCATGCATGTATCAACACTATTAAATATTGCATCCTTTTTCTCACTTGAACTAAAATTTGAATTTATCCTTGTTGCACATGTTAGAAATGTGATATTTTCTTAACTAGTCACATTTTTGCATAATTCATGAACACGTGAACTTCATGAAATTCAAAACTTCATCTCTTTTCCCTCCTATTTCCTTCTCTTCCCCTCTTTTCTTCCTTTAGCATTTTCACTTTCTATATCTTTTTGAATCTTATTACTGTTTTGTAGAGCTCGCAAATTTGTAAACTTTATGATATCACAAACCAAGCAACTTCTTTCAACCTTTGTCACATTTTTCTTCAATTTGTAAACCTTCAAACTTTAAAACATTCTAAGCTTTACAACATCCCTTTGTTGCACTTTAGGGAGTTTGTGAAATGTTAGTGTGAATAATTAATCTATTCACGATACTTAAGTGTATTTAGGTAGATGAGGTTAGACAACATCTTTTCTAACCGAATGTGTAACATTTAAACCTCTAGAGGTTACCAAGTTATTTGGCTAGCCTCATGCTCACACTTTTTGAGGTTGGAAGACTTTCCATCTCACCTCAAAGGTCACTCAACACTTGGCACACAAGGTTGATGAATTCGTTATAGAGATTGTTGGTTTGCACTCTACAAGTGTTCCTAAGGTTGATACCTATAAGACACTTGTCTACTCTTTTGTGCCACTTCATAGGGCACTCGTCAATTCACCTCATTTTGAATTGCATCATCCTTGTCTATATATGCAAGGCTTTATACTCAATGTAATTTGAGTCATCTAAATACAATATTGCATTGTTCACTTGTGCTTGACATTTTATCTCCTAGATTTTCCTAATTCTAACCCCCTATCCCCATGTGGCTGCTTAAGTGCTTTTTCTACTTATATTTAAGCAACAAGAGTGTCCCCATGCAAATTTATAACTATGGGAAAAGGATAATTTAGAATCTTACTTATTTTGGTGGAGCAACTATTGTTTAGGAATTGAAAGTAAGCCATGGAAAAAAAATGGGGGCTGAAAATAAGCATGGCTGCGTATTGAAAAAGTTGTGAGGTGGCTCCATAAATTTATTTCCCTCTTTTTTATTTGCCTCCAATTTTTCATTCATACATGCAAATAAATAATAATTGCTACTTTTTAGATGGCTGCTTAAAAATAAGCAGCAAACTAAAATTCATGGGGCCACCAGCCCCACAAATTACTAAAAAATTTGAACAGTGACTGCTAGCCAAAATAAGCCCTAATATGACATCAAAGTGGAAGGAGGTAGTTTCAAGCCAATAGTTGAACAAATTTGTTTGTTTTAAGTGAGCAGTGTTTTGAATTTGGAGAGCACCTCCTATATCTGTAGTGCATACCGAGGATATCGCCTCACGTCATCCCCTTTTTAGCTCCGTTTGGTGGTGCGATTTGCATTTTGGAGGAACGATTTGCCTGTTTGAAGACTCTATTTGCCTCTCTACCGTCGATCTGTCCTTGCAATGACTCTGTTCATCGCTTTTTAGCCTCTGCTCGCGATTGGTGAGACGCAGAATCTTGCACAAGAAGAAAGAAATCGTGTTCAAGCCATGAAATTTCTTAGCTCAGGCCACGAATACCTTGTCTAGGTCCTGCCATTCTCGTTGGCAGGCCGCGAATTTCCTTTGTGGCCACAAATCAACCATTGCTGGCCGCGTCGGCCATCTGGGCAAAGCACGTTTCCATTCATCAGTGCGAGGATGGAGATTTGCATTGCTCGGGGGCTCGATAATTCTTCATCAGAGGCTGCGTATCACTTTTTGCAGTTTGTTTGAGTTGAATGAGGTCGCGCATTATTATGGATCTGCGTTGACTTTGCTACCCACGCACTTTGCATAGAGGTCTCTGAACCCACAGTTTGCAGGCCGATTCACTGTTTTGCAGGCTGCTTGACTATTTAACAGGGCGATTGAGACGGTGGAAGGCGCGACTCAAGCTTAGGAAGGCGCAATCCCGTGTGTGGAAGGCTTCACATGCTGCATATACGCACATTTCTCAGGCGCCTCCCTTGTCAATCAGGCTCACCCATCTCTCAAGCGGCTGCCTTCGTTAGTGTGCCCCGCGACCTGCCATTGCCAGGTCCGCGAGGGTTTTGAGAGGGTTGGGAGAGCCGAAATCTGTCATCCACCAGCGATTGGAAAGCCCCCTCAGCATCCACGCAAGCAGGAATTCCACATAGCCGGTCTCCATTGATTTGGAAGGCATATCCATTTACCTCTCATACGCAGCCATCATTTGGCTCGACCTAAGCTCCACAGATGCGTGGAATCTACTTTGTTGCACCTCTAAAATTAGGCGTGACAGGTTTGCAGAGCTAAGGGCGCATCCAGCTGTTTAGCTTATTTTGGCTAGCAGTCACTCACTACTTAACTTATTTAGGTATTATTTGTGTAACTGCTGGTCTCATGAACAGTTAATTTTGCTGCTTATTTTTTAAGTAGTCAACCTAAATTTATATTTATAATATTTAATAATAATTTGTGTAATTAAAAATTAAAAAGATAAAATGAAAACAAATATTAAAAAAAAGGGAAAGAAATTTGTGGAGCCATGTGGCATTTTTGACATATGCAGCTGCTGCTTTATTTCAGCCCCTTTGTTTTTTTCACAGCTTATTTTCAATTATTAAGTAGTGGCTGCTCAAAAAGATTCCAAATTATCTTTTTCCTGTAATATTTCTTTTTGCATGGGAACACTCCAACTGCTTACATTGTTTAAATTTAAACAGAAAACATACTTAAACAGTTGCATGGGGACAAGGGGGTTAGAGGCATCTAAAGGAGTCTTATGCTTGCACGGTTCTCCATAGTATCCAAATAGTAGCGCCCCCATATTCTAATCAACTCTCTACTTTGGACTATAGATCCTCCATTTATCACATAAGACCCAGTCTTCATTTTGTTGCATTAAATAACATTAATTATTTATGTTATATTGTGGCATATGTGGAGAGAAGAAACTTTTGTTCTAACCACTAGCATTTATGCTTAGCCATTTGTGGGTATTTAATTTTTATGGTTTAGTTAAAATGTTTACATTAACATAGTGGTTTTGATCAACTACAAGTGTTTGTAATAAAGGAGAGTAGATTTTTTTTTTAATCATAGTTAAAAATTTGCAAAAAAAGAGTCCATTTTTTCTTTTGCAATGAATTTGGCAAAGGGGGCAAAGATAAGGGGGAAGAGTAATTTTTTGCCTTAATTAAAAATTTGTAAAAGAGGAATCAATTTTCTCTTCTAGAACGAATTTGGCAAGAGGGTCATCATAATGGGTTTTTAATTTTTTACTTTTTTTGTTTTTAATTAAGGTTTGCAAGACATAAACTAATCTATGTCTGCCTCATGACAATAAACTTTGAAGAACTTGTAACATCAATAAGCTTGCAAATACACTCATATAAAGTGTCATAAATATTAAATGTGTGGATGGAATTTGGGAAATTATTGTACATATACTAAATTATAAAGTGTAATGGGGGGTTATGCCATCACAACATGGATTCTTGTGATTCTCACCTTATGTGAGTGTGTCTTGGAGTACACCTTGTACATAGATCTACATTCCTTACACACGCTCGATCTTACTTTGTCTACTTATTCTCTTAGCTTTAAGGGGGGACTATGATGTGTTATACTAATTCTTCTTTTAATGAAGCAAAATCTTCTTTCTATGAGGCCTCATGAACCTTCTATCTTGATCTCTCGAATGGGGGATTATTTCAGTGGATCACTTTCTGAGATTCTAGTACTCCTAATCACAGTACTAGATCTATATTATCGACTTCACAAAGTTTGATTGACTTTGTGTATATTGGTTGAGTAGTGTTCACCATTTCACTCATGCAGTATTTTGTATCACAAATCTTGATCTACATTTAGAAGTTGAAGACTTGTTGATTCCAACAAACACCAGTCCATCATCGACAAAATTTACAACTTCGACATGATTCAAGAGTTCTTCATCATCATGTTCCTATCATCAAGGGACAATTTTTTAGGTCTTAAATCCTTCTAATTCTATTTTTTTGGAAATAATTTTTGTTCCCATTAGGTTTTCTCCTTTACTCCATTTTATGAGAGAATGCATTGTACATGAGTACCTAACATGGCCTCTAGCTAGAACCCATTTCTATCTAATTGTACTTTTGTGATCTCCCCAAGTATCACTTAAAGTGGGGTGTTAGTGTGAATAATTAATCTATTCATGATACTTAAATTTACTTAGGTTGATGAGGTTAGACATCTTGTCTAACCTGTGCAACATTTAAACCTCTAAAAGTTACCAAGTTATTTGGTTAACCTTATGCCCACACCTTTTGAGGTTTGAAGACTTTCCATCTCACCTCAAAGGTCACTCAACACTTGGCACACAAGGTTGATGACTTGGTCATAGAGGTTGTTGGTTCGCACACTCCAAGTGTTTCTAAGGTTGATACCTATAGGACACTTGTCTACTCTTTTTTGCCACTTCATGGGCACTTGTCAATTCACCTCTTAGGTGGATTGCATCATCCTTTCCTATATATGCAAGGTTTTGTAATAATTGTAATTAGGGTCATCTATATACAATATTGAATTATTCACTTGTGCTTGTCATTTTATCTCCTAGATCTTCTTAATTCTAATATAGACTTGCTAACTTTGTGATAGGAAAAACCTTAGTATTTTTCCATAGTTCACAAACTAACAATCTTTGTGAAATCCTAAATTTTTGACCTTAGCTTCTTCCCCTCCATTAGCTCCTAGACTAGAAAATTTTCAAGATCTTGTAGAATTTCATAAGTAAACATCAAAATAACCATTTCCTAATTTTTTATGTACCTTTTAACCCACCAAAGATATGGAATGGGAAAATATTACCTCCAACTTGGGAAGGTTAAAAAGGAGACATTACACCTTACATGTTATAATCTTTATCACGCTTATATCTTATGATTCTATGGCATGCTACTTGTCATGCTCATATATTTTAAATCTTGTTTTTGATTGCATGTTCCTTATTTAGCATTCATTTCTCTCATTATCTTATTGTTTTCCTTTAATGGGGGTAATATTGAAGGGCACCATGAGTTACTTTATTACATTCAATTTCATGATCATATCTATGTTCTTGTGTTCTTATTAAATATGATATATTTTTATCACTTTTACATTTTTTATCATGATCATATGTTTGTTTCCTTCCCTCCAATTACCTGCATCCTTTTTGTGAGACCCAATTTTCAATAATAGACTTGTATGCTTTTGTCATGACTATTTTGTTTTTTATTAGAAAAGTAGGGGAAAGGGCCCTTGAACAATGAGAAAGCCAACCGACCAACAAAACTACCACCATGAAACAACAACCCATCAAAAAACAAAAACACCCAACATCAAAACAATAAACCTAACTAGAATGAAACGACAAAAGCCAAAATCCAACCAGATAGCAAAAGACCAAAAAATAGAACATAGACCAAAATAAACAAGAGGGCGTGCAGGCCCAGAAAGTACTAAGGCACAACATCCATAAACCAAAGACACAAAAGACACGCATTACTTTTTGGGACTGTAGATTAAGTCTCATTCCTCAATTAGCTACTCCATCTCCTTGTTGCACTGCTCCATCTCCTTAGTAGTTGTGTCTTCCTGTTGCATCTCCTCTGCCTGAGAGGAGTTCATCTTCCTACAACCTTTCGTGACTTTGGTCAAACCATTCACAGTACCAAACATAGCCCTTCGCATGATATCCAGAGTAATAGATGTTAACATATTAAACACCCTATCCATTTTGCTCACTTTATCTTGTAGCTCCCAAAATTAAGTGAGATAAAACTCAAAGGGCCCATCTTTAGGTTGCATTTCCTCTTTAATGTCCACTATGGCCTACCCACCCACATCTTTCGTAACTTTCATTACCACATCCTCGATATCTTTAGAAATTTTCTTATCCCCTCCATCTTTGTTTTCTTTTGAATCTTTAACTACCTCATGGTCAACACCCTCCACCTCTTCATCTTCATCAATACTAATGGATTCCTTTAAGAGGTCTTCACCCAAAACCACAGACAACTTCTATTTTCCAAGCTAACCAAATGGAGTTAAAGGGAGCAGACCCATGAGTTTTAAAGAAGGATGCAAGAAGAAGTTTTTCTTTCAAGTTAACTAAAGTCCAAGATCATCCAACAATAGCAAATTGGAAGTGGTGTCAAACCAAACACTTCCAAGGGGCCTCTCCGTCCAAAGGCATAACAACCCATTTAGTGGTACCACTTGACATATGAGCATCAATAATTCTTAGACCTCCTTTATCTCTTGGTCAAATGCAATGTGTCCATGAATTCATAGGAAGGCCTTTCTTATAAACCCATTGAGCCCAAAGGAAACTTCTTATCAATTGGGTCAATTGATTATAACTGCTCTTAAAAGGAATCCATCAAGAAGAGATGTAATTTTTTTTCTCCAGGAGAACTTTGTTTGCCACTTGGATTCACCTAGCCATGGATAGGATCGATTGGTTTAATTCATGAATTTTTTCTTGAGTTTAGACATGAACCAGTCTCCACATATCTTTAAGAGAGACTCCAATTCCAAATGGAATCCCTAAGTATCTACTAATAGACCTATGTTTCACTCCATTCAATCCACTAGGAATTTAATGGGGCAAATGGATAGGGTGGGTCATAAAAAATTTAGTTTTATGCATGGCCAATTTAGAACCAAAAATAGTGCAATAGACCTTTAATATATCAAGCATGTTTGCCACTTCTTTAGCTAAGTTTTGTATGAAAAGCATGCTATCATCAACAAAATGAGAATTATGGGCTTTAATATTACCTGACAACAAGATTTCATGGATAAGATTGTTGGAAAGTGCATGCTAAAAAGGATAGCCAAGAGCATCAATAATAAGTACAAATAAAGGAGCAAGAGGGTAACCTTGGCGAATAGATTTTACACAAAGGGAATTGGGGGAGAGGATTTCATTAATAGTCACTTTAGCATTAGCAACAATAAATAGCATGTTAACTTGCTCACAAAATTTGGGCCAAATCCAAGCCATTTTAGTATTTTGAGGATGAATTGCCAACAAAGACAATCATAGCCTGCTTTATCAAAGTCAAGTTTACTAATAAGAGCATCTTGGGTTGTTTGTCGTGCCCACTCAACAGTTCTTAAGAAAGAAAGAATAAAATTATAAAGGACATGAATCTCCCTCCTTGGAAGTCAATCTATTCAAGTTGGATAATATCTTGAGTAACTTGTTTAATTCTTTGAGAAAGCGCTTTAGCAATGATTTTGTGCATAGTTTTGAGGGGGGTAATCAATCACCATACATTAATAGTATCCTCATCCTTACCTTTAGGATTGAGTTTGATCAAGCCTTGGTTGATAATAGGACCCACTTTATCCAGTTTCAAATCCTTCAAGATACACATTATAAAAGTCTTCACAAATATGTAGCCAAAGAGGTTGATAAAACTCTACAGGTAGACCATCAATTCCAAGACTTTTTTCGTCACCATGCACCTAAGGGCTTCATAAATCTATTATATGGAAAGAAGGTGATCAAGAAAATTGTTGTATTTAGGGTCTATTTTTTGAGGTATGCAGCCAAGTACACACTCCTCAAGGATGGGAAGAAGGTCATCAGCAACAGAGTCATCTATAAATATATTTTTGAAATGCTCATAGAAGGTTTGTAAAATGGCTTCATGACTGGTATGGATGGAGCCATCAACAAATTTAATGATAGAGATATTCCATTTTATGTTTGTGCTATAGATATTGAAAGAAAAAAATTGTTACATAATCTTCCACTAGAGTTGGGTGCACAATTGGGCACCTTTGCCTTTGTAAGCAACCAATTTTCAAGAAGCATTCTTAGTATTGATAATTGATTATTGTACAAAAATATTTTGTGGTTTGAGCTAAGAGAGATAGGCTACATTCAAGCTATCCTTTGATGTATTTTTCAAGTGTGTGGTACCTAGTAGCAACCTACCTCCCATTATCATGAAGAAAGTAAGTACATATAGCAATTGTTCTCTTCCACCAGTTGATCCACCTATCTTGTTGAGGTTTTGGTTCAGAGTTCCAAGTGGCAATTAAACCATCAACACAATCTTGGTTCTTGAGATGAGAGACATTTAATTTGAAAGGTAGATCATGAAAGAGTAAAGTGTGGTTGGAGAAACCGAGTGTGGTAAAAATGTGTAGGTGGTTAGAAAGAGTGGCAAAGAGGTTTAGACAAATGAGGCAATCATCATGTGGTAAAATTGGGTAGTTGGGAGGGAAGTAGAAATGGCCCAGCCTACACATTTTTCTCAAGAAGCATTCATGAAAATTGATCTAAGTGTACCAATGAGGCATGTGAGTTTTGACTTTACCTAAAAGGGGATCATGAATCCTAAGGGCATTATTTCTTAAGGTCATGGCTTCAAATTTAGATGATAAACGAGAAGAGTTCTTCCAACTACAATCAGAAGGGTTTTCAACCATGTTAAAGTCATCCCCTAATATCCAATGAGCATTAGGGAGGTGTAGATGAATCCATTCCCATAGCTAAATTCTCTCATTGGGAGAATTAAGGGCATAAATATAGAACAAAATCCAATGAGAGAGTCCTTAACAACAACAGTGACTCAAACATAACGATTATTGATATCAAATCCAATAGCCATAACCTTTTTAGCTAAAAGGGGCAAGGCCCAAAACAACACCTCTACCACCATCATCATGATTGGTATGGAAGAAAAGAGCCCCTTGCCAAGTGGAAACAAGAGTAGCATCCAAACGAGTGTCATTGGTTTTTCTTGAAGCATAAGAACATCAAGTTGATTGTGTTGAATAGATTGCTTGACCTAATATTTGTGAGTGGGGATCATCAAACCCTACACTTTGCAACACTGAATATGGAACTTCATTGGGATGAGTCTAGAAGGGTTTTTATATCTGCAAGTAACACATTGAATTGATTTTCCACTGAACAAGTTTTTAAGGCCATAGAGTGGTCTTGATCAAAGCAATCTCAAGATGACAAAAGGACCTAATATTTAATGGGACTACTCAGCTAGGAGGGAAAACTTGACACCTAGAATGATTTTTTTCCAATGGTAGTAGTTTCCTTCATCCTTTTCAATGCTTTATTCCTATATTCAACTTGATTCCTAGATTCAGCTACAACTTATTTGAAAGATATAGATCCAATGGGGGAGGATGGTTCTAGCAAGGGGAAGAAAGGATAGATGGTGGAAGGGTGAATTGGAGGATGGATTATTGATAAGGGGAGGATGTATGAAAGCAGAGGCATTCATTATTTTCTTTGACAAAAGTAGTGGTGTTGGGATGGGAGCTTACTGGAGCTGATTGGGTTGTTCTAGGTTTTCAAAAGGGACAAGCCCATATGAGGTGACCTTCTATACGATAGTAGAAGTAGGCA
The DNA here is from genome assembly GCA_007258455.2 of Sequoia sempervirens. Taxonomy (NCBI): domain Eukaryota; kingdom Viridiplantae; phylum Streptophyta; class Pinopsida; order Cupressales; family Cupressaceae; genus Sequoia; species Sequoia sempervirens. The sequence goes on from VDFB02281492.1 coordinate 715,654,721, forward strand.
TTAGGTTTGTTGAGGTGGGTGATTCATTGGTCGAATTCAAATCCAGGTCCAACCAACTTGATAGAATCTAGGAGAGAATGAGTCAAATCCATTTCAATTTAGACTCTAGGGTGTGCATGTAGACTGGCCAATTTTTCATAATATTGTTTACACCAAAGCACCTTCCTCAATTGGAATGCAATATCTTGTAGAAATGGACAAAAATCTAGGTTAAAGTATGGTAATTCAACCCACATAGGGTATTTTTATTTAGTTATTCCTTCAGGATGAAAATCATGGTCTCAATCTTGAAGGTAGCATGTTTGACAACATATAATCCAAGAAGCATATTGAATAGCAACATGAGTATCATGTGGATCAACAAAGGTACATAAGACATATTCCTTTTCAAGTCCCCTAAATGTTTATATGGCCCATCCCTTTAACTCATAGTTGTTGGAGGCCCATTTAAATAATTCTTGCTTAGATGGGATGCCTTAAGGAAGAATATAGTGCTTATTTTTTCCATATAGTCTGAAATGACTTCAATAACTTCATTAGGAAACTAAAATGAAATTGTCTTACCTTCAGCGCAGGGATTGTGTGGCTTCAAGGTTTGTTGATATTGGGAAATACACATTTATTTTACAATATTGGTTAGGGTTTGAGTTCTATTTAGTTCAACAGTTTGGGTAGCCATAGATGTCGTATTCTCTAGGTCATCACTGATGGGATCCATCACTTTGTCTCTTTTTGCTTTGTCTGATTAAATGATGCACTCACTAGCTTTCTTCATGCTTTTGGGATGGATTTTTAGCATAGAGTGGGCTCCAATAGTCGTAGACTAGGATGGCAACTCAAATCCTTGAAGAATCTCCAACATAGCAACAATTGTTGTACAAAAGAAGGAAGAAACTTAGCAAGAAAGAGGTTAGGGTTTTGTAGAGGCCACGTTGAAACATCAAGTTTGATTTTATATTATTCTTCAAAGGATGATTGTAATTATTTATTATTTAGGATATAGTGAGGGAGGTCATATCTCTTGTTTTTTTACAAGTTTAAGTGGGAAGAGCATATTTAGTAGCCTTGTCATAAAAACACATCGACAAATTATCTATCCATGCACCTTACTAGGTAATAATTTTAAAGAAGATTGCTCTCTTTTATAGTTCCTAAGGTATTCTCATCTCAAGTATCACAGTAGAACATAGGAGGGAATCATTAAGTATAGTCTATGTAGAATATCCTTATGTTGCAAATACATCAATCTTCTTTATCAATTGTAAAGGTGTATTTATGTAACTCGTTATGGGTTTGAGGGTAAGTTGGTTTATTAGTGATCTTCTCCATGTATTTACTGTAAATAACTTTAAATACATATTACATTTGTTTAATATATTTCTTTTATCCATATAAAATGTGCATTCATATAATATACTACTAAAAATAATTATGTTGGAAGTTCATAAATTTTTAAAGAATTATCTATGTACAATCTAATTGACTTCTTATAACATTAAGCAAAGAGGACTCAATCCTTTAAATCAAACAATACATACGTTATCTTCACCTCTAACATGACTAGATTGTTGGGAAGAAATTTAGAGGGCTCTACAAGGTTGGAAGTGTTATTCAATGGACTCACCTATATATTGATGTCATGATAGTTAATATAGATCAAGATAATATCTATTAATGACATGAATTGATTTGCTGGTCATCCTTAGGTTTGAAGGTGATAATTGTTCACATAGATTAACCTAATGGGAATTAACCCTAAAAGGAGCTTTCCTAAGGGCTCTTGTACACTCGAGCTCGTCTTCCCCTCCCTCGTACCTCTAGTTATAATGCTAGATGTGATGTGCCACATGGAAAGACCTCAATGGGTATGTTAAAGAATCATGTGAAATGTAATACAAGGAGATATTACATTATTTTTCAAAATAAAAAATGTGGTTGTGTTCATGTCTGCATGTTCAAGATGTGGGCATGACACTTTCTATGCAACCAATCAAAGGGGCAATACATTTCAATAACATTCCTTTTATGATTTTTTTTTACAATGACATGCTCAAAAATATTCTCACATTGAAGGGACCTTTTTATAAATCTTTCTATGTTGTTACGATCTTCCTCTTAGTCAAAATCTTATCAACTTTCCTCTTAATTAGAGTCTTATCATATTTGTAGCTAGTTGGATCCCTACCACTTTCCTATTAAATGATATCTCTTACCCTTCTCCTTTTTATTGTCAATTTTTTGTAAATATTTTTTGAACATGTTGTGATTAGTACCTTTTTCAATGTGTGACATATGCTACTCATTGCATGTTTTTTTGTTGTAAGTTCGATGGAGCATCCATTGCATGGAGAGTACAAGAATGCTAGTCCATAAGATCCATGCCTTTGATTGTGAAATATTCTCTTCTTGTTGACTACTTTTTTTACTATAACATGATTCTTGTAGTATTTCACTTGCATATTAAAGCAAGGGAAAAAATATCACCATCATTTTTAGAGATGTTTTGGGCACACTTTGACTAAGTTATCCTTTATGCATGTATTATATGCAAGTTGGAACTTTTTTGTGTAAGTAAAAAAATAACATTCTCCAAGCCTTATTCTATTTATCACCTTTGTTCAAATCTATGAGTGCAAATTTTCCCTATAATTTTCATTTTCATAAATTTGAGCCTCAAACCTTTAAATTTTTAAAAAAAATTGAACTCATGTTCACTTTTTCTTTTTTGCAGCTATAAATCAAATAAAACATAAATTATTTTAAATTGCATGCTAGGGTGGAATATTTAAAGACATGTCCCAAGTCAAAATTACCCAGATCTAACACTATCACAAAGAAGAATGTTAAAGCCAACTGAAATTCTCAAGTTTTGCTCTGACATCTTTCTTTGAATTGTCTTTCTCTTTTGCAGTTACAGATCTTATCAATGAAAAATATTAAAATCACAGATCAACTCCAACACAGCAAAGTGCAATTGGTGCAATTTCAAAATTTTAATAAGTTTGATCTAAGTCAAAGAGTGATTTAGTACATGAAATGACTGTTTCTTTTGGCTTTCTAACGGCTGCTATGTGCTTATAGATAAACTGATTTCAGCTACCTATTGTTAGCTCCTATTCGTTGTATTGAACAATGTAAAGTACCGATGGAAGCCACAGTAATATTTAAAACTGCACAAATAGCTACAACTCATGAAAATCTTGCTTTGCAATTATGGATTTTGATCGTACGGATTTAACACTTCAGTGAAAACCCAAATCATTCACTAGCCAAGAGCCAGGACCAAAATTGTGACACAGATAAAGAATAGTTTCGTGTTTAATGATCGAAGTTGTAGAGTTCATTTTTTAAAGAATAGAATGGGTTACAACTTTAAAGGGTTGTTCTAGCAAACGTTTATACTAAACCTTCCACTAATAAATCTTTCAGTGTGAACGAGTGTTCCTAAAAATTATAAAGTTCATTGATGACTCTTTAGTAGTTGTCACGAATAATGGGCTTGGTCTCACAATCGTAACACAGAACTCGTTTTGATCGACAAACTCATCGCTATTGAGATCAGCCGCTCCAATCGTAGTCCGTAGTCCATCATTCTATTTTGTTCTTTTACACCGCTAATACCCATTTCTGAATTTTATCAGTGTGGCAATAAATACGAGTAGAAGCCTTCGCGACGACTCTGAATACCACAACCTCTTCCGTCTTACTCCCAAACATATAAATTGCTCACCACACTTTACAAGTCGGTCTGTACAGGAAGATAAGATTTTTTTCCATTACGTCGTCCATGAAGGAAAGTGTCAACCGCATTGACAAGTGTAGGTTCGGTTCAACAAATCTATTTCTAGTTGGTATGAGTTTTCCACGGTCTAATCTATTTTTATTCAACGTCCACAAAATTCAAAAAGAAACAAAAAAAAGAGATGCTCCATATGAATTGACAATTTTTTACCTCACACAGAGTGATTGAGTATATGGAAACTAGATCATCTCTGCCATTAACTACAAACTAGTGTGAGAGGGCCCTTGCTCTAATCCGACCTCTTTGTTACCATAACTACAAAGAGGAAAGGCTTTATGAGATTAAACATTAAATGTTGCTTTCAGGGAGAGGATCCAGTAGTTGAGCACCCTAACTTCATGCTTCTCAAAATTTCACTCCCATTTTTTTACAGCAGCTTACTTGGCAAAAGTCCCCTGCTTATAACTAAGTTTTCAGGGTCACATCCTCAAATATGATGCCACATCAGCATGTTTTTTGTCAAGCTGTCCAAAAAGGCCCAAAAAATTTGAGAACGATACTTGTGCATCTACATCATGTTTTATTGGGCACTGATGTGGCATGACATGATTTGTTCCTTCTCAGATCTAAAGAGTACATTTCATTTAATTATGGTAGTCATCATTAACACTATCAACTTTTAAGTCACAACTATTGTTCCAATATTGTTAAAAATATGAAAGTTATCTTAGGTTCCTAGACGTACAAGGTAAATTATGACCGTGTCTCAGAGTAAAGGGTGCAATAGAAAATGACCCTTTTTTATGGGAATCCGTAAAAGGGTGTGTCATTTAAATACTAGATAAGGGAAAGGGGCCTATAGTGGGTAGAGGTCCAATGATGGGTATACAAGTAGGCATGTGTGGGCCCCATAGTAGGTAGGCTTAATATCCAATAAAGCATGTGTGGGCCCCATAGTAGGTAGACTTAATATCCAATAAACTTACACTTAATATCCAATTTCAAAACACTTTTATCTATAAAGTACACAAATTGACAAATCATGTGATGCCACATAAGCGCACCAATAATACATGACTTAGTGACCCACTATTGGTCTCACCTTTTTTTTGGCCCTTTTTGAATACATTGACTAAAAGAATGCTGATGCGGCATCATATTTGATGATGTGGCCTTGAAACCAATTTTTATAAATAGGGGACTTGCCAAATAAGCTATTGTACAAATTTGGGAGTGATTTGAAATTTTCACATAAGACTTTGAAAAGCGCAAAATTAGGGTGACCCACTATAGACCCCTTTCCCTTATAGCTGTGTAACATATTACTGTAGTGGTACATACAAATCAAGTATGTGGTGCAGAATGATTTTATCTACGAACACGAGGACTCCGCTTCATTCAACGTGTGAATATCCTCCATATTTGGACATTATTAATGTCTGATTAGATGTTTCGCATGGAAGACGAGATCCTTACAACCAGTTTTAAATAAATTATTGCAGATAGTGCACTTCATTTTCAGTCTTGCCTGGAGACCACAAGGGAAATGGAAAGGACATTTCACAAGGCCAGTTCATAAAAAGTTGAAAAGAATTTTGACAATCGTTGGAAAAAAACTGAAGCAGAAAATGACATTGCGATTGTACATTCCAACTATTCTTCATTTAATTTTTCAGAATTAACTTTCATTTTGGAGGTGGTTCTGTTTTGTTTTTGTTTGTTTTTAACTAATAAAAAACAGATTATAAAGAGATTGCACTGCAAGAAAAAATAACAATTACAAAGCTGTTCAGCAAGAACAATTAAACTGACTATTATTACATGACAATACAGCTGTAGTAAAAGCTGTAATAAAAATTATGAAACAAAAATATTTACAGAAAATTACAACACGCTGAACAATAAGACCAACAACTGTCACAAACATAAAGATACAAGGAAAAAAAAAAAAATCAATCTTGAAAGTAAAACCTTAGACCCTGAACTAAAACAACCTTCCTTTTGCTGGGTTTCTTTTCAAAGTTTTATGAGCGTTTCTTTTTAAAAATTTATTGAGCTATAACAACCTTCTTTTTGCTGAGCATTTCATTTTAGAGTTTTATGGGCATTTCATTTTTGAGCCACCCGAAGAGAGTTTATGCGCATTTTACCAAGGTCTCGTTAATGTGTTGAGAATACAATAAGCAAACAGGACGTTGATATCATAACATGTGACAGAAAATATTCTTAAGATCTGGTTTCCGAACCACTCCAGTACACATCCTTACGATGTAACCTTTTCAGGCTTAGATATTCTTTTTGTGAATTGCAGTCATAATTAAAATTAAGAATACTGTAATGAACATGTTGATAAGGATTTATATGTCAATTTAATTAGTGTTTAATTAGTTTTATAAAAAAATGTTGTGATTTTATTATAATTAATTCAGTGGTAAATTTTAGTCAATAAAATTAGATAATTATTTATCATTTTTCTTTAAGAAAATGCTTTTGACTTGATTTAGAATCTTGTAATAAGACATTATAGTGCTACAATATTCTAGTATTATATTGACAAGATCTAGAAATTTGACTTAATAAAAAGCTCAAAACTTTGAGAGGGTAAAATAACTTTTTGAAGAGAAAAATATTTTTTAACCGGTCATATCCACAATGACAAAGGCAAAGCCATATAAAATCCAACAATACGCTTACATCTACATCAATATTAGATTATATAAGCTTGAATAATGTAATTAATAGTGACACTTAAATTGCATGTTTATGCTATCTACACAACAAATCAAAGTTTACATTTCATGAAGGAATCCACATCTTTCCTAGTATAAAATTTTAGCTTATTTAGTGATTAGGTAAAAATTTTATATTGTTGATATAAAAAATAAAACCAAGGTTATAATGTAGCTTAAATCCTTGACAAGACTGTAGGAGTAATTTTTAGGTAACTTTTTATTTATTTATTTATTAAAAAAAAGTACTAATTGTGGAAGGAAGAATGCACAGAACTAACATTTATTTTTATTTTTATAGTCAATATTAATGAAATATTGGTAATGGAAAGAGGAATGAGTATAAAGTCTTAAATGTAAATATAGTACAAAGATGATTTATACAAATCTAGAAAAATCATGCTAAGAAATATCCAAAAATGCAACAAGGAATGTTATTATAGAGGCTCAGCTTGGGCCAAAACTATAAAAAAGTAATGTAATGTTAACATTAAAAACTTTCCTGCTCATTTTTTTATCATGAGTTGATTGGAAAGAAGCTCCTTTTGGTTTTATTCTACATAATAATATGATTGCTAGTTCAATTAGACAAGTTACTTTAAGGAATATTTAGAAGGCTAATCTAGCAACTATTTCCATGGAACTGGTACTCTATGGCCTTACACTAACATATTTTTCTAGGTTTATTTTTTGTTTTGCAACTTCAATAATTATCCAAGAAAATGTTATGGTCATGGATTATCTTCGAAAATTAACGACCAAGTTAAACAACTTCGGGACAACATCCCAACTCAAGTAGTGATTGTTATTTCTAACTTCAACCATTTGTATTGTCATTGTAATTTTTCAAGGATAGTTTTATTAAATCTCATTTAGCCATCTATCGATAGCTTACATTATTTGTAACTTTTCTTTGTTCAATATAAAAAAAATTGCCACACAAAAAAGAACAGTACCATGTTTAATGATTGAAACTATAGAATTTTTTTTATATAATAGAATAGATTACAATATCAAAGGGTTGTATTTTTAAAAAATTATCTTTACAAAATATTTTTTAAAGAGAATAAAGACAAACTCAAATTTTGAACAACTAACCTTCCACTAATTAAGTCATATAGTGTAAACCAATCCTCCAAACTCTATATCCATTGATGATTGGTCGATGCCATCAATAATGGATCAGGTCTCACAATCATAACACATAACTCATTTTGGTCAACAAACCCATCACTATTGAGATCAACTACTCTAATCCCTATTTTTTAGCTTTGGCATTTAAATATTTAATTCACCAAACTATTTTATAGTTATTAGTTATTTTTAGAAGAGAGAACGAAGGAAAATTTAGAGAGAAGAATTTAATCTCACAATTTTTTTATTACATTTGTATAGAAGAGAATAGTGCATTGTTCATTTTTTTTATCTCTATGTTTTATATCACTTTTTATGCATGTATTATGATTATAGTAGTCAATAGGGTTGTACTTAAATGAGAATTTTATAAGGTATTCAAGATGGAGATCCATATTTGAATCCCCAAAGTGATATTTATAATTGGAA
>VDFB02281492.1:715662854-715787498 GCA_007258455.2 Sequoia sempervirens
AAAGTACGTCTAAAAATATTGGGCTTTACAGCTACTAAATTCTTGAGCTTGGGACAAGATTTTTGTAGCCTTTTAAATAAAAATATTGGTTGTGAGTTGAAATTTGTTTTCAGATGTGAGGCAAGGAATGTTTCAACTGCTTGGAAGTTGTTTTGTGTGGTGTGAGACAACTTTTCAGGTGAAAGGTGCTAATAAATATAGCCTTATTGGCTAATCAAAACATTCCTTCAAAATGGAGTATGGTGCAGATTCATTTCAAAGAGCTTGAGTGCATGTACATTGTCCTGTACAATATGTTTGATAGGAAATATATATATATATAGTGAGTTACCTCATGATTTTGCATAAGTTGTGTTGTGCTGTCAATGATGCTGATGAGAAAAATGGTTACAGTTTGTAGGAAAAAATATTAAAAAACACTACCAAAGCAGAATTTAAGAAAAAATGAGATGAACCAAAATGAGTCTGCATACAGCTGCCGCTTCAGTCTATTCATAATAAATGAAAGTAGGTCTAAAAATATTGGGCTTTAGAGCTACTAAATTCTTGAGCTTGGGAAAAGATTTTTGTAGCCTTTTAAATATGTTTAAAGTTGTGTTGTGCTGTCAATGATGCTAATGAGAAAAATGGTTATAGTTTGCAGGAAAAATATTACAAAACACTACCAAAGCAGAATTTAAGAGAAAATGAGATGAACCAAAATGAGTCTCCATACAACTGCCGCTTCAGTCTATTCATAATAAATTAAAAGTAGGTCTAAAAATATTGGGCTTTAGAGCTACTAAATTCTTGAGCTTGGGACAAGATTTTTGTAGCTTGAGTGCATGTACATTATCATGTACAATATGTTTGATAGGAAATATATATATAGTGAGTTACCTCATGATTTTGCACAAGTTGTGTTGTGCTGTCAATGATGCCGATGAGAAAAATGGTTACAGTTTGCAGGAAAAAATATTACAAAACACTACCAAAGCAGAATTTAAGAAAAAACGAGATGAACCAAAATGAGTCTCCATAAAGCTACCGCTTCAATCTATTCATAATAAATGAAAAGTAGGTCTAAAAATATTGGGCTTTAGAGCTACTAAATTCTTGAGCTTGGGACAAGATTTTTGTAGCCTTTTAAATAAAAATATTGGTTGTGAGTTGAAATTTGTTTTCAGATGTGAGGTGAGGAATGTTTCAACTGTTTGGAAGTTGTTTTGTCTGGTGTGAGACAACTTTTCAGGTGAAAGGTGCTAATAAATGTAGCCTTATTGGCTAATCAAAACATTCCTTCAAAATGGTGTATGGTGCAGATTCATTTCAAAGAGCTTGAGTGCATGTACATTGTCCTGTACAATATGTTTGATAGGAAATATATATATATATAGTGAGTTACCTCATGATTTTGCATAAGTTGTGTTGTGCTGTCAATGATGCCGATGAGAAAAATGGTAACAGTTTGCAGGAAAAAATATTACAAAACACTACCAAAGCAGAATTTAAGAAAAAATGAGATGAACCAAAATGAGTCTCCATAGAGCTGCCACTTCAGTCTATTCATAATAAATGAAAAGTAGGTCTAAAAATATTGGGCTTAGAGCTACTAAATTCTTGAGCTTGGGACAAGATTTTTGTAGCCTTTTAAATAAAAATATTGGTTGTGAGTTGAAATTTGTTTTCAGATGTGAGGCAAGGAATGTTTCAACTATTTGGAAGTTGTTTTGTCTGGTGTGAGACAACTTTTTAGGTGAAAGGTGCTAATAAATATAGCCTTATTGGCTAATCAAAACATTCCCTCAAAATGGTGTATGGTGCAGATTCATTTCAAAGAGCTTGAGTGAATGTACATTGTCCTGTACAATATGTTTGATAGGAAATATATATATATATATAGTGAGTTACCTCATGATTTTGCACAAGTTGTGTTGTGTTGTCAATGATGCCGATGAGAAAAATGGTTACAGTTTGCAGGAAAAAATATTACAAAACACTACCAAAGTAGAATTTAAGAAAAAATGAGATGAACCAAAATGAGTCTCCATACAACTGCCGCTTCAGTCTATTCATAATAAATGAAAAGTAGGTCTAAAAATATTGGGCTTTAGAGCTACTAAATTCTTGAGCTTGGGACAAGATTTTTGTAGCCTTTTAAATAAAAATATTGGTTGTGAGTTGAAATTTGTTTTCAGATGTGAGGCGAGGAATGTTTCAACTGTTTGGAAGTTGTTTTGTGTGGTGTGAGACAACTTTTCAGGTGAAAGGTGCTAATAAATGTAGCCTTATTGGCTAATCAAAACATTCCCTCAAAATGGTGTATGGTGCAGATTCATTTCAAAGAGCTTGAGTGCATGTACATTGTCCTGTATAATATGTTTGATAGGAAATATATATATATATATATGTATGTATGTATGTATGTATGTATGTATGTATGTGTATACCACGTTGCTTTGTCAGTCACAATTGAATTTTAATTCTATTGTCCTTAAGTTATGTAACTTCTTATTCTTTTAGATTATGCAGTGAGGGTTGGTGACAGTTCCGCAACCCTTACAACTTGTAGAGTTACTACTTTTTATGTGATGCTTTTCTAATTGGGTTACTATTGGATTTACAATACTATAACTTTTATTTTTACAACCTGTATGCTTGTAGTTTGATTGATAAGGAGGCATTTTCCACAGCGATATTGCTATTAGGATTCAACTGTATTCAACCATGTAGTTTTTCGAGTCAAACTCATTGACCCATGTTTCATGAGTAGTGGTTCACAAGAACCCAAATCTCATAATGAATGGTCCACTCAACACCCATTGCAATTAGAGGATGTTGAATTATTGCAAATTGATGTAATGCAGGGATGCTATCTCTTTTTTATGTGGGAAGATGATCTCTCATATGTAGCACCCCTGGTTTTTTAAAGTAACAGACGTGTGGTTTCAGAAAAGAATATAATAATATCAAAAAGTATATTGGTACCAAATTGGACCACTCAGTCCTAACCAACCATGTGAGAGGATGTATCCATTTGGAAAACCAAGATGTTTGTCACTTATTCATCAAATGTGAGAGGATGTATCCATTTGGAAAACCAAGTTGTTTGTCACTTATGAATACAATCTTTTAAAACTTTAGTCGTTTGTGTCACGCCAATCCTTTGCCTTGTAACATTTCATCTTTGAAGTACAAGAGCCAGTATAATTTACCTAGATTTGGACTTACCTTTTGATTTATATTTCTTCTTATCTCTGGATTTTTCTTACCCCTCTTTTTCTTTGGATTGACCTTTTGCAAAGAGGGCACCTTTAGAGAAATCCTCTATGGTTTCTTCTTAATTCTCTATTTAGTAGGGCTGCAACAACTTCATCAAGTGTTTAACTTAGAAGATGTACTACTAATTGTCCTAAGAAGATTGTCCCATGAATTGGGTAATGAAGAAAACAAACTTACACATTTATCCTTTGCATCCACTAACATCAATAGGCATATATTTTTGAAAATACTCAAATGTTAAGACCCAAACTAAAAACATACATAGTAACAAACCTAGAAATACTACAAAAAAAATACTTATTATATTTTTGACATTTCTTCAAAACAGTAATTTTTGGGATCTCATGTCACATAAGAAACTTGATTACAATGAGGGGGTTTGGGAGTGGAGACCAAAATGACAACTTAGGCAATTGTCTTTATGACTATCATAATATCCTTGATCAATGATGAAGTATCATACTTAGTCATCTTGGACTTGAGAGAAAGGAACTTTATTCTAATTTCCACAAATTATATCGTTTACCATACCAATCAAATGTTGCAAGCTCAGTCCAATTGCTAGTGATAGTTGAGGCTCAAAATCTTCTGCTCCTTTGTCAACTATGATAAGAGGCAAGGCTAGTATCTTTATAATATCATGATAGATGGCTGCACCCTTGATGCATGAGACATTGAACCCCAAGAAGTCCTTTGCAAACTGCTCAGGCAAATACTGCACAATATACTCTTTTGTTGCCTGCTACTTGTTACAGCTGCTACTATTCTGATTCATTTGATGCATGCTCAAAACTCACATGGTAATGGCTCCATCTTTTCAAGGATTGAAATCTTGATAGATGTTTGATGTTTCTTGGACACTGCTAGAAACCACTAGAATATCTCTTTCAAATATTGAAACATTGCATTCAACATGCAATGCTAATTTCGTGATCATTGAAAAAACCCTTTCTTGGTACAAGAATTCATTGCCACTACCATCAAAAGTAGGAGCATTCAAATTGTTTACCTTCTGCTTCAATTCCTTTTTGTTGTCTTTTTGGGTACTATTCTGGCATTTCTAGTTTTGAAGCTTCGTACTGAGTATCTCCAAATAATTAACAAAAGATACTGTAGCTTTGAAATCTTGTGCTTCACTTTGATACTCCTTAAAGATTATGTGTACTCCTTTTCAATGGTTGTCATAGGTTTAGTTTCTTCATCTTTTTGCAAGAACATGGGTTTGGCAGGTTTTGGAATGAGACTAACTGTTGGTCAGTTATATGTAGTTGAGCTTCCCTCTTTCTGTGATGTTCTAGCTGGATTTGAATTTTGCATGCTTCTTTGAAGCTGCAACACTTGAATATAATAGAGTGTGGAGGTTTAAATAAGTTCCCTGATTCCATTGGCAAGCTGTCACAACTGCATCACTTGAGCATAGAATGGTGTAAAAGTTTAAATAACCTCCTTGACTCTATTGGCAACCTGTCGTAGCTACAACACTTGATCATAGAAGATTGTAGAGGTTTAAATAACCTTCCTTATTCCACTGGCAACCTGTCACGTCTGCAGTACTTGAAAATAGTAAGTTGTAGAGGTTTAAATAACCTCCCTGATTCCATTGTCAATCACAAATGTAGCACTTGAACATAATAGGAAGTTTCAAAGGTTTAAATAACCTCCTTGATTCTATAGACAATCTATTGCAGCTACAACATTCGAAACTAAAATATTTTCATGGTTTAAATAACTTCCTTGATTCCATTGGCAACCTGTCACAGCTGCAACCTTGAACATAGAAGGGTGTGAATGTTTAAATAACCTTCCTGATTCCATTGGAAACCTGTCACAACTGCAGCACTTGAACATGGTAGGGTCTATAGATTTAAATAACCTCCCTCATTCCATTTGCAACCTGTCACAACTGTAGCACTTGAACATAGAAATGTGTAAAAGTTTAAATAACCCCCTGATTCTATTAGCAACCTGTCATAGCTGCAACACTTGAACATAGAAGACTGTAGAGGTTTAAATAACCTTCCTGATTCCATTGGCAACATGTCACATCTGCAGCACTTGAAAATAGAAAATTGCAGAGGTTTAAATAACCACCCCAATTCCATTGTCAACCTCTCACAACTGCAACACTTGAATATAATAGGAAGTTGCAGAGGTTTAAATAGCCTTCGCCCTACCTGTGCCAAAATGGGAGCTTTGGAAAAGGGTATGAACATTCACTAAAGCATAATGGAAGAGGATTTTTTTCATATATAATAGTTGGAAATGCTCTAGTAGACATGTATGCAAAATGTGCAAGCATAGAAAATGAATGTAAACTCTTTGAAAGAATGCCTCAAAGAGAGGTTATCTCATGGAATGCGATGATTGCAGGACAACCACAAAATGGATTTTAGTTTTATAAAAAAAATTAGAAACTTTCAAGAAAATGTGATTGGCAGGTGTAAAACCAGACTGCACAATTTTTTGTCAGCATTCTCTCTGCTTGAGCCAAAATAGGAGCATGAAAACAAGGTATCGACATCCATAAAAGCATAAAGAATAGAGGAATTTTATTAGATGTTGTAGTTGCAAATTCCGCAGAGAGATGCCATCTCATGGATTGCAATGATTGTAGGATATGCACAACATGGATTTGGTAAGGATGCTCTCAAAATATTTCAATTAATGAAGTACTCTGGAACATATGCTTATAATTTAAGCTTTGCTTGTGTTCTATATGCATGCAACCATGCAAGTTTAGTGGATGAGGACTATACATACTTCACTACATGAGTAACCCTTATTGCATTACACCTACAGGTGATCATTATGTTTGCATGGTTGACCTTCTTGCTCGAGCTGACTATCTTGAAGACACTCTACATTTTATCATTAAGATGCTAGGATGTGTTTTTTTGGGTGCCTGTAGATTGTATATGAACATTGATTAAGTAGGCCCAACCTATGAATGTGGCCATCAATTATGTAGGCCCAACTTGTGGTGGGTAGCATTGGTGCATGCATGCAACACTTGCCATATTGATACTAATATTAGGTTATAAATCTAGGTCATTATACTTGATAGTCACCTAATATTAGTATCAATATGGCAAGTGTTGCATGCATGCACCAATGCTACCCACCACAAGTTGGGCCTACATAATTGATGGCTACATTCATAGGTTGGGCCTACTTAATCAATGTTCATATACAATCTACAGGCACCCAAAAAACACATCTTGGCATCTTAATGATAAAATGTAGAGTGTCTTCATGATAGTCAGCTCGAGCAAGAAGGTCAACCATGCAAACATAATGATCACCTGTAGGTGTAATGCAATAAGGGTTACTCATGTAGTGAAGTATGTACAGTCCTCATCCACTAAACTTGCACGGTTGCATGCATATAGAACACAAGCAAAGCTTAAATTATCAGCATATTTTCCAGAGTACTTCATTAATTGAAATATTTTGAAAAGGAAGAATGTTAGAGTACAAGTCATAGTGGAAAAGAGGTCACCTTGTATGATACTTATTTTTTGCAGAAGGAGAATGAACATACTCTTCCGAGATTGTTCAATAAGGAAGATCTCTAGGATTTTATGCATTCTTTCTCCATGTTTCAAAGCCTTTAGGTAGCTTTGAGTGACTGTATTCCACTATTCCTTAACAAAAATGGCACACTTTATATATGACTCTAGTGCAGATTCCTCTTCTTATTTAGCTAATGGCAGAATGGTTCTTTTGGGTTCAGATGATGAAGGACCCACCTAAGTAAAGAATACAGGAGTTGGAAGGAGGAATTATTAAGCAAAAAGATCTTACATGGGAGAAGAGATTGATGATTTCAAAATTGGATTGTCTAAGAATAGAATATCAAATAAAGTTGAAGAAAAGATTCCTAGATAGATGGATGATAGCAAGGCTTCTTGCCATTTTCCCATAGTTTCCTCCTTACCAGGCATTGTTTCAACATTTGAAAACACAGGGACAGTTCCCTCAAGAAAAAGTATTGTAGTCTGCTATTGATCATTTTCTTCGACATGGTGTGTTGAAACATGTACTGGATGAAGAGAAAGCTAAAGTTGGCACTACATAATCAGACTTACCAGTGCAAGTTGGGACCTCCAACTTAAGGGTTGACATTATCTTAAATGGAGTTGGTCCATATCATAAACTTGAAAAGAAGAACAAGTTTGAAATTCAAAGCAACTGATCCATTCAGTGAGTGCTGACAAAGTGCTTGGATCATAGGGTTTGGAAAAGTCACTGTGTCTCTGACAAAGTCAATAACAATGGCAGATATCCTTAAAGGACAAATCTCAGTGAAAGGCAGACTAGTGGATGCTACTGCTACCTAAGACAAAGAGTACTATTGATAAAGTTAGTAAGTCTAGAATGATGAAGGCTCACCAAAAAAATCTTGCAAGATCTCATTCATGACCTTTGTCATCCACAGATTTAGAGAAGGATAATGACAATGTCTCAGGAAGAAAATCAAGCAAGAAATTTGACATCTGCGGTCCTTTGGAGGAAGCATGTGGTTCACCAAAAGAATTGCATGTTAAAGTAGATGAAAGGATGCAATTTAGTGTGAGTAGCAGATTATGGACAACCATATTTCAAAATGATAAAGGTAAAAACAGTGATCACAGTCTAAGGTACAGAAGAAGGGGCAGAAAAGGCAGTGAACCCTGTGACTATAAGGGTCAAGTTCAAAGTATTGTCAAGACATATCACAATCATAGGACAGACCATGTTCATTGTCACCTGCACTCATAAGCATGAAACCCTAAGTCAGTCATGAAGGAAGTCAAGTAGGACAACAAATTGCTTATGATACTTAGGGATAGTCATCATTCATAACCACAGTTATTTTGGGCTTCATAGGGGTAGTAGGCTAGTAGCTATGATCAAGAAAAGTGACAGAGAAATTCTTATAGTCATGATATTATATGGAGTGAGAGTGATACAAAGGGAAATCTTGAATGCATAAGAACATAGGTTGAAGACTTCAGAGCTGGTTTAGTGAACAAGAAAAAGAGAGTCTTAAGGGAGACGATAACAAACTACAGTGAGCTAATGACACTAGAGCAGAGGTCTTTTATGATGCTGGGTAGGCAAGCAAGCTTTCTATCAAGATACAAACAATGACAAAGGACAAACTCAAGTGACAGTACCTCTTAATGGCATTAGAGCATGTGACAGTGATACATTGTTGAAGAGAAAAGAATGCACAGTTAACATATTCATATGATAGTCGTGGGAAGATAAGGTTGTATTTCTAGCCTTAGAGGTCAAAGAGGCTCTTCATATTGTTAGCCATTCATATACTATTAATTACTAATAGAGAGTGCAACTCTATTAGTACAAGTCAGTTATTATATGATATGAACAAATAGAAAAGCAAAGAGATAATTCCACACAACAAAGCATTGCTGATGCTTTGGGTAATGATGAAGCTGATGGGATTAGTAAATGGCAAAGAACAGAGGGGTAGTGGAAGCCACTATAGTAGAACAATAAGAATTGGTTGGGGCTTCTCAAGGATGTGATGCATCTGAACAGGATGACTTGCCACTGAAAACCCTACTGAAACCCCAAAAAGTGACAGTGGACATAGAAGGCTGATCTGTGTAAGAGAGAGTCTAATTATATTATTGCCCTAAAGAAGGCTTAGGATCTTCAAACACATATCACATGGCTTTTAAAAGAATGTAGAAACATTCAGCTAAGATGTGGAGTTGGGGAAGACATTTCCAGTGATGACACTATTGTGACACTACACCTATGGCATCTGATGAAACATATGCAGAAAAAGTGACTTTAAATAGGCTGTTGACATTCAAAGATATTCATGGAAGGGTGGAGCAAAATTGTTAACTTTGTAGCCTGGTCTGTACTCTTTCCCAGCAACTTGATGAAGGCAATAAGAGCTATAGGAAGGCTTGAAATTGAGTATACAGGGAGGAGCCATACATTGGTATTGTAGCTTCTATTAGTAATAGCTATCATGTTGTAGTTTCATGCATTGATGATGAGAGAGTTGAGTTCCAGGATGGTACCCATACCTGCAATCTTGTCATGTGTGAAGAAAGTGATGTAAGAAGATGTTAATCATGTCATGAAAACATGAAAGAGGTTAAAGCATAGTCAAAGGAGGAAGACAAAATCCATGACAGTATTTCAAAGTGTTTGCAAGAGAAGACTAATGAATAAGGTATAGTAATGGCAGCCTTATTAAGTCTTTTATATATGCAGTCCACTATTTAAGAGGGTTATCAGAGCATCATAGGGACTGTCAAGAGGGTGTTGAATTCTTCAAGTGCCAAACACATACATTGTGATGGCAGTACTATCCAAATCTTGAAAACAATAGCTTTCATATTGTTGACAAGTAGCATTCATGACAGTTGTAAGTGGTAGGGGGTTTAATCATAATTGACAAGAGCCATTACTATGACAGTCATGAAACAATGAAGTCAATACTCAACAATGATAGTGCCAAAGCATTGTTAGAGTCCTTAGGTAGCATAATGTTAATGCTAGTGCTTATAACCCAGATCGGAGTCAAATATCAACAGGGCAGTCATGATCATAGATAGTAGATGACAGTCTCATATGAAGGTCATAAGTATGACATACCATCTTCAAGGAGTCATAAAGCAATTGAAAATGCATTAAAGGAGCTTATTCTATGCCCTCCTAGGGCATTTAATCGTTCCCAAGACCTTTTCCATATGTCCTATGAACTTGGAGATAAAGTCAAAATAGTTTAAACTTTAAAGGAAGTAATGGGCAGTCATGAGTAGTTGGCAAGTATCTAGGAGCATATTGAATGAGTTGTGCAACAAGTTGAGAGAATATAGGGAAGTTTTGACTCAGTTTTGAACCTTTTGAGGGCATTTAGGAGCTGTTCAAGGAACTTGGTTGATAGACAAGGTCAAAATAACAACTTTTCTTCAGTCAAACACCTTTTTTGGAGCTTTTTAAGGGGCTGCAAAGTAGGGGTAACTATTTTGGATGTTCAAAGAAGTTTGACCCAGCAAGCTGATGCAAACACATGTTCCTATTATTTAGCAACTGTTGAGCAGCTTATAAACAAGCCTAAGGGCAGATTTTTCTCTAGTTCTTTCTCTCTTAGCTTTGCATTGTAACTTTTTTTCAGAGTTCTTTCAAGCTGGAGCAGATTTGCAACTCCATTTTCAAGCTTGCACAACTGTATGTAACACTTCTTTGGATCAATAAAAGACAATTATTTTTCCTTCTCTAATCTATATTTTGTGTGCAAATATAAATGATTGATGTATTTTTTGTGATTTCATATAAATCCTCAATGTATGTCTCATTTCCTTCATCACCTTTTTGCAGAGATATGCATGTCTTATGCAGGTCATAGGTTATGACAATAGTTTGAACAACTTCTAATTGTGAAAATATCTATTTTTAATTTTTCCTTTTAGGATTGAGAAAACTTCATCTTTCCTATGAAATACTAATGTATAAGTATGTAGAAACCTGAGTTGTGCATGAAACAACTTGTTCATTTAATCATGTTGTGAGTTGAAACAACATTGTAGATTTGAGATCATTTTGGTGCATCACCTTTTTGAGTCATAGGTTTCATTTCATGTATCCTTCTCACCCTTTTTTCAGCATGCAGCAGTAGGATAGGGTAATTAGGTGAAGTTTCCAAGGGAACCAACCCTCTGTGGAGGTTGATCTCTAGCATCTGAGCCCACACTTAGGGAGATCATCTCATGTTTCACAAGGTGGTTGAGTGATTCTATCAGCTCAGCAAGGGTGCACACTTTAGTGACAACAGTGATTTCTGCCATTTAGTTATATTATTCTTTTGCCTAGGGTTCCATGGAGGGAGGAATGTGGATGAATATACATTTAGTGTTTTAGTTCTATATTTTGAGCGAAGAGAAAATTTGAAAGCACTTTGATTTTTCTCCAATTTATTGTAACAACCTCTTTCTTTTTCAACAAAAAAAGAGAATATATGGGCTATCTTTGAAGCTGCATGTGATAAGCTTGAATGATATTCATTGGAAACCTATCACAGCTGCAACACTTGAACATAGAAGGGTGTAAAAGTTTAAATAACCTCCCAGATTCCATTGAAAATAGAATGTTAGGATGTGTTCCAGAGTGCTTCATTAATTTAAAGATTTTGAGAGGTTCCTTGCAAAATCCATTTTGTGCACATTTCACAATCAATCATTTCATTCCATGAGATGACATCTCTTTGATGAATTCTTCTTAAGCCAATGACACTTCTGTAGCTGACTCCCAATTGATAAGCATTTCCAGTGGAACTTCTATAGTTAATTCAAGTATTACCCGATGTATTTATACTATTTTGGCAATTTTTTATACAAAATAGGCACGAGTCTTGATAATTGTGATTGATTCCATCTATAGAAAATGGCTCTTTCCTTTCCATACCACCATACAAAATGTAAATTCCTATAAGAACTGCTATAGCTAAGTGGTGGCATGTACGAAAGGTCTATAAATCAAGAACACCAATGCTTGGTGATCCATAAAAAACATAAATGAATTTTCCAAGAGATAGTGTTGGGATTTATCATTTTTGCACTAAATACCTTTGCAGGGTTCCTTAATTCATTGTGGTATAATTATTTTCTGTTTTGCTGAACAATCAATTTTCCAAATGTAATGGATGGTCTAAGACTCTAATTTATGCACTACCTCTTCTGCAAATGCTAACCAATGGAATATTTGGAGGCATGCATATGAATATTATACTCCATGTCCCAATTTGGTTATTAAAAAATTAGAAAACCCAACAAATTAATTTTTATTTTCTCAATAGCTTAGATTACCATTCAAATGTACAATTTTTTTAACAAATAATCTAATGGATGTGATAATTCTATGAAATTCTTCATAAATATTCCATAATGCCCAATATTTTTTGGAACAATATGTACTTTTTGTACATATTTGGTGCTTTGCAATCCATCAATATGAGCTTCACTAAGCACATGATGTAATAATTTTCCATATGGTACAAGGCTTATGAGCAATTGAATTTTATTTGGATTCAAAGACACTTGCAATGACTGACATAAATGCATGCTATGAGATTATTCCCTTAAATGATTGCCCCTCATTCCATGGATTCATCAATTGTCCATAAAAGCCATAAATATTTCATACACATTTAACTAAATATGAACAATATTATCATTTGAAATGCTCCTGGTACATTGTACAACTGAAAGGACATTCTATTATACACATTTTCCAGCTACTTATTGAAAAAATGTACCTATAAATGGTGTAGCAAATGGGTCTCTAGTTTTAACTTTGTACAACATTTGAACTTCAAAAATCTCCACATATTTTCAATTTAATTTTTTTAACTTCTAGGTTGCTAACACCACTGGTGACGACCAATCAATTTTAGATACATTGCATATCATGCTTGCTTCCAACATTCTATTAATTTTTTTATACAAACTTACTGCATACCTAGGGTTCATTGGGTATGGTCTTGTCAATACAACAAAGCTCTAGGTATGAGATCAATACCATGCTCACACAAATCTTGGAGTAGTCCCTTTAAATCTATGTGTGCCCATTTGAAAACCTTTTTGTGCCTGGTTAAAAACTGAGTAGATGCTCTTATCGATTCCTAATTGAATTATGCTCCAATTATAATTATATTTTCCCTTAGCACCTAAGTTTAACTCTTGTGTGGGTGGTATTTCATTTTGCATATGGTTTTCTTCTAGAAATTCAAATCCAGGCTGCATTGTTTAGTCCTTCAAATCCATCAAGACAATCATTCCCTTATATTGTGTCACTTTGATATACTATGGAATAGTACTCTATTTCAATTTCATTTAGATAGAATGGCCAACTCCTTATTCTACTTTTGTTTTGTTCATGTTTGTTGATCTCGTACCTTCCACAAAGTATGCAGGTTTCATCATTTCATCTTTGCCCATTTCTGAATGTAATAGACTTTGGGTTGTGTACCCGCTTTCTTTTGAACATTCACCTAATGTAAGATTTCTTCTTTGTCAAATTCATATTCATCTTTAGAGTCAAATCAACTGCTATCTCCTAGCATATGCATTGTTAGTTTGACTCTCTCAATTTTCATTGTGATGGATTGAGTTGGTTATAAATATTGTGGCTTGTGAAGATTTTTTATCTTAGTTAACTTCTTTTCTTGATATTTTAGTTATGGTAATGTACTTCCAATGTTTTGTTTTAGGGTTTTAGTAGGGACTGGATGAGCTTGCTTTGAAACTCTAAGGCCATTGGCATATAGACTTCTTGTAGAGCTAATTCATCATGTTCGATTGGACCTTTCACTTGCTTAGGTATTTTTTTTCTAAGTTTATTTTTACTATTTGAGTAATTTTCACTTTTCTAAAGTATGCTTTTATGTTTAGTACAATTTATTTTTGCATCAGAGTGATTTTACTCCCCTCTCCCTATTTGTATGTTACTTTGTCATAAAAAAACATATTAAAATATTTATTGTCCCCTCTCCCTATTTGTATGTTACTTTGTCATAAAAAAAAATTAAAATATTTATTGTTGATGATCATTTATTTATTGTATGCTACGAGGAAACTAAATTGATAATGTTTGAAGTTTCTTTTTCTTCTTATATGTTGAGTCTAATTAATAAGTTTAATGTTCTGTTGCAACTTGCAGTTGAGTATGTTGATATGATAAAGGTTAGCATTGTCGATCCTCTAAAAGTTATCAGAATTGCATTAGTTGATGCAAAAAGGTAAAACTATTTATCTTATTATAATTAGTGGAACTTGCAACTACAATATCTGATAAAAATATACTTCCAAAAATGTTTTTGATGTACTAATTTCGAAACCTTATTTCAGGTTGTAGCTCCAAATTGGAGAAGTAAAAGGTGAATACCAATGAGGAAGAGTTTGGAGGAGCCAAAACCAATAGCGGCAGGAAAGCTGTGGATTTGCAAGGGGATTAAATGGGTCAAGCCCCTATAGGAGGTCGTTGCCCTTCCAAAAGGACTGCAATTAAGGAAGGGGAAAATAGTATAAGTATATAAAAATAAGAGTATTTTGTTTATATAGTGTCAGTAAGTTGTACAGTGTCACTGAGACATTGAATGTAACCAATGAGATTTTGATTTTCCAATGAGGCTTAATAAAAAAAATTTTTAGAGTGGTTTTTTCTCCACTCATAAATACTGTGTTGTTTGTGTTTGTGTTTTATCAATCATATTTATTCAAAAAAATTAGTTGTCATTTCATGGTGCTTCTTCAACATTTGAATACCTATGATACTTGAAGTTTATATGCATTAATTTGTGAAGATTAATTAAGTTAGATTTGATTTGTAATGATTAAATATATGACTAAAGTAATGAATTACATGATTTAATACATGACTAAATTAATGACTAAATATGACTAAATAAATGACTACCATGACTAAATAAATGACTAGTTAACAACAATCAATGACTAAATATATGACTGAACAAATCATGACCATGACTAAATAAATGACTAAATTAATGACTAAATCAATGACCAAATCATTGATTAAATAAATGGCTAAAATAGTTTAGTCATAAATTTGATGGTGTTATAAATGACTACAAATAAACCACTAAAATAGTCACGTGACTAAAATTAATACTAAAATATATGACTAAATAAATGACTAAATCAATGACCAAATCAATGACTAAAATAGTTTAGTCATAAATTTGGTCGCGTTATAAATGACCGGCAATAAACTACTAATGGTCACGTGACCAAAATTAGTCACATATATGCAATTTTTAGTAGTTTATTTAGTCATATATTGTTGTTTTTGTACTAGTGCACTACCAAGGAAAAGAATGTTGTTGTACCACTACAACCTATCCTAGAGGTGGGGCTGTTTGCACAGTGGGGTCTTGATTTCATTTGTCTGATAATCCCTCCATCATCTTCAGGACATAGGTACATTCTTACTGCTACTGATTATTGCACTAGATGGACAAAAGCAATTGCATTTAGGAAATGCACAACTAAAGTAGTTACAAATTCCTTAGAAAGTTTAATTTTAAATTGTTTTGGATGTCCTTATTCATTTGTGTGTGATAATGGAATTGCATTTGCTTCATTAAAATTTGCTAGTTGGGATTTTGATTATGGAATCACCCTTAAATTTTTGTCCAATTACTATCCTCAAGGGAATGGCCTTGTTGAATTCACAAACAAGAACCTAATCACAATGATCCAGAAATTGCTTGATAGGAATCTAAAGGATTGGCATACCCAGCTCTGCTTTTCCCTTTGGGAAAATCCCACTCACCAAAAGGCTGCCCTTGGTGATTCCACCTTTCACCTCGTCTATGGCTTAGAACCTATATTTCCTATCCATCTAAAAATCCATACCCTCCAGTTTATCAATGACTTTTATAAAGGGGGAGGCCATAGAGAAGCTCAGTTAGCTGAGCTCTTGCATTTAGAAGAAATACGAGACCGTGCTAGAGAAATTTTTTCCAAACACCAAGGCGTGGTCAAACATTGGTTCAATTTTTGAGCTAAGATCAAGGCCTTTAGAATCACAGATCTAGTCCTGTACTAGGACAAGGACCATGAAAAGAAGGGGGACATAAAAAATTCGACAAGCTTTGGCTTGGCCCCTTTCAGATAGCTGAAATCCTGGGAGAAAATGCTTTCCCCCTAAAGACCTTAACTGGTGAATATGTCCTATTGCTAATCAACAGGAAACACTTGAAGCATTACTTCCAGGCTTAACCTTTGTTGAACTATTTTTTGTAAATATTTGTAGATAGGTTAGAGTAGGTTTTCTTTTGGTTTTCTTGCTTTTTGCTATTTCACATCGCTCAGTTTTGCTTGTCTCTTGACTGTCTTGTTTTGAAGAGGGTGTCCTCTGTTTTGCTATAGTGGTTGTGCTCGTTTGACGAATAGTTCACTTTGATATCCATCCTTAGTGTTCTTTGGCTAAACACTCATTCTTGACTATTGGTCTTTGAAGGTTGCCTAGGAGTGGTTTCCACATTTTAACTTTGCCTTAGAGCTCGATCCTTAGTTGGATCCTTTTAAGCACATCTCAGATCTTGCACAAACACATGTTAATTATTTCCAAAGAACTGTACAATGGCTACATTAGATCCTAGTAAGTGAAAAATATTAAGTCCTCTCTAGTCGCCATTGTGGTCCCCCAACCCATCATAGGCTTCAATGCTTACACAGTTGAGCAAAAGATAAGTGAGAAAAAGAAACATTCAAAGAAATATCAAAACAAAAGAAGAGAAAGAAAATACTAAAATCATGCGACTATATGGGTGTGTGGGTAACTCTACCAGGGCTATGGATGCCTGATTGGCAGTAGAGCAATATTTGTAGAGTCACAACGACAACTCCATCGGGGCTATGGATGCCTAATTGGCAGCGAGGCAATGCCTAGGTTACTTTTGGTGTTGGATGGTTTATATAGCTTTCTAGGTTAGATTAGCAACAACTTGTCACAATTTTTGTGGAAAGGAATGAATTCACTACACACACTTATGAGATGTCTTGTGGATTGACCCAACTAAGGACCTTGTTCTCCTAGTTCATGTTTGGATATTGGCCCCTAGTCTACAAAACCAGAGATTCTGGGTTAAGAATGAATGCTTACCTTCAGAGCCCTCATGAGTGTTTCCCAGTAGGGTCACCATTTGTTGTGCTCTTAGCACACACACCTTGTTTGGAATGAGGACCCTCTTTTCCTTCACCTTCCTGGGTTGTCTTTTTGTCACCACCTCATTTTGCGTGCCCTATTTTGGTGTCCTAAATTGTTAACATGCCTCCAAAGTCTCATCTTAAGTTGATCATGTTTTTTCCCCTTCAATTTTGCTAAGTCTTGGTTCCTTGCAGAGTTTCCTTGGCAATTTTCTCTTTCCAACAACCTCAGGGCCTAGTGGGTCCAGCTTGTCGGGTTTTCTTTGCTGAGTTTCCATTTTGTGCTCACTATCTTGAATGGCTAAAGGCCTTCACCTTCCCATGCCTTGAGACCTGACTTCCCTATTGCCATCCCTGGGACTCATGTTGCAAGGTGGATTGCCTTTTCCCTATTTAGGTTTGACCTCATAGATTTCTCTGCCTAGAACTCCATGTTGACTTCGCCATTTTTGAACAGCCAACTTGCACCGACACCCTATCCTTCAGACCCTAGACTCCTTTTTTCCATCAGTTTCCAAATGAAAACTTTGAAATAGATGTCTGACCATGTCCCTCTCATCCTTTGTATGGGCATTAATGGGTGTATTAAATGCTGATTAGGGGTATAAATATCTAGTCCAACCTATCATTTTCATATGTCAGGTTGGCAAGAGGAGTTTAGAGCAAGTTCTAAGAGGTCATTTACCTTTGTCGCCTGCCGCCCTCGTGCCCGCTGCTTTCATTAGCTGATTCATCAAGGATTCAATTTCCATCTTCACCGGGATCTTGTGGTGAGTTTTTCATCTGCCCTTCCTTTGTGTTTTCAATGATTTTGTGTTAAAAAAATTAATAAATGGAGATTAAAACAAATTAAATTGGTGAAGGAAGGCTAAACCTAAAAAACCCATGTGATGGAATTCTAAGAAAGTATCTTGAGCATCATTTAAACTAGGTTTGGAACTTTACCATGTCGGTGTTGTTCTTTGTGTAGGGCGCTCACGCCCTCTAGACTTGGGCCTTCCCATTGTTGCTAAAACTTAGAAACCAAACAACATTCAAATGTCAGCATGCTCCCTTGGGCCCACAACCTTAGACTTCCTTCAGCAGATCGTCATCGCGCTTGAAGAAAAATTGAAACCTCGACCTCCCTTCGTCCTTCCCGAGCCACTCCTGCAAGATTTTGTCCCCAAGATGTTGCATCATGGTCACCATTCCAGATGGTGGATAGGCCCCATCCATCCAAACCTTGGAGTATGCCTTGCCTCTTTCTAGACAGATAACCAAACAAACTAAAGTGTTCCCTCATGTCCACAGACCCCGATTTTCAAAGTTCTATCTGTAGACCTCCTTAGCAACTTCACCATTCCAAACAACCATCAGATTGTGTCTATCTATCCCATGGGCCCTGAGACTCTATTCGATGTAAGGTTGAAAATGATGAACTCAAGTTCCTTCACTTCTCTCAGGCCCATGTCATCGGACTTTAGCTCATGGAATTCCGTCCTATCTCAACCATCCTAAAGAAAAAGTGAGCCTATCCCTCCATCCTTCGAGGCCCACCCTTCTAATTGTTGAAAAAATTAGCAAAGAAATCTAGCGCCCAATCACTGTGTTGGTTCTGACCCTCTAGGACTCCCTCAAAATTTTGCTAAGCATTCACTGTTCCAAACGACAATTCGTCGACAACTCCCCGTCCCTTTCCGTTCAGACACTTAAGTGACTGGTGGGATGTATTCACCACCTTTGAGACTTGCAGATCCTTGACCTTGGAATTTTGACCCAAAAATTCCATTTCTCTTTGGTTGTTCCAAACAATAGAAACCCAATAGCTTTCCCACCTTACACCTCCAGATGCTCCAATTGAGATCCAAATGACCTTTAAATTGAAAACCAATCTTGACCTACGTGCTTAAATTTGACCTTTTCCTACATGAGCCTTTCAAACCATCAAAATCTAAAGCTGAGAGAAACCACCTATGTTTCCCCACTTTTTTTTCCTTTTAAATGACATTCTTGCCAAGGAAGTCCGACCCCTTGGGCCCAAGTTGTCCAAAATCCCTCTAGTAAATTCCTAACAATGTATTGAAATAAAAATTTTATTTTATGAATGATATATTAGCTAATTGGACTTTGTCCAGGGCATTTTGACTAACATCTATGTTTTCATGATTGGTTGTGCTCATCTTACCTTTGTTTGCAGGATATATGGAACTAGGTGCAGGACCCTCAGGGGAAATTTCAAAGAAAGACAAAGGAAATAAGTTAGGAAAAGTTCCTCATGGGAAAGATGACAAAGACTAGATAAAGTACCAATTCCAGGGGGAGGCTTTGCATTCAAAAATCATTATGGACTGGAAGAATATTACAAATACCAATATCGACCACGTCAATATTGACGAATTCAAGCAAAGGTTAGAGTCCATCCTAAGACTGACAATGCAAGATTGATCAGACAAAGTGGAATTGCTAAGGCTACCGGCTTTCCTCCATCCCTTGTAGCCCTTGAGTTGGTCATGGCCTATTGGCAGGCATACCAACTAGAGACATGAACTATAGTTAACAGAGATGGGAACATTCTCGCTGATATAATGGGTGAAGCAATAATGAAAAATTTCCACATCCCTACCTTTGGGACAATGGAGCTGCCAATCATAGTGGAATGTAAGGCAATGTGGGATGAGGACCCAACTAGCTATAAGAAGCTTATAAACTAGTATTGGGTTCAAGAAAAAAGGGGTAGTGCTGTGAAGGTTCCTCAAGAGATCTTCTGTAGTGACTTTGACAAAGACTACCATGACTTGGTGACTCTATTGAACAGAGTGATGGGCTTTCCCATGGAAACATAATTTTAGGAGTGGATGGTCTACTTTGTAGAGTAGATTATTCACGGGGAGGAGGATGTTATCACAAAGGCCTCATTCTATTGCGGGGGCATAATAAGCAATTTCTTCCACGAACAGTTCATGGATGTCAAAAAGACCTCCAAATTCTACATGACCTCCTATCTTGTTTACTTGTTGGCTAAACGAAGATAGTATGCTAGGTTGTTTAGGGTGCCTGATGAAGAATCGAGACGTGTATTAAAATTCTATGATAGATATCCCTAGCTCCACTTAAGAATTTTCAAGAAGGATTATTGCAGGGCGAATGAAACCTTCATGGGTCACATCATCAAACTACTTGGATGGGATTTTGCGAGAAGGGTCTCCCATAGTGCTCGGGTATTCCTAAAATAGTATGCTTTCTTGTTCATCTAGTACCCCAAGTTCACATACATGCATGACCAAGGCTATAGAGAGAAGCCGAATAAGCTGCCCTAGTACCCCAACGACTGGATTATACTGCTAGAGGTCTCTCAACAATTGCAATATGTACATTTAGTTCTCAACAATAGGCATTTGGTGGGGATCCCTTATCTCTTAAATTTTGGCCAAGGTATGTACAAGCTGCAAACCTCTCAGTGAGTAGGAAATTTAGAAAAGGAGCTAGCAAAATATCACTTTCTCCTACACAATTCTCATCCATGAATGGACCCATATGGGCATGTAAGGAAGGCACTTAGACCAGGGTACGCCCATTTGCATCATGTAGAAGGTTTCTGGTAAAATTTCCAAGATGATAAGGAAGTGCATACAAGGAATTATATGTGAATGAGTATGTACTTTGTAATAAGCGAAAATTTGTTTCCCATACCGACTAGGTTGAAGAAGATGAAGGTATCGTGATGGACCCCATATACGATGTAGTTCCCAACCTTCCAATAACAACAATAGACTAGGATGAATAAGAGGTTGATGACCTTGACGTTCTAACCAAGCCCGTCAAGGCTTGCACCAAGGAATGGATTGATGGATACAAGGGGTCATCTTAACTTATGAAGGACTCAATAGTGAACCTAGTGTCACCGACGATGCTACTACTACAACTTTGATAGGAGAAACATCCAAATCTCCTCCAATCACAAGATCAAGGAATAGGAAGGAGGTTGAGGAGAAGCCTAATCCTTAAGTATATGTAAGGAAGGATTTGGAGGGTTCACCCTCAAAGAAAAATAAAAGGTCAGGAAGCATTATGGGACTACTTGCAATTCAAGAGGATCCCCTTTGTGAGGGAGAGGAAATGGAGATAGATCAACCCAAGCTTCCACCAGCTGCCTCCAACATTGTTGCCCCTCTGCCTATTTATTAAGTTGTAATTGCTACATCTCCAATAGCGGTGGATATATTGGTCCACCTTGCCTCCTCTTCACCAACTAGGCCTATAGTATTGGTTGATTTCTCCTTCGCTACCACTTCTCCACTTTCCTCTGCCTCCATGTGACCCACTACATCACTTGCGATGGTGATAGCTACAATACCAATGCCCATGCTCACGTTGCCAGAAGATTTCTCATGATACATACATAATTCTCCCTCTGAAATCTCCCAAATATTTTTGGATCCCACCATCTAAGTTGCCTTAGTGCAGGTCCTTGCCAGTGCTCCACCCTCAAATCCTCCAACGGGACCACCAACAATGGAAGCAACAATGCAAATATCTAAAGAATGGGAGATGTGGGAGATGGAAACTTCGAAAGCATTGGGGGAGGAAGTAGATGAGTATCATGAACATCTTGAGTATGAGCACCGTCAAATTGATAGGGTCATTCATGAAGAAGAAGAAACTGAATCTTCTAAAAGTGGTGACAAGAGAGATCATGGTATTGAAATTATACAAACATTTGATGGTGATTTTGAGGAGGAAATGACCCATAAATTGAAGGACATTTGGGAAGAGTTAGAAAGGACTCATCTTAGAGAAGAAAGGCAAGGAGATGACATGACAATAAAAAACGTAGAACTTCCTACAAGGGAACAACAGTAGGTCATGTCACCACTTCATAAAGAAGGAAAGAATGTAGAAGAGGACAAGCCTGAGGTGAGGGTTGAATGAAAAAAACCTTGAAAATGAAATTCCCAAGGAGTACAGGCATTAGAATGAGCCAAGTGACAAAAGGGAAGACAAGGCTAAGAAGGAAGAAAGTCCCACAGGGCACTTGCCCACCAAATCCCCAATCAAATGCATAACATTCATCTAGGATTATGATAAACATGAAGAAGATGTGAAGGAAGAGGAAGAGGCTCCTAAGGAAAAGGAGATTAAAATTAGAAAAGATGAAGAAGGAGGTGATTGTGAGTCACCTAGAAAAAAGGGTCAAATTCCCCGATGGCTGGAGAATTAGCTTAAGGAGAGGGCTCCCACCTCAAGCAATCTGAGAATGAGACATGAAGCTATCTTAGCTAGGGCATAGATCACTACCAAAAAAGAGAAAAAGCACAAAGTCAGATCCAAAGTGATAATAGATCTCTCTGGATCTAGGATCATCCAGATGGAAACACCGGTAGTGGGAACAAAAGGAAGAAGGTACAATGTCTCTACCATTGATTTGGGAATGGCTACTAGGGAGAAAAAGGTAGAACACCTCCAAGAATTTTTTTCCATAGTGGTACACCTAATAAAACAAGACAGAGTTTCAAAAGAGGAACTAAAGGCACAAGTGGCTGACTGGACAATGTACATCCAATAATGGTCCTCAATGGAAGAAGTGCCTACCACATCTGCAGCTCCACCACAACTGTTGTCCAAGGAGAAAATTAATAAGTTGGAAAAGAGAAAGAGTTTGGATAGGACTACATAAAGTTGGTTCCGACAGGTTCTATATGTTGGAAACATGGGCATCAGACAGGTTGGTCGAATAGCGAACAAGTTCATAGGCCTACAACAATCTCTTGAGGGAACAAGAAAACTTTTCTCTGACTCCCAATGAGATATGAGTCCACCTACGCAAAGATCAAGGCTATTCTCAAACTACCAAGTGCAACGTGGGAAAAAGAGCTTGCATTCAAGAGGGACGATCATTGGCTAATGGATGTTTGGAAGCAGGACTTTGAGAATAGGAAAGAAAGGTTGGAGCATATGCTTGACAAGGTAGATCCGAACATTGAATGGGCTAAAGAGATTAGGGAAGATTGTTCCCAATACTTGAAGTTGATGATAGGGTATGACATGCCTATTGTGTAGATGGATCCAAGGAAGATAAGGCCCTATTTTTGGGGGAAGATGGAGGATAGAATGTTGGAGGAGATAACCACTGATTTCATGAGTTTTGCTACTTGAGCCTTCACCCAGTCAGACCTATTTAGGGACCACACTACCAAGTATGATGAAGACTGGGAGAAGCTTACAGACAAATCCAAGGAGTGGAGCTACCAATTGCTACGATCCAAAATTTTGGAGGTCGACAAGCTCCAACTGGTAATTTTGAAGTTCATGGAATATGCAGCTTTGAAGAAGAAAGAAGGAAACCCTATTATTAATGAAGAATTCCTGACAAAGTAGCTACAATAAAAATGAAATCAACAAAAGAAAAAATGCTATAGTGTTGTCATTAGAGGACAAAATAGGGATAGGGACAATGTTGTATTTTAAATTGCAAAATATTGAGGGGTAGGTAGAACCCTAACTTGTAATGAATCTTGGCCACACAATACAAACTAATCTTGGCCATTCATTCTACCTTTTGGAAACTATAAATAGGGGGTCTCCTCTCATTTTCAGAGAGAGTTGAGTTGTTGCAATGACATGCTGTAGAAATTTCTAATGAAAATACATTGACTTGGTGCATTTTCCAAGTTTCTCTACATGTTTCATGATTCAATCTCCCATAGTTAGATGCTCTAGTTAAATTGACATTGCGGTTTTAGCTAGTTTAAAATTGCTTAGATAGGTTTAGTGATGCTATTATGTGATTGTAGAAATTTTTGTTGTGTTGATGCCTTCCAGTCCATACTTTTTGCTATTTGTTGCTGGTAAATGGTCTTGTAAAGTTAGTTTGGGCTGAAACTTGAAGCTGATCTAAATTTTTATCTTTATTCATGGATGTATGTGGTGGATGAATGGTTAAATATTTGTAGACCTTAAAAGATAGCACAAATTTCATGAGATTGTGATTATTTCTAGTTAAGTGGAATTTTCTTTGAAGGAAGTTGTCCATAGCAGGAACTCCATGATTACTGTTCATAGTTAGTTGCAGACCCAAGAACCTTCCCTCTTCTCTGCTCTTTTTTCCTTTTTTTTTTAGAAGTAACCTAAGCTAAGGGTCATTGCACATTGTAAAGTCAAAACTTAAGGAAAAAATTGGAGTTTCAGATTGTTGTTTGAACCTACAACAAGGTGCACCTTAAACTCCATCTCAGAAACTCTAGACTTTGGGATCTAGTTCATCTTACCCAACTACGTAAGTCTGCCTTGTGATTACCAACAAAATCACATCAAATATCAACTGAGGGATTCCATGCAAGTCATGACTTGACACCCGAGAGACCCTGGGGTGATTTTCAACAACTTTCCATTGGAAGTCTCCTTTCAAGAGAGGTGATGCACCTATGCATTACCTATGTTGAGAAAGTGTGCAAAACACCCATCAACAAGACCCAATTTAAAATATATTTTTGGTAAACTTTTAATGATCAAAATTCAAATTGTAAATGTCAAATTTTGGAACCTAATTTTTGGGAAATTAGATAAACACCTATAAATACATATTATTTATATCATTTGAAATCTAACACACATTATCTAGAATAAATGAAAAAATCAAGAGAAAATATTATGGTCAAGAAAAATTCAAGAGCAT
Organism: Sequoia sempervirens; assembly: GCA_007258455.2. Classification (NCBI taxonomy): domain Eukaryota; kingdom Viridiplantae; phylum Streptophyta; class Pinopsida; order Cupressales; family Cupressaceae; genus Sequoia; species Sequoia sempervirens. The sequence continues at coordinate 715,687,470 of VDFB02281492.1, forward strand.
TCAAGAGTAAAATTATCAGTCATTTACATCTTTAATTGGGATCTTAACATCATGTCAAATTTATGTGTTCATGTTATGAAGGCTAACAAGCATTGTAGGTATTCATGCATTCAAGAATTCAATCAAGTCAAGCAAGCAAGATCCAATTCTTTTGAAGAGATGTGTATGAATTGAATGCTTGAAGGAAGCCATTGAAGGGTGGTGAGTTGCAACAAGTGTTCATTCATCTTTTCCTTCCCTTCCATTATCCTTTTATTAAGGTTTAATTACCAAACCAGGGTTTGACCAAGGAAAACCGCCATACAAACAAAGGAACAATTTTTTCCTCTTTGTGTATATGCAAATTATAGGTTAAAGAAGGATTGAAGAGATCTTGAAGATAAATTTTGCATTGTTGCATTTATTTTTATCATTCTTGTCATGACACAAAAAATAAGTTACATAATTTATTTATGTCATTCTAACACATTTGCAAGTGGAAAGTAGTATCTTATATCCGACAATAGATAAATATATAAAAAGAATTTTTACAAGCCCTATCAAGGACCCATTCGCCCCTAGGTGACCATTTTCTCTTGCACATTCAAGAATCAACTTTTGGTGATAGGGCATATCCTTTGATACCTTTTAGATCTATATATAAAGTGTTGTTATAGTCTATTTACATTCAAGAATTTGTAATTTGTATATTAGATCTCATTATTAATTTAGTTGCATTGTTTAAAATAGTTCCTAATCATAATTAGGCCTTGTCCTTAAAGGATCCCTTCCAACCCAAGTTTGATTGACTCACCATTTAGGTTGAAAGTTTCCTGTCTTTGTTGTTTGGGGTGGTTGTTAATGAAATCTTGAGAAGAGGGATACTTAAATCTATATCTCTTTTACATTAAAGGGATTAGGGTTTGACCCCCTTTTTCCCACCATTTCAGTTTGGTGAACTCGAAATTATTACATCAATCGTTCTTTGTTTGGAAGTCTTTCAAAACCTAGATCTATGTTTTACATCATTGTGTTTGAATTCTTCATTTAGGGTTAGATCTTTCAGGTTTGCATCACTAAAACTTATAAAAATCTAAAAATATTTCATAAATTTGGCATTATAGATTGCATAAGTTTATGTTTATGTCATTTAGATTAGATTTTCATCTAAAATTGTACCCAAAATTATCAATTTTGTTTCCACATTGACATACATTTGTATTTGCATTTCATCAAAAAATTCTGGAAAGAAGAAGTCACTATAAAATCATTTTGCAATTAGGAACATAAATCATAATCAATAACTTAGACACTCATATTTTAATTTTTCAAAACCCTGTACAAAAACTCATACACCCTTGGGTGACCCTATCCTTGTATGGGTACTTTTACAAATTTTTGTACACATTTTTGTCTTTGTCTATTCAAATTTCTTGTACTTGTAGGTCTCTGTTGCAGTTTCAAAAATTGCACATTTTGAAGGATTTTGCATTTAGTTTATTGGGTCAAGAGAAAATGCATTGTTTAGAATCAAATTTTGTATAAAAAAAATCATCATTTTTAGGTCTCTGCATTTTAAATAAGTCAATTATCATATTTCAGATCTAAAAATGACATTAGAAATTCATTCAAACATCTTTCACATTCTTTCACACTTACAATTTGCATCAAATTGAAATACATTTTTCCCCTTTAGCAAATAGAGGCATGTTTCCTTTTCAATAATATGGTTTTCATAAAGTATCACATAGCTTTTATGATTGTAATTTATCTACATATGAGCACAACCTAAGGAAAGAAATTGAAACCATTGAAAAGCATGTCAATCACCCTCCTAACATCTCTTCCATTTGTTAGAATACTATAGTGCAAGAGAATGCAATCATGAACACTCATGAAAACCATAATTTTCCCCTCCCAATACCTCTCTTCCTTACAAAGAAGGTACCTATTAGAAGACCCATCCATCAAGTGTCATTAAAATCTTGTTTAGAATTCTCTTAAAACCTCTCACTTGGAAAGATGTTGTGGCACAAGAAGATGAAATCATTGACACATTTCTTAATATCACTTTGACGAGACTTCTTTCATCTCACAATCCCTCTCTCATTTTTGAAGATGATTTGATACAAGAGTATGCAATCATGAAAATCATAAATTTTTTCTAATACCTCTCTGACTTGTGACAAAGATACATTGGTTTTTAAAGATCCAATCATTGAGAATCATAAGAAAATTGTTTTTTTCCCTCCTAGGTAACCTCTCCTACTTAGGAAGAGATTGTTGATACAATTATTTGAAAGGATAGTAAGAGGGATTTATTAGATGAAGATGATAAGACAACCTTAGATATTCCACCTCCACACCAAACCATTGGGTAAAAGTACAAAGTTGTGTCACACTTTTTAAAGGAAACAACAAACACTCATCCAACTTTTAAACTTGAATCATTAAAAAGTGGCATATATGTTTTATATTTTGAGATGATGCAAACTAGTAAAATGTGTATTTTTTAGTATATTTTATGTTCGTATTTTTTTAAAATAAATTCAAAAATTATTTTAAACTATTTTTTAATAAATTAACATTATAATTTAGTTGTTAATAAAATGCTAAAAATCAAAGTTACATGAGACATCTAACTTTTTATAGTAATTTTTTTTTTCTTTCAACTTTTTTGTGTGTAATTATAACTTGAAAGTTTAGTGCATGGATATTTTTTTCAAGTTTAATAAATATATAATTTTTAAATAAATATTAAAATGTGTGTGTATTAAAAAAAAATATTTCCATTTGACATCAACTTTCATATTAAATATTTATCTAAAATAGAAAAAATATTATACTATCTTGATATAGATTCTTTTATCTAGTGCACCATATTTTTTTCAAAATTTTTAATAAGTTTTAGTATTTTTTCATAAACCTAATATTTTGTGCTAATAACCCACTTTTAGTCAAAATAAAAATAAAATATAAATAATAATTAAACTATTAAAGTGAATATATTTTTTAAAACTACACTTAAAAAATGTTATTTACATGAGTAGGATTTATTGAAACTTCAAGTTTTTCAAATAATTTTATTTTTTTGGTAAATTGGCCTCAAAGTGGTGCTCCATATATTTTTAGACAACAATTTTAGTTGAAAAAGTTGTGGAAGTATCTTAGCTAGAATGAATCTTACTAGATCATATGTTTGACCAAAAATGATTTTTAGTTAGAAATACTTAAATTTAGTTTTGTTGATAAGTTGGCCAAAAGTGTAACATAGCTTTGTACTTTTACCCCATTTCTCAATCATGTGAGAAACATGAGCCTAAATTTTATGATCCTCTTGACTATCTATATCACCTATTATATCAATCCAAACTTGAGCATGATTTTTCACACTTTTACACATAGGTTTAATGAAATTAACACTTATACTTGAGTAAGAAACCAATAAACAAAATGACATCAATGGACCTTATTGTAAATATCATAGAATATTTGCACACCATACTGATGATTGTCATGCTTTAAAGAAAGTATTGAAACAATTTTATCCTTTTAAAAATCAATATGAGCATATAATTAACTAAATTTTTTTTATTTTGCTCCTTGCCATGTGGTAGTTGTTCTTTCACAACATATTCACTATCATGCATGTGGGTATAAACTTTTTTTTATGCAATCATGTTTTATTTTGCAAGGAAGAACATATCATCAGCTATTTTGGCTCATATTTGTCCTACACTTGGGGGGCAATGGGTTAGGTAGCCTTGTCCTAGGTTTATTTCTTATTGCGATCTATATCTATCTCCTTAAACTTTTAATGTAGAAAGTACACTAACATTTTAAGGAGGGCGAGCTTCTTAGTGATGATGGAATATATCTTCTAGGAAGTGCGACCATACTAATAAAAGTGTGGTCTTCTTAATTCATGTGTTGTGTCTTTTTTGTGGTGATATCTATTAGAGTAATCATGCATTAGCTAATAATTAATTAATCTTTAATTGATTATTAGTCTAATTTTATTCTCATGCACTTAAGCTAAGCTTAGGAGTGCTTTTATGCTTTTAGGGTTTCTCTCCTATATAGCACTCAACCCTCATTATAATTATCCCTCGATCTTTCACATCTTTTTGAGAGTCTCTTACTTCTGTAGCTTTTTTCTTATTAAGGAATATTGTAAGAGTTGCTGATGAACTCAAGCACCCAGGATCACTTCCAAAACTAGGATTAACCTTTTACATGAGAGCAACAAGAGGATGAAATGCTAGAATATGGTGCAATAATTGACTATTGATATTATCACACTGAAAATGATACAATATGCATCGACACTCCCTTGAACTGACTGAGCTAATATGAGCTCATCTGGACTAGCTAGAAGGGAGAGGTAAGTGTTGATTATATAGTAGAATATAGGCATATAATTCCAAGAGAGGTAATAACTCCCAAATAACCAAATTAGGTGGGAGTTATGCCTACTTGGAAAATACCAAATAGGTAGCATAACCTACTCAAAAAGAGACAATAGAGTGGTTTTTTGAGATGCCATAAAATGCCGAAAGAGGGTGTGAGACTCAACTACCCAAATGTGGGTGAGACCAACACATTTAATTGATGGATTATGCCATTATATGATGGATAATGCCATGTGTCCTCACATAAACCATGTCTCATAGAACCTAAGTATGTTTAATAATGTGTAGGAAAAATAAATATTAAAAAACCTACACTAACTTGAATATTGCATATATTGTTTGTAGATCTCTTGTGTGGAAGTTGTCTTTGTTCATTGTTTGATCCTATGACTCATGGTTTTATGGGTTGTTTACAATTCTAACATGGTATTAGAGAAAATGAAAATGGAAGGTCACCTCCAAAAATTGGAATGTAAGAATGTCCATATGGTAAATGCTCCAACTCACTAAAATTCATGTGTAGATACCTGAATTTGACCACCCTCATATGGTCAAATTCACCCTTGCATTCTTCCATCTCGTGTCCCTCAACCATGTTAATTAAATAGTTTACTATTTGGTTATTATTTTTCCTAGTCCTAAATGTCTCTTAAGGTGTTTCAATTAATCAATTAAATACCTTACCCTATTCCTCTCTAAATGAAAAAAATAGCCTAATTTATTTAATTTACTCACTTTTCCTACATTAATTAAAATCAAATTTTAATTCATTTACTTTGTCTCTCATTGTCCCATCATCCTACATTTCCCTAATCCTAATTAGTATACTTAATCCCCAATTAGGATGTGGACATTCCTAATCATAATTAGGGTTACATCCTCCATATATTGCAAATAGTCCTTAATTCATCATTAATCCCCCTAATCATTTGCACAACTTCTAATCAAAGGTTAATTAACACCTTGTATAAGCGTGAATTTGCACCCTAGGTGCAATTCCCCTTTTTCTTCCCCTTATAAACTTTAGAAAACCAAAGTTAGAGGCTTAAATATTCTTAAGCCCGATGTTGGTGGTCCATGTGGCATCCATTTTGTGTGTTGATGGAGGCATTTCTATTAGGGATACCCATGCGGTGTGCTGACATCTACGTGGCATGCTTACGTCCATGGCGTACTCCTACAACTAAGCCAACAGAGACATTACTCTTCCCATTGGCAGCAAAGTTGCAATGCCTCCTTCAGCCAACCAACCCGAATATGGTCATTTTCTTCATCATTCCTTCATATTCACTCTTCTAATTTTCATTCCAACTCTTCACAACTCCACTTCAACTCTTGAACACACTAAGCTCTCATACTCTCACTTTCACAAGCTCACTTTCACTCATCTCAAGCATTCCATTCAAACAACATCACACTCCACTCTAACTCATTTGATTGCAAAATCTAATGAATTTTTTTGACGAAATATGTATAATTTGATGTATTATCGGGTGCTTGTAAATTTTGATGTGTAATTTTCAAAATTTTAAAAGTTTATCCCCGGCATTTGTCAAAATTTTGATGAACCTGGGTTTCATCAAAATTTTGACTAGCAGTTTTGTCGAAATTTTGACAAACATGAAAAATAAGAAAAAAAATTGTGGCCAACATTTAAAGAAAAGTGAGTTCATTGATTTATTGCGATAGTTTTTTGCTATACTTGTGAATTTTCTCTACTTGAGATAGTTTGTGGAGAACTAAGGACAATTTTCTAAAGAAAAATTAAAAAAAATCAAGAAGATATCGCCAGGTTGAGGGTAGTCATTGTCTTTTTGCAGAATTTAGTTGTGAAGTCAGATTTGTAGTCCAGGTTTGAAAATAATATTTTAAAGCAAAATATCATTAGATTTCATTTTTAGAGGTTTAGGGTTTTGAGAATTTCATGTCCAGATTTTGTTGTGTGAAATCACCATAAGATCACAACCAAGGAAAAAAATTTTGTGACTGTAATTATGTGATCCATAACTCTATTGGTCATCTGACATAGTTGTGCTATAACAAATACAGGATGCATTCATGTGTGACCCAAGTTTAATGTGGCTATGTTGTGATAGAAATGGAGGCACTCATATAATGTAGTTAATTTAGGTTGTATAATGTAGGTTTCAATCATCATTGGGTGCATTTAGGTTGTCTCAAGTTTAACAAGTTACAATGTAATTATAGCATGATCCAAGAGTGATTACTTCTTGCTGCAATAAAAAGCTTATAACTCTAGTTGATATGCAGAGTGGTTGTGTTATATCAATTATGTAGTGCATTCAAGCACAAACCATGTTTAATGGGCTATTCTAGAGAGTGATCAAAAATTTCTAAACCTTATGAATGTTACTTAAAAGTGTATAGCTTAAACTACAAACCAAGTTTGTTACATACTTGAATGCAATCTTGGGTTACCGCAAACTATAATAATGTGATATGCTAATAACCATTATGGAAAGTATTAAAGAAAGAACCATGCGCTATAAGTACGTTCCCTAATCAGGTTTACATACCTTAATGATCAAACACAAGCTTCCCACACACTTTAGGATACAATCCGAGATCATACCACAACCCTGTCAAGACAACTAATTTTCTGACCTAAAATTTAAGGTTGTTTTCTAATACCAACAAAAGCATGGTAAGAGCATGATTAGGGCACAAACCCTAGGCCTCCATAGAAACATAAAAAATAACTCTAGTGGATTAGTGAGGTTGCAATACCAAAAATATTGAAACATTTTAGCTAATAACAAAATCTTGCAATCTAAAGATTGTAGCCAATAACAAGCACACTATGTAGCTTAGTGGCATTTGTAAATGAAATCTATGGTAAGAAGAATGACAATCACTTGAGATGTGACAGTCAAAAAGAGGTTGAGTTGTGACAAGATAATAAAGCTCAAACCTTGCATAGTAAAGTGGAGATTTTTAACAGTGAGTTTCCTTAACCCCTTGTTGTCCTTAAGGGTTTTTCAAATGCTTTTGGCAGTGTTAGCACAAGGTGAATGCAATTAAGGAATGACTGTCCAAATGAAGTAACAATGGTAATCATAGGTTCAATGTTTCTTCTTAGCCATTGTATAATGGAGGTAGTGGATTGCATGTTTGAGCAGTGTTTTGAGACTCATCAAAGATGGGAGAATAGTGAATAATACCTTGTGGACTGTGAAGTAGTGTCAACAAGGTTGAAGGATCTTAAGAACTACAATACCATGAAACAATGAGTCCCCTGTAGTAAGTAGGCAGTCTATAGGGCATAGTTTGATTTTATAGAAGGATGCTCATGAAAGGAATTTTCAAGTGATAGTGAGTGAGTTGTTTGAGATTGCAGCTGAGGGTGCAATACCCATTCTTAAAGGAAGTTAGCAAAGCAATAAATGTGCAAGAAAATCAAATCGTACACAACAAACAATTCACAATGTTATCTTGCATAATGCCTTGAGTTTGAAGACAAAAAATCTCATTATATCTTGATGAAAGTGGTGACCTTAATGGTCAATCATTGGCAACTATGATTTTAAAACATGCTATTGTTCTTATGGACTTGCTTTATATGCATACTATGCAGTCTAGCTTAAGACAACATTCTTCGAAGAAATTGAAGGTGGATTATGGAACTCAAGGGTTACCATGAAAATGATTAAAGAAAAGAATAAGATTTATTTAAAAGCCACAGCGATGAAGATATTAAAGATGTCACATGAAAAACCCTAGTAGTTGGAGTAATGAACACATTGCCAAAGAGGATAGTGTGCTGGGGTAGATTTAGGAGATCTCCACATTATCTAATTACAAGGAAATACATCATTTATTTATTTTTTTAATTAAAAGAAATCATTCTAAACCCTATATAGGATACATTGATACTTCAAAAGCCTCTGAAGGAATTTGAGACTATGCAAATATATGTCAAGTAAATACCTAGATTACAAATAGTACTAGAAACAATGTAAGATTTGTTGAGCAGAGCAGGAATGAGATAAGCAGCAATGAATCATATGCCTCCTTTCACGTACATCTCCTCACCGTTCTCTGTTATTCTTTACTAAAAATCTTCTCCATTTTGGTGGTTTATGCTTGAAAATAATGTTTTGAAAAAGGTTTTAGAGTATGTTTATTAAAATGAAAACTCCATTATGGTGGGCAACACCTGAAAATAAGATTTTGACAAAAGTTTTATGGTACGTTTATTAAAGTTTTAGAGTATTTTGGTGCGCTATATTATTGATTCCTTAAATGATTTATTCAAATGGATTGTGACTATATAAATGAATAACTATTTAGTCATTTTTTTTTGTGTGACTAAATAACTTTTAATCAACCAAACTGGTAATTTATTTACTCATTTATAGCTGAGTTGCAAAAAATTAGCATAATTTAGTCATTTTTAGTTGTTGTGACTAAAAAATTGTCACCTAGTCATTTATTTGCCAAATTCTACTAGTGTGTACTTCCTTGTGTGATTAGGGAGACTCTCTCAATGTTGAGGGCCCTAGGGATAAGCTCGTCATAAGAAGTGACACATTGCATCTTTAACTAAAAGGATAAATCTATATTGACATTAGCAATGATGATTCTGACTTGTTGCTCTTTAGGAATGGGTCATTTGCTCTTACTAGCTCGCTACCTCCATTGTTGTAGGAAGTTTGCGGTCAAGTTCAATATTCTGATTTTAGGAGTCTAACGGTTCGAAATCATAGTAAAATCATCATTTAATAAGTTTTGGAATTAGCATTTTAAAGTGTTTTTTGGGGTCATTAACTTCAGACTATCTTCTCTTTTGGGGTGGTTGCATGCCAAATTATTTTGGTGTAAAATATCAAAATTATTAGATTTTGTTAGCTGTCTATGAATAAAAATTATTGGAGTGAGTTTGATATTTTTTGAAGATCTAAATAGTCAAGCTTGGTAAAGAAAAATCATGTCAGATAATATTAGTCTAGAACAAAATGAAGAAACTTGATAGATTTTGGGCTAGATTGAAAAGAAAGGGTGATGGGAAATGCTATTTTCCTTGCAATAATGGCAAGGGCTTAAAGACGAGGAAAATTTTAATCACAAAAACTAAGAAACATTGTAGGTAGCATGGTCATGTTGAAGGGGGCATGATTATCATCCATTGGTAAGTTGTTCATTATATGTGTTTATATTGATTGAAATTGTAAATTTTTATATCATTTTAACATTATATATATATAATTACTTGATCATGGTCATGGTTTATTTGTGTCTATCATTATTATAAAGGTGGGGCACCCTAGGGCACATGATATGGATTATCACGACCTAGAGAATGTGGTTTTGCAAGTGGATGAACATGGAGCTATGAATATCAAAGATGAAGTTAATGATCCTATGGAAGAAGATGATCATGTTCCAGAAAATATAGTTGAAGATGATGGTACAGATACATTGATCCATGACACATTTAGTGTCATAGCTGATCATGATGATTGAGATGACTTTGATGATGTTCATGATTTACCTATACTTGAGAAGGCATATGAGCCCCTTAATGGAGGATCCCAAGCAACTTTTCTCTTTGTTGTATTGTTGTTGTTCAACTTTTAGGTTATGAATGGTTTATCAAACATAACAATCTCATGGATGTTAAGGTATGTCATATATGTCATCTTTTTTCATCTATTTTAATTGTTGTTAGTTCATCACTTAAATAAAGGATAAAATATGTACCATTAATATTCTTTATATTAACAAATTATTTTTTGTTGTAGATTGATTGGTGAATTTTTGTTACCACCATCAAATATTTTACCTCGTCCATACCGAGATTTATCTGGCATTATGAAAGATATCAAAATGGAGTATCAAGCATTAGATGCATGTCCCAATGATCATATTATATATCATAAACAACATGAAATTGCAATAGAATCCCAAAAATTTTATATCACTAGATATCAAACAAATAAACTAACAAAAAAGGTGTCTCACAAGGTTCTTCATTATATTCTCATTATTCCACGTATGCAACGATTATTTAAGTACAAAAGCTTAGCACAATTTATGGATTACCATTCACAAAATAAAAGTGGAGATGACATTCTTTGAATGCCTACAGATAGTTTTGCATTTAGGGGCATGGAGGAAAAATGACCACACTTTAAAGAACCTTGTAATCTTAGGCTTTCATTGGGAGTGGATGGTGTCAATCCATTTGGAGAGATTAGATCTATTTACTTGGTGTGGCTTATTTTTGTTATCAACAATAACATTCCTCCATGGATGTCAATAAAGATGGAGCACATAATGTTGTCAATTATTGTTCTAGGTATTTGTTTACATCAATTTTCTTTAACGTAGTAGCATTTCATTTGTCTTATTTGTTGCATAATGACTTATATTTTTTTCATTCAATAGTCATGTACATTAATTAATATATATTGTAGTAAAATGGTTATAATAATTATGTAATGTTTATGTTTATTAGAATAGGAAAGTACCAAGTTAAAGATATGAATGTATATATCGAGCCTCTATCGACGAGTTACTAAAGTCATGGAATGGCGTCACTATGTATGACGTCTCTAGACCAATAGGATAAAGACAATTTCAATTACATGCAATGCTTGTATGGACAATTCATGATGCCTCAGGGCTAACACATTTTTGTGGTATGTTATAACGTTCGACTACACTTTAACAATATTTAATTTTATGAAGTAGATATCATGCATGTTTTTAAAATAATATATTCATTATATATAATTATAAAATTTGACATATTTAATCCAATTATATATGATCTTGTAGGTGTTCAAACAAAGGGAAAATTTGCATGTCCAATTTGTGGTCCAAAGATGAAATCTCATCATTCAACAAGTTTAGGAAAGCAGGTGTTTGATGAGTATAGACACTTCCTCCATAGAAATCATAAGTATCGAACAATTGAAAAACATTTTTTCAATGGGAAAGAAGAGACTACATCAAAACTACGAAGAATGACACCTCACCTATGGAAGTTGGAATATAATAGAATTAATCGTCAATGTTATACATTTGATCAAATTATTTAGCTATCATATATGATATGTTTTGAATTCATATTTTTATATTGTGTTGTGTTTACTCATGCTGTAATTGAAAATGATTTTCATTGTTAATTTGTTTAACTTATATGCTTCATGAAGGTCATCAAGGCATTAATGGCTGGCTTCCACAGGGACTGGAAGTTATCCCAGACAATTTAGTAGGTTGCCCTACTATGAGTAGCTACAAATTGTGCATTTGTTTGATACAATGCATATCAGAAAGAATATAACAGAAACATTATGAAAAATATTGGATGGAAGGCATGACAAAGAAAAAATTGTCAAACTTTGTAGTGACATTCAAGAAGCCAATCATGCAATGAAAAATGTCATTCAATTAAATAGCGATGGAGACCAAATTAATATAAGTGCCCTTCCTTGGTTATTAATGGAGCATCAAAGCAATTCTATAAAAGAAGTCATATGGAAAATTCAATTTCCCATAGGATTTGTTGTGAACATAAACAATATAATAACAAAGAAAGGTGAATTTGGGTCAGGGATGAAAACGCATGATTGACATACCTTCATTAAGGTAATTATTCCAATATATTATATAAACTTGTATAATGCATGTACTTTTTAGTGTATTATGTTTACTACTTTTGGAAAAATAATGAAAAGATTATTTTATAATTGTTGCAGTACGTTCTACCTCTATCTCTTCTAGGAAACTTCGACAATAATGTCAAGCAAGTTATATATGATCTTGAAAAATACATGAGGTAAGTAGCGATATTTGTTCAATTTGTTGTATACATCTTATAATTGCCATAATTTTTTTTACTTGTGGTGTAATATATTGTATATTTTTGTTAAATCTTGTTAATATATTTTTGCCTTGAATCACTTATAGATGGCTGTCATCTAAAGAAATCCATAAAGAAGATATAAATTATTAGAAGAGAAAAATTCCTTGTTTAATGTGTGAAATGAAAAGTGTATACCTTCAACATTTTTCAATGCACAAGACCACTACCTCATACACCAAGTTGAGGAGATTGAATTGTGGACCTATACAAACAAGGTCAATGTGGATGGTTGAGAGGAACTTGAAATTTTTGAAGGCTTTGGTTAGACAAAGAGCACATTCTGAGGGTTCTATGGTGGAAGGATATATGGTATACCAGACCATGGTGTACATTAGTGAATATCTTCCTAAGTTTGTAGCAAAGATCCATGTAGATCGCATTTGGGATTCCAACTCCATTAACAAATTTGAAGGGGAGTACCTGATGGGGAAAGGTAGATTGAGGAAAGTGAGAGGTAATTATAAGATGGTCATGGAGATTAATTGGAATACATTTTACATATGGTTTTTATGTATATTGTACTTATTTATTTTTTAATCTTCAATATACATCAATTATAAATTAAGGTCGTATACTGTGGTATTTAACTAATTATACGTCGTTTGTGAATTTCAATTTTTTCTGATACAGTTGGTTGGGAGTGGGATGCACTACATTTGTACATCATAAATTTTTTTTATTGGATAATGGTATGGATTGAATGATGTTAACAATCTGGTCACGCATTAACATGGGAAGGTGTGGCTTCATTGTTTAAAGAAGCTTATCGTAATGGAGATTCCAATGTTACACAAAGGGAAATTGATTTAGCATATGGTTTAAGAGATAAACATGTATGTATAAATATATTAATCACCTATATTATTTAATTATTCTCAATTATATTGATGTATATATATGTTGAGATTGTTTTCTTTGCATACATTTAACCAAGAATAAATATGTTTATCAATTGATGATATTGCAATAATTTTTACACGTTTGACATATTGTAGGTGAAACACCACAAGGCTATGTGGTGTAATGGTCATAAATTTTGAATCAAAATGTTTGTTGACATGAAGAAAACTTGTGATTCTGGTATAACAGTAGTCTTTTAGGTGACTACTGTTTCATCTAGAAGCAACATACATCCAGAAGTCTCAAAAAATCGATACTATGGGATTTTGGATGATATACTTGAGTGTGACTTTAAGTCCTTTAGATTAATTTTATTCATCGTCCTATGGTACATGCTACAATTGAATGAAAATGATCTTTAGATAACTGTTATTGAACATGATAATGGATTTACCATGGTTAATACAAGGTCGATCAAGCAAGCTGGAAATGAGCCCTATGTTCTTCCAAGCCAATGTGAGCAGGTATTTTACTTAGAGGTTCCAAGTAAACTGGGTTGGTCATCTGTTGTTAGACATGATCCAAGAGGAAGGCTGGTAAAGTATAATGTGGTGGAAGAAGAAGATACTAAAGAACTAGAAGATGATGTAGATGATGATCAGGATCAACAGCTAGTTGATGATGTCCCTGACGAAGATGTCGAAGAGGAGGAACTAGATCATGATGATGTAGGAGTTTATGTTCATGAAGATGATATCCATGTGGATGATGACATTATCAAAACTAAGATCGATGATGATGATGATGATGATATGAACAATCCTTACAATGTTGAATCTGGATTGGATGATACAGACAAAGAGTTGGATGAAGAAGATCAGTGGCATTGAAATGTATGAGTTATTCGATTATATTATCTATTTGATATTAATTTCTTGATAGAATTATATTTGAATTATGTGGTTACATAATTAATTCATGATGTTTTTTAATTTTTGTCATTATATAATTAATTTAATGATGTACTTTTTAATATTTGAAAGGTCAAAAAATTAAAACATTTCAATAGTGATGCTAACAACCTTGAAATTAGTGTGTTTTATGTTTCATGTGATCATAAAAAGATTAAAAATTTAGTTGTAAAGGTGGTTGATCAGTGGTTGACATGTAAATGCCTTTAAAATGCATAAAGTGATCATTGTAATGGTTGTTGATGGTTGAGGATTTAAAATACAAGCTCTTGACATTTGAAAATTTGTGTTTTTCTTCAATTTTTTTATTTTTCCTGTTATGTAGCACTGTATGGTCACATGCAGCCATATTTTGATGTGAAATAAATTTCAGGTCATGAAGTTGTGTTAGCTTTGATTTGAATCTAATTTAAGGGCTTAAGGCATTGATTTGAGTTAGAAAGTTTCATTTCTTTGCATACAACCCAGTTACCATGTTTTTTAGGGTTTTGTAGTCCAAACATGATATAAAGGGGCTCTTACACTTTTTGTGATTATTGTAGCTTATGTAAGAGGCCCCATGGATACTATTATAATTATAGGATGAATGAATAGGGTGTAGGATGAGAAATAAAAAATGTATAGCTGTTGTTCTCAAGAGTTTTGTAATGAAAAGCATGTGAAATGAGACGTTCAAGCCTAGGTTTCAACAAAATATGTATGGTAGATCTAATTTTATGAATTTTTATCCATGTGCAGACCTAATGGGTTGTTTTTGAACACTGAATATAAATGATACACACACACACACACATATATATGTATATGTATTTTTAAATGTAAATGTAAATGCAATTATTGGATGGTCTCTTAGAATAATAAATGCAATATATCATTAAATAAATCTATATCTATGTATATAAATGTATATTTCTAAATGCAAGTGTAAATGCAAAGAGCATATGGTTTTGTAGTGTTATAGATACAACATATCCGAAAATTAATGTAATTAATATTCTAAAGTCTTCAACACATAATATGAAATCGATCAAACTATTAAACTACATGAGAAATAAATGAAAACAGTAAATGCATATGTATGTGTATTTGTAAATGTAAGTGTAAAATAACTAAGAATAATGAAAATTATAAAAGAATACAAGGGGAGACTAGTGCCTTATTGGGTATATGGAGTCTAATGAATATCTGCAAATGTGGATTTCAATAATGGCAATAATTCAAACTGTTAGGCATAGAAATTGTTTATAAATTGTGTAAACGTGCAAACTTGAATAATTGACAAACTCTTCTTGAGATAGAATGGAAATTCTAGTTATGTGATTCTTCTTATTAATCCAAGTAACACTTCCCAATTTTTGTGATTGATTAAATTATTTTAATCCCTACTTTAGAGAACCGAATAACTAGATCACACATATATAACAAATGTACAATGATAAACTGAGTATAAATTTGTTATATCAATTTAAACAATAGAGAAGCATCAAAATGGAGACAATCAAATAACTGCATAAATTTAACAAACAATTGATATGAAAATATTAATCCACAACTTAGATATCTTCATTTACTCCATCAAAATACATGCATTTGTGTCTCTGTATATCAAAATTCATTGTCTGCTACAAATGACCTATATGCCATCTGTTCGGTGTCTATATCTTGGCTCTCTTCAACACTTAGTTCTCTAGGGGGGCAGCTATAATCTTGAGTTTTTAGTTCCCTAGGAGGGCTAAACAAAAATATGAAATTACATAATAGAACCTTGTAATCACATTTGATGCAGATTCAAATAATAGTCATCGATCCTTCACTTTGGTCAAATGATTGAAAAAATGCCTTCAAAACAAACTGACATGATCTCCATCATGGAAATAAGGGCCCACCATACTATGCATTGTCAAGGAAATCCATGTGGCTCTCGCTCACGATATCGTGATCGATAAAGACCTCACAACTTCTGATCACGCGATGGCGAGCAACCATGGATCTCAACCATCAGAAATCCTATTTGTTCAACACAGTCACCAACTTTGTCATTAACCATCAAGCACCTTTCCTACTGAGATTATAACATCTCCATTGATTTGAAACATGTGCATCTCATAAATGCTTTAGTAACCTGCTACATAATGTATTAAAACTAGATAAATGTATCAAAGTATTTCTATCATCTCTTTGGCTTCATTAAATGAGACACATGGCACTCACCTATGATATCACAATCAACAAAAATAGTGTGGTGGGGTCATCACAGGATGGTGGGGAATGACTAAGATCAAATGATAATTGATCTATGGTCACGCAAACTTGTCCCTTTGCAAAATATAAAACATTTATTAAAAGAACGAGGGGACATCACTAGGCCGATGATAAACAATGACATAAGTTGTTTTTTAAACGAGGGAGCATTGGACCATCCAAGACTTAGGAAATAATAAAGTCAGGCGAAGGAAATAAAATGATAAATCAAAAGGGGCTTAGCCTAGACAAAGCAATGGTACTTAAGTTGTTTTAAAACCCTTTCCAAAATGTAACAACCCAAAAGATCCCACCCAAGGCGTAAGATAAACACTAGGGTTTTACATGAATACAAAGGTAAAACCCCAACCTTAAGCTTTTCCCAAACACCATAGATAGCCAGAGACATAAGGAAAAATAAAAATGGAACACAAAGAGAAATTTTTTGAAGTTCCATCACAAGGAAAGGTCTCCTCCCTTCTTGGTAGTGATAACCTCCTCCACACACAACCCTTAAAAATTATGAATAGAGGAATATAATCTTTGAAGAACTCAAAGTTGATTCTCTCCTACCTGATGCTTTTAGTCATTTTATCCTTACAAACATTTATAGTGATTACTAGAGGAACATAGACTAATTCTTCATAATAGAAGAATTTGATCATACTTTTCCAATGATGGCATATGAGAAAACCTTAGGTTAAATGAATATTCCTAGCTAAGTTCTTTAAATCATGTCCAACCGTATAAGAGAAGACGACTACTATGTATACCTGGATACCATGGAGAAAGGCTCTTTGGGCTCTTTCATCAATCATCCTACCTTAAAACATACCAATAGTCTCCTAGCAATTAAACATAGGAAGATTTAAGATGACTTAAAAAAAAATTATTTCCAAAGCATAAACTTATGATGACTTAACCAGGCCTAGTACACACTCCCACCCCGTTAACCACTTAGACATATGGAAATTAAATATAAATTTGCTACTATTTTTAGTCATGTAGTTGTCCAATAAACCACTTGGTGGTGTTTCCCTTCAAGTTTATTTACTTGAATGAAGAGAAAAAGTCCTTTGATTACAATTAGAAAATACATTTGAGGCCTTGGTGGTGTTTCCCATCAAGTTTATTTATTGGTGATATTTTAGCAGCATTTCTTGGACCTTCCCGTATTACTAGTACAAGAACATTTCCAGTCACATTTGTGGTGACCGAGGATTTCATTCCCATAAAGATAGAGAAGGTCCCAGGTACTTTAAAATGTTTTAATTATTATTATATATAATCCAATTGAAATTTACTTAATGATCACTCCTTTAGACTATTGATCCCATGATCATTTTGCAAGAAATGATGTTTTTTTAAACATCTAAGTGATATTACACTAGAGCTCTTTGGGCCCACCATACGTGCACGGTGGAATATCCAAAACCAAGATTTAAAAGAGGAGCTCATTAACTGTTTAGTTGTGTTGTTCGGTGATAAAACATTCAATTGAACCAAAGTCGTTAAGAAAGCTGGTACCTATCTAAAGTATGTGAGGGACCAATATAGGTCACATTTAAGGAAGAACAAAAAGTACGAGTGTCCCCCCATGATTCTGGAGAGGGAGTGGAAGGACCTGGTGTCGGATGGAAAGGAGAAGGTTGAAAATAAAAAAGGAAAGACACCATCGGGCCAAGGAAGGTATGTGATGCTATCAACAATGTAATTATATACTGATTACTCTTTCTTTTTACATAATCTAACATATTTCAAACTTTTCATAGGTTTCCTAACACATCAAAGGCAACAAAGTCAAGACTAGAAAAACACAGGCAACAAAAACTTGGCGCTGGTGGTTATATGAAATTAGCCACACGAATTGTAAGTATCAATAAATGAAATATTGTATCCAAATAATAAATTGAAAACAAATTTGGTTTTATCACACAATAGAAGCAAAATTCATGATTTTATGCAAAAATGTAGGGGTCTGAATTCAACAGAGTTCCCACAGAAGAGGACCTGAAGATTACCTTCTAGCAAGGCTATGGAGCCATGGTTGAACGCCTAAGAGTCTTGACTGGGAAAACACAATCTTCCACTGCATTCGACACATAAGTAAATAAACTCAATAAAGTTTATTTAAAATTGAATACTTGTGCAATGTATTCAATATTAATTTCCACCATAAAGTAATTACATGCCTATTTGTTTTAAACATTCAAGCAATGATAATACTGCACATGACATTGGAATGCAACCTAGTGAGGGTGGAGCACAACCTATAGATGAAGGTCATGGTGTTCATCTTGGTACTTTAGAGCATGTAGAGTGTGGTCAACATGTTGAGCATGATCAAGCTAGAGAAGATTAGGAACATGATGTGGCCCCATCAGGTAAAGAGGGCCACTCTAAAGTTCTTTTAAACATATTTAATTGCAATTGGTGTATTAATTAATATAACTTTTCGTGTTTCAACTTTAGAGAATGTATAGGGTGATCAACGTGTTGAGCATGATTAGGCTAAAGAAGATTAGGAACATGATGTGGCCCCATCAGGTAAAGAGGACCACTATAATGAACTTTTAAACATATTTAATTTCAATTGGTGTATTAATTAATGTAACTTTTCATGTTTCAACTGCAGATCAAGATTTAGAGGGTGTTCAGCATGTTGAGCATGAGTCTATAATAGAATTTCAGGAACATGATGTGGACCCATCAAGTAAAGAGAACCACTCTAATGTTCTTTTAATTAATGAAATACTAGTAACAATAATAATAAAACATATCAATTTAACATTTCTTACTTATTGCAGCAGACCCCCCTTGCACCAACATCCACGTTGTGAGAAGATGACTAGGCATACATTAAGATCACGAGCAGAGGGAAAAACAACTAAAGGGGGGGAAAATTATTTAGAAAATGATACTCCACTTCATTTTTTTTAGCTTTAAAAAAGAAACAAAAAAGAAGTGACTGTAATCATATCATGACAACCATATTTTTGATAATATGTAAAAACTGAAAGAATGAATATTATATGTTAATGAATGAATGTGAATGTGTTAATTAATGAATGTTATATGTTAATGAATGAATGTTATATGTTATTAATGGATGAATGAATGAATGTTATAAGTTATTAATGGATGAATGAATGATTAATGTTATATGATTGGGTATGGGGAATTGAGAGTGATGTGAGGGGGGGGGACCAAATGAGCTTCCACCATCATGTGGTTGGACCTGTTAATTAGATAATATTAAACTATTCTCAAAATAAAAAGAAGCTCAATAAGGTAATGCACTTTTCAATATAAGAAATGCATCATTTGAAGCATCAAACCAATATGCAAAGATGAAAGAAAGTGCTAACTTTTCACTATGGTGGTAGAAAAATGATTCTTTATACCCTAAATCCATGCTCTGCGTCATAATTTGAAGTTGTTTCCATTTCAATGTTCTGAGTTTAGTTTGTTTGTATGGCTTTGTATGAAGTTTCCATTTCAATGTTGTGTGTGGATTTGGTTTCAAAGATCTATTTCTTCTATTTTTAGTGGTGACATAACTCTAAAATTTGACTTTTGTGCATAACAGGTTAGTGGAAAAATTGACAGCTTTGAAGGGTTTAGAGGTTCGATTGGGATAGATACATGGATATTTGGATCTTGTTGTTGATCGGAGGCTTCCACTTAACCATGAAATTTTGTACCATCTATAGGTATGCAAAAATTTATCTACTTACATTCATTCTTGATCATAAATGTTCTAAATGATATTAATGCTTCAAACTTAAGATTTGTTTCATTGTTATAATGATCAAAATGTTATACTTTTCTAGACATTATAATTCTCTTTCCCCCTACCCTTTGCTCTCTCTCCCCTCCTTTTAAGAATTTTCTTTTTCATAAAAGATTCACATTTCTGTCTCATTTACACAAATTTATCTGAAGCACTAGGAGTGAATAAAGATATGTAAAAGATGATGGATTATGTCTAAATAACAACTTTCCATCTTATAGCTAATTAAATCCTTCATATTTGAATAGTTTAGAGCTCAACTAATGCTTATATATGCATGTGTAGCAATAAGGGAGCCTATGTGAAGATTAAAATTTAAAACATCACTTTGGTATTTTTCCTTAGGCAGTGAAATGATATTTTGAGTAATACAAACCTACACACACATTGATATTTTTCGGCATTGCATTGAGGAATTTTTTTTTCTCTTATACCTACCCTCGGCTAGACATGGAGGTATATAATATTGGTTTCTGGGTTTTTTTTGTAAGTAGTTAATTTCGTAGAGGAAGACTAAAATATTCTTAATGTCCTGTTAGGTGTCAAAGCATATGAATCACTTGCTGAAGGCACCATTTTATATTCATCCAAAAATTGGTTTGTTCTTTTTTTATGTTTCTTGCATGTGTTTTTTTAGGCTCTAGAGATGTAGCTCGATTCTTTCATTTGCACTTTTCATCTATTTTGATGATTACAATAGATTTTCCTCATAATTTTTTATGTAGATCTATTTGTAACCTTATTTTCTACCAATCAATTTGCAAACTAGTCACATATTAAGGACCATTTCACTAACTTGTAGCCATCCATTACTTCATATGTTGCAGTTTGTGTCTGTGTGTCAATAAATCTTGATGATTGTGAGAACTTTAATCCTACAAGTGTACCCAATATTTCTCGAGTAAAAGTCTTACCTTATTTTATAGTAATTTAAATGGTTAATTAAAGGTGCTTCTTTAGATCTGAGATAGTTGAACCCTAGATTAAAATATGGTATTAGATGGGCAATATAATGATAAAATTGAGGTCCATTGAACACAAATTATGAACATAATTTACTGGACTATGAATAGTGTTACAATTATAATTATTTCTCCTTTACCTACCTTTGCATTAATAAAAAAGATAACAGATATTGGAAGTTCATTACATGTCTTATGTATGTATTAGTATTTTAATTTTGTTTAAGTTGTTCAAGAGCTTGATTAGGTCAAGAATATGTTCTACAAGATCTGTTCTCTTGGCACTACTCAGCATTTTCCCTACACATTTTCTCTTCAATCCAGACATTTCTTAACTCCTTCCCTTGTTAGCCCTTGGTTGTTCTTAAGTCTAATGCTTTTTCTATGCATCTTACACTCTGTATGTATGGTCAGTCATCTCTTATGAAGCATGAATAACCTTTCATGGAATTGTTGTTGTGATTAGACAATTGCCATTGTGAGAATAACCATTTAATTTGTATGGAAGTCTTTTTCATATTATTTGACTTGGTATTGTAAACTTGTCTTTGTAGGATTCTCTAGGGGGGAATAATAGAACTGTGATGATAGGTAGAGTTGTACAACACCATAAATCATTTGGCATTATCAATATATTGCTTATAGAATACTCAGTGCAAGTAAAATGGAATGTGCAATGACAATTGGTCTCAAATTCAAATATGAATATAAGTACATTATACACAAGAAGATGGTATCTATTCTATGATTTAAAGAACCCCAAAATAAGAAAATTAATAGGTTTCATTTTTTTTACTTGCTCTTAGACACTTGTTTAATTGGCGATACCCTCAAAATGTCTTGTTGATAACTAAAAGTATTCAAAACTCCTGAAGAGGTCAGACCGATGTGACATTGGATCTATCTTGCCGATGGAAGTCATCAGAAAGACATGGACTATCGGAGTGAGTTTTCTATCTTATGTTGATGATTGATCTCTCACCGATGGGTTGGCTTTGGTGGTCATCACCAAGAGTCTCTGCAATGCCATGGTATAGGTCTATTTAAAACTCCTGATGAGGTCAGATTAGTGTGACATTGGATCTGTCTTGCCGATGGAAGTCATTGGCAAGACATGAACTATCAAAGTGAGTTTTCTATCTTGTGCCGATGATTGATCTCTCATTGATGGGTTGGCTTTGGTGGTCATTTCCAAGAGTCCCTGTGATGGTACATTTCAACAAATATTTTAAAAAAAAAATTGCATTGTTTCGTCGTAATTTCGATGAAGGACATCAAAAAATCACCGAAAAGGTCCAGTGAAGTTGCTATAGCTATGATGAAGGCTTCATTGTAACTCCTTGCACATTTTGTCAAAATGGCGATGAAATTCTAGTATTGTTTTGATGCTTCAGAAGAGCCATTGCAATTGCATTTTGGTTATAATTCATTGGTGGATACACAAATTTGTCATCGATATTCTAACAAACATCTAAGTCATTTTATGATGCCAACGACCAATAAATTTGCATTGTGATTTTGAAATTTAATTCATCGTCAGAATTTTGATGAAAAAATGGCAACGAAAATTCTTTTGTCAATTCTTCAATTGTCCAACAAATGTTTGTCGAATGACTAACGAATGTTTGTCAGAAAATGGAGTCAAATTCAGTAGTGCCATCAACTTAGTAAAGCATGTTTGGGACCACACCATTCATAGCAGAGGCTTTAGTTCCTCTCATTTCTCCTTCAAGTAGCCTTGAGTGCTCTTGGTGGAGGTGGTAAGATTCCCTCTTCTCTCCTCTATCATTTGGTGAGTATCATAGTACTGCATTGTAGTGTTGGTGTTTTCATTACATTTCTTCTTTATCTCTCTCCTTTTTCTATCTGTGGTGGTGGAAACACCTAAACAGAGGTTTGACTGAGGTAGGCCCCTATACATCCCCACCAACATTTTCTCTCTTACTGTGTGTAGGTGTGCAAGCTTTTGGAGAATCAAGTGGCGAATGAGTTCATTGGTGAGATTCTCCTCATCTTTAGAACTCTTGCTTATTTACTTTATAATATTAGAGATTATTTAATTTACTTAGTCCTATCATTTTTTCCCTTTAGTTAGCTTGCTAGGCCATCAGCTAGTTTTTAGTGACTTAACCTCATCTTTGTCACTGTTTGGTTCTACAGATGCCAAAACACTTTAGAGACACCAGCGTGTTGTGCTATCACCCAAAGTATGTGCTTCTGTTGAGTAGCTGAGAGGCCCTATGATCCTTGTTACCCTCGCCTTGCATACCCTAAACAATTCACTTAGTTGAGGTAAGTTAGGGTAGCCTCTTCTTGACCCTCTGTGACCTATGGTCTTGCATGCAGTAGTCCACCTCTCTTACATTTTTGGTGAGCCTGATGTGAACCATTTTGATTCCATTCTTGCAATATTGACAGTCCCTTTCCTTGTACTATAGGAGTGTTGTAGGTGTGATTGTTGCAAGGCTATCGCCTTGCAACCTGATCTGTGACCCCTAGGTGGCATAGTTGGAAGGTTTTGAAGGTATTGCACGATGAAACCTTAACTGGGTCACCATATTATAACCTTTGGGGATTCTATGAAGGTATTTTTTGTGTCCATAATGGCTTCCTTTCTACATCAACCCATCCCCTTTGTGCAACCTGTGGATAGTAGTGTTGGAAAAACCTTTACCTCATAGGACCTATCGATGGTTTTTAACAAGGAACATAGTAGCAGGTGTTCTCATTGACCCAACATCACAATTGAATATAATAACAAAAGAGATTATGCTAATTAACTTTTTGCATAAGGATGGATATGATGCCTTTGTGAGTTTCATCTTCACTTATGATGGGCTTTCCATTACCCCCTTAGGTAGCATTGTCCTATCGGTCCTAGTTAGGCCTAAGTCCATAAACATTTTGTTTGATATCATCCCTGGATCTGAACTCTTTCATGTAAAGTTGGGTATCCCTTGGTTAGTAGCCATGAATGTGGTCCCCTCCGTTGTGCATAATTTTTTTAAATTTATCCATAGAGGTTTCGTACATGTGATCCATGACACTAGTTATTGACCACTAGTTGCACATGGTAGCTACTCCTTGGATCACCCATGGCCTACGCTTGTGGGTCCCCTTCCATCTAGGACATATATTTTGCATAAATCATATCAAAACTATAAGAAAGGACATTTGAGGCCTAAGGTGAGGTATCCTCCCTCACCCTATGCTATTTCACATAGGGCTTGTTTGAAGGTTGAAAACAATGTTGTTAAGGCTCGAAAGAAGAAGAAAGAGAAGTGGTCTTGCAATCCTCCTTCCTCTTTTACTACCTAGTTGGAAGCTTCCTCTCACTTGGCTATGGTACCATTAGGTTCCACTCCTTGTTTACATGAGAACCCTTTGGTTCCTACTTGGTGAAAGCCTAAGCATCCCGCGTTTGAGCTCCTCGTTATGCCAACAAAACCTAGATCCATTTGGTATGAGAGGATGAAAATCCTTCAGGGAGAGTCCTCATTGTCTCAACTGTCATGGCCTCCTACTGCTCCTGCTCCTAAGATAGTGAGCGGGAAGGGGCTTGCCCTTAAGGC
The DNA here is from genome assembly GCA_007258455.2 of Sequoia sempervirens. Taxonomy (NCBI): domain Eukaryota; kingdom Viridiplantae; phylum Streptophyta; class Pinopsida; order Cupressales; family Cupressaceae; genus Sequoia; species Sequoia sempervirens. The sequence continues at coordinate 715,712,131 of VDFB02281492.1, forward strand.
TCTCGAGTCAACTCCTGATGTTGCTCCTTAGCCTACTCCCCCTGCTCCTATATAAGAACTCATTCCTTTTTCTGAAATGACTGTAGTGGATGTTCCTATGGTCAAGTAGGAACCTCCCATCCCTTCACAAGCTCTAGCTTATAATTCCAAGACCTGTAGAAACTACCTTGTGTGTGAACGAAAGTGTCGGCGAAAGGCTCTCTTGGCCGAGTAGTTCGCATCATATCAGAAGGAGGAAGGAAAAACCACTCCTATTTGAGGACCTCCTATAGTGTCTCCTTCCCCCCTTCCTATTGTTTCTCTTTAGTTTGATATGATCTTGGCTTCTGTTGTGAGAAAAAATGCACCTAACCCTAAATGGGTAAAGGTGTTTATCACTCCTTTAGTGGAGTTTTCTTTCTTGATGTCTGTTCTAGATATTCAGCCCTTCCCAAAGCCTATGGACATGGTTAATACCTTGGTCATGTCCTTTGTGGTTCTATCTTCCTCTTCCTTTGCACCCCTAGCTTCATCTATAGGGAATTCATCTCCCCCAATGAAGAAGGAGGTAGAGGCTATTCCTTCTGGAAAAAAAAGGATGTAAGAGGAGTCTGCCTTCCTCGCAAGGTGGCCCTGTGATGACTTGTTCTATCCTTGTGATAGAACTGATCCCAACTTCCCTTGAGTTCGTCACCACTCCTGAGTAATTCAATGAGCCTAGCGATGAACCTCAAGCACAACCTATGCTGTCCATTGAGAATGAGCATGATATTTCCATGGGATGCATATTTAATTCTATGGATGAATTCTTGACCCTATCAGTGATCTTCAAGAAATCGTTGACATTGACTCCACAAGAGCTCGGTGGAGAAGGCCTCGAAGGGCCCTCTTCCTTGGCCTTTGTTGCAGGAGGCCCATACTCCCCTCCTCTTAACATTCTACCCTTGCAGGATTGTTCTCCTTCCCCTTATGAGGACCTATATTGGGAAGTGAATGACCTCTTGGAAGATTAGTGTTAGGAGGAGGTCCCTTTTTTCTTGATCTTGGGTGTGTGTGTCTTGTGATGTGTTCCCCCATACTCGTGTTATGTGTTCCTGGATGACCCTTCTCACCTCTATTGGTGCTTGGATACAAGCATGCTTTTTGTTTTGTGAACCTTCTTCCATTTTTTCCATCATTCTTCCATGTTTGTGCTTGACTTTCGATAAATTGGGGACGATGCAAAGCATTGGGGGCATTTAGGCTTCCCTTCCATGTTGACCCAATTTTTTATTTTTACTTTTATTTACATGCATTCTTCTTGATATGGTTGAGGATTGATGATCTTTCACCTTGTATTATGGTTAGCTATTATTATATGAGCTCAAACAGATCTGACCCTTCTAAACTAGATCCCCCTGTGTCACTTGTTTTTGTTTTCCTTCTTTTTCTTTCCCTTTATCTTTCTCTCTTCTTTTCTTGAGTTGTCCCTTCTATGTGTGACAACACTCTTCTTTAACACTTCAATTTTTAGAAAATGAATTCGTAGCCAATGAATCTTTTCTTGAAGTCTTCATAATGATTTTTTTCTTCGAATTGTATTCTCAACTTAGAACCCTAACAGAATGTGTTTCCTTCATCACAGGTTATAAAGGAAGGACTTGAAGAAATTCGTCTGAAGTGGGAACTACTTTGACTTCCCCTCGCATGGGGGCATGGCCTTCCTTTTGAATTCCTTGATGAAGTGAACATCTTTCAAAAGGATTCCTTGATGACGAATCATTCTAAGATGAATAGTCACCTTTGAATTATGTGTCCCTTGAGCAAACCCCCTTTCTTCTTTATGGCGGGTTCCTTAGGGACCCTTTCTTCAAAAGCTTTTGTAACAATTGGACCTTTTCACATCTAGCCCGCGGGCAGCCCGACTAGACTCATTCCATTCACTTCTTTGTGTCTAGCTTGGGGGAAGCCTAACTAGACCTCACCTTTGTGAACCCCTCTCCTTTTGAAGGGTTCTTGAGGGACCCCTTTGAAATTTTTTTGGTTTGCATGACCGACTGCTTTTAGACATGTTCTATTTGTGGGTAGACATGTCGCTGATTTATATATGATCTATATATGGTTAGACATGTTGCCACTTTAGACACATTTTATCTGTGGGTAGTACGGTGCACAGACACCTACGTGGAGTGCTTATGTCCCTGGCAGATTTCTGCGGCTAAGCCAGCAGAGGCATTACTCTTCCCATTGGCAGTGAAGTTGTAATGCTTTCTTTAGCCAACTAATGTGATTATGGCTGTTTTCTTCCTCTTTCCTTCATATTCAGTCTTCCAATTTGCGTTCCAACTCTTCACAACTCCACTTCAACTATTGAACACACTAAGCTCTCATACTCTTACTTTCACAAGCTCACTCTCACTCACCTAATCTTTTCCTCTTGACAATTATGGAAAGGTACTATGATCAACCCTCATAAAGGCTTTCTCCTTTTGGAGAAGCTATCTCCACCCCCAAGAAATTTAAAATTCCTTTTTATTTCTCCCATGCGTCCTATGTTGAATTTTTAAGTCTAGTTTATTTCTCCAACACCCTTGGAGGAATAAAATACTAATTTAAAATTCCCTTCCCAATCCCAAAGTCAAATCTCCAAACCAAGGTATATTTTAGAAGAATTTAAAATTCTTCTATTGTCACATCCTCCCATGATTTGGCTAGATGAGATAAGACATATCTTTTTCCAATTGGCCTCCACATCACCCTCTATTGTCCACCTCACCTTCCACATGTCCTCACAAGATGGCTTGTGAGGTCTCAAAGCATCCTAGTCATTGATCTTCTAACCTAGTTGCAATATTGGCCATCCATTTCTTTAGAGGTATTTTCCCTAAATATGGTGGATTTTGGATTCATTCAAGAATCACACACTTAGCCAACTTTTAGCACACTTGCATCCTAGCTACCAAACCACCATTTTCAAAGCTATTCAAGCTCTCATATTGGACCCTATCACTCATCCAACTCCATCATTGCATCCACCATTGCATTCACATCGATTTGAGAATCATCTAGAGCCATTTTGTCAAAGGTGCACACAAAATCAACATCAAAGGGCTAACCAAAGGAGACAACTCAAACAAGGTAAAATTTGTGTTTTATTGCTCCTTTTGTTTGGGTTAAACTAGGCTAATCTTGAGTGGTTTTTTGTGTTCTTTCTTTTGTCCATTTCATCTTGTTTTGCATATTTAGATTAAGAAAAAAACTTGCACATAACATGTAACCAACTACTGATGTACATTGTATTGAAAGGTATAGAGGAACAAGAACTAGTTACATAGATCACTCCAAACTACAAAACCAAGGACACATTAGCACCAATAGTAGAAACTCCCCCATAATGCTAAAAAGGAAGAGTCATGATAGGAAGATTGAAATTGTGTGAAACCAAGAAGTGCATTTAGGAGAAACAACCTACAAATAAAAGGGTGTGCAAACTAAGCTACACGTCTATGAGGAAAGAATCACCTAGATTCACTACTATCATGGAAGAACTCACTTGACAAAGTTGTAATGGAAAACCAAAGGAAAACATCAACCACTCCATGACACTTTATATCATAGTGTGAATACAAAAGGAACAATAAGATGTACAAAATCCCCAAAAAATATACATCAGAATGGCACTTTATCTCAGTGTGTCTACAAAAGAGAATGTGCATAAAAAACATGTCTATAATTCCCAAATAGGATAGAATACTAGAAATACATTAAGAACAACCAAAAATGAGTCATCCCAGACAAACAAGTTCCTAGGAGCTAAAACGTCCAAGTAATTCACTAGAGTGTAAAAGAAACCTAAATAAAATGTACTTGAAGAGAAATATGGAAAAAGTGCATGTATGGAATTGAAGAGCTTTGAAAGATGGTTCCAACGCTACTAGAATATTGAAAAATAGAGAAACTAGTTGAAATTTATGATCTTGGGAATGAAAAAAACAACTCTAACTTCAATAGGCTATAAAATGCACCAGAAACAAAAACAAGTGATGAGACCCACACCATTAGAAAGTTGGTGGAACCAACTTTTTAATGATATCTTGTTTGCCAGAAAATGATATTGTACAGATAAGTTATGGACAAAAGAAAAAAATTGCTCCCTTAGGCCAAAGAAGGGGACTTGAGGCCCTTGGAATTGTCAAAAGCAGAGAAACTATGAAATTCCAACAATGTTGGAACTATCTTTCAGAGCTCTTCAATTCCATCTACGCAATTTTTCCATATTTATCTCTAGGTACATTTTGTTTAGGTTTTTGTGTTTTCACACTTTGGTAAATTACTTAGACATTTAAACTCTTGGGAACTTGTTTGTGTGGGATGACTAATTTTTGGCCATTCTTTATGTATTTATAGTATTATATCCTATTTGGGCATTGCATATATCTTTTTCATGCACATTCTCTTTTGTAGACACATTGAGATAAAGTTCCATTTTGGTGTATATTTTTTGGGGGTTTTACACATCCTATTGTTCCTTTTGTATTTGCACTATGATATAAAGTGCCATGGGGGGTTGGTGTTTTCCTTTGGTTTTCCATCACACCTTTTTCAAGTGTACCTTCCATGACAACAGTGAATCCAAGTGATTCTTGCCTCATGTGTGTGTGCCTTAGTTTGCACACCCTTTTATTTGTAGGTTGTTTCTCCTAAATACATTTCTTGGTTTCACATAGTTTCAGTGTTCTTGTCATGGATTTCCCTTTTTCAACATTATGAGGGGGGGTTCTACTATTCGTGATAATGCTTCCTTGGTTTCATGGTCTGAAGTGATCTATGTATCTAGTTCTTGTTCCTGTGCACTTTTAGATGCAATGTACATCAACAGATGGTTACATGCATTTTAGTGAGTTGGAGAATTTACCATATGGAGATTATTGCATTCCTATTTTTGGAGATGACCTTCCATTTTCATTTGTATTGATACCATGTTAGAATTGTGAAAAAACCATAAAACCATGAGCCACAAGATCAAACAATGAACAAATACACCTTCCATGCAAGAGATCTGCAAAAATTATATGCAGTATTCTTCAATAAGAAAAATCTACATAAGATAGAGACTCTCAAAAAGATATGGAAGATCGACTAATAAGTGTTCTTCAGACTATTGGTACCTATATTGTCAACTTGCATCTTGCATGCTAAGTAGTGTTGTTGGGGTCACTCATATAGTTTCATGTGTCATTTGTATCTTTGAGTTCCAAAATTTTCCCTTTATTTTCCATATGATTTGATTAGTGTCATTGGGGAAGCTCATGCTAATTATTATCTCTCTCATGATTAGTGCTCTTCAGAATATTGGTGTCTCCAAAAATAGGAATCGAAGAATGTTAAGTAGTGTGATTGGGGTCACTCATGCAGATTCATGTACCACATGTATCTTCAACTTCCATATGTTGGCCTTTATTTTCCATTTGATTCAAGTAGTGTCATTGGGGGCACTCATGCAGTATAGTCTCCTTGATCTTGACATTTGTATCTTCGATTTCTAGATGTTTTCCTTTGTTTACCATCTAATTCAAGTAGTGTCATTGGGTCACTCATGAAGATTCTTGTTATCTTGATCCTAATCATCATTTGTCTTAGAGGAGGTTCTTCATTTCAACCATATATCAATCTTCATTCAACAACTGTCTACAACTTCTTCATGCTTTTGTGATTTTCTACATGTTCCTTTTTTTCAAAACATTCTTTGGTTGGAGGCTTCTTAGTCCACACCTTGATTTAGAGGCTTTTTTAGTCCTTCATTCACCTTTCTCTCTTTTGGAGAAGAGTTTTCTCCCACTGTGGTTTTCTCCTTTTCTTCAGTTGTGAGAGATCTTTTTTTTGTACATGGGTATCTCACCAGGCCTTAATTGTTGAGACCCATCATGCATTCTATTTTAGGGTTTTTAACAACTCCCTAAGTTCATCTTAAGGGGGGTGTTGGAAAAATCATGCATTATCTAATAATTAATTAATCTTTAATTGATTATTAGTCTAATTTTATTCTCATGCACTCAAGCTAAACTTAGGAGTGCTTTTAGGGTCTTGCTCCTATATAGCTCTCAACCCTCATTGTAATTATCACTCGAGATTTCATATCTTTTTGAGAGTCTCTTGCTTATGTAGCTTTTTCTTGTTGATAAATAATGCATATATTGTTTGCATCTCTCTTGTGTGGAAGGTGTATTTGTTCATTGTTTGATCCTATGGATCATGGTTTTTCCAATTTTCTAACAATATTAGGCTTGGTATCCTACTAGAGCATGACCTTTTCTTGGCATGTTATATTCCTCTTGGTTCTAATGTTATGACTTTCATTCCCTAAGGTGTGAATCTTTTATTCCTTGACTAGTCCTCTCTTGGTGGTGATGTCAAGTGTGATGTTCCCTATGGTGTGACCTTTCATGCATTAAGTAAAACCCCTTTGATTATTTTGATTGTTTACATTTCCATAATCATGACATTGAGCATAATACATTACCTTTCCATAATCATGGCCACCAAGCATAATGGAACTTGCTTTCCAATGGTGCTATTTTTATTCCATGAGGGTCTATCATAATGCAACTTTCTAGCCTTGTGAAGAAATGATAATTTTGTGGAACCTTATAAAATTTATTAGGGAGTATAGATTTTGGTATGGTTTGAAAAATGGGTACACAACTGTAGACCTCGTGCATCCTTCCCATTTATGCCACCTTTTTGTGAGTGCACACCTTTTAGACCTAGTATGTGTTTCTCATCTTTCTTTGGGGCTCACCTATTGAATATTGGACTTCACTATCCCTTGTGAGAATTTTATTTTTTCCTTTGGGGCTCACCTAGTGAATATAAGACTTCACTAGCCCTTGTGAGTATTTTATTTTTTTCCTTTGGGGCTCACCTAGTGAATATCCGACTTCTCTAGCCCCTATGAGTATTTTATTTTTTCCTTTGGGGCTCACCTAGAGAATATCAGACTTCACTAACCCTTGTGAGCATATTTTATGGACACATAGCATAACATAACTTGCTAGTCCATATTTTCCTTTTTTGCATTATCTTTGGCATTGTATGTTTGTGTACCTTGTTTCATTGGTACACATGTGTGTGTTCATTTTGTGCCTTTGTTGCTTTGCCATGAAATCATAGCTCTTGGGGACTAATTGTTCTCCTTGATCATTTTTCATCTTATCTTCCCAATAGTTTCACAATTAGACCAACCTTGACATATATTTCTCTTCTTTACTCTGAGTCTGAGCGTAAGTTCACACTCTCACTAAAGTGGGGGCTAAATGTAATGTAGGAAATTATATAACTTTATAATTTCACACTATATTAAGGTCCATTAATTTATTGGACTTAAGCTTCTAGTTTGTCAAAATATGCATTCCAAAGCCTTATTCTTACCATTTTTTTGAAAGAGGAACCAACCTTAAATAAATGCATTTAATATATAAATTTTCATGGAACATGAGTGTCCTAGAAATTTAGGCCAACACCCATTCTCCCATGGGTGAATGGGTCCCCTTTATGTGTTGGGACCTAATTTAAAATATGTTTTTGGTGGCCTTTTAATGATCAAAATTCAAATTATAAGTGTCGAATTTTGGAATCTAATTTTTGGGAAATTAGATAAACACCTATAAATACACATTCTTTTTATCATTTGAAATCTAACATGCATGATCTAGTATTAAGGAAAAATTCAAGAGAAAATATTATTGTCAAGAGTAATTCAAGAGCATTCAAGGGCAACATTATCAGTAATTTATAGCAGCAATCAAGATCCTAACATCATGTCAAATTTATGTATGTTCATGTTGTGAAGGCTAACAAGCATTGTAGGTCTTCATGTATTCAAGCATTTAAGCAAATCAAGTAAGAAAGATCCAATTCCTCTTAAGAGATGTGTATAAATTCAATCCTTAAATGAATCCATTGAAGGGTGTTGAGTTGTAGCAATTGTTATTTCATCATTTATTTCCCTTCCATTATATTTTTATCAAGGTTTAATTACCAAATTGGGGTTTGACCAAGGTAAAACCCCATAAAAACAAACAAACAATTTTCCCCCTTTGTATATGTACATATTGTAGGTTGAATAAGGATAAAAGTGATCTTGAAGAGGAATTTTTCAATGTTGCATGTGTTGTCATCATTCTTTTCAAGACATGAAAACTAAGTTACAAAATTTATCTCCATCATTCTAACACATTTGCAAGTAGAAATCAACATCTCAAGTCCAACACCAAAGGACTATAAAAAAAAATTTAGAATCCCTATGAAGGATCCATTCACTCCTAGGTGACCCTTTCCTCCTACACATTCCAATTTCAACTTTTGGTGATAGTCTGATACCTTCTAGATCTACCCACAAAGCATTGTTACAGACTATTTACTTTTGGGAATCTACAATTTGTATATTAGGTTTTATAATTTATTTATTTGCATTGTTTGAAATAATTCCTAATCAAAAGAAACCAGGATATCCTTAAAGAATCCCTTCCAACCTAGGTATGATTGAATCACCATTTAGGTTGAAAGTCTCTTAGTTTTGTGGTTTGGTGTGATTCTTAATGAAATTTTGGGAAGAGGGACACTTAAATTTCTATCTCCTTTGCATAAAAGGAAATTAGGGTTTAATCCCCCTTTCCCACCATTTAACAATCAATTGGTACAATCATGGTACAATATTCATCACACACACACACACACACACACACACACACACACACATATATATAATTTCGCCTATACATAGGTACAAATCAATTGGCAATATTTACAAAAAAAATTGTGTTTCCAATATTTTGTAGAATGTTTTTGATGAAGGAACAAAAAGGTTTTGAAGGAATATTTTGTAGAATTTTGGTCATTTATATATACAAATTTTTACCTATACATAGATACAAATCAGTTGATGAAATTTACAAAAAAATTGCATTTCATACATTGGTACAATGGATAGATGATATTTCAATCAACCAATGATATATACAAAAAATTTCAAAATTGTTCTGCTCATTTGTAGAATTAATTTGATCCAATGCTCCAACACACCAAAAACCTACAATTGGCTTAAATTCAATCTACTGAACCTGGTGGATCATCTCTAACCCTTATAGTGTCAAGTATTGCATTATGGTCAACTTTGGGAACTTTCCATAAATTATTATTTAGTGGCCTACCATGATATTTAGTCAATTGAAAATTGATTGCAACAACAAGGTTGGTGTAATGAAGACTATGCCTATGTGTGTCAAAATCCTCAAAAAACCAAACATCAGATTTTGAAATAGGGTACCTTCTAAGCCATATTCGCATGAAAGAAAAAGATCCTATTGGATGTTCAATACCCTCTCCATCAATTATTACAATAGTAAATTTTTTATCCCCTTTATACAATGACACAAAAAAATATGTTCCTTCTCCATTATTCTCATCAGTAATAATTGCTTACACATGACCCATATTTCATTGAGTGAACAATTTCAAAAACAATGTAAAATGTAATAAAATGAATTAAAATTTTGATTTCAAATAATTAATCAATCACAATATCGAAATGTACTAGGTTAGATACATGGTCAAATTCCACTAATACTTCTATTTGGTTCAATTGTAGTGCTTGTGAAGCTTGATATGTGTCAATGGGAACTAAAGATCTACAAGACCATTCATCAACCCACTCTTTTGACTCACAATATTGCCATACAAAATCCATTCTCTCATATAAATAAGGAGTGAACATGCATTTCAATATCTAAATGAGCGAAACTCACTCAATCTTGAAACTGTACAACATTATTGGTAGTTTTCAATAATAGATTCATTTACTACATTGAAAAACCATAAATATATATAAACCATAGACTTACCTTTATTACTTGGTCCCATTGTGGAGTTACACCATTGCACAATTATTGCTACATTGAAAAACTTAGCACCACCTTGGTACTTCAACTCTATAGTTAGGGCTCTTTTTTTACACATGCTCTAACACCATCATGTTCAGCCTTTCCATGTCAAGCCATAGTGAAATTCCAAAAATGTTGAACACCAGTTGTCACATGCATCCTAGTTAACAAATAGAACATCCTTAAATTCTTGAATTGTAACTTGTAGCTATCTGACCATATGATGTGTTGATTGTATCTCATATTTCTTTCCCTTAAATTATCATAGAAATTTTGAAAGTAGCCTTACACAAACTTTGTTGAATGAGTATGAATGTTGCTAATGTATAAGTGATACTATCTTAATCTATTTATGTCTATATTTTTACTATCATGTGGATGCATGAATGCTATGTGTACAAAAATAGTAACTTGAATAGAGTCATAATACCGGTATTGCACTTCATTTTGATGTTGCAATGTATAATTCTCAAAAAAATCTAAAATAGAAACAGTGGTACCAAGAGAAAATGTATCCTTACATACCTTTCATTGCTCATCCAACCATCAAGCTCTATGTGTATGCATTGCATACTCGTAAAATATTTTCTCTTGAAAAATCCTCATATATTTAGCTACAAAAATATCTAAACTCACTAACTCACATCTCTTCAACCCTTTTCAATCTTTAACCCCATATGTTGCTATCTTGTATTTTCCAAAAGACACTAGTGTTTTTCCAATTTCATGTGTGTTGTCTAAATGTAGACATTTTTGTAAAATTCACAAACCACCAAAAGTAAAACATGATCCTTTCAAACACAAATTCTTATAAAAAAATCTCCATCATCTCTTCTACATAGTACAATTGAAATAAAATCTCTTAATGATTTAGGAGGAACTTGTATACCACATTCCTGCAAAATGTCATCAGTATGTAAAGTAACACATATATGACACTAAATATCATAATGCATGAAAAATTAAATATGAATCCTAAAATAAAATGTAGTGCATGCATGATTTACCTTTACATAAAAAGGTTTGACCATTTCAAAAAACCTTTGAATAATTCTCACTTGAGGATAACTTTGAATAAAATCTTCATAAAATTGAGTTTGAGTCATATCCAAAATGTGTTTAGGATGTGGTTCAATACTTTGAGATCCTATTCTCCTTCTAACATCTCTTCGATCGGGTGAAATTCTTCTGTTTTCTTGCCAAAAAATTTCAATTAATACTTTTAATGCATCAACAACAACCTTATCTTTTCATGGAAGTCTACTTGAAAATGCCCATAGAGAATTACTATTAGGACCCTCAATTGTTTCATGTATCCCAATGGCATTTATTAGTGTTCTTATACTTATTTTTAGTGATCTACTTGTTATGGTAATCAAAAAACATTTTCTAGTTTCAATTTCTTTCTATAGTTGATGTAAGAGCACATTGAGTAATGTTGCCATCTTTAGTGTGTGATGTTTAACCTATTGATTGATAGACACTAATTAGATTTCTTACAATAATTCTTTGACCACTTGTATCTATTGATATTAAGCTAAGGATCTTCATAGTTTATCTAAAATTAATATTTTTAATTAATTCAACAAATAATTTTGGCACCTTCCAATTTCACTTAAGCTCTCAAAATAGTTTTTCAATATTTTATTAGTCATTTTTCTACAAATGCGATCAAGAATTTTGTTGGGCATTGATTTCAAAAAAAATTCACCCATGTCAATTGGATAATTTGGTTTTTTATGAATAATTCAAGGAGATATTATGATTGGTATGTGTTCTTGGTTTATATTTGGTATATTTGATTAATCATTCCTTGTATCAATAGGTGTGATGCTTGGTGCTTGTTCTTGGTTTACATTTGGTAAATTTGTTCCATCATTTATATCTTTAATAAGTTTTTAGATGTTTTATTTTACATTAATGTTAGTTGGTATAGATGATGTACCTTCTCCTCCAACTTTTCTCATTTCATGTAGTCTTTTCATGTGCTCCCTTTTATTCTACTTTTTTGCATCAATTCATTCGAGTGGTCCTCGCTTTTTCTTTCCCATGGTTAATATCAACTGTTCCTAAATAGAAAATTATAAATGTATGTTAATGTAGTGTCTAAAATTTTACTATTACAGTTTCTCCTACACTTTTGTAGCCACTTTAGTGTTTGCTCCCTTAGTACTTGTGTAGGCTCATTTTAGCCCTCACACCAACCTTTTTACTCTTAGGATACTTAGGAACCCTTTTCAATAGCTACCTTTATACATCATTTTTACATTAAACCGTGTGTTTCCTCTTTCCCACTATTTTGTATCATGATTTTTTGGACATTAGCACATCATGCGGATGTCCATGTGCCACACTAGCATCCCACAAAATTTCAATGTTCAAATAGTCATTTCTGAGTGCCTTTCCACTTGTAACTTACTTTTATCAGTGTTAATGGCTCAAGATTCTTGTGTAATGACTTGAGAACCTTCTTTTCCCTCCTTTTCTCCCTTTAAATTCACTCTTTTCATTCCTATTATGCCTTCTCTAGCTCTTTCTTGGTCTGTCTTAGACATACTCTCTTCTCTTGATCTCTTTCTTGCACAAATCTCTAAAAATTGCTACATGAATCTCAAGCTCTTGCAACACTTCTCATTTGCATCTCTCTTGGCTCTCACAACCTCTCTCTCTCTTTGGATTCCTCAAGCCTTGTAGGTTATATCTATCTCTTATCTTTTGTCTTTGAGAATCTTAGGATTTCTCACATCCCTTATCTATTCATTTTACTATCTTTTCTATTTATCTTTATATCTTTCTATTTTCCTCTTCATGGAGGTGGAAAGACCAAAACATGAGTTTGAATGAGGAAATCCCCTAAATATCCCCACCATTTTCTCTTAGTCTTATGTGTACAGGTATTGAAGACATTTATTTGCTAGAGGTTCATTACTTTGGTTGTGTGAGCACTTTATTTCTACTCATTAGTTCTATCATTTATATTCTTTTAATTTGCATCTCATTTAGTTTAGTTTTGTTACTTTTATATATTTTCCCACATTTTAATAGTCCCTACAATTAGAACTATTAGTAGTAATTCAACTATTTTCTGTGACACTCTCAGTTTGAATTTGTATGAGATGTTAGTGTGCCTTTGGGACACTAGTGTGTCACACTTTCATCCATGTGTCATGCTTCAATCCTTGGAAAAGAGATCACTAGTTTGTCGAGAACACCTCTGTGATCTACTCTTTTTTATTTTGAAAATCTCACCTTTTTATCCCATCACTTGATCTTTGTTCCTTGAGGTAGTCTTGAGGTAGTTGAGGACCATTTTCTCCTTGAAGAATCTTTATTTTTCTAAGACTTAAGGGTAGAAAATATCCTCCTCTACATTTTGGTGAACCCAACATGAACAACCCTTCCCTTAAAAAAAGGAAAAATCCAAGATTTCCCCTTCTAAGATATTTTTTGAGGTGCTACCTCAAACCCCATTTTATGTCATCAATATGGATATATATCAACCTTCATCAAAGTTGTCTATATATATATATATGAAAATGCACTTTCTATTTTCTTTCCTTCTATTCCTTTCCCTTTTTATGGGGAAACTTCAAGAAGTTCTCTTCCAAGCGTGTGAAAGTGAGTTCTTTTATCCATTCTTATTATTCTTTATTGATCCCTCTCCTAAAATTCCTTCTATTTGTAAGGATATTTTGGTGCAGGAGGATGAAATCATTGATACTTTCCTTAGTAAAAATTTACCCCCTCTTTATACTAGTGAACTCTCTTTTAGAGATGATGCATTAGTGAATGAGAAATATTGTTCCACATCTGATCCCCCATAGATCAAGTTGAGAAAATTTCTTCAAAAATTTCTTATAGAAGTAAAGAGGAATTCATAAATATAATTTTAGTCTTCGTAGCTCCTAAAAGGCTTAAGAGACCAATAATTTATGTGACTACAACTAGTCCTTCTCCTAAAAGGATTTTTTCTGTTCATGGGGTTCCTATTGAAAGTGATTATCTAAATATTTCTACAAAGTCTATCCAATTTAAATATTCTTCTTATGATACAATAGCTTATACTTATATACTAGAAGGAATAAACTAAATGTTTATCAACGTACTTCTTTACCACCATCTCAACCAAGCCTTCCTCAAGCACCTAAACCTCCAACTAGGTGACAAAGTGAGTATGATCTTGTTGAGAAACTTCATGTTACTCCCGCCAAGATCTCACTTTGGGATTTTTTTTAGACTACTTTGGTTTACCAAGGTATGCTTCAGGAAACCTTGCAAAATATTCTCTTACCTTCTTCTACTAGACCAACAAATATTAATGCATTGATAGGTCATATTTATGATGATTAATTGAATATTACATTCCATCCATAGGAACTCCCACCCCTAGAAGTGTAGAAGCAAGTAGGTCCTTTGATAATAATAATTAACATTAATAACATCAATATCAAATGTACTCTTATTGAAATAAGTTTGGTGCTCAACATATGTAGCATTGATCTACTACCTAAAAAATTTAAAATTGATTCATCTCCTCTTTCTTCTTCTTCTTTGTACAGTCATGGATTTAATAATATTGGTTGACAAGCCATAAGCACAATAATTGTTCCTTTAAGGTTAGGACCTATTACTATACCCACCTTGGCATATGTTATGTTAAGAAAATTACAATGTAATATTCTTCTTGGTAGACCGTGGATTCACGATATGGGTAAAGTCTCATCTACCTTGCATAGATCCATTAAGTTCATTCATAATAAGCAAGTAGTCATAATCAAGGATGACCCTAATGTGGTACACTTATGTGAGATGGAAGTTGTAGATCAAGGTTTAATTGCACCTACTCTTAAAAATATTATCCCTTTAGTCTCTTCTAATGTGTTGACATATACTCCAACAATACCTCTTACAAAGGATACTCTTTAGGCAAATGTCCCTGAAGAAGATCTTGAATACAATCTTTCTACTTCTTCTCAAGAGAATGCATGTCTTGGTGATGATTGGGGTTCTTTAGACTTTACATCATCCTTCATTAGGGAATATAAATTCGACCTAATCTACTTAGACATCTTCATAATATCATTCACACCCACTACTGAATATCTGATTATTCTTTTGTATCGCGAGATAATAGGTATAATAATTATAATTTCCTTAACATTGATCCTCCATCTTCTGAGGAGTTGAAATCATGTTATGGATTTGGATTGAACAATATTCTCTCTAAGCATGGGTAAGAAAGAAATGGTCTTGGGTGTATGGAACAAGGAGCTAAGGTCCCTTAGGAACTGACACCTTCTTTTACAAGGGTTCTAGGTTATATGCCTTCTTGTTTGTCTCCATCCCCTCCTCCATCGCATGTTGTCCATATGTATTTTTCTTGTGAGTAGTAAAAATTTCTTTCACAAGAGAAAGGATTGCTTCTTGCTTCTCATTCTTTATCTGAGTAAAATCATATTTGGTTGAGGTTTCTCAAATCTCACCTAGTTACTCTTCATCCTACTCCCCATAAGAATTTTCATTAACATGATGAAGAAAAATATTCTTTTTATGCATATCATCAAGTTATTGGCCATTCCACCAGTGAATTTAAGTCCTTGAAGGACAAATATATAACAACTTCTTGATTCTTCCATGAATCTCTTGTTTTTTGATGCACCTATATTTTATTTGCATGATAAGTGATATCTTGTCTATTCTAAAAACCTTCTCATTATGTCGCTATCTACTATGTGTCATTCATAGCTCTTCCTACTCACTACCATTCATGTTCGTACACTATTGTGTACAACCATAGTTTCTTTGTGGTAGCCACACAATAGTCTCTATCATGGTTATCCTCCCCTATATGCTAGGGGGGATGAGGTAGCTTGTTCTAGAAGTGTGTGCCCTTATTGATGACCCCCTCTCTTCTCTCTATATTTTTTTCTCCTTAGAGTGACATGTGCTCCTCTACATAACACACATCATTCTTGTTGGAGTACAAGTCCATTGAGAGGGGGGGTGAACCAGTGGTGTAATGAGAAACCAAATTTTATTAACTCACTTGTATTATATAAAGAGATCCATTAAAAACACTTTAAACATTTTAGGTATTGAATGTTGAGTGAGTCACAAAGATATAGAAATTAGAACATGATAATTGAACAAAGATGACCTATTAAATACAATATGAAAAACCATCAAGAGGAGACATAACACAAGTATTATGAGTGGAAAACCCTAGAAGGGTGAAAAGACCACTCTAAAAAATAAACTTTATTAAGCCTCACTAGCCAAAAACCTCATTGGTTACATTTTATGCCTCATTGGCAACATTCTATGCCTCACTAGAAACAACTCACTAGTATCAAATTTTGTGCCTCATTGGAAACACCTCACTGGTATCAAGTTCTATGCCTCCCTGGCAACACCACACTAGTATCAAATTTTGTGCCTCACTAGAAAAATAGTATGTCTCACTGACAAACAAAACCAACAACCACTTTCATCAATTTCAAAAGAAACAATAAAAATCAGAGGATTAGTTTGTTTCAATATAATACAATACTCATGTGATCTATCTCTACATCAACAATTCAAAAAACACCATCTCCATAATTCACCCATACCACAACACTTATATTCTTAAAAAAAACTTCAATGATCAATAGCATATATCAATAAACACACTACAAACATTTTCATCTACAAGATTAAAAAAATCATTGTTCGATGTTATACACTATTTCATTAAATCCTCTCTAACACTAATTGATCTTCACAAAAACACAACATTAACATCTTCTATTACCCTTCTTCAAACTCATTTCATAGTTTAAATGCATTGGAAAATATTTTAGCCATTGATTCTCCCATTCAATTAAGCAGAGACACTCTTTGTAACATAGATGATCAAAATCATCTACTATACATCACTTGGACAAAAGATAATCTCTCAAGATCTTCAACAACATATTCCTCTCATAGACCCACAATAAATTCCACCCAACACAGACTATAATGACCAAATGTACACCAATCTAAATTCCCATCACCTACTTGTTGGAATTTAAACAAACTTCAAATATGATTTGTTGATCTAAGGTTTAACACCATGTTATTAATTAAAAATGAGTCTTTTATTTCCTTTGGTAGTATATTGGAAGTATTCAAAAATAACCATTTGTGTCATTCAGTTAAAAAATAGCGTGTAACTTCTCCAAGACATAAGACAACCACACAACTGTCAAAATACACCTTCAAGAAATAGCTATTAATAATGTTTAACTAAAAGCCTTTGATCTTATTCTTCCGCCTCTTCACTAAACAAATAAAGACCATTGGTTTTTCTTTAAGCAATGTGACTTGTTGAGCAACTAAAGAGGGGTTGGTAACCAATGGTTTTGAAACCATCGAACGATGACTTAAGTAACTTTTGACCCACTATTATAAGTCACCTTTCAAATATAACAAAAGGGTATATTGAACATTGAAAACCATGTAAACCCTAGGTTCCTTTGGAATTTGGGGTTTTAGAACAAACTTCCAAGCAATGAAAGAACCCAAAACAACTGAACAAACAAACTCAATGGGATTGAATATATGTAATTGATCTGTAACCTTTGATTCAGAACATATACCTTTGATGTAGAATATTATGATTTTGACAATGGTTTAGATCCTTGTAGAAGCATGAAGATCTCATCAACAAACACCAACCATGTCTTTATACCAAAAACCTATCCATTGAATACCTTTTGTATCAACACCATGTGAACAAGTAATGAATGAACAACAAGGACTCTGACATGAATATCAACAACCACTTTGACTATAGATCACCAAATGAATGAACAACCTCTTTGAAACCAATCCACTTTTGTATGTTGATCACCAAATGAATGAACAACCTCTTCGAAACCAATCCAAGACAACAAAATGAAGAAACTCACTCTGAATGTATTTGGAATCAAACACCTTTTGCATAACCAACTCCATTTACCTTTGAAATCAATGAAAATCAAAATCAACAAACTCCCCATTTGTCATTGATGACAAACCCTATTGCAAATTTTTCACTCACTCTCTCCCCCTTTGACATCAAAGACAAAGGGTAGCTTCAAACTAAGATTGAAAGATAAAAAATCGATAACACTGACCATGTGAACACTACCAATGTGGATCAAGAATATCATTACATAAAGTAGAACTACAATCACTTTCAATATCTACATATCTACTCCTTGATGCATACCAAAAAATGGAATCAATGACATTGCACAATAGCACCACTAAAAGAAAAGAACCAGTGATTCAAACAATGTCCAAGCAATGACAAAAGGATATGATAGATATCTAAGAAAGAGTTTACTTCCCTTGCAAGATAGATATATCTTCATGATTTTTTTTGTCAAGAATGCCACCATACTAGCACTATTATAAGATCCCTGCAATAAGTGTCTCACAAAGCAACTAAAGATAAATCACTATCAACAAGATCAAGAAAACATAATAAAAGCATTGTTATCACTGTCTTACTCTTATTTGGCTATACACAACACAAAGACACATTGTCTATTAAAAGTAAATAGCACTGCCAAGATGGAACTTGTGATCCACAAATTCACTTGTATTGCATTTTTATCCTATTGCCTCTACAAAAGAGTTCTATTTAAAGGCATCTTGTCTACATACTGGCATATCAATATACCCTCCATAGTAAACAACCATTCAAGAATGAGATTGATAGAATAAGGTAGAGTCTCCCCCTATTTTTTTCTCCTTTTGCAGCTTATGAATATGCACTTGATCATTGTTATGTTAATCCTATGCTTTGAAGACTTTCAAAAAATTTCACAATTGCAGAGTTCTCTTTAGAGCTCCTATTCATAATGATTGTGCACTTATTAAGCTACTATCCCATACCACTATCATTGTTCAAACCTCATTTACCAAGACACATTTTCAAGAAAGAGAAAGATGCATAAAATATCACTGTCAATTGTCAAAGATGTGATAAAAACCACTATGAAAAGATGTGAACCAATGATCAAAGAAGGATGAAAATGCATAACACTGTCATAAGAAAGATTCACAAGCAACAAGAAACCACTGTCACAAAAACATCGAAGAATTAATGTCACTTCATCATATCACTATTAAGAATAAGATTAGCATGCAAAACATTGTCACTATACTATAGCTAACAACTATCACTAGCCACTTTAAACAACTATCATGAACCATAAAAATGAACTATTTTCAAGGCATAACACTAGAAAATATTGAATATGAACTACCACAAACACTTTACTACTGTTGCAACAAGAATATTTCAAGGAAAAACCTAAAGAACTTCTACAAGTTGTGAGCAATGTATTCAATGATAAGCACTGTGAATTACTATCCAAAGCACTAAAAAAAAGGTTATTAACACTACCACTAATTCACAAAGCAAAGTAATGCCATTATGAACCTTTAAAAATACCGTGACCATTCATCAAACCTCTAACATGCATTGATGCCACTATCAACATGGATAAAAAACCATTATGACCTTGTATGCCAAACCTTTGTGAAGAAAACTATGAATGAAGATCCCTATACTATTTTCAAGACAACAACTACATAACATAAAAGGACTGGCATTGCAAATATCACTATCTTACTAACACATCATAGTCCAAGGATCCATAAAACATTGAAAATGTTAAACAAGAAATACCACCAACACTTAAATCAAGACAACTAAACAACTAAGCATTATGCAAGCAAGTCAACAGTGACTATCAAACATTATGCACTATGTATCTATACATGGTACTTCACTTTGCATCCAAATCACTAAGTAGATACATTGAGCTTATGCAAGAACAAAGAGAACAATAGAGACCACTACACAACGTCACTATCTCAATGAAAATAACTATATTTTGTTGAAGCCACTACATTGTAATATCTTTCTATCAATGCCATTTTAACCAAGAAAATTTGTGATGGCCATCAATGAACATCATATCACCATGAACAACATCACCAAAACACCATTACTAAATCAACACTTTATTCAGAATGAAACAACTCTGTGTAGAAAATCTTTGAGATCAAGGAAAATCACCTAGAATGATGCAGAAGCATCCTAGGTTTCAAGTAGTCTTGCATCAACCAAAAATATTTGCATTCATGTTTTACTTTCAGTAGTTATCTATCAAAACCCAATATCAGTATTCATACTGAATTGTACTACATTGTAACATCAAATCTCATAGAACAAGATATATTATCTTCATGGAAACATCTACATCATATCTATAATTCAAGTGTTTTGGAGATTTTGATACAAAGTTATCGCTAACAGAATACCAGTCGCATTTGGGTAGGGAGCGTTCACCAACCAGTCTTGGCTTTTCAAGTGTGTGAACCTATCCTATGACTTGCAAAGCTCGGGAAACCATTTCATAAGGATGCACATTCATCGAGGGGCCTTCATCCTGATCCACATTGTGTTTGTCCAAGAATCAAAGGAAATTCATATGTTTGGCTGATCTTCACACGTTTCATCAACTTTGGGCTTTTAAACCTCTTGAGGCTAACACAGACCTTTCTTGGAGATGGGAATTGACATATATAAGTGTCATGTAGTTGCATTAGGAATTCATCCAAGATAGAGATATAAGTGATAGTTAAGGGCTTCAAACCACACTATATTTTTGGGTTTTAACACCATATCATTCTGTAATTTTGTAAGCTGGAAGGTAGGGCATGTTGCCAGTGAATAATAGATATTTTCCATATTTCCATATGTGATTGTGTTCTTGTTCATTGAGTTTCCATTGTTATTACTCTTTCTGCAAGGTTGGATAGTCCTATTGTTGGACCCTTCATCCTTGATTGCACCAAGTGGTATCAGAGTGAGTTTGCAAACTTTGGGAGAGTAGAGGTGGTTAGATTTTTGACTTGAGGTAGTTGCATTAGAGCGAGTTTGTGAAATTGAGCAAGAAATTTTGTAAGATATTTGTGTGGAAATATCATTGACTTGAGGCAACCTAATTATGTTTGTCAATAGATCACCAATTGTGAGGCAGTTGCGACCTTGTAGCTAGATTGCTGACCTGAGGTAGTTGCACTGAATCCTAGGAAGAAGTGCCACTGAGGAGAATTCATAATTCTATTAATGTTGCTAGAAATATGGATGAGATGATGGAAATGATGCAAACAATTAAAGTGAGATTAGATGTTGCTGATGAAGATAAAAGAAAGGGCTTAAACCCTAGACCTAATGATGAAAGTAATGATGATGAAGTTCATGTTGTAAATCTAACTAGAGAAACATCCAAAGAAGATGAATCAAATTAGATAAAGATGTTGAAGGCTATTTCAAAGATTGGAAAGTGACCTAGAATGGAGATTTTGAACTATATAGATAATCTAAACCCTAAGGAGTTGATTGATTGGATATATGACATTGAAGAATACTTTGAATATGAAGAATTGAAGATCTAGAGAGAGTGAGATTTGCAAAGACTAAACTGGAGGGACATGACGCAACATAGTGGAAGGAAGCTCAATTGTAGAGAATCAAAAAAGGAAAATAAAAGATTGTGAAATGGGATAGAATGGTGGCAATATTGAAGAAGCAGTTTATACTTACGAACTATGAGTTGGAGCTGCTAAAAAGATTGCAAAACTTTAGACAAAAGCAGAAGACTGTGAAAGAATACATCGAGGAATTTCATAAGATCATTATTAGGACTGAACATAGTGAAGCAAGCAAGGAGAAAGTGGAAAGATATATTAATGGGCTAAGGATGAACATTCAGGAAGAGTTGAGTTTGGTAAGGATGAATTTGGTAGAGGAAGCATATCAATTTGCATCAGAAGTGGAGGAAAAGCTAAACAAAAGAATTAAACAAAGGCGAAGAGGAAGAGGAGGTAGATTTCAAAAAGGAAGGTCACATTTTGGAGGAGAAAGATCGTATGAGGAGGCTAAAATTCTTACCTCAATGATGGATACTGGAGAGATGAGAAAGGATATGACAAGAGAACCTTAAGAGGAACATGTTTTAGGTATGGAGGAGAAGGACATAGAGCATTTGAGTGTTGCCAAGAAGGAAAGAAGAATGGAAATCATGCAATAATTGGATATGTGGAGGAATAACTAGTGAAACCACTAAGTTTTGGAGGAAGCCCTGAGAATGGAGAATCATTATTCATGAGGAGAGCATTGATCCAAGAGAAAGAAGTACCCAAGGAAGCACTGTAGAGGAAAGTTTTGTTCTGGATTAGATGCAAAGCATGAGGTAAGTGTTGCAAAGTTATCATTGATAGTGTTAGCATAGATAACCTAGTTTTTGAGGAAATGGTGACAAATTTTAATTTGGAAAGAAGAAAACATCTGAAACCTTATAGGATAGCCTAAATTCAAGATGAGCACAAGATACTAGTAAGTGAGCAATGTCTAGTGAAATTCAAAATAGGGTCATATCATGATGAAGTGTTGTGTGATATTATGTCGATGGATGTATGTCATATGTTGTCGGGTAGACCTTGGAAGTATGATAAGAAAGCTATACGTGATGGAAGAAGGAGCACTTATACCATAACATCCAATGGAAAGAGAATCACCTCAACACCTTTGGAAGATGAACCTAAAAGTGAAATATGTGGAACAACTAGAATCAATTTGGTAGATGGAAGGAGATTTTTGAATGGATTGAGACATGTAAACATATATTTTTCTTTGATTCCAAGGAAGTGCAGAGACTTAGATGTGGAGAGAATCATAGGAGATGAAGGATCACTAGAGAAGGAAGTCACTAAACTAATAATAGAGTACCAAGATCTTGTATCAGAGAATGAGCTTGATGGATTACCACCAATCTAGAGTATTAGTCATCATATAGATCTCATTCCAAGAGCTATTTTTCCAAACAATGCTACACACGGATGACATCAATAGAGAATGCAAAGCTAAATAGACAGATACATGAACTATTAAAGAAAGGGTTGATCAAAGTATGATCCCATATGTGGTACCAGTTGTACTTGTACCTAAGAAATATGGAAAATGGAGGATGTGTATAGATTCAAGAGCTATCAATAAGATCAAAGTGAAGTATAGATTCCCATTGCCTAGGATGGATGACATCATGGATATATTGAGTGGAGAAAAGTATTTTACCAAGATAGACCTGAAGAGTGGATACCATCAGATCAAGATCAAAGAGGGAGATGAATGGAAGACTACTTTCAAGACAAATGAGGGATTGTATGAATGGTTGGTCATGCCATTTGGATTAACAAATGCACCTAGTGCATTTATGAGGATGATGAATGAAGTCTTGAAGAAAATCTTGGGAAAGTTTGTTATTTTTTACCTGGGTGATATTCTAATTTTTAGTAAGACTAAGGAGGAAAATTTGGGGCACATTAGATAGGTATTTTAGAAGTTGAGAGAAGAGAAATTGTTGATAAACATCAAGAAGTGTAGTTTCATGAAGGAAGAACTCTAGTGTATTTGAGATTTCTGATATGTGTGGAAGGATTGAAGATGGACCCTGAGAAGGTTAGAGCAATAGTTGAATGGCCTACACCAGTGAATGTTGGAGAAGTAAGATCATTTCATGGGCTATAAATTTTTTACTAGAAGTTCATCATAAACTTTAGTGGTATTTGCACCCATATGACAAAGATAATGAGTGGTGACCAGAAGGAATTCAAGTGGAAATTGGGAGCATAAAGGAGTTTTGAGTTTTTGAAGTAGAAGGTGACAAAACAACCTGTGTTGGCATTACTGGGCTTTGATAAGGTATTCCAAGTAGATTGTGATGCTAGTGGAAGTGCAATAGGAGCTGTGTTAAGTGAGGAAGGGAGACTAGTAGCCTACATTAGTGAGAAATTGAATGATTCTAGGAGAAGATATTCAATTTATGATCAAGAATTCTATGCAATTGTATAGGCCTTGAAGAAGTGGAGACATTACTTGTTACCTAAGAAATTTGTGTTGTATACAGATCATCAAAATTTACAATATTTTAATAGTCAAGGGAAGTTGCACCAAAGACACATGAGATGGGTAGAATTCTTGTAGAGTTGCACATTTGTGTTGAAACACTGGAGTGAGAAGTCAAACAAAGTTGTAGATGCATTGAGCATAAGGAGTTTGTTAACAAAGATGAGAATTGAAGCATTGGGTTTTGAAGAATTGAAGCACATGTATGAGGATGAAATTGATTTTATTGAGGAATGGAAAGCTTGCAAGGAACCTATGGAGATGGATAAAAGTATATGGTTGGATTATTTCATTTAGGAAGGTATGTTGTTTAAGAACAAACAATTAAAATAATTACGAAGGATTAGCAAGACATTTTGGAATTGATCAGACTATAGCAATGGTTAGTGAGAACTATTTTTTGCCACAGTTGTATAAGGATGTTAGGAAATATGTTCAAGGTTGTAGGATTTTTCAAGTTACAAAAGGAAACAGTCATAACATTGGAAAGTATACATCATCGACAGTATTGGAGAGACCATGGGAGGACATTAGCATGGATTTTGTGTTAGGATTACCGAAGACGTTGAAAGGACTTGACTTTGTATTTGTGGTTGTGGAAAGATTTTCTAAGATGGAACACTTCATACCTTGTAAGAAGAACAATGATGTAGTACATATTGCAGACCTATTTTTTAAGGATATTGTGAGATTACATGGACTACCAAAGAGTATAGTATCAGACAAGGACACTAAATTTGTTGGATATTTCTGGAGAATATTGTGGAAGAAGATGAAGACAAATTTGAAGTATAGTTTAGCATTTCACCCACAGAAAAATGGACAAACATAAGTGGTAAATAGGATTTTAGGGAACTTTTTGAGGTGTTTGAATAAAGTAAATTGGAGCACAGGGAAGACACCATTTGAAATTGTGACAGGACAATAACCTAGAGGAGTAACAAAATTTAGAGAAATCAGTATGGAGAATAAAAGGAGTGTAGAGGTAGAAAATTTTATAGGATTCATGGAAACAATTCATACTCAAGTCAAGGAGCACCTGGAGAAGATGAACAATACCTACAAGGAGGAAGCAGATGAGAAGAAAAGATACAAGGAGTTTGTAGTAGGAAAGGAAGTAATGGTATATTTGAGAAAGGAGAGATTTCTAGTTGGGACATATAATAAGTTGAAGATGAAGTTTGGACCTTGTAAGATCATCAAGAAGTTTAATTCTGGAAATGCATATGAAGTGGAACAACTGGAGGAATTTGGCATATCAACTATATTCAACATTGCAAACTTGTACCAGTATCATGAAGGAAATTCACTAGAGGATAGGGTAGTTGGGTTACCAAACTAGGTATCACATCATCCAGAGGAAATTGAGGAAATTTTAGACAATAGAGCTAGACGTAGTGCCATAGGAAGGAAATACAAGGAATATCTAGTCAGATGGAAAGGAAGACTCATCATGGGTTTCTTAGGCTAAGGTAGACCGCATTGGTTTTTCTCTAAGACAAGGAAAGTGAGAGGCTCACTTTTATTCAACCTTGGGTGTCTGATGTAGGAGCATCCCAATTTTCAAGCAATTTTGCATCAACCAAAAATATCTACATTCATGTTTTGCATGTTTCAGTAGTTATCTATGAGGACCCAATCTCAATATTTCATACCATATTGCACCGCATTGTAACATCAGAGCTTACAGACCAAGATATATGATCTTCATGGAAACATCTACATCATATCCAAAATTCAAGTGTTTTGGAGATTCTAGTATGAAGTTATCGCTAACAAAATATTAGCTACATTTGGACAGGGAGCATTCACCGATCAGTCTTGGATTTTCAAGTGTGTAGACCTATACCATGACTTGTGGAGCTTAGGAAACCATTTTATAAGGATGCATATTCATCCAGGGGCCTTTATTCCAATCCACATCATGTTTATCCAAGAATCAAAGGAAATTCATATGTTTGTCCAACCTTCACACATTTCATCAACTTTGGTGTTTTAAAACTCTTGAGGTTGATGCAAACCTTTTCTAGAGCTGGGAATTGACATATATAGGAATCATGTAGTTGCATTAGGCATTCATTCGAGTAGAGATAGAATTGATAGTTAAGGGCTTTGACCCACATTGTATTTATGGGTTTTAATGCCATATCATTCTATAATTCTATAAGCCGAAAGGCAAGGCATGTTGCCAATGAATAATAGATATTTTCCATATTTCTATATGTGATTATGTTCTTGTTCATTAAGTTTCCATTGTTCTCACTCTTGTGGAAAGGTTGGATAGTCCTATTCCTGGACCCTCCATCCTTGACTGTACCAAAGAATTATAAACATGTATCTTTTAAGATCAATGACAAACTAAGTATCTTTTACATGACTAAGAAAAGCATCTTTGAAACCAACAAGCATCAAAAAAGAAACTGATACTTATCAATGTGTTGGAAACACTATTCTTAACACTTTCAAATCAAACATAACTAAACATGGCACATTGCAAACTTAATTATCAATAGGCCTCATGATATGTCTTCATGATGGGATAACAACCTTGATTTTATTCTTGATGAAACCTCTTTGTTGTTGTCTATGGGGTTTGTATGATACATAAAAAATCAACTCCCCCTCAACTCATGGTATTCTTTATACATTTATGTATGTCTCTTGTACATCATGCACTAGCTTAGGTTCTTCTTTCTCTTTCTCTTGTTTTCTTCTCCAAACTTTCATAGTGCTTGTCTTCTTGTGATGATTAAATGATTCCATTAAATTACTTCTACAATATTGTGCTTTATGTCCAATCTTATTGCATCTATAGCACATGACCTTGTAACCAACATGAGGAGTAAAAGAATTGTAGTCTCTTAACAATCCATAGGTACTTCCTTCTTGTTTCCTATAATATCTTTCATTGTAACTAACTTTGTTACATGCATTATTGTAATGGTTCTTTAACAACCTACAAGAACTTTTATTCTTGTTACATTCAAAATTATTCCTTGTGTGAGTTCTACACTCCCTAGCCATATGACCAAAATTATAACTATGTGCAAGTGAATTATAACCTAAAAATACAAAAAACTATAAGGAAATGCAAGGAAGAAAACACAAACAAAACACTCAAGATTAGCCTAGTTTAACCCAAACAAAATGAACAATAAAACATAAATTTTACCTTGTTTCAGTTGTCCCTTTGGTTGGCCATTTGAGAGACAATTTGTGTACTCCTTTAATAAAATGACCTAAAAACTACATGCAAATGATAGAGCTTTGGATGGTGGATGCAATGGTGGAGTTGGGTGAGTGATTGGGTGCAATACGAGAGCTTGATGTTAGTGTAATTAATTATTTATTACACTAGCATAAGTTAACTTAGGTCTTTCATTTATTTAATTTAGTTATAGGTTGCATCATTATAAAATCATTAATAATGGGGTTATACCCCTTTCCATGTTTGTAGGAGATAATATTCCTTCTAGAAGATGAGTTGTCTTTTCTGGAACTTATCTCTATCACTTTATCATTCCCTAGGTAGTTAGTTAGGGTTCATATGTTGTCACATGTTGTTAGAACATGACACATGGCAACATCATATTGCATCTTGTATCTCATTCATGCCTATATAATTAGGGCATATGTACACTTGTAATCATATTCTAGATCAATAGCAATCTCCAAATTTGCATGCCCTTAGTTGTAACACTTTCTATGTGGAAAATTTCTTCTTGGAAAGATCCTTTGAAGTGTGCACAACTTCATTGGATGATTCAACATCCATTATTTCAACATGGTATTAGAGCTTTTCCAATAAAGATTCATCCTAAGATCAAGAAATTTGGGCTAGAGAGATTCTTGCAAGCTTGAAGGTTTCCATTGCAGGCTACTTGACTCTACCAAGTGCCTTGAAACCCTAGGATCACCTGTTCATTCATCAAAATTGAATTCATCAACCCAAGAGCCATCAATGGTATTTTAGGGTTTGCAAAATCAATTGGTATGATCCATACAAATTTGTAGTAAAAAAAATCACCCCTGTCAGTTGTCCTCTATGGAAATTTTTTTTTAGTTGTAGGCATTTTTTTCAAAAAAAATCCAGGGCTTCTTTTTGCATTTCTTGGCAAAAAAATTATATTCAGGCTATTTTATATAGTTTGCAAAAAAAAATTATCTAGAGCGATTGCATATTAATTTACTTCGTCGACATATTATTTCCATCAAGCTACATTTTTATTTCATAAACTTCAATATTTGTATAGTCGACATTAAGGATTGAATATTCTTTTTCCTGTGGTCAATAGTTTTTAGGATCGATATCATTATATAATGGGTTTTTGATTTTTTAATTGCACTCATGCAATATTAAGAAATAAAATCAAGTTATTTTTTGTCAGCCCCCATCAGATCATTGTCTATAGAAATTGTGTCAGCTACATTCATCATTTTGTAGAGGAGGATACTCGTCGACCTTGTTGATTTGACAGGCTATCACATCATTGGTTGACTATTCCCATCATCAGCTTCATCATCGCTAGTCTGCTTACTGGTTGTTTGACATTGGTGCTATGATATTTGGTGCTCCCACTGACCATTTATCTTTCCACCGCCAAGCGGTGCTTTCTTTTCTCCTATAGAAATCAAAAGCCCTAGCCCCAGTTACATTGGTGACCAAGGGTTATGTTATTGAAGATGGCACCACTCAAGTACAACCGCTTCACCTGAGATCTCCACCCCATTGCCGCTGGTGGAGGCACTTCCTTTTTTTCTACCAACCAGTGCCAAGGTCACATCAAGGACCAAGAGCTAATCCCAGAGGGATGTTTTTTTGCTTCTAATTATCCCGTAGAGTGCCTAATATAGGCCTTTTCTTCATGTTTTCATAACTTTCACCCATGGTATTGAAGTTCGACAAATGAGATATTGTCAGAAAGAGGATTTGGTCTACTTTCTAGTGGTGCAATCTATTTTGTAGTATTATAATATCAATAATTTATACACTCAACTGAATTCAAAACCCTAATTTGGACATAAAGGCTCATATCTTTGCAACCATTTATTGAATTTTAGTGATTCCAATGGCATCATGAAGGTAATTCAGAGCTTTTTTCATCAGTCCACTCACTTTGATCAGTTTTAGCTCTAGGTACTCTTACATTGGTTTTGTTCAATTTGGTGCATTGGTTCAATAACTTGGATATCCTGAAGCTTGGGAAAAGGATTTTTGAATTGGGTGGCATCACTTTAGTTGCATATCATCTTTGGGATTTTCTATTTGCTATTGAAGGTTATTGTCTTTGTATTTTTTGGAGAAATTTGATAGTACATTATGGGGCTTATATATTCTCCGTCTCTGACTATGTTGCACAAGGGAAACTATAAACAATGGCAAGATGGGATCATCCACAATCTCCAATTACTTGATTTATTGTCACATTTTTATGGTATAGTTCCCCATCCAAGTGAAGATATTCATGAATTTTCTTGGAGTTGCAACAGATATACTGTCTTAGAGATCACTTCAATGCAAGTTGATTGTGATGTTTTGAGTAATATTGATCATTGTGATTTTCCTCACATTCTTTGGACTAAGATTCATGAGCTATATGGAGATTCAAATAATCCACCATTCCCTAATGATCATGACTCAAAATGTCATTCCTCATATCAAGTACCCCATGATGATATTATTGTGTAGGAGGTTGTTTGTTTGGATTGCCTTGAATCTTTCGAAGAGGTTGACAAGGTTTCTTTAGATGTTCCTTCTTCTCCATCAGAGACTATTGGTATCCCTTCACATTCAGTGATTCATTTTCCAAAGTCATTGATTGAGGCTTCCATCATTAATCAAGACACATTCAGTTTTATAGACTTGACATCATAGGATGGCTTTGTTTCAATGATTGCAGACTTGGTTATTTCTATAGGTTTGGAGAACATTCTTGATGGGATATCACTCCTCTATTTAGATTCTACTTTGGAGAGTTTTCTTGAGTCTCCACATCTCTTTGTTTTGACCTTGATTGGAGATCCTGAGACTATCTTGGAGGCACTTGTTTTCTCTTCATAGATTTCATGTATGATACTTCTTCCCTCTCATTCCATTCAGGATTTGAGGTTTCTCCAACACCTACCATTGGATTGGCTTCAGTATTCTTTTAGTGGTTTTGAGGACACTTCATTTAGGGGGGGAATTTATTCTCCATCACATTCACTATATTATAGTCTTTGGATCTTGTTCAACATCAGTTTCTGCATAGTCCTAGTTTATCACTTTCTACATTGATTGGGTATGTACTTGACTTGACTATGGCATCTTCATCTTCAGTGAGGAAGGAGACACATGAATAGTTTTTAGAGACATCATCATCCACATTCCTTCTTCCTTCCTTCAATTCCTATATGAAATGGGAAGCATCGCTGCACTTGCACTTGGTTTTGTTTCTTCCAAAAGGGAGACAAGTTTTTGTCGACATTAGATCATGTTTTTCTTCAGACACTTACCATTTTTGTAGGCGATCAAATATTATGGGGGGGCTATATAGTCTCTCTATTTCCTCCATATGCGGGGGCCATTGATTGTATTGTATCCATATGACAGATGGTGTACTTGAGGGGTATTTGGGAGTCCTCCATCCTTCCCATCCTTTCTCTTTTCTCTGCATTTTCATCTCCTTTTTGGAGAGGGGTTTTCTTCCCACTGGGTTTTCCCCTTTTCTCTGTTTGTGGGAGATTAGTTGAATTTTCATTCTCATTTGTAAATGGGTACCTAAAATTTCCATCATCCCATCATCCATCATCATCATTGCATAGTCATAACAATTTCATTTCCTCCCTAAGTTTCCTGATGGGGGGGTGTAATTGTAATTAATTATTTATTACACTAGCATAAGTTAACTTAGGTCTTTCATTTATTTAATTTAGTCCTAGGTTGTATCATTAGAAAATCATTAATAATGAGTCATACCCCTTTCCATGTTTGCAAGAGATAAGATTCCTTCTAGAAGATGAGTTATCTTTTCTAGAACTTATCTCTATCACTTTATCATTCCCTAGGTAGTTAGTTAGGATTCACATGTTGTTAGATCATGACACATGGAAACATCATATTGCATCTTGTATCTCATTCATTCCTATATAATTAGGGTATATGTACATTTGTAATCATATTCTAGATCAATAGCAATATCCATTTGCATGCCCTTAGTTGCAACACTTTCAATGTGGGTGAATTTCTTCTTGGCAAGATCCTTTGAAGTGAGCACAGCTTCATTGGATGATTCAACATCCATTATTTCAACACTTGAATGGCTGCAACAATGGTGGCTTGGTAACTTGAGTGCAAGAGTGCTTGAAATTGCTAAGTGTGTGATGTGCAAATGAAGCAATTTTTATGCTTTTAGGGAAAATCCTCCAAAAGACTAGAGGGCTAAGATTCATCCAAGGATATGAGATCAAGGGTTGAGATGCGTTGAGACATCTCAACCCATCTCACAAAGATATGTGGAAGGTGAGGTGGACAAGGGAGGATGATGTGTTGATGAGATGGAGTTCAAGTGGAAAAAGGCATGTCTTGTCTTATCTACCCAAATCTTGGGAGGAAGTGACAATAGAAGAATTTTAAATTCTTCTAAAACCCCCTTGGTTTTGGAGATTTGATATTAGGATTGGGGATGCGAATTTTAAATTTGGGTTTTATTCCTCCCAAGGTGTTGGAGAAATAAAGTGGAATTAAAAATTCCACATAGGATGCATTGGGGGGATAAGTGGAATTAAGAATTCCACTTGGGCAAGTTGGAGAAATAAAAAGGAATTTTAAATTCCTTGGGGAATGGACAAAGCTTCTCC
The DNA here is from genome assembly GCA_007258455.2 of Sequoia sempervirens. Lineage (NCBI taxonomy): Eukaryota > Viridiplantae > Streptophyta > Pinopsida > Cupressales > Cupressaceae > Sequoia > Sequoia sempervirens. Next base: position 715,743,859 of record VDFB02281492.1, read on the forward strand.
AAAAGGAGAAATCCTTTATGAGGGATGGTCATAGTACCCTTGCCATATTTGGCAAGAGGAAAAGATTAGGTGCTAATTAACCTTGATTAGAGGTTGTATAAATGATTAGAAAGGTTAATGATGGATTAAAGGAAAGTTGCAAAATATGGAGGATGTGGCATTAATTACCCCTGGTGATGTGCACATCCTAATCACAAATTGATTAAACTAATCTGGATTAGAAGAGGATTATGGAGGATGTTGAAAAGGAGAGAGAAAGTAGATGAATTAAAAATTGATTTTAATTCATTGGGATAAAGTGACTAAATTAAATAAATTAGACCATTTATTTAATTTAGAGAGGAATAGGGTAAGGTATTTGATTAATTAATTGAAATAACTTAGGAGACATTATGTCTAGATGAATATTAACCAAATAAGGAATTATTTAATTAATATGGCTTAGGGATGTGGGATAGAAGAATATAAGAGTGAATTTGACCATATAGGGGTGGTCAAATTCAGGTGTCTAAATTTTTCCCCTCTTCAAAATATCATTAGAATAATGGTGTTTCAAAGAAAAAAAAGTGCAGATGACTCGATAGAAGAAGTGGACTTTAGTAGATGCTCCGGTATCATAGGGAAATGGATAGGAAAGAGGAATGCAAAAATATAGTAGGGTATGCCCTTTTGAGAGGGTGGATGGGGAAGAAAAGAGACCTCAGGATATGTCTCAATATGAAGAAACAAAGGGTACCATGTGGTAGAGGATGAAAAACCATGAAGAAGGCATTTTGAAGAGAGTAAAATAGACACACGGGGTACAAATGGTGGCCCATGGAAGAATGGAGGTAGAAGGATTAAAAAAGTCTAAATAAAGGTTAAAAATGACCAAAATTAGCAAGGCTAATTAGGTTAAAAATTAGAAACCTATAAATAGTAAACTATAAAAGTTACTATTCATCCTATGTTCATTGTGCACACGTGTCAATAAGTGATTGAGTGAGAGAGTGAAAGGGAAATCAAGAGTGAGAGGTGATGAGGCAAGTGAGATGATAGACGACAAGGAGATCATTCACCGAGTGGACACAGTATGTGATTTCTACCACCTACATGCACCACCCCGATAGGTAGGCTTCAAACCCTAGCTCTATGATTTGATTTTAATTTTGCACATGTTTTTAAATTTCCAGGAGGGTAGATTAGGAAAGAATGAAATCCCAATAGAAAGGAAAATTTTCCCTTCCAAAAAAGTGCATTCTCCCTTCTAGCGAATGGGCGACTACATGATGGGGAACATGTGGGTGTGTATCTATAGGGGTGAATGAGCAGATGGAGGGGTGATTGTGAAATTACCCCTCAGGAGGAAAGGGTGGGCACACTACCGTAGGGGTAGATCTGCACATGGAGGGGTGATTGTAAAATTTTCCCTCAAGAGGACAAGGCAAGGATGAAATTGCTTGAAGAATGGATACATGTACAATGGAAAACGTGAGTTTTCCCATAGGATAGAAGGGTGAAAATGATTTTGACCATAGGAAGAAAAGGTATGTAAAGGAAAATTCATAATTGGCCCAAAGGGAAAAGGGAAAATGTGACTTCACCCATCAGGGGAAATTGGACACATAGTAGGACGCGATTTTGCCACTTGAGTGAAGGGACGAATTTGCTCCTAGGGCAAGGAATAGGTGAACCTACTGACAGAAAGGGAGAACTTTCCAAGTGGACAATGTAAGAGGGAATGTGTGAAGCTAAGGGGTGAATATGAAAGAAAAGGGAATGGGCGAATTCACACTACACAAATGTGAATTCACCATACCGAGATAGAGGGACAAAGAAAGGGTGGAAGATAAATGTCAAGAAAAGGATTGACAAGTGGTTGGTATGGATGCAAAGCATAGAGACCCTGCGAACTAGAGAGACATTCAGTCATGCCAGAGTCTACTCAGGAGGTGATGACATTGGTGGATCACGAGGCCCTAGAGTAGGCAAAAATACTACATATGCTTGGATATCCCGTGATTAGAGCCCATCAACCACTACTAAAAACTTTGATGGAGAGATGGAGCTTCAAGACCAACACCTTCCACCTTCCCATAGGGGAGATGACCATGACCTTAGAGGATGTATCAATCTGATTTTGAGACTACCTATCAGGGAGCATTTAGTGAGTGCAGTAGTGAGCTAACCACTAGAGAGGATCTTACAAGCTATTTTTGGTACCATAGACCTTCCCTACCAAGGGAAGGAGTTACACATTGATGTGTGCATTAGAGTTGTTACACCTCTATTGTTGTTTCTATGTGGATTGATCAACGAGATCCTCCTCCCCAATAGGAGTGGGGGATTCTTTAGCCTCAAGATGATTGAGGTGGTTAGGCACATTGTGGAGTGGAGAGATGGTGTATTTGCATGGGTGCCCTATAAGATGGAAAAAATATATAGAGATATGCACATAGTGTGTTATAGGGGCACTGTGAGTGCTACCCATGTCAGCCTATTATAGGTGTGGGCATGGGAACACATTTAGATTACCAGACTAGATATCCTAAGGGTAGGGGAGAGAGATGACTCCCTTCCTGTAGTATATTGGTGGGGGGATTATGGATAGATGCTCCATTATAGGTAGGTATAAAGCCTGGAATACTGGCCTAGAATATTTAATGATTTGATAGATGAGATCATATGGCAACTATTCATTGATCAAATATTTCAGTCCTGGAGGCTAGAGGACAAGCTATACAAGGGCTACATGTTTTCATGGTGCTATTTGATAGGAAGGGACCCTTTTATTGTTGAGGTACATAGGAATGATTGGGTGACATGACAGTATGGTACACACGACGAGATATCCCAACAAGGGAGTAGATATTTTGGTGAATTACTCAGGAGAAGGGATGGGGAAAGACCATTCCTTTAGAGTTTACCCATTAGGACTGTGGGAGTAAATATCATTAAATATATGGGGATGAAGAGGGGGCCCAAATGATATGAGTGTGATAGATAGATATGTCGCATGGTGGTAGGGGAGATGCACTGTGAGGATCACCATAATTTAATAGTGCTAGAAGTTGGATTAAGAGATGAGGAGGGGGATAGACAAGAGGGAAGGCCTCAAAGGAGGAGGAGGTGGATGGATAAGCAAGAGGAAAGAAAGAAATCCAGAAGGAGGGGAAGCAAGAGATGGATGTAGATGTGTTGAGGGTGGTAGAGAGGGCGATAGTTGTATATTAGGGACCATCAACACAAGACCCTATAGTCAGATTGGCAAGCTCCTAGGCTCACGTCCACATCCTACAATAGAGGTTACATAAGTTTGAGGTAGAGAGGGAGTGGCTACAAGCTGAGGTTGATAGGTTATAAGGGGAAACATCGATGGTGGATGAGGGGGTAGGAGTGGAGATAGATAGGCTACGAGGGGAGGTAGAGAAGTTACATGGCTTATTGGAGACTACATGGGGGCAGAGGGATGAGGCACTAGTGTTGGTAGAGTAGGTTGGGATTAGGTAGAGGCATTATAGAGAGAGAGAGAGACAAGGCCATCAAGTGAGCAGAGGCCGCAAAGAGCACAAAGAGGGATGGCAAGTTGTAGCACAAGAGAGATGGGGATATGAGGATGGATTAGCAGGAAGAGGCACAACTAACATCAATGATATTAGCACAAGATTCCTAGAAGTTGGAGAGGAGGAGGCTACAATAGCAGTGGGACCATTACAGGATGTAGAGGGACCAACTGTGGATACAGGTAGCAGGATTGGATGATGCCAGTATAGAGGTGGGATATTGGATGGGATCTTATTATACTACCATACCTGATCCAACACAGAGCATCTCACCATACATATGAGCAGCTTTGTAGAGGCCCACACCCTCCCACTCAGGACCATCACACACCAAGGGCTATAGAAATTCTAGAGAGACCTCCACATGACTGAGGACTTCAAGGGGTAGATTCTTCCTAGAGATCATATGTAGGGAGTAGTGGTTAGGGGGACAAGGGGACATGCACTGTAAGGTTCTAGTTTTGATAGGTATCCCAGCGGACAGTGTATATACATGCAAAGTCGGCATACAGTTATTCTTTTGTACAAAGTCAATTTGATAGATTGATCCAAAGATTTATTCATTCTTTTATGTTGTTATTATTTTATTATTTATTGATTCAAGACACCATGATGTGTCAGATGTATCCATATGTATATTATTCCTCCTCTACACATGCATTTTATTATGTAATGAACACTATATGGAGTGTGGATATGGAATTTATGATGGAAATTATGGACTATGTGATGGACATTATTATGGACTCCTATTATATATATATATATATATATATATGGTGGACATTGATGATGCTCTAGATATGATTCTTGTGTGATTCTTTGGATATTTAGTATGCATATGTGTATGATTTTGATTATGATGAATGTGCATGATGATGATGATGATGGTTAATGTATTTATGATGGCATGCATGATATGGATGATATTTTTTATATCTAACTCTAGGTGATGCAGGATGTGATGGTTTATGATTTATGATTTATGATGTGGATATGACACAAATAGTTTGTGATGCAGGATGTGATGTGATGATGATTTATTATGTATGCATATAGGATTATGACATGTATTTATGTATGTTATGGATATGCATGGATGGCATTGTAATGTTTAATAATGAATGTATGATATGTATAATGTTGTGGATGAACCACTATATGAATGTAATGCAATGATGTACATGTAATGAAATGAACCTAATGCAATGGATTATGATGCTTAGAATAACACATCTAAACAACTTTAAATGACAATGAAATGGAAATGCAATGCAATGAAAGGAGAATGAAATGGATTAAGATGCTTAGACTAACACATCTAAAAAACTTAAAATGATAATGATAATGATAATGCAATGCAATGAACTAAAAATGAAATGGATTTAATATGCTTAGAAGAAAAAATCTAAACAACTTAAAATGATAATGATAATGTAAATGTAATGCACAATGAAATGGATTAAGATTCTTAGACTAATAGATCTATATTAATATAAAAATCTTAACATGATAATGAAAATGCAAATTTAATGATAATGAAACCTAATGGAATGATAATAAAATAGATAGTGTAACATAATGAAATGATGATGAGATAAATAATGAAGTGGATAAATGCAATGGATAACGAAATGATTTAATGGGATTTTTTAATGCAACCTAATGGAGTGAAAATTAAGTGGATAATGAAATTAATGACAATGATAATGCAATGCAATAAAATGAACTTGAATGATAATGGACATGCAAAAGTGAAATGAATAATGATGGATGGTGTAGTGCAGCTGTCAAAATCATAGGGACCCAGATAGGAAGAATAGGTGGGGGGATAAAATTTGCATAGCCAAACATAAACGGCCATAGGCTAGGGAAAATAGATGGGGGATAAATGCAATGCAATGGGAAAGATGAATTAAATGCAATTCTAATGCCATTCTATCATATTAGGAGCACTGAATTTTACTATAGCATAGGACACGATATGCCATGGTATGAAGGACCAAGGATGATTAGTGTCAAATGCATAGGACTAACACATCAAACAAGAAGGTTATCCCAACACCCCTAATTCACAAGGGCTTTGGTCGAGCCTGATGTTGGAATAACCACAAGCACAAAATATGCCCCAACATAACATAAGACCCCAAGGATCTTGGTGGGCACTACACTAGACAACCAAGAAGACAAGATCAAGAAAAAAATCAAGATATGCCCCTATGTTTACCAGTCAAAGCGCATCATGATATGATGGATCGTGGTGACCTTGATGAGGTATAATAGGAAGCTCAAAATAGAAACAAAATGCAAAAGAACCAAAAGATCACAACAAATTTCAAACATCCTTTGCCATAGGACCAATAGGTGGATGGGATTGATGCAGTCTGATTTAAGGAAGGATACATCATGTTAAGAACAAAGATGGGGGTAGAGTAGTTGATCGAAATGACTTAAGATACTCAAAATGGATTGAATCTCACGGTACTGGTGGATTTTGTTATTAGGAACCAGTTGAATAGGGACACACTTAATGGCATGACCCAAAACCAAGACACACCCTAAGGACAGACCTAGGGTCTCATGGGATGATCAACAGATGAGCCTTTCCTATGTGAAAGTGCAGAGACCTCGTAGTTCAATAAAAGACTAACGACAGATGGTGGATAAAGTGGAAAGAGGATGATGAAGACCTAAATGGATTATGAAAACTAACACAAAAGGACATACAAAAGCTCGAGGGCTCATCAAAGATGGCCTTTCCTACATGAAAGCACTGAGGCAATGTAGTTTGACCAAAAAGGACTAAAAATGACATGAGAAAGTTAATGATAAAAGACATGATGGATGATCCTAGATGGGAATGTGAGACCGACGACACAACACCAATATACAGGCGATGAGAAGCTTAGAACTTAGGATAGCAAATCTAAACTATCCAATGTTCAATAAAAAATACAAAGAACACAACATGGGAGATCACATCACATGTAGGCAAACACAAATAACACATAAATAAAACACAAAGGTACTACACATGCGATCTAATCTAAAGAAAATCATTTGCATCCCAAACTTGCTTATAATATAAGAAAGGAAAACAACTAGAGCCAAAGGGACTACAACAAGTGATGTACAAGGAGCATCATCAGGTTCAATACATGGTGAATCACTCTCCTTAGGAGGATCATCATGGTTTCCATCATCTAATTCCATAGACTTTGAGAACAACAAAGTTAATTCATTATGCACTTGTTCATCAATCTTAGCATCTTCATCCTCATCATCCAAATTTATCACAATGGGTGGTTTAATGGAAATGCCATGCCAGTGATATGTTCTTGTTTCATTCTTTATTTTGGTTTATTTTGGTGAAGGTGGTAATTTATCATGGCTTTTTTGGATAGGCGTTTGATCATTAGGTAATTTCTTATTCTTTTCAACCAAATGACGAGCAATAGCATGACATCTACATTGATGCTTTTTAGCATTGTTATTTCTTCTTGTATAGTTTTCAATTTGTGAAGGGGTAAAGATGGTTTCTCTACCATTTGTCTCTTTTCTATCCTTAGAGGAGGAATTGAAGGGACCATCGAGGTTTGGGAAACCACTGTCTCCTTAGGTCTATAAAATTTGTTTCTCTTTTGGAGGCATAACATATATGCAATTAAAACATTGTGGATGAAAATTAAAATGATATAAAATAGATAAAAATACAAAAATATAAAATAAAATATGGTAAACTAGTATAATACCTAGAAGAATATTCAATTTCCTTTTGTCAATCTTTTGTTGATGCCTACTCCTTTTATATTGCTACCACCTGTAAAATATAGAACAAGGGAGAAAATATAAAACAAAATACACAATGAAATGCACTATGGTTCACATGAGATATTTGAATGAATTTAATGGATATTTAAAAAAATGAATTTGTAATATTAATGAGAGATGATTGATCTCATTGATTATTTTTTTGGTATGAAGTCTTAAATTTCTATCCTCTTCTCTTCATTCATGAGCCTTACACCATCAATTGTGTTGCTTGCAAGATTTGGAAAATTTGTGTTTGCTAATAATTTTGAGAGTTAATTTACTTGGTTGAATGTTTGTATGGTCTTAAATGTTTATTATATGTCATTTCTTTTTTACGGATTCATTGGTGAGCCTTACACCTTCAAGTGTGTTGCATGTAGGTATTAAAGTGGGAAGTGACTATTATGTAGGTGTTTGAGTATGATGGATGGGACACTTGGCCATGTTTTTTATTTAAAGAAGAATTAATATTTGGAAAATAGTAATATACTAGTGGTAATATGTGATTGTATGTTGGAACATATGGGCATGGATTTTGTTGAAAAAACACTTTCTTTTTTAATCTACAAAATTTAATTATGGATGGTCATAGCATATGTAGGTGGAAATATTAAAGTCCATTTTTAATATATGTGCATAGTAATATATGAAAGGTTGCATTTTTAGGGAGTGTAGAATCTATAAATGGATTGTCAAATGCAAATCATGTTTTGTCTCAAGATTATAAGACTTTTATGTCAAGTACATTTTTGAAACAAATAAAAACTAATTATAAAAAAAAAATATTGTGAACATTATTTGGTGTATATTTAAGTACTTTTTGGAAAAAAAATTGAATTACTTTTGATTAATTAAATGTTCCATTGAGAACCCTATTGTGATCAACTCCTATGTCTAATGTCAATGTATTGTCTATGCAACCAACATAATGCACATTTGACTGTATTTATTAACTAATTGAAACTCAGAATAGAATGCATTTTTTATGCCGAAGGCATATCCTATTTCAACAAGAGAAAGCTAAAAAGTGCAATCCAATGGTTGCTATCATCTTCCGACCATTTAATTTCTTCCAGCCATTGATTGAAATGCATGCTGGGACCTACACCATTTGGGACTGTTTATTTCACTTCCTTGTCACCTAGCCTTGTTAACTAACAACTCTTTTATTGGTAAAACGTCAGAAAGTATTATTAGTCATTAGAAAATAATGTCGGCATCTTAGAAAGAAAATGGGAACCACTCAAAGTTGTTCCACGTGAAAAAAATACGTGACTCAAAACCCTAATAAAATGTTTAAAAAACATTTGCAGTTGTTGTTTCTTTTGCAGCAGTCTTCATTTGATTTGTAATGTGGAATTGCTGCAAATATGTAGAAGCCAAAGTGGGGGAGCATAATAGTGAAGAAGCGTTGGCATTGTACACTGTTTATACAATGATTTATTATTAGGTTAAAAAATCATTAGAAAAACATACAATTGAATTAAAAAAATCTTATGTAATTTCATACATTGTAAACAAACTTTTTTAATTACAGCCTAAAACTTATTAAAGGTACTTATCATGTTGTTGTTTATTGTTTAATTTAATATTAAAAAAATAGAATAATAGAATAAATGTTTAAAAAATTACAAAAAATATAATAAATGCTTAAAGAAAAATATGACTTTGATGAGGGTTTTAGAGCCATCACATCCTAATAATGAATGCATTTAAGGTTTAACATTATGACATCTTATTTTATTTTATTTTATTTTTAAATAATTGTTTTTCATTTATTTGAAAGAGTTATCTTATATTTTAGTTAATATAATATTTGATTTATAATTTGTTTAAGGTAAAATTTGATATATATATATATATATATATATATATATATATTATAAAATTTGATTTATAAGTTTATTATATGAAATGTGGATTCTATTTTAACAATAAAAAATAAACTATAAATAATTTAATTATACTTGTTATTATTATATATTATATTTTAAAATAAAACTATTAATTTTAAAATTTAAAATTAATAATTTTTATAATTTTATATAGTACAAAAACATATTAGAATTTATCTTAATTGAGTTTCTACATTTCTTTGACGTACCCATTGCACACTAAGATGCAATTGCTAGTTTATTTTCAATTAACTAATAAATACAATCAAATGTGTATTTTGTTAACTAGATAGACATAGCCCAATATCAGACCCTCTCCCCTACATTTTCCCAAAGAAAAGGTACATCGAACTCTCCTACCAAATAAAGTATATTTAAAGATGCTGCATAGAGACTGTTGTCTAGATGTTGAGATATGATTTATTGATATTCGGAAAGAGAAAAAGTTTGATAGCAAGCAAAGCACAAGTAAGTGAAAGCAAGCTTAAACCCCTATTTGCTCTTGTAATCTAAAGCAAGGAGAGATACTAAACTTTATTTTCACCACAAAATAAGAACGAATAAACTGTCAAAATTCAACTACACCACTACGAAGAGACGACCAGTCCAACAAGGAGGCATCATCATTATTAACATACATTAGTGGTGGGCTCCCCCTCTGTTTTAATTGAAGCATCTAGACATCTTTTACTTTGGAGGTGGGCTCTCCCTTTATTTTAATTAAAGCATGTCGACACGTTTTCCTTTCGTGAGGACATGTACAGTCGTCGAGCATCGTAAGTTTGGCGACTTTAAAGTTCATACTTTTTCTTTTTAAAGTTCTGTTCTTCTGGCGGGGTCCTACTTTTCTTTGTTACAAACTACTTAGCAAAGAAAGAAAGAGAATAAATAAATCAACATCTATTTGAGGAGATCACTAAGGTTGCGCAAATTTCCCAACGCTGTAGATTCAATCCAGGGACCTCGGAGTGCATGTACACCGTCCCGTTCAATATTCCTGGCAGGAAACTTTGGATAACGTTAAGCCGGTCATTTGATGGGTAGTATGTTCATGAAAATAATTTATTCTCACTCTTTATTTTGTAAAAGCTACACGAATTCCTTGTGCAACTAACATTATTAAAAATTCTAATAGTCAATGCTACCTAATACTTCCATTTAATAAATTAAGAGTAAATTAAACTCAATTTTTTCTAGCTGTCGAACTTGTTTCCAAAAGTGACATGAAATTTGAGCCACTTCAGCCAATTCTTTTTGAAAAGAAATATTACCTGCGAACCCATGTCAATCATATCTCTACAATTATGTGCCGTACAATCATGTATAATACTACAGTCGATACTTGAATTCGTAGTTGTTGTCTGCTTTTGCTCCTGGTCGTCTATTTAAGCCATTCACAACCATTTCTTGTTTCACATTCCTTCTCACCTCTAAGATCTATGCAAAGCTGTGTTTAAGGTTCGATCCCCTAAGCCTCGCCCTTTTGCAGTTACAGTAAAGAAGAGACAGGACTGGAACAAGCGCCCTCTCGAACTAGTTTGTAGTTAATGGCAGAGATGATGTAGTTTCCACCCTGTTCAATCACGTTGTGCAAGGTAATAAATCGCCAATTCCTTATTGGGTTTCTCTCTTCTTTGGTTTATTTTTTGTAGTTTTCCTGTGTGTTGAATTTAGATTGATTTGTTGGATCAAATTCACACTTGCTAACTTGGTCGAGTCCATTTCCTTCACAGAAGCTTTATCCGGAGGATATGGAAAAAGATCCTGACCAATAAAATGTGGCAAGAGTCGGAGTTGTCGCGAAGGTTTTGTGTATGTTTGCTCTGCACGAAAGGATGTTCATACAAGATTTTGGCAGGCAAGTGATTTCGGCCATGCCACTCATACTGTATACTTCACTGAAGGCCTCAATATTGTATGAATCTTTTCTCTTCTGCGTACCGTGTAAAAAATTTAATACCTTGCATATACTGTGAAATTTAACATCTTTGAGCTATTTACAAGTAACTGGAGGAATAGCAAATTAATATCTTCTAACAGTATATTTCTGATTTAGTTTACTGTTTGAAGTGATTTTTGAGTATTTCATTATCATATTTGGAAAGAATGGAAAATTTAAATTTTATAATAAAAAACCTTATTTATTTTGGTTTGTTGGAGGTTCTTAGATTCTAAAGAAGCGTCCATCTTTACCGTTAATTATCGTACTTCTAAATTTCGCTTTCTAGTACGATTTATGTATGACAACATGAGCTTTCCACGTTGGAAAAGTGCATAAGTTTATCCTTGGATTTTCCAGTTTGAAAAATTCATTAAGAGATGCGTTTTCTGTGATTATCATTACCTCATAAGATTGATGTCCCGCCAGTATTCCATCTTAATTTTAATCTGTAAATCTCAGGGTATCCCGTGGTAATATAGATATTCCTCTATTTGCATCACCATTTCATATACTAATAACAAGACGAAAATAGCTGGCAAAGCCCAAGATAATTTAGATCAGCCATCCATGTTTATGATTAATACCATGCAGATGCCTTGTCTAGTTCCCAGAGAAACTGGCATCTCTACCTCGACTTTTATGAAAAAAAGAAGTGTATTGTAATATAAACTGTATCAACAAGAAGAAACAGAATGAAGGGAATGCAATAGCCTTTCCTGAGAAGGATAATGAATCTTCGGTATAAAATTAATTGATTTTTTTAATAAATTTCAAACACTACCGTGTTTGGCAGGTAGTTTCACCACTTTCTTCTATTTGGGCCCATAGTAATAAAGTCATTTAAGCTGAGGCAAAAGCACTCTTCAATAATCTAAACATATCGTCTGTAGCCTAACCGCTCTACATTAGTCATAATCAAATAAGCTTTATGAAAACCCCTCCTGATCTAAAGAAATTCAAGATTATTCCCTTTGATATCAAGAAATCCAAGATTACTCAGTCATATTAATAAAAGTTATTTTTAAAGGGTACCCCCGAAACAATTAAACTAAATTATGTATCCTTAAGAGTCAAAGATAGAGGACACATTCTTCAAATTGTGCTGCCCCACCATTTGGGCAGATTTTCTATAATTAGGAAACTTTTGTATTTGATACGATAGATTTAAAATAGGAAAAAGTTTATACAACTATAATAATAAATATAGAAATTATAAATAAATTTATATTTATTTATTAAATATATTAATTTGTGATTATTTTAAAATTTTAAAATAATTTAATTATATATTTGTTTATATTTGATAATTTAAATTATAATATTACTTGTTAATTTTTTATATATTATTTTCTTAAATTTTTGAATAAATAATTATTTAAAAAAAATTAAATCAGAATATAATTTAAACTTTTTTCTAAATTAGAAATACTAGAAAGATGGTTTATTTTTTATAAATATTTTTTTATTTCAAATAGATACAAACTAAAGAAAATAGATGAAAAATTTTCAATGTACTAATTAAAATAAAAGGATAAAGATAATGCTTACAATCATATTTGACAACATTTTGCATAAAATTTGTTTAGTTTAAAAGGCAATTTGATATAATAGTTGCAATCCATTCATTTTTGTGTCTAATTATCATATGAAATATTATAAGGGTGGAAAGAATTTATTCTTTATATTATATTGTAATGGTCAAAGATAAATTTTGATTAATAAATATAGGATAATTATTTGCTACTTTTTGGTAGAGATGAGGTATAAAATGATTATTGATTGTTTGACTATTGAAAAGCATGAGATTTATATAGTGTGGTTATGAATATTATGAAAGTCAATAGAAATTTCCTTCACAACTGACTTGATCACTACAAAAAGATAGAAGTGTGAGTAGCTATATTATTTGAATGTTTAATTGAAGATAATTATGAAGGAAAATAATCTTTCCTTGAGAAAAAATTTAGATTTATTCTAGTGTGTTCAATTGACATTTTTTCCTTCATAAATGCAAATGATGCAAAAACAAATATCTAGAAGACGAGGAGATAAATAACACAAATAGATTCTTTTAAATACCAAAATATAGCAATAAATCATGTAAAAATTTGATTAATTGACTCTTAGAAAGAAATAAATCTATGAGAATTAGTGAACATTATTTAAGATATAAATATATGGACTATTACATGAAAATGACTAGATCAAGGTGGAAAAAGGATGTACTAAGATAAGAGAAGGTAGCACATAATTTTAATATGTAATTTGATAAAATATATTAGAATATTTGAATAAATGAATAAGGTGGAGAATAAGTGTATAAAAATATTTCTAAATGAATAAGTGATGACATGGGAAGGAGCATGACTTAATTCAAGATCACACTATTTCTCACTATGTAAATATATTAATATTTTATTCAAAATTGAGCACAAAATTAAACGGAAAGTGGAATGGTTGATTAAATTTCACCAATGCACTTTCTCTCACTATGAGATGCATATAAATATTAAAATAATCATGTATCTCAAAAATATGTAGCATTCACAAATATGCATGTAAAGCAAATGTTGAAACATAAAAAATAAAATAAAATAAAAATACCACAAGGATCCATTTAAGTTAATATATATTATAATGTTACCAAGGATAAAGAACATATCCTAGGATTATAGGTGTAGGGATTGGGATAAATGAAATTTGAACATTAGGGATGACAAAATTCTCACAATTTAATCTTGGGGACAAGATTGCAAATAATGTCAATATAAGGAGGGTAGGGTGATAAAGAGTAAGTCATGTATTATAATTTATGAATTTTTTATATTCAAATGTTGGTTTCAAGATCAAGGTTAGAAAATGCAACAAAAAATAAAATGTGTTGTAATCTTTTTTTTTTTTGTTACCAAGGAGGGATTATTTAGACTAATCTCACACTAGCGGAGGTAATGAGGAGGACCTCCTCCCCTTCAACAAAATAAACTTTAGAAGTCACTTAATGAACTTCAATCAACGTAGAAGTCACAATGGAAGACCAAGAGTCACCACTTGTAATTCCAATTATAAATATCACTTTGGGGATTCAAATATGGATCTCCATCTTGAATACCTTATAAAATTCTCATTTAAGTACAACCCTATTGACTACTATAATCATAATACATGCATAAAAAGTGATATAAAACATAGAGATAAAAAAAATGAACAATGCACTATTCTCTTCTATACAAATGTAATAAAAAAATTGTGAGATTAAATTCTTCTCTCTAAATTTTCCTTCGTTCTCTCTTCTAAAAATAACTAATAACTATAAAATAGTTTGGTGAATTAAATATTTAAATGCCAAAGCTAAAAAATAGGGATTAGAGTAGTTGATCTCAATAGTGATGGGTTTGTTGACCAAAATGAGTTATGTGTTATGATTGTGAGACCTGATCCATTATTGATGGCATCGACCAATCATCAATGGACATAGAGTTTGGAGGATTGGTTTACACTATATGACTTAATTAGTGGAAGGTTAGTTGTTCAAAATTTGAGTTTGTCTTTATTCTCTTTAAAAAATATTTTGTAAAGATAATTTTTTAAAAATACAACCTTTTGATATTGTAATTTATTCTATTATATAAAAAAAATTCTATCGTTTCAATCATTAAACATGGTACTGTTCTTTTATGTGTGACAATTTTTTTATATTGAACAAAGTAAAGTTACAAATAATGTAAGTTATCGATAGGTAGCTAAATGAGATTTAATAAAACTATCCTTCAAAAATTACAATGACAATACAAATGGTTGAAGTTAGAAATAACAATCACTACTTGAGTTGGGATGTTATCCCCAAGTTGTTTAACTTGGTCCTTAATTTTTGAAGATAATCCATGAACATAACATTTTCTTGGATAATTATTAAAGTTGCAAAACAAAAAATAAACATAGAAAAATATGTTAGTGTAAGGCCATAGAATATCAATTCCATGGAAATAGTTGCTAGATTATTCTTCTAAATATTCCTTAAAGTAACTTGTCTAATTGAACTAGCAATCATATTATTACGTAGACTAAAACCAAAAAGAGCTTCTTTCCAATCAACTCATGATAAAAAATGAGCCAGGAAAGTTTTTAATGTTAACATTACATTACTTTTTTTTATAGTTTTGGCCCAAGCTGAGCCACTATAATAACATTCCTTGTTGCATTTTTGGATATTTCTTAGCATGATTTTTCTAGATTTGTATAGAACATCATCTTTGTACTATATTTACATTTGAGACTTTATACTCATTCCTCTTTCCATTGCCAATATTTCTTTAATATTGACTATAAAAATAAAATAAAAATGTTAGTTTTGTGCATTCTTCCTTCCACAATTAGTACTTTTTTTTAATAAAAAAACAAATAAAAAGTTACCTAAAAATTACTCCTATAGTCTTGTCAAGGATTTAAGCTACATTATAAACTTGGTTTATGAACATATCAATAATATAAAAGTTTTACCTAATCACTAAATAAGCTAAAATTTTATACGAGGAAAGATGTGGATTCCTTCATGAAATGTAAACTTTGATTTGTTGTGTAGATAGCATAAACATGCAATTTAAGTGTCACTATTAATTACATTATTCAAGCTTATATAATCTGATATTGATGTAGATGTAAGCGTATTGTTGGATTTTATATGGCTTTGCCTTTGTCATTGTGGATACGATTGGTTAAAAAATATTTTTCTCTTCAAAAAGATATTTTACCCTCTCAAAGTTTTGAGCTTTTTATTAAGTCATATTTCTAGATCTTGTCAATATAATACTAGAATATTGTTGCACTATAATGTCTTATTACAAGATTCTAAATCAAGTCAAAAGCATTTTTTTAAAGAAAAATGATAAATAATTATCTAATTTTATTGACTAAAATTTGCCACTAAATTAATTATAATAAAATCACAACATTTTTTTATAAAACTAATAAAACACTAATTAAATTGACATATAAATCCTTATCAACATGTTGATTACAGTATTCTTAATTTTAATTATGACTGTAATTCACAAAAAAAATATCTAAGCCTAAAAAGGTTACATCGTAAGGATGTGTACTGGAGTGGTTCGGAAACCAGATCTTAAGAATATTTTCTGTCACATGTTATGATATCAACGTCTTGTTTGCTTATTGCATTCTCAACACATTAACGAGACCTTGGTAAAATGCGCATAAACTCTCTTCGGGTGGCTCAAAAATAAAATGCCCATAAAACTCTAAAATGAAATGCTCAGCAAAAAGAAGGTTGTTATAGCTCAATAAATTTTTAAAAAGAAACGCTCATAAAACTTCGAAAAGAAACCCTCAGCAAAAGGAAGGTTGTTATAGTTCAGGGTCCAAGGTTTTACTTTCAAGATTGATTTTATTCTTTTTTGCTGTATCTTTATGTTTGTGACAGTTGTTGGTCTTATTGTTCAGCGTGTTGTAATTTTCTGTAAATACTTTTGTTTCATAATTTTTATTACAGCTTTTACTACAGCTGTATTGTCATGTAATAATAGTCAGTTTAATTGTTCTTGCTGAACAGCTTTGTAATTGTTATTTTTTCTTGCAGTGCAATCTCTTTATAATCTGTTTTTTATCAGTTAAAAACAAACAAAAACAAAACAAAACCACCTCCAAAATGAAAGTTAATTCTGAAAAATTAAATGAAGAATAGTTGGAAGGTACAATCGCAGTGTCATTTTCTACTTCAGTTTTTTTCCAACGATTGTCAAAATTTTTTTCAACTTTTTATGAACTGGCCTTGTGAAATGTCCTTTCCATTTCCCTTGTGGTCGCCAGGAAAGACTGAAAATGAAGTGCACTATCTGCAATAATTTATTTAGAACTGATTGTAAGGTTCTCGTCTTCCATGCGAAACATCTAATCAAACATTAATAATGTCCAAATATGGAGGATTTTCACATGTTGAATGAAGCGGAGTCCTCGTGTTCGTAGATAAAATCATTCTGCACCACATACTTGATTTGTACGTACCATTACAGTGATATGTTACACAGATATAAGGGAAAGGGTCTATAGTGGGTCACCCTAACTTTGCTCTTCTTAAAGTCATGTGAAAATTTCAAATCCCTCCTAAATTTGTACAACAGCTTATTTGGCAAGTCCCTTATTTATAAAAATTGGTTTCAAGGCCACATCATCAAATATGATGCCACATCAGCATTCTTTTTGTCAATGTATCCAAAAAGGGCAAAAAAAAGGTGAGACCAATAGTGGGTCACTAAGTCATGTATTATTGGTGCGCTTATGTGGCATCACATGATTTGTCAATTTGTGTACTTTATGGATAAAAGTGTTTTGAAATTGGATATTAAGTGGTTTATTGGATATTAAGCCTACCTACTATGGGGCCCACACGTGCCTACTTTTATACCCATCATTTGACCTCTATCCACTATAGGTCCCTTTCCCTTATCCCGTATTTAAATGACACACCCTTTTACGGATTCCTATAAAAAAAGGGTCATTTTCTATTGCACCCTTTACTCTGAGACACGGTCATAATTTACCTTGTAAGTCTAGGAACCTAAGATAACTCCCATATTTTTAACAATATTGGAACAATAGTTGTGACTTAAGAGTTGATAGTGTTAATGATGACTACCATAATTAAATGAAATGTACTTTAGATCTGAAAAGGAACAAATCATGTCATGCCACATCAGTGCCCAATAAAACAAATATTACTTTAGATCTGAAAAGGAAATTTGAGCCACCCTAGCCAATTCTTTTTGAAAAGAAATATTACCTGCGTACCCATGTCAATCATATCTCAACAATTATGTGCCTTACAATCATGTATAATACTACAGTCGATACTTGAATTCGTATTTATTGTCTGCTTTTGCTCCTGGTCGTCTATTTAAGCCATCCACAACTACTTCTTGTTTCATATTCCTTCTCACCTCTAAGATCTATAGATTCTATACAAAGCTGCGTTTAAGGTTCGATCACCTAAGCCTCGCCCTTTTGCAGTTACAGTAAAGAAGAGATAGGATTGGAACAAGGGCCCTCCCGAACTAGTTTGTAGTTAATGGGAGAGATGATATAGTTTCCATCTGTTCAATCACATTGTGTAAGGCAATAAATCCCCAATTCCTTATGGGGTTTCTCTCTTCTTTGGTTTCTCTTTTGGATTTTTTATGTGTGTTGAATTTAGATTGATTTGTTGGATTAAATTCACACTTAGTAACTTGGCCGAGTCCATTTCCTCCACAGAAGCTTTATCCGGAGGCAATGGAAAAAGATCCTGACCAATAAAATGTGGCAAGAGTCGGAGTTGTCGCGAAGGTTTTGTGTATGTTTGATCTGCACAGAAGGATGCTCATACAAGATTTTGGCAGGCAAGTGATTTCGGCCATGCCACTCGTACGTAATACTTCACTGAAGGCTTCATTATTGTATGAATCTTTACTCTTCTACGTACCGTGTAAAAAATTTAATACCTTGCATATGCTGTGAAATTTCATCTTTGAGCTATTTACAAGTAACTGGAGGAATAGCAAATTAATATCTTCTAACAGGATATTTCTGATTTAGTTTTCTGTTTGAAGTGATTTTTGAGTATTTCATTATCATATTCGGAAAGAATGGAAAACATAATTTTTATAATAAAAAACTTTATTTGTTTGGTTTGTTGGAGTTTCTTAGATTCCAAAGAAGCGTCCATCTTTACCGTTAATTATCGTACTTAGAAATTTCGCTTTCTAGTGTGTATACCAACACTAGCTTTCCACGTTGGAAAAGTGCATGATTTTTTCCTTGGAATTTTCAGTTTGAAAAATTCGTTTAGAGATGTGTTTTCTTTGATTATCATTACCTCATAAGATTGATGTCCCGTCAGTATTCCATCTTAATTTCGATCTGTAAATCTCAAGGTATCCCCTGGTAGTATAGATATTCCTCTATTTGCATCACCATTTCATATACTAATAACAAGACGAAAATAGCTGGCAAAGCATAAGATAATTTAGAACAATCAGCCATGCATGTTTATGTTTAATACTATGCATATGCGTTATCTAGTTCCCAGAGAAACTTGCACATCTACGTCGACTTTTATGAAAAAAAGAAGTGTATTGCAATATAAACTGTATCAACAAGAAGAAACAGAATGAAGGGAATGCAATAGCCTTTGCTGAGAACTAAGAAGGATAATGAATCCTCGGTATAAAATTAATTGATTTTTTAAATAAATTTCAAACATTACCGTGTTTGGCAGGTAGTTTCACCACATTCAATTATTTGGGCCTATAATAATAAAGTCACTTGACATGAGGCAAAAACACTCTTCAATAACCTAAACATATTGTTTGTAGCCTAACCGCTCGACGTTAGTCATAATCAAATAAGCTTTATGAAAACCCCTGCTGATCTAAGGAAATTCAAGATTATTCCCTTTGATCTCAAGAAATCCAAGATTACTCAATCATATTAATAAAAGTTATTTTAAAAAAAATCCCCGGAAACAATTAAAGAAAATTATGTAACCTAAGAGTCAATGAGAGAGAACACTTTCTTCAAATTGCGCTGCCCCACCATGGGGCATTATTTTCTGATAATTCCGAAACTTTTGTTGTTTGATATGATAGATTTAAAATATGAAAAAAGGTTTATACAGATGTAATAAACACAAAAAGTTATAAAAAAAATTATATTTATTTATAAAATATATTAATTTATCATCATTTTAAAAATTTAAAATAATTTAATTATATATTTGTTTATATTTATAATTTAAATGATATTATTATTTATTAATTATTTATATTTTATTTTTTAAAATTTTTAAATAATTATTATTTTTTTTAAAATTAAATCAAAATATAATTTAAATTTTTCTCTAAATTAGAAATACTAAAAAGATGTTTTATTTTTTTAATATTTCTATTTCAAATACATATAAACTAAAGAAAATAGATGAAAAAATTGTAAAGTATCATTTTTGTGTCTTGTTGTATTACAGGGGTGGAATGAACTTATTTTTATATTATATTTTAATGGTGAAAGGTAAATTTTTATTAATAAAAATAGGATAATTACTTTCTATTTTTGGTAAAGATGAGGTATAAAATTATTATTGATTGTTTGACTATTGAGAGTTATGATATTTATATAGAGTGGTTATGAATATTACGAAAGTCAATAGAAAATTCTCATCTTTTCACATCCCTTGGACATTCACATTCGATCTCTCAAGAAAATTCTCATTCACTCCAGCATTTCAACACTTCATTGTGAGCATTGCAGCAACATTGAAACTCCATCAACTCAACATTGCAAGTGTGGGGCTTGGAGTCTTGTGAGACCACCCTTCATCACTGTTGTAGCTATGGTGACTTTGCCAAGTCCATACCTTGCATTCTCCCTCCATTGGCTAGCGAGATTTTGGATGGAGGTAGTGGACATGTGTGCAGAGCTAGCTAGCAAATAAGCACTTTTGTGAGATCATCTTCATCACCCTAACTTTTATTTGTACTTGCTTTATCATCTTCGTCTCTATTTCTCATTTTTCATTATTCTATTTACATCATTAAAATCAACTAGTTAGGTTGTCAATAAATTTTTGGGAAATTTTTACTGTACTTCATGTTCTTTGGTCATATAGATGCTAGCATGCTAGAGAGATGCCAGTGCATCGCACTGTCATACCAGAACCACGCTGCCATCCTCAGACAGAGAGTTGTATGAGGTGCAATACCAACTCCAAAAACTAGATCACATAGCCTAAACTTGAAGTTCGGATCTATAGAGTGACAAAAGTACTACAAAGTGCTCTTCATTTTTTTTTCTCACCCCAAAACATCCTTTAGAATGAGGTAAGTTAGGGTAGCCCTCCACTCTTGTCTCTTTGTGACCTGAAGCCTTGACATGGTTGGTCCCCCTCTCTTACATTTTTGGTGAACTTGATGTGAACCATTTTGGTTTCGTTTAGTAGTGCTGAAAGGTCCTTTCTTCGTGCTCTAGGAGTGTTGCGAGGAATTTCACCTTACAACCCAACCTGCGACCCCTAGTAGGCATAGTTGGAAGGTTTTGTAGGCATTGTGGAATGAAGCCTTAGTTGGGTCACTATCCAATTATGAACCTTTGGGGGGCTTAGTGAGAGTATTGTTCAGTGTATGTGATGGATTCCTTCTTGCATTTGCCTACCCCCTCTGTGTAGCCTGCATGTGGTAGTCTAGGTATAATCTTCACCTCATAGGACCTACCAATGGGTTTTAATAGAGAATCACCTCCTCTTTATATCCCTGCACGAATCAACAAAAACATTGTAGCAGGTGTTCTTTTTGACTCGACGTCTCAGGTAAACATTATAATTAAGGAGATTATGTTAATTAACATTTTGCATAAAATTGGGTATGACGCACCTGTGAGCACCATCCGTACACATAATAGACTTTTTGTGCCTTCCCTTGGTAGCATCATTTTTTAAATCTTGGTCAGACATAAGTCTATAAACCTGTTGTTTGACATAATTTCGGGGTCCAAACTCTTCAAAGTGAAGTTGGGTATCCCTTGGTTAGTCTTTATGAACATGGTTCCCTCGGTTGTGTATAAATATTTGAAGTTTATTCATGAGGGTTCAGTGCATGTGATCCACAACATTGGCTATAAACTGGGTCGGTTGCACATGGTAGCTATTCTTTAGATCACTTTTTCCTGCACCCATTGGTTCGCTCCCACCTAGGTAGGACCTCTTGTGCCGGACCTATGAGAAGTACAAGAAAGGGTGCTTAACACCTAGAGTGAGACATCCTCCATCACCTTATGCTATTTCGCATAGGGCTTGTTGAAAAGCTGACAGTGATGCCACTCTAGCACATAGAAGAGAAGAAGAGAAGCGCTCTCGAGGTCTAGATGAAGGTTAACCAAATAATGAATTATTTAATTAGTATGACTTAGGGATGTTGGATAGAAGAATATAAGAGTGAATTTGAGCATATGGGGATGGTCAAATTTAGTTGTCTACATTTTTCCCCTTTTCAAAATATTGTTAGAATAATGGTGGTTCAAAGAAAAATAAAGTTTAGATGACTCGATAGAAGAAGTGGACTTTAGTAGATGCTCCGATATTGTAGGGAAATGGATAGCAAAGAGGAATGCAAAAATATGGTAGGGTATTCCCTCTCAAGACCATAGATGGAGAAGAAAAGGGGCCCCAGGGGATGTCTCGATATGAAGAAATAGATGGTACCACGTAGTAGAGGACAAAAAACCATGAAGAATGGATTTTGAATGGAGGAAAACAAACACACGGGGTGTAAATTGCAGCCCGCGGAAGAATGGAAGCATAAGGATTAAAAAAGGATAAATAAAGGTTAAAAATGACCAAGTAAAAATTGAAAACCTATAAATAGTAAATTAGAAAAGTTACTATTCATCCAATGTTCACTGTGCATATGTTTCAATGATTGATTGAGTGAGAGTGAAAGGGCAATCAAGAGCGAGAGGTGATGAGGCAAGCAAGATGGTAGACGACAAGGAGATCATTCACTAAGCGGACATAGTACGCAATTTCTACCACCTACATGCACCACCCTAACAAGTAGGCTTCAAACCCTAGCTTTGTGATTTGATTTCAATTTTGCACATGTTTTTTGATTTCTAGCAGGGTAGATTAGGAAAGAATGAAATCCCCACAAAAGGGTAAATTTTCCTTTCCAAAAAAGTCCATTCGTTCTTCCAACAAATGGGTGATTGTGCGGTGGGGAATAGGTGGGTGTGTGTCCGTAGGGGAAAATAGGCGGATGGAGGGATGATTGTGAAATTTCCCCTAAGGAGGAAAGGGTGGGCACACTACTGGAGGGGCAGATGTGCACATGGAGGTGCAATTGCGAAATTGCCCCTCAAGGGGAAAGGGCAAGGATGTTTAATTGCCCAAAGAGGGGATACAGGTACAGTGGTGAATGTGAGTTCACCCATAGTATAGAAGGGTGAATGTGATTTTTCCCATAGGAAGAAAATGAATATAGAGGTGAATTCATAATCACCCAACAGGGAAAAGGGAAAATGTAAATTCGTCCATTAGTGGGAATTGGACATAGAGGGGGATGCGATTTCACCACTTGAGTGAAGGGGTGAATTTTCTCCTAGGGAAAGGAATAGGTGAACTTGCTAACAAAAAGGGAAAACTTGCTAGGTGGACAACACGAGGGTCAATGCACAAGAAAAGGGAATGGGCGATTTCCCCTACACAGATGCGAATTCACCAACTTAGGATAGAGGGAAAAAGAAAGGGTAGAAGATATATGGCAAGAAAAGGATTGACAAGTGGTTGGTATGGATGCAGAGCATAGAAACCCTGTGAACTAGAGAGAGACATTTGGTCATGCCAAAGTCTACTCAGGAGGTGATGACACCAGCAGATCACAAGGCTCTAGAGCAGGCTACAATACTACATATGCTAGAATATCCCATGATTAGATCCCATCAATTGCTGTTGACAACTTTGATTGAGAGATGGAGCTCTGAGACCAGCACCTTCCACCACCCCATAGGGGAGATGACCGTGACCTTAGAGGATGTATGGAGGATTTTGAGACTACCTATCAGGGGGATTCTAGTGAGTGTAGTAGTGAGCCAACCACTAGAGAGGATCTTACAAGCTATTTTTGACACCATAGACCTTCCCTATCGAGGGAAGGAGTTAGACATTGACACGTGTATTGGAGTTGTAGCACCTCTGTCATTATTTCTATGTGGATTGATTAGAGAGATCCTTGTCCCCGACAGGAGTAGGATGTTCTTTAGCCTCAAGATTATTGAGCTGGTTAGGCACATTGTGGAGTGGAGAGATTATGTATTTGCATGGGGGCCCTACATGTTGACAAAGTTGTATAGAGATATGCACGTAGTGTGTTATGGGGTTTTTGTGAGTGTTACCCATGTCACCTTGTTACAAGTGTGGGAATGAGAACACATTTGGGTTATCAGATCAGATATCTTGAGGCTAGGGGAGAGAGATGAATCCTTTCCTACAGTGTATTGGTGGGGAGGAGTATGGATGGATTCTCCATTATAGGTAGGTAGGGAGCTTGGAGTACTGGCATAGAATATTCAATGATCTGATAGATGAGATCATATGGCGACTGTTCATTGATCAAAGATATCAATCCTAGAGGCTAGAGGATGGGCTATATAGGCGCTAATTTTTTTCATAGTGTTATTTGATAGGGAGGGACCCTTATATTATTGAGGTACATAGGCCTGATCAGATGACATGATAATATGGTACATGATAGGATATCCTAACAAGGGACTAGATATTCTGGTGGATTACTCAGGAGAAGGGATGGGGATAGACCATTCCTTCAAATTTTTTCTGTCAGGAGTGGGAGCAGATACCATTGATGATATGGGGATGGAGAGGGGGCCCAGATGATACGGGTGTGATAGATAGATACGCCACATGGTGGCAGGGGAGACGCCTTGTGAGGATCACCATAGTTGATTTGATAGTGCCAATAGTTGGATTCAAAGATGAGGAGGGGGAAAAACAGGAGGGAAGGTCTTGAAGGAGGATGAGGGTGGATGGGTAGGCAGGAGGAGAGTAGAAAATCCAAGAGGAGGGGAGGCAGGAGATGAAATTAGACATGTCGATGGTGGAGGAGAGGGCGATAGTTGTATATTAGGGACCACTGATAGAGGCCCTGCAGTTAGATTGGTAGGCCCCGAGGCTCATGTCCACATCCTACAGTAGAGTTTGTGATAGCTTGAGGTAGAGAGGGGGTGGCTACAGGCTGAGGCTGATAGGTTACAGGGGGCAATGCCGATGGTGGATGAGGGGGCAGGAGCAGAGATAGATAGGCTAGGAGGGGAGGTAAAGCAGCTAGAGGGCTTATTGGAGATTGCATGGGGGAGACAGATGAGGCATTGGTGTTGGTATAAAAATCTGGAATCAGGTAGAGGCATTAGAGAGAGAGAGATGAGGCCATAAAGAGAGCACAACGAGCCTGATGACAGGCTACAATACCTAAGAGGGATGAGGATATGCAGATGGCCCATCAGGTAGAGGTGCAACTAGCGTCGATGAGATTAGCATAGGATGCTTGGGAGATGGAGAGGAGCCTCCAACAATAGTGGGACCATTACAGGATGGAGAGGGACCAACTGTAGATATAGGTAGTAGGATTGGACGATGCCAAGATAGAGACCTAGGATATTGGATGGGAGCTTATTTTACCACCGTGCTTGATCAAACACAAAGTATCCTCCTCTACATATGAGCAACTCTGGAGAGGCCCACACCCTCCCACTCAGAACAATCACACACTAGGGGCTATAGTGACTATAGAGAGACACCTACACATGGCCGAGGACCTGGGGAAAATTCTTCCCAGAGATCAAATGCAGGGAGTTGTGGTTAGGGGAACATGGGGACATGAATAGGGTCCCAGTTTTGATAGGCGCCCCAACATACAATGTATATACATGCAAAGTTGACTTACAAATTCTTTTTTATAGAGTCATTTGATAGATTGATCCAGATATTCATCCACTCTTTTATGTAGTTATTCTTTTATTCTTTATTGATTCAGGACACCATGATGTGTTAAATGTATCCATATGTATATTATGCCTCCTCTGTATGTATATGTATATTATGTGATGGACACTATATAGACAAAGGATTTGGACTTTATGGTGGACATTATGGAATTTTTATTATGGAATATGTGATGGACATTATCATTGACTCCTATTTTATATATATATATATATTGATGATGGTTAATGCATTTATGATGGCATACATGATATGGATGATATGTTTTATATCTAACTCTAGGTGATGCAGGATGTGACATGATGATGATTTATGACATATATTTATGTATGTTATGGATATGCATGGATGACATTGCAGGAATGAAGTATGTCAAAATCATAGGGACCCAGATAGGAAGAATAGGTATGGGGATAAATTTGTACAACCAAAAATCAATGTCCCATAGGCTATGGAAAATGGATGGGGGATAAATGAAATGCAATGGGAAAGATGAATGAAATACAATTCTATCATATTAGGAGCATTGAATTTTACTATATAGCATAGGACACGATACGCCATGGTATGAAGGACCAAGGATGATTAGTGTCAAATGCATATGATGGACATATCAAATAAGAAGGTTATCCCAACAACCGAAATTCACAAGGGCTTTGGTTGAGCCTGATGTTGGAATAACCACAAGCACAAAGGATGCCCCAATGTAACTCAAGACCCCAAGGATCTTGGTGGGCACTGCGTGGGACAAACAAAAAGATAAGATCAAGTAGAAAATCAAGATATGCCCCTATGTTTACCAGTCAAAGTGCATCATAATATGATGGATCATGGCGACCTTGACAAGGTATAATAGGAAGCTCAGAAGATAAACAAAATGCAAAAGCACCAAAAGATCACAACAAATTTCAAACATCCTTTACCATAAAATCAATAGGTGGATGGGATTGATGTGGTATGATTTAAGGAAGGATACATCCTGTTAAGACCAAAGATTGGGGTAGAGTATTTGATCAACATGACTTAGGATACTCAAAATGGATTGACTCTTGCGGTACCAATGGATTTTTTTATTAGGAACCAATTGAATAGGGACACACTTGATGACATGACCCAAAACCAAGACACACCCTAAGGATAGACCTAGGGTCCCAAGGGATGATCAACAAATGAGCCTTTCCTGTGTGAAAGCATAGAGACCTTGTAGTACAATAAAAGACTAGTGACTGACGATGGATAAAGTGGAAAGAGGATGATGAAGGCCCCAGATGGATGCCAAATTTAACACAAAAGGACATACAAAAGCCTCAAGGGCTCATCGAAGATGGCCTTGTCTACGTGAAAGTACAGAGGTAATGTAGTTCGACCAAAAAGGACTAAAAATGACATGAGAACTAATGATAAAAGAGACAATGGCTGATCCTAGTTGGGAATGTGAGACCAACAACACAACACCAATATACAGGCGATGAGAAGCTTAGGATTTAGGATAGAAAATCTATACTATCCAATGTTCAATCAAAATACAAACAACACAACATGGGAGATCACATCACATGTAGGAAAACACAAATAACACAAAGAAAACACAAAGGTACTACACATGCATATGATCTAAAGAAAATTGTTTGCATCCCAAACTTGCTTATAATATAGGAAATGTAGACAACTAGCCAAAGGGACTACACAAGTGATGTACAAGGAGCATCACTGGATTCAATACGTGGTGAATCACTCTCCTTAGGAGGATCATCTTGGTTGCCATCATCTAATTCCATTGATTTTGAGAACAACAAAGACAATTCATTATGCACTTGTTCATCAATCTTAGCATCTTCATCATCATCATCCAAAATTTATCACAATGGGTGGTTTAACGGAAATTCCAATGATATGTTCTTGTTTCATTCTTTATTTTGGTTTATTTTGGTGAAGGTGGTAATTTATTATGGTTTTTTTGGATAGGTGTTTGCTCATTAGGTAATGTCTTATTCTTTTTAGCCAAATGACGAGCAATAGCACAACATCTACATTAATGCTTCTTAGTATTGTTATTCCTTGTATAGTTTTTAATTTATGAAGGGGTAAAGATGGTTTCTCTACCATTTGTCTCTTTTCTTCCCTCAAAGGGGGAATTGAAGGGACCATCGAGGTTCGGGAAACCGCTGTCTCCTTGGGTCTATAAATTTGTTTCTCTTTTGGAGGCACAACATATATGCAATTAAAACATTGTAGATACAAAATTAAAATGATATAAAATAGATAAAAATATAAAAATATAAAATAAAATATGGTAAACTAGTATATACCTAGAAGAATATTCAATTTCCTTTTGTCAATCTTTTGTTGATTCCTACTCTTTTTATGTTGCTATCACCTGTGAAATATAGAACAAGAGAGAATAGATAAAACAAAATACACAACAAAATGCACGATGGTTCACATGAGATAAATTAATGAATTTAATGGATGTTCAAAAAATTGAATTTGTAATATTAATTAGAGGTGATTGATCTCATTGATTTTTTGTTTGGTATGAAGTCTTAAATTTCTATCGTCTTCTCTTCATTCATGAGCCTTACACCATTGATTGTGTTGCTTGCAGGATTTGGAAAATTTGTGTTTGCTAATAAGTTTGAGAGTTAATTTACTTGGTTGAATATTTGTATGGTCTTAAATGTTTATTTTATATATCATTTTGTTTTGACGAATTCATTGGTGAGCCTTACACCTTCATGTGTGTTGCATTAAGGTATTAAAGTAGGAAGTGACCATTATGTAGGTGTTTGAGTATGATGAATGGGACACTTGGCCATGTTTTTTGTTGAAAAAACACTTTGTTTTTTAATTTACAAAATTTTATTATGGTTGGTCATAGCATATGTAGGTGGGAATATTATAGTCTTCTTTTAATAGATGTGCATAGTAATATATGAAAGGTTGCATATGTTAGGTGTGTAGAATGTGTACATGGATTCTCATATGCAAATCATGTTTTGTTTTAATTATAAGACTTTTATGTCAAGTACATTTTTGGAACAAATAAAAACTAATTATAAAACAAATATATTGTGAACATTATTTGGTGTGTATTTAAGTACTTTTTGGAAAAAAAAATTGAATTTGTTTTGATTAATTAAGTCCTTCACTGAGGACACCATTGTGATCAACTCCTATGTCCAATATCAATATATTGTCTATACAACCAACATAATGCACATTTGACTATATTTATTGACTAATTAAAATTCAAAATAGATAGTATTTTTTATTTTCAAATAACTAATAAATATAGTCAAAAGTGTATTCTGCAGAATAGTCGCAGGCCAATATCTGACCCTCTCCCCTACATATTCCCAAAGAAAAGGTACATCCAACTCTCCTGCAAAATAAAGTATATTTAAAGATGCTGCATAGAGACTGCTGTCTAGAAGTTGAGATATGATTTATTGTTATACGGAAAAAAGAAAAAGTTTGACAGTAACCAAAGCGCATATAAGTGAAAGAAAGCTTAAACTCCTATTTTGCTCTTGTAATCTAAGGCAAGGAGAGATACAAAGCTTTACCATGGTAAAAATGAAGTTGATTTTTCACCACAAAATAAGAATGAATAAATTGTCAAAATTCGACTACACCACTACGAAGAGATGACCAGTCCAACAAGAGGAATCGTCATTATTTACACCGAAGGCTTATCCAATTTGAAAGATACCAACCTAAATTTTGAAATCAACAGTTGAACTCTCTCCATAGCACCTGGCCGACGATTAAAATCATCTTGTCCATTCATTTTCATATGGTTCTGTGGATTCCACTAGAATGGCTCTGTTGTGCTACAGTGGTAAGGAGTTAATGAATCAACTTCCATCGTCATAAAATATAATGGAAGATAGATGCAATCCACTACATAGAGCAGAGAATTGGTCAAAGGCAACATATTGCAGTAATCTTTCCTGTCCACTTTACATAGTAATTTCCTACAGCTGTTATTGCTTTACGGCGTATAAGATTTGGCAGTTATCAATGAGGCCTTAAGTTCAAGGAAGATATATTCATTACTTCTAGTGGCGGTATCGTGAACAATCGATTTGAGCTGGATCATGCAGCCTGCTAGAAAAATGTTCAGATACATATGAGTTTATTCTTTGCTTTGAGCTTCTATGGATTTGTTTGCAGCTGTAGCTTCCACAATTACCCATGTTTCTCTTTTCTAT
The DNA here is from genome assembly GCA_007258455.2 of Sequoia sempervirens. NCBI lineage: Eukaryota > Viridiplantae > Streptophyta > Pinopsida > Cupressales > Cupressaceae > Sequoia > Sequoia sempervirens. The sequence goes on from VDFB02281492.1 coordinate 715,773,816, forward strand.
GGAAGGTAGGTTTTTAGTAAGAAGGGTTTATGGTTGTGTCTTATGGTACCCAATATTTTTCTTTTGAGTTTTTGATAGAAAAATGTTTTTTTTTTATTAGCTACACCTTGTTCAGAGAAATATAGCAACATACCACAATAATCTACAAGTAATGCGCCCGATATTCATACTAAATTGATAGGGAAGTATAAGATATTCCAATGGTGGTTTTATATTCTCTTGACTGGCACTTTGGTTGTTTCCTTTACATTGTGCGAGCTTTACAAGGAATAGGTGCAACTTCCATGGTGGGGTTTAATCTTGGCTTGCACTTTAGCATCCCTTTTCACTTTACCCATCAGTGGTATAACTTCCACCACTAATCAGGTAAAACTGAAATATATTTAGGAAAAATGGTTATGGTTGTTAATGTTTTGTAAGTGGATTAAGATGGGTGGCTTCCTTGATGGACAATGGGCAATAGTAGTTTCTCGCTGGAATTATTGTAGGATTCATGACAGTCCTCAACCTATACATTACCCAGTGCTTCCGGTATCGATCTCTTTTTCTGTAGCTATTGATATGTTCAAATTTTTATTTTAGGGCAAACTAAGAATGCATGTGGGTTTTACAAGGATATGATTAGGAATTTAGGTCTAGGGTTTTTGTGGATGTTTATACTTTTAGATTAAAATTTCTAGGGGATTGTATGTTGTTTTTTAAGAAGCTTAATGTTAGATTGACATAGTTACAGGCTGTCTTCCAACTACAATACAAACTCTTTTTGGTAGTAAAGAGACCTCTGCTCTCAAGAATTTAATAGCTCTAAAACCCCAATATTTTTAGATTTGTTTTTAATTTATTGTGAATAGATTGAAGCAACAACTACAGGAATCAAGATAAATAAATGCACCAAGCATACTTTATCTCTTTAGTGTCTATGTACTGTGCTCGCAGTGTCTATGATTTTCCCCTCCTAAGCCTCTGCAATAATAGATCTGATGAAGTTTCTACATAAAAAGTACAAGCATATTAGTCTAGACAAGGAATTCAGTTCATCTGTGCAATAAGCCTTCACTTGAGTCAACCACCTTCATGTTAAAATTGTTGGGTTTGGTGAAGCCCAAATTGGCAAGTTGCTCAAACAAACTAGATAAGGTTGCCTTTTGCCTCTATTGGCAAGTTTCTCTCATGGATTGTTTTTTCCATTTATTGGAATGGAGACCATTTTATAAATGTTGTTGCCATGTTGAATATGTAATGTAACTTGAGAATTAACAAAGAGATTCCTTGCTGTTGAAAGTGGATGTAGGCAATTGCCGAACCACTATAAAATTTGTGTTTCTTGTCTTGTACTAATTTTTTTGTTTTCTATTTCGTTTCTTTGCTCATTTTAATATTAACAATTGGTATCAGAGCCTGAAGCTCGGTGCTGGAAATCGGTGGAGAATTTCTTGAGCTATAAAAAAAGTATTGAGCAGAGATGGAAGACAATTGGGTGTTAGATCTTGATGAAGTGGTAGTTTCAGATGATGAAGATGACGAAGCTGATGAAGATGATGAAGCTATTATGGAAGAGAGTCCCAACTAGGATGATTGGGCTCAAGCTCTCATGTTTTGGTCGTGTGCCACTGATTTGAGTCCTAATGAAGTGGGAACTATTCATCAGATGTTTTTGGATGAATTAAATGATGAGTCTAATTTTATTATTGAAGAATTTCTTGGTAGTTTAGATTCAGAAGATTGGGCAACACGGAAGGAGAAAGTGTCATTTGCAGAGACTGTTGATATTTTTTATTATGAGGAGCATGTCAATTTGAAGAAGAGCAATAACCGTAGAAAAAGGCAGTGATCCAAAAGGAGAAAGAAAGCAAGAGAGGAAGAAGGGGCAAAGGAACTAGATGAGGAAAGTTCTGAAAGTTCTCTGCAGATTGTTTTGGAGGAGAGTGAATCCCCATGTGATGGGGAAGTATCATGGGCTCCAAAAGAAAATCCCATGCCCAAGCCTGTTTGTGTAGAGGAGGACTTCTCTGAGGGGGAAGATGAAACCCAGGCAAGTGAAGGCGAAGATAAATCTGAGGAAGGGGCCAAGAATCAGAAGGAAAAACTGGTTTATCAAAATCCATTGTTCGAGCTCGAGGCAGACATGATTTATGATAATCAATTATTTGAGTCCCAGAAAGCTGGTATAGAGGTAGTCAAAGAAATGCTGAATTTTTTTGAGAAGTTCAATGGAACTACTCTAAATGATAACCCTTTTGATTGCTTTTTAGAGGTGGTGATTCTTGAAAAGCTGCTATTTTTTGAAGGGATTGCGTCTTAGTCGAAGAAGAAATACAAGGTTTGTGCGGTGAATGATATTAAGGAGAGTTGCAATGGAAGGGATCGGTCGCATGAGGGAAAACCAGTTTGTGTTCCTCCAAGAAATGCACTTTTGTTAATAAAATGCAGATTAGCTCCTCTGAGATTGTCGTTGAATTCCGGTTGCTAGAAGGCTCCCTTTGATGTTGATGAACACATGCCGCTGCCCCATCTCGAACAGAGTAAGGCATGAAAGGAGGTCCCCACGCAAAAAATGTGGATTAAGTGCAGCTCGATCGGAGTGAGGCTAAGCACTTGTGAGCGGGTGAGTTGGTGCTACATTCAGAAATTCGTAGGCCCCTCCAACATCCTCAGCAGCTCAGGGAAGCTAGACGAGTTTCTCATGGGGTTGAAGGAGACAAATGCGATCTTAGCGTCAGGGGCAGAGCAAAGAGGAGTTAGCGTCAGGGGTAGGCATTGGATCAAAGAGTATAGAGGTTTTAATTGTTAATTTCTATAACCCAGCAATAGATTAATTGCACAATAAATTCACAGAAAGAAATCTGATTTATAACAACTAATAACAGCGGAAGCAAAAATAACATGAAGCCAAACACAAAAAAGACAATAACACAGATATACCTAGGAAACCCCAATGTGGGGAAAAACTTGCAAATGTTGGATCTTCTATTCAGCCTAATAGCAAACTTTTCTTTCGAAAATACAATATAAGTTTGCTACAACAATCTTGCATTTATAGAGCCTAGCTGCTTTACTTAGCGTGCAAGGAAAGAATCTTTCCTTGCTTTCTTTGGCTTTATTTACACATAAAATCACTCTAAGATTTATCTTACCCTCACAAACTCAGAAACATTCTATTTAAAGAATAAAAACTACTATTGCTGAAAATCCAACTCGAATTGTTTTAAATCAAATCTAATCTTGAGTTGCTTTAAAGAAAATCCATATCCCACTTTTTGAGCTACAAAAATCAACACTCCCTCTTAGTGAGGAAAGTGTTATGCACCACACCCAACTTGTCCCTGAAGAATTCAAACTTGCTCTTCATCAAGGCCTTCGTCAGGATATTTGCTATCTGTTCGTCCGTAGGAATGTAAATGAGCTTCACTATCCCCTTCTCCACACGATCTCTGATGAAGTGGTACTTGATCTCAATGTGCTTTGACTTGTCATGAAACACTGTATTCTCAGAGAGTTTGATGCAACTCTGATTATCACAATAAATGACTGTAGGATCCAGCTCCTGATTAAAGAGCCCAGCTAGAAGTTTCCAAAGCCAGATAGCCTCACATGTAGTCATACTGGCTGCCATATACTCGGCCTCTGCAGAACTCAGTGCAACTGACTTCTGTTTCCTGCTGTACCAAGATACTGCTCCTAATCCCAAACTGAAACTGCACCCTGAAGTGCTCTTTCGATCAGCTGTACTGCCTGCCCAATCTGCATCAGTAAACCCCTTGAGCTTCACTCCATCTTGTTGAACATACTTCAGCCCATAATCAACTGTGCCTCGAAGATATCTCAAAACATGCTTCGCAGCTATCCAATGCACATGTTTAGGTTCCACCATAAACTGACTGAGTGAGTTCACTGCAAAACAAATGTCTGGCCTAGTATTGACCAGATACATAAGAGAGCCTATCAACTGTCTGTATAAATTCGGGTCCACTGCCTTTGATCTGGAAGCATCAATCTTCTTCCAATTGGTCACAAGTGGCGTTGACATAGGCTTACAGTTTTCCATCCTGAATCGTTTCAAGATATCAATTAGGTACTTCCCTTGTCCAAGGAAGATCTCTCCCTCTTTCTGCCACAACTCCAATCCTAGAAAGTAGTGCATCAAACCCAAGTCCTTCATCTCAAACTCTCCTGCAAGATCCCGCTTGCAATGTGCTATGAGCTCCTCTGACCCTGTGAGAAATAGGTCATCAACATATAACAACAATATGAGAAGTTCACCCTTCACCTGAACATAGTATAGGTTCGAATCTGCCTCACTCTTGATGAAGCCCACACTCTGCAAGTAACTATCAATATGTGAATACCACGCCCTAGGAGCCTGCTTGAGTCCATACAGTGCTCTTTTCAACCTACATACATGAGAATCCCTCTCATGTGCTTCAAACCCTTCTGGTTGCTCTATGTAAATCTCTTCCTCAATCACCCCGTTGAGGAAGGCCGTCTTTACATCCATCTGATGAATCCTCCAACCCATCTGTGCTGCTATAGAAATGATAGCTCTTATGGATGAGTACCTGGCTACTGGAGCGAAAGTCTCATCATAGTCAAATCCTTCCTTCTGTGAAAACCCCTTAGCCACAAACCGGGCTTTGAACTTTTCCACACTACCATCTGCAGCATGCTTAATCTTATACAGCCATCTCGAGCCCACCACAAACTTATCTTCTGGTCTTGGTACTACCTCCCACACACTATTCTTCATGATGGAAGAATACTCTTCCACCATGGCATCTCTCCACACTTGGTGCTTGAATGCCTCCTGAAATCTGGAAGGCTCTACTTCAATTAATTCACTCATAAGTACCACATAATCTAAATAACGTTTGGGAGCCCTTCTTTGTCTGACTGAATCTTGAGGATCACCTACATATTCTTGAGCCTCTCTTAATGTTTGCTCAGCTGCCCTGTTTCTCCTCTTCTCACTAATAGGAATCTGAGGCTGAGGAATTATTTGTTCCTCTATCTGATCATCCTGCTTGTTCTGCTCTCTAGCTTGTGTGACTGAAGTTTGAGGAATTTGTGCTACCTCAACTGTGGATGTTTGTTCCTCCTCATTCATCAAGTTACTTGACTTCTGAAGAGCCCTCTCTTCCTCAAACTTCACATCTCTGCGAACCACTGTTTTCCTGAGAGCAGGAATATAAACCCAATAAGCCTTAGAAGTTTCACTATACCCAACAAGGATACCCTTCTCTGCAGTAGGTTCCAACTTGGTTCTCTTCTCAACAGGAATGTGACAATACACAAGGCATCCAAAGATGCGAATGTGCCCCAAATCTGGTTTCTTACCAGTGAACGCCTCTTCTGGAGTCAATTTTCCCAACACTTTGTGAGGAATCCTATTATGCAAATGCACAGCTGTGTTGCAAGCTTCTGCCCATAAGAACCAAGGCAGATCCTGATCATGAAGCATGACCTTGGCTGCTCCAACGATAGCTCTATTCTTCCATTTAGCAACCCCATTCTGCTGAGGGTTGTACGGAACTGTCAACTCTTTCTTGATACCTTTTTGAGCACAAAAATCTTTGAAGGCATTCGAGGTATACTCGCCTCCATTATCAGACCTCAGTATCTTGATCTTCTTCCCAGTTTGGTTCTCCATGAGAGCTTTAAACTCTTTGAACCTACTGAAGACCTCATCTTTATTCTTCATGAAATATATCCATGTCTTCCTAGAGAAATCATTAATGAAGGTAACATAATACTCATATTCATTCAAGGATGTTGTTGACATAGGTCCACACACATCTGAGTGTACGAGATCCAAAATCCCTTCAGATCTAGTGTCGCTGCTTGGAAAACTGGTTTTGGCATATTTCCCAAGAGCACAACCCTTGCACACCTCATGCTTTTTTGTCTTCATCTAAGGCAGCCCTGTCACTATTTCCTTAAGAATATTAAGTGCTTCATAGTGAAGGTGAGCCATCCTCTTGTGCCACAATTCTCCTATCCCTTTACAGCTACTAACCAACGCATGTGCTAGCTCAAACTATAACCGAAACAAGCTGCCATGCCTGACACCAATCACTTTTGCAATCTTGGAATCTTTGGGACGAATATAGACTTTTCCCCTCTCAAAGGTCACGATGTAACCCTTGTCTTCCAAAGCAGAAATTGAGATTAAATTCTTTGTCATGCCAGGGACATACAACACATCCTCCACCAACAAAGGTTTGCTAGATTCCCTCTGAAACTTGACGGTGCCAATACCAGTTGCATGGTACTTGGCATTGTTTCTGAGCTCAATATAGAAATCCAGCTTCTTCTCCTCCAACTTGGTGAAACATTCTTTGACTCCCGTCATGTGGTGAGAAGCCCCACTGTCAATATACCATACCCTGTTGGCAATTGAACTTGAGAGACAGGCAATGAGCGAAAACTCATTTTCAAATCGTGATGCAAACTCATCCACCTCTGCTGTAGTAGCAAATTGCTTCTTCTGCTTGTTCTTATTTTTCTTATTCGGACATTGACTGGCATAGTGACCCATCTGATGGCAGCAAAAAAATTTAATCTTACTCAGATCTTTCTTCTTCCCACTCTTGGAAGAAGAACCTTCCGATTGCTCTTTATTGGACTTCTTCTTACCCTTGCTTGCAAGAGCAAGATTTTCTTCATCTTGAACCTTCTTTGTTTGATCTCCTCAATGAGCACCTTCACGAATCTCCTCCTGAACAAAATCATCCCAAAGTCTTGCACAATCAGGTAGCCGATCTCTGCCGACAACACACTTGACAAACACTTCCCAGTGCTTTGAAAAACCATTCAAGGCTTTACGCACCAACTCATCTTCTTTAATTGTCTCTCCAACAATAGCAAGCTCATCCCTGACCTGTGTCAGCTTGGACAAGTAAGAGGTCACACTCTCGCCTTTGGACATCTTGGTATTATGCAATTTGTCCTTGAGCATCATCTTACGACTCTGATAGTCGCTTTGATAAAGTTTTGTGAGTGTATCCCACATCTCCTTGGCGGTGTCTTTCCCCGATAAATGAGGAATTAAATGATCTCTTATCCATCCAGGATAATCCTCTGAGCCTTGGCCTCTTTGACTTCATGTGAATCTAAGGCAACAGGATCATTTGTTGTTGGAGTCACTTCTGTGCTAGCATAGATCCATAGCCTGTTCTCCTTGAGAATAGATGTAATTCGAACCTTCCACTGCAAGAAGTTAGACGCACCCTCGAGCCTGCCCTCGTATCGAACATTGGTTGCCATAGCTACAAAAGAACTGGAGATGAAAATATGATGACTTTTTTTCCCTTGAAATCTGCATCACAAATCTTGGCTTCATATTCAGAGTTTAGAGCTCTGATACCATGTTAATTTCTATAACCCAGCAACAGATTAATTGCATAATAAATTCACAGAAAGAAATCTGATTTATAACAATTAATACAATTGGGTTAATTAACAACTAATAACAACGGAAGCAAAAATAACATGAAGCCAAACACAAAAAAAACAATAATACAGATATACCCAGGAAACCCCAATGTGGGGAAAAACCTGCAAATGTTGGATCTTCTATTCAGCCTAACAACAAACTTTTCTTTCGAAAATACAATATAAGTTTGCTACAACAATCTTGCATTTATAGAGCCTAGCTGCTTTACTTAGCGTGCAAGGAAAGAATCTTTCCTTGCTTTCTTTGGCTTTATTTACACATAAAATCACTCTAGGATTTATCTTATCCTCACAAACTCAGAAACATTCTATTTAAAGAATAAAAACTACTATTGCTGAAAATCCAACTCGAATTGTTTTAAAGCAAATCTAATCTTGAGTTGCTTTAAAGCAAATCCATATCCCACTTTTCGAGCTACAAAAATCAACATTAATGAAATGGACTCTTTAGCTTTGAAAGCTTTTGGCCATCGCTTCCTAGGTAAATACCTTTCCAATTTGTCAAGATGGTCTACTCATGATAGTTTTTTGAAACTTTTTGCCCCACAGCTCTTAAGTGCATGCCATTACAATTTGTTAAAATGGGAGGCCGAGACAGATGGTGTAAATGACGTGTTTGCTTTTTTGTGCTGGTTAAAGATCCTGCAAGATGTCGAGGAAGAATCATCCTGTGAAATAGTTGCTAACAGGCTAGCAAAAATGTTGAAAGAGATTACGAATATGGAGGAAAATCAAGATAAGATCATAGAAGGGATGGAGGTGATTTTTGAAGATTTTTTGAAGCAAACGGTTAAAGTCGTTATTCATGTGAAGAATTTTAGTGGTGCGTCTAAGGGGATTTCACCTGTGTATGTGCAAATGGATCACAGTGCATTTGCTGATAATGAAGATGAGTTTGTGTTTCCTCATGAAATCATTGACCACGCGTTTAAGTCAAGGCTATGTGAATTGGGGATTGTTTTTAGTTTTGAGGTTGTTGATGATATGTTGTTAAGTGTTATTAACTTGGATGTGCCTTGGTGGTGACTGATTCGAAGCATTCGTGAGCAACTTTTGAAGCTCAAATCTTCATTGTGGTTGATTTAAATGCTTGCAATGGGGGAGATCTCTCTGCAGCAATTTGGTCTTCAAGTGGGAGATTGTTGGGTTTGATGAAGCCCAAATTGGCAAGTTGCTCAAACAAACTGGATAAGGTTGCCTTTTGCCTCTATTGGCAAGTTTCTCTCATGGATTGATTTTTCCATTTATTGGAATGGAGACCATTTTATAAATGTTGCTACCATGTTGAATATGTAATGTAACTTGAGAATTAATAAAGAGATTCCCTGCTGTTGAAAGTGGATGTAGGCAATTTCTGAACCACTATAAAATTTGTGTTTCTTGTCTTGTACTGATTTTTTTGTTTTTTATTTCGTTTCTTTGCTCATTTTAATATTAACAAAAATATCTTGTATCACTAGAAGTTGTAGACAATTTTGGTATAAAAAAATCAGCAAAAAGACTTGCAGAAAATATGGAAAGAAATTTGCAAGGGCATAAATATATTAGCTTTTCCATCATATAGACTTTTGTAAATGTTAATATATTTTATGTTTTTATGTATTCATCTTGTGGGGATTGTTTTCCCTGAAATTCAGACTAGAAAAGGATTTAAATTGCATTTTGGTTTCATGATTTGTTTCTCATTATTTTTGTTTTGTTTTCATTGATTTTTTTTTTGTTTCTTACAAATTTCAAATATTTGGAATCAGAGCAGTCATGGTCATAGGTGATACTGCTGTTTCTACCACAGACAAATTTGAGTAGGAAATCTTGTCAACATTTTTAACTCGCAGAGGAGCCCTGGTAATGGTGTGCAGGTAAGGGAAATTGAGATTCATGTCCAATTACTCCCACAAGACAGACCCAAATTAATTGGAGAGATAAAGTAGGAGGGCATGACTTTCATGTTGGGTGATGGAATTAATGATGCACCGGCATTAGCAGCAGTAGATGTGGGTACAACTATGTCTGTATAAGGCTTTGTGGTAGCCATGAAATTTGTAGCCATAGCTCTCATGTCTAATGATGTAAGGAAGATTACTAGTGCAGTGGAAGTAGTAAGAAGATAAGTAAAGACTATACATAAACGTTGCATTCTCCCTATTGAAAAAAGTATTAAACAAATTAACACGAATTTGGTTCTACCTTCATTTGCTTTCACCATCTAAATTTCCATGCATTCACTAAAGAAACACCTGTAGCACAACATAGAAAAACATTCACAAATTTCTTTTACAGAAGCCATCGTGGGACTACAATTGATTGTGCCGCTTAACTTCTAGCCTTTTTTTCATGTTAAAACATGTCTCTTATCTTATATTAAAATCCCGAGCCTAAGCTTCAACCCACCCTCCATGTGGCTCATTAAAATTTAAATATTACAATATGAGACATTGGCTCATCTAATAATCTATCATTATAACATGCCAATCAATGCCACCTACATTAACTCACATATAACAAGAATACCCATATGAAATTGCATTGCATTTAGACTGTTGGGTAGCAGCCTCTGTAGTAGTTGGATATAAATATTTTCTAATAAAATTATTTGGATTTAATCCAAACAATTAATATTTGTTTATATGGATCCAAAGTGTAGTGTCACATTATCTGATAGTGCTTGGGAAATGATTCAACTGCTCAGTTGATTTAACATTTAAAAAAGCTAATAGTTTAACTGACCTTCAAAAGGAGAGCAAGAGAGATGAGGAAAAAGAAAGAGAGGTAGAGGGGACAAAATTTTCTGTGTATATATATGTAGAGAGAAACTCAAAAGATAGAGATTGAGAGAAAGAGATTTAAATTTTAGATAGATAGATAATAAGAGATCAAGCCCTCTATTATTGTTAACCATGCAAATGTTCAAATTGTTGAAATAAACTATGAATCATAGCCTTTACATTCTGATACAACATTACATTGTTTTGTTTATAATGCAAATGATTGCAGGAAATGCACAAAATGGATTTCTTAAAAAACCCTTAGCAAGTTATAATCAAATGCACTTGACAGTTGTAAAACCACTCTTCACAACCTTTGCCAGCATCCTTCTAGGCTGCACCAAAATGGGAGATTCGCTAGAGGGGATTAACGTACATCATTGAAAGAGGATTACCCTAGGTTGTTGTACTTGTAGGTTCCTTGTAGACATGTACACAAAATGCCACAAAGAAATGCAATGGAATGATTGCAGTTTATGCACAAAATGGGCTTATCGAAGGGCTTTGAAATCTTTCAAGAAAATGAAATTGGCACATTTGAAGCCAATCTCCACAACCTTTGCTAGCACCTCAGGTAAAAATGAGCTTTGGAATAGGGCAGTCACATCCAGTAGAGCATAATCAAATAGTGGACATTAATGCAAAATGTAAAAGCATATGCAAGGGACAAAATGCCTGAAAATTTTCCTATGATTATTGTTTTGTTAAAATAAGTTAATAACTAATTACAAAATATAGTAGAGCAAGAAAAGGGCGATAAGCGATTTGTGTATATACATCTCAAATTATTAGGGACTCATGTACCCTACATTTATCTTATGTTTTATCAGTGCTACAAGTGACAATAATATATGATGGGGAAACATGTTGACCAATAATGGTCCCTTGCACAAATTACGTACTGTTGGATGCACCTATCAATTTTGCTGTAATTGTGCTTAGAGATGTCTCTTTTAAATTCCATGTTCATTGAAACTACACCTTACCAACTTCTCTTGATGTTTTAGTCTGCATAAAATTCTCTATATAATAATGCCTATTAAGATTTCCTGTTTGTATTGACTAAGTTCATTTCTGCTTTGTTGATTAGTGTGATTCGGTATTACTTTCCAAAATTTTGCTTTAGTTGGTTTGTAGCTTGAATAGTCATTGTTGGAAATTTCTATAGCCAGTAAATATAAAATATATAGAAATGACGAAAAGGAAAGGAATATGAAGTGCATTCAGTGTCATTCGTATTGAATTTGGTTTGGGGGTAGATTTTGGGTTTACGGTTTACCTTCTAGAATTTGGTTAGCATTTAGGCTAGAAACTCATGCTAGGAAAAGAAAATTTCAAGGGCATACTTGTCTGAAAATAAGGTGCTCTGATCATACATCTTAATTAGTTCCTTTGATATAATTAATTTCTAATCTTCATAGCTAATAATTCTTCCAATGCATATGTATCAACACATCAATGGATTATAATTTTAACATACTAAAAACTATGAACATATCATCTCATTATAAAAGAAGGGTCCATTTCTACCATCACAAAAATGTATTGATATCAAATTAAAATGTACAATAGAACATAGCTTATCACTAAAAAATCTTTTGGAAAATTAATTCTTTGCTATACGGTATCCATCATACATACATATTAGCTTGCACTCAGGTCCTTGTCAATACATTGACTAGAAAGAACTTCACCCATCATTTTTTAGGTAAGAAGTAATGAAGCTTTGTAACATGCAACTTACACTACTTGGGAACAAATCACACAATCCACATTGTCAACTTGAATCAAATGGGTGGCACTTGTCAATTCAAATTGATCAAATTATGCGGGAGAAAATTGTTCAGTAGAATTTCCTTTAGATGTGTTGTCATGGCTTTCTACAATCATAAACTATGCACAAAATGGATTTGTTGAAAAGTCCTTGGAAACTTTCAAGCAAATGCAATTGACATGTATAAAGTAAGTCTCAAAAACCTTTTCCTACCTTAACTATTAATCTCAACTCTCTCAATATCTACTCTCCCTCTCTCTATTGTAAACATAGGATGGGCCTATTGGTAATAGAGCATGATTATCTTCATCATGGATATCTACTTCTCCATTGAGACCTTTGTTGGACAAACATCATCATTTGCTAAATAAAAGACCTGAATTCTCCCTAATCGACCTTCCACACTTCTCTCTCTATGTGTCTAGCTCTCTATCTCCCTCTTCCCTCTTTGTATAACCCTTTCTTTCTTAGCCCCTCTATCTTTGTTCTTTATGTCTCTAGTTTTTCTCCATCTTCTTACCCCTCTCTTTATGTCTTAACCTTCCCCCCCCCCCCTCTCTCTCTCTCTCTCTCTCTCTCTCTCTCTCTCTCATAAACATAACATGAACTTATGGGTGTGGAGCATGATTATCTTCCTCATTCAAGGTTTGTTTCAATGTTGGATCCTAAGAGGTGCCACCAGTGACCTTGCTGTATATCACTCATTTAGAAAGTTTCTAAAATTTAAAATTCGGAACCAATGTCATTGGAATAAATAACATATATTCATTAATGTAAATGTAAAATAATAATAATAATTTTCGGTCACATAATCTAAGTCGTCTTTTATAGTTATTGTTAATAAAAAATTTAAATCACATAATCTATGTTGTCTTTATGGTTATTGTTAACTAAATGCTTGTGTATATGTGTAGTTATATTTTGTAGCATATATGTGGTTTTTAAAAATGTGTGTCATATATCTTCTTAAAATGTTATTTTAATAATTTTCAATCACATAATCTATGTTGTCTTTATGGTTATATTTTCGATATTTTTTCAAAATGTCTTAAAATGTTTTATATATACTTAATACTACTATATATCATACTCAAAGCATCTAATATTATAGCATTAGTTTAAAACATATGGTTTGTAGCCTAAGCAGCTCTACATTGAGTCATAATCAAATACTATGAAAACCCATCCCTTCCTCATCTAAGGAAATTCAAGATCATTACCTCAACGCGTCACAGTCTCAAGAAATCGTGAATTACTCAATCATATTAATAAAATATTTTTAAAGGATCTCAAACAATTGTTTAGGATTATTTAACATAATAGTCAAGAATAGAGAACACATTATTCAAATTGTGCTGCATGGGGCATGATTTTCTGATCATCAGAAAACTTTTGTGTTTGATACGATAGATTTAAAATATGAAAAATGGTCTATATAAATATAATAAATATGAAAATTATAAATATATAAATGTATTTTTTTAAATATATTAATTTATGATCATTTTAAAAATTTAAATTAGTTTAATTATGTATTTGTTTATATTTGATAATTTAAATGGTATTATTATTATTATTCTATATATTATTTTTAATTTTTTTTAAATAATTTTTTTTTTTAAATAAATCAAAATATAATTTTAAATTATAAATATATATCTATCTGAAGTCACTTTGGCTCTACCAAAAATGTCG